>OX465485.1:20835247-21435247 GCA_950022335.1 Eurois occulta | reverse complement strand
ACTGCGTGTATTAATATTATGGAAGTCGCTTCTAATTTTGAAAAGCCCTCGGTTTTTACGGACATATAAATTATATTCTAAGATATAAAGGGAAGGCAGAGTCAGTACATCGATGCATAGGGAGGCTCGGCTTCAATTTGAGAGGTGGTGGGATGCCAGTCTCGGCCCTATCTGGCAGGCTATGTCAGAGAGTAGAAAAGCTTTTAAGAAAAACCTTAAGTTCCTTCAGAGCAATCGTGAACAGACCCGTATGGATGTGCTTGCTACTCACCACGAGAATAAGTCTTTCAGCCAATTCTGGAAACAAACCAGTAAACTCAATCTGAGGCCGAGTCTTCCAGTCAGTGTGGGGGGTAAGGCGGAGGCTGTGGACATCGCCAATACATTTATGGAGCACTTCACGACAGAACCACGGGGATCAATTCATAGGAACATGCGGTGTACGTTACCCCAGCAAGAAAGTGTCTCCTAGAGTTAAATGAGTAGAACGTATAGTTGGTGCCTTATCTGCTGTAAATGTGCCCCCACATAAAAAATGTATGTCATTTTGGAAAAAAACGGAAAAAACGATTCTTGCTCGGGTAACGTTTTTCTAGCAGGAAAATTCTAAACGAATGATCGGAGAGAGAAAAATTGTACATGGCCAGAGAGCTTATATGTGTGCCAAAATGTGCCCCCAAAAATAAAATCTGTGCCCCTTCAGGTTTTCGAGATATTGCATTTCCTACTGGAGTAACGTTTTGATGAATCGTATATCTCTAAAACCATTGCATGTGCCCCTGTAAAATAAACATACACGAGTAGCTCTTAATGTGTGCCCCTTAGTGCCCCAATTAGATTTAAGAAAATATTTATAGTTTTCAAGTTATCGCGGTAAACCCGAAAACACATCGCAGCGCTTAAATGAGACAAGGTAGAATAAGTTCGCTGAAAACTGGATTCGGTCTTTCTTGACACTAATAATAACCACACAAAGTTTCAAAACTGTTCATGCATGCGTTTTTGAATAATCTTGCTAAAAGTCAAAACGATGGTGTCATAACTTTGACGGCAAAATACAAGGAACCGGCTCAATCCCAGATGTGTAGGTGTAAACCAAAATCTTGTGCCTTTAGTCAAAAATATATGGTGAAAATATTCAGCTTGGAACGTGTCGCATTAAATAAATATTAACAAAAAACCAAAATATGTAAGCAACGGCTGGTTATCCGTCCAAATTTGAATGACTACTAAAAAGTGACGGATTCATACATATCGATGACCTTAGAAAAAAAACACCATGAAAATCCACACTATCTTAAACACCATGGGCCCCAAACTAGGCACAGCCTGTATCTTGGTGGCCCAAAATAAACAGAAAAGACAGGTTGAATTATTGACTGTTCAGTGTGACACAACATAGCAAGACACAAGTAACAATTAATTAAAATAGCAATTAAAATAATTCAGGAACGAAAATTAAAATAATAATAACAATCAATGAAATGAATATAAAAAAAAAACAAAATAAAATCAAAGAAAAGATCAATTTGCGTAATTATTGTAATTAAAGACGTGTGTGTGTGTGTGAGTTAGAAAGTTTAAGACAGGGGCAGGAATAGGTCTTGACAAAGAGAGACTTCAATTTTATTTATTTGTTTAGATATTGTTACGAACAAAGTATTTCGGAATCAAAGTAAAAAGTTTACTATACCAAGTTAAAATATGTAGTTCTTGTATTAAGATTGAAATCGTAATTCCATTACAAAATCGCTTTTAAAGTTCGCTAAGTGTATAAATTGTATCGTCACTGTACTTACTGCTGAGGAGTGTTTTTAAAAATTGTACATTTATGTAAACGTTACACGAGGGGCTGAATGTGTGGGGGTAAATAACACGATATCTTCAGTATATAACAGGAACGAAGTGTTCGATTACGCTCTGACGAATTTCGTAGCACTGCGTAGCTGAACGTAACAGTCTCGTAGCACTGCATGACAGGCTTGTAGCACCGCGTAGCAATCTCGTAGCACTGCGTTGCAGTAGCACTTTATAGCTGAGCGTAGCGGTCACGTAGCGCTTCGTAGCAGTCTCGTAGCAGTCTTGTAGCACCATGTAGCAGTATCATAGGGTCATAACACTCCTTCGCTTACCGTAGCACTTCATAGCTGAACTTGATTATATTGGGATGATTGCATAATAACAGAACAGCAGTGAACATTGTACACTGTCGACCATAATTACTGCTTTTGCATACGTATACAGGGTGTTTGGCGCATGGACCGACACAATTTTTCCAGGGATTTGGGAGGTCATTAGCTAGGTTCTACCCATACACCCTTTGTCCCAAATGTCACGGTTGGTTACATATGTTTTTTTTTGTTTAAATGAAAAAAATGCCCAAAATGTTTCCTTTAATTCGAAATAACTTTTTTGTTTGTGGGCGTAGTGGCACAAAACAAATTTTGTTGCATTCTCCAAAGTCTTTTAAATCTAAAAACATCTTTGTTTTATACAACTGGTTTCAAGAAAATTCCTTACAAGCTTCCAAAGTATTTTTTTTTATTTAATGAATGAAATTTTACAACTTCTAAATTAATTATAACAAAAAACAAAAGTCATTTTGAACTTAGCTTTATTTTAAAAAGTTCTTTAGTTGATACCCTTTCTAACGGTATGCTACATGTCATAGAAATTATTCATTATGTAGTCAAAATACTAGTTAGGAGAGTCAGGGTTAAGAAAAGACTTTTTAAGGTTATTTTGTTTTTAATATACTAAAGTTATAAAAAGGAGGCAAAACACCGGGAGAGGTGGAAAGTAATGGGGGAGGCCTTTGCCCAGCAGTGGGACAGAATAGGCTAGTTTAAAAAAAAGTTATAAATCTTGTTCAAATTGACCTCCTCCATTTCGTATGCATGCACGACATCTGTTTCTTATTATTTCAGCTGTCGTTGTACGTAGTGCCCGAACTTGTTGTGCCTGTTTTGGAAGAAGGTGTGCCGATAGTTTTTCAAAATGACGGCTGTCCAGCACACTACCAACTGGACGTGCGAGAGCATTTAAATAATGCCTTTCCAAACGCATGGATTGGTAGAGGCGGCCCTATTCCGTGGCCCGCACGGTCCCCAGACCTGACGCCTTTGGATTTTTACGTCTGGGGACGTGCAAAAGAATTGGTTTACCAGACAGAAGTGCCCACTAGGGAAGTTCTAATTGAACGAATAACCGACGCGTTTCAAACTATGAAAGAAGAAATGCGACTACGTACAACGACAGTTGAAATAAGAAACAGCTTAGATGTCGTGCATGCATACGAAATGGAGGAGGTCAATTTGAACAAGATTTATAACTTTTTTTTAAACTAGCATATTCTGTCCCACTGCTGGGCAAAGGCCTCCCCCATTACTTTCCACCTCTCCCGGTGTTTTGCCTCCTTTTTATAACTTTAGTTTATTAAAAACAAAATAACCTTAAAAAGTCTTTTCTTAACCCTGACTCTCCTAACTAGTATTTTGACTACATAATGAATAATTTCTATGACATGTAGCATACCGTTAGAAAGGGTATCAACTAAAGAACTTTTTAAAATAAAGCTAAGTTCAAAATGGCTTTTATTTTTTTTTATAATTAATTTAGAAGTTGTAAAATTTCATTCATTAAATAAAAAAAAATACTTTGGAAGCTTGTAAGGAATTTTCTTGAAACCAGTTGTATAAAACAAAGATGTTTTTAGATTTAAAAGACTTTGGAGAATGCAACAAAATTTGTTTTGTGCCACTACGCCCACAAACAAAAAAGTTATTTCGAATTAAAGGAAACATTTTGGGCATTTTTTTCATTTAAACAAAAAAAAACATATGTAACCAACCGTGACATTTGGGACAAAGGGTGTATGGGTAGAACCTAGCTAATGACCTCCCAAATCCCTGGAAAAATTGTGTCGGTCCATGCGCCAAACACCCTGTATAATTACTGCATTTAAATGAGTGCCGCTGCATTGAAAACAAAACTGTGGAATTATAATATATTACAACAAGCGTTTATTAACTCTTAATATTTCGTGCTTTCACTTTAGTGGATTCGTATTTATACAAAAGTTAGCGAAAGTTTAATACACGAACTGCACTTAAAAAGCGGTTGCTCGGACTCAAGCTGGTATTGTTTCCGAAAACTATGAAATCTCTTACAATTGTTTAATCTAGCAGGAGTTCCCAACGGGTGGCGAGGGGGAGGGGGGAGGGGCGCTATAAAGGGAATGGCGGGTCTAAACTCCCCCTTCAGCCCGTTCCTCCTTCGTATTGCTGAATAAGAAGTGGTTGGTGCGTTGAAACACGTCAGTGTTACCGACCGATGGCTGCAGTTATTGTGCCAGCAGACAGCAGGCTAGCAGTGAGCTGTGCTGCACTCACAGTTTAGCTCCTGAGTTTTTTTTTTAAATTTAGAACTTAACTAGGTCTAGGAATGAAACAGCTAATAAGCACAAGAACAGTATGTGTGTACTCAGTCGACAGCTATTTTGTTAAATTTGAGACGTAGTAATAGTTTTTTTGTGACCTACCAATAAAATCATGCTTACTTAGCAAGGTTCAGAAGGTTTAGAAGGTTCTGTTACAATAGTTGTAGTATTCAGCACACCGCTGTATGTTATGTTGAGTAGTGACGCGGCGGACGAGTGTCAACGCGGGGGCGCTAATGACACAACAAAACTCGAGCAGTCGACCTTTAGGACGGACGACTAGCTGCTGAACTTTACACAGAAAGGTTAATTTATACGAAAATAACTAATATTATGCGTACTTACGTAATTATAATATTATAGTTAGGTCCACATTTTCATTTTGGCATTCGATGGTCTAATAGTTGTGTGTATACCAGCTGTGGCCCGCGACCATCGTCCGCGACAAATTATTATAAAAATATTACTACCCTATTTGAATCGGATTTTGTTAACAATTTCAAGGGTTTTTTTACACGGACCCTAATCTTTTTTCTACAATAAAAGTAGCGTAAGTTACTCCTTATAACATAAGCTATCTTTCAATAAACGTTTTGTCAAAATCGGTGTAGCCGTTTCGGAGATTTACCGGAAGAAACATACAGACAAAAATTAAACCGTATATACTTTCGTATGCATTCAATTTGACTTCGAATGTTAGAAAGCTGTGTGTTTAGTACGATCGGTCAAAGAAGAGCCTTCATAAACTTCTAAAACTGTTTCTAGTGATTATTTCTTGTTGTGAAGCATGTAAAATATCAATTAGAGCTCGCTTGCCTGCGTAACCACACCACAAATAATTGCCTCCTTGAAAAGGAACATTCCCTTTTAGTACCAAAAATAAAAATATGAAATTAATATCAAATTTCGTAGCAATTGCTACGCCGCGTCTACGGCGTTATGCTGCGTCGTAACAGACATGTTGCGATCGTGCGAGCTAATGGGAGCAGCTGTAATGATGTTTCTCTTAAAAAACTTAGATGTACCACCGTTTTAAACTAAATCAGGAGAGGGCCAAATGGAGCGAAAATCTTACAGCTCTTGATAAAATTATTGTAACTGAAAAAAAAAAAATATGTTATGGCTGTACTCGTACTGGTGAGAAGACCTCACATCCAACCTAATATACATCATTAACGTCTCATCGCCATCGTACACGTATGATGGTAGTTTGTTGTCCAGTGTGTTTGTGCTCCTGTGTTGTACAATTGGGCCAAGCTGCCAGTAATGAACAAATATTTAATTTTAAAAAGGTTTTTAGCTCTCTGTCAATTCGACATTGGTCAAAAGGGTGTGCCGGTTTGATCTTTGTAATGAAGCAATTACATTAAATACTTGCCTATGCAGTAGGCTGCTCAGCATGCGTGCTGTAGCTTCAAAGTATTATGTGTCCTGACTTGATAAAGGAAACTTATGAAATTATTAGCTTTTGCCCGTGGCTTCGCTCGCATTAATTTACAACTTGACAATCAATTTGGGTTGTACCTACTATGTTTGTAATATTATAATTAAATCAAGATTCGAAAGACACGTGGCGTCATCTATTATCATACGAACGTTAGTTGTTTTCCTCGGGAACAGTACTTTTTTTCGGGATAAAAGGTACCCTTTGTCGTTTCTGTACACCTGACAACGAATATTCAAAAATTCAGGATGATCGGTTCAGTGGTTTAGGCGTGAAAAGGTGACAAACAAACTTACTTTCGCAATTATAATATTAGTTACGATTAGGATTAATAATTATTATATTTGTCAGGTTGTCGGGATTTATTCCGTTAGGCACGTACATCAATTGTGGGCAGCAGACGGGTTTCGTGCAATCAAATACACTGGGTGCGATACGCTGTTTCTATTTAAACTAACAAATTACTTCAGATTACAACTTAACACAATAACACGGGACACAATGAATCGGGGTATAGTTCCAAGAAGTCTTAACTCGGCTGCGATCTGACACTCCATATCCACTGTCGCCTCAAGCTCAAGACATCAGGGCTCTGTAGAGCACACAGAGGCCCGACCACACACACCGCAGACTTGTAACTCGATCGCGTGATGTCACCACTGGCGTACTTGCAATTCATTTTAAGCCCGTACCAATGACCGTCTCCGACATATTCATCATCATCATATCAGCCCGAAATCACCCACTACTGGGTATAGGTTTCCCCTTATTTCTGCTACACTTCCCGGTTCTGTGCGTCCCTTATTCAGGTGTTTCCCGCGACTTTCAAAATCTCCGCGTCTAGCCAGATGTCCTGTCCAGGTCCACTTGAGGCGCACCGCCCGGTCCCCAACGTCGCAGACTTTCTTCCGACGGCGGAATTCAGTGTTACGCACTCGATCTAAGAGGGTTATGTCGAGCATGGCTCGCTCCATGGCCCTTTGTGCCACTCGTACTCGGTAGTCAGTCTCCTTTGTGAGCGTCCATGTCTCGGCACCGTAGGTTATTGTTGGCAGGACAAATTGGTTGAAAAGGCGGGTTTTTAGGCACTGAGGGATATTTTTTGACCGAAAAATATGTTCTAGTTTACAAAATGCCGCCCATCCGAGCTGTACTCTCCTAGAAATCTCCTTGTTGGAATGCTCCTTGTCAAAAGATAGAACATGTCCCAGATAAACATAATGATCAACCATCTCCAGTTGCTCGTTTCCAACCATAATAGCTGAGACAGAGTTTTGGGGGCATGAAGAACAGGGTGTAAAGTTCTTCAACCCCCGTAGAAAAGGGAGGATCCTCCGACCAGACGGGTGTTGTGTCTGGTGGGCTACTGCCCGACAGTTGTTGTCGGGTTCTTCTATATAGTCTTAAGTCGCGAATAACTTTACTTGCGCGATGCACGATTTCGATGTTTAGTTGGTCCTCTGCGTCATAGATGGCGCTGTAGTACTTTTTCTTCAATGTTGCTGTAGTACTTTTTTTGTGGTGCCGCTACAGAGTCGTCTGGAATGCCTGACATCACCTTCGTCTTGGACTTGTTCATTCTTAAGCCAACTTGTAGGAAAGCATCAAAAAGTTGTTTCAGCATGCATTGCAGGTTTCCAGAAATTCGGCGAACAACACGAGGTCATCCGCAAACCGAAGGTGTGACAAGTAGACACCATTGATGCTTACACCACTTTCAGCGTGACAGCAGTGAAAATTTTAGGCGAAATGGTATCTCTAAACTCAAACTCAAAGCATTTATTTCAATTAGACCATTACGGCACTTTTGAATATAAAAAAAAAAAACAAAAAGAGGCGAAACTACAGTCCCAGTCACAAGCCATAATAACTTGAGAAAGTACTGCAGTTGCACATTCCAAAGCGTAGATCTCTATGGAAAAGAATGGGCAAGAAACTCAATAGACACCCTTTTAAATCAAAATATTGTTACAAAATCTTGGTTATATCATTCATGTTGAGATTATACATACATGTGAGAACGATGTAGAAAGACGTGCACATCAAGAGCGTCCAGTGTAAAAGATAAATCAACAATTTAAAAATAAAGTAATTAAAACAAACCGTGGCAGTTAAGAGATGACTAGCCCCAACTGACAGCGCCCGTTCACGAACATGACGCATGGATCAGCGCCATTCAACTCAACCATATTGAAGGGAACAAAATGACCCGACACACCGGCGGGTGTGTCGGGTCCATCAGCGAGACATTTGAGTGAGCATGACATTCTTTCAGCCACCAGGGCACATTCAAGTCAATTTAAGATAAATAAATTTAATGTAAATGGTAGCTTTACAGTACATAGTACTCACACATGTGCTATGCAATTATATAATATAAAGAGGTATCTATACAATACAAGGATATTTTTACAATCTTCTGCAGCTTCCACAAAAACTTCACATGATTCCAAAATGGAATCCAGCTACCAAGCGAGAGCCTCCTCAGATATTGGTCGAGGCTATTGGCCGATACGACTATCGGCACAATGACTACTGTACTCACGTCCCACATGTCGACAACCGCGTGAGCCAGATCGAGATATTTGAATTGTTTATCTTTCTCTGCTTTCACGAGATTCTCGTCATGCAGGGCCGTTATGTTAACAATCATTGCGCGATGCTCTAATCGATCTACCACCACAATGTCAGGCTTATTGGCAACAATAGTTCTGTCAGTGACGATAGGTCGATCCCAGTACAACGTGATATTACCATCATCGAGAACTGGGTCGGGCGCATACTTATATTATGGCACTTCTGATTCCACGAGGTTGTACTTCAAATCAAGTTATTATTATCTCCTTTATTCTTTTTTTTAACATATTATTTACATTTTTAAATATTTTTACTAACAAAAATTATTTAAAAATATAGAAAATAGTAGCCCACCGGCATCGGGAACAGGGTCCCAGCTACCGGTGGTCAGGGCTCTTGAGAGAGGAACCTCCTAACAATACGCGCCGTGTCCAGGAGAACTGTCTTCTGAATCAAGCCCTTGATCCAGCTGCCCTACGAAAGCCTCCTCAGATGTTGGTCGAGGCTATTGGCTATTAAGCCATTGGCCGACACGACTATAGGCACAATGACTGCTGTACTCACGTCCCACATGTCGACAACCTCGCGAGCCAGATCTAGATATTTGAATTGTTTGTAGCAGTGTTAGGGTTTTAGAAATGAAACCAGATTGGAAGAGTAATATACTGAATATATTTCATTAAAATTACTTACATAGCTTAAGTGATATTAAGAAAGCGCGAGATAGTGAATGTTCCACCTGCCACAATACCCGTTGACCAATCAGCGCACAGCACTGTTGATGTAGCACACCGTTGCTCCGAGGTACCTTGCGAAAACAGGACACGTAGCTGTGCGAGCGAGATGGATGCGCGCAGAGATATACCCCGTCTTCGGCGCGCGAGTGGCAGTTGCACAGTGCCACCGGTGCCAAAAATTCCGGCACTCGTCGCACCACTGTCACCGGCCGCTCGCCTGCGTCCGCTGCGGAGAGGGGCACGCTGCGCGTGATTGCCCCCGCCCTCGTGATGAACCGGCGACCTGCGTCAACTGCGGGGGTGATCACCCCGCGAACAACGTCCGCTGCCCTACATACCAGGCGGAGATCCGGAACAGGCGATCCGGCCCCGCCGCCGCCACGACCGCCTCACGCCGACCGGATACGGTCATCGAGAGGCCAACAGAAGTGGCCTCCACCGAGGCCCAAGGCGCGTCGCTAATGGCGGCGGCCAACGGGCCCACCACCAGGGGGGAAGCTCCCTCCAGGGGCGAAGCCCCCTCCTCCTCCAAGCGGCGGAGGAACAAGCGGAAGAAGCGCAGGGGTAAGGGGAAGAAACCCGCGCCCCCCGCCGCACCCAAAGAAGACACCCTCCGGGGCGACCAAGCCCAGGCGCAGGCTGTTTTACCGCCACCACAACAAACAACCATAATTCCACCTAAGAGGGTGGAGAGGCCGGCAGCTGGCGTCGGCATAGCGCGGCCTACGGCCCCACCCACCACCACTACCACCAGAAGAAGTACCACGAGCGCCGGCCCAGCTGCCGACGCAAAGAAGAAAAATAAGGAGTTTACAGCCTGCGCCATACAGCTGCTGATGGACCTGATAAAGGCCATCAGGCAAGGCCAAGACGCGGAGCTGGTCATCCTCGACGGCCTGGCCTCATTGCTCACCCTCTACCATGGCTAGGCCGCTGAGGGTGATTCACTAGAACGCCCGCGGCCTTCAGGGTAAGGTCGCCCCCCTCCGCCGCCTCCTCAGGCAAGAGGACATCGACGTGGCGCTGATAAGCGAGACGCACCTGGGAGAAGGAGACAAGCTGCGATTCCCGGGGTATCTCGCTTATAGGAAGGACGAAAAGTCGGCATCCGCCTCGCAGCACCGCTACCGTGGGTTGGCAGTATTAGTAAGGCGGAGAGTCGTACATCAAGAGCTTCCCGTGCCGACGACCGGCACATTCTACGCGCTGGGTGTGCAGCTGCACGTCGCCGGCGAGGTTCTCGCCATCTACGCCTGCTATAGGGCGCCCAAGGTCCAACTGGACCCGTCTGAACTGCGGGCGCTCTTGGGGGCCAACGGCGGCGCGACGATCCTAGCTGGCGACCTAAACTGCAAGCACCCGGCGTGGAACTCTGCCGTCGTCAACGCAGGGGGGAGACGGCTCTCCGCCGACGCCGAAGCCTTTGGGTACACGGTGTCCGGCCCAGAGTCGCCCACCCACTACCCGGACGTCAGCACTCACCTGCCGGACGTGCTGGACATCGTGGTCCACCAAGGGCTACACTGCCAACTCACCCAACAAGTACTGGACGACGAGATGCAGTCAGACCACCTTCCAGTACTCGTCGTCCTCTCGGGGATGCCGACCCGACTGAAGTCCGCAGCGCCACGTCGAGAAATCGACTGGGATCAGTTTGCAGAAAAGATTGAGGCCACCACCCCGTCTCGGCCCATCGCCACCTCCGCGGACGTGGACCAGGTGGCGGTAGAGGTCACTGCTTGCATACGGAGCGCCTTGGAAGCGGCGACGTCAACCGTACCGCAGGAGAGAGCAACCCATCACCAACAGCCTCTCCCTGCCTACCTGCAGAAGATGATCGCCGACAAGAGGCGCCTTCGCAAGCAGTGGCAACAGCTAAGATGCCCCACCCTGAAGACGCAGCTGAACCGTCTCGCGGAACGGATTAAGGCCGAGATGCGGGACCGGGAAGCCGCGAGCTGGGAGGACAGAATAGAGTCGGCGGCCGGCAACTGGCCGTCTGTACACAGACTCTGCCGGCAGCTATCGAGTACCCCAGCTCCGGTGCGCCCGCTACGAGATAGCGGAGGGGCGCTGAAGTACAGAGCAGAGGACCGGGCGGAGGTCTTCGCCCAGCACCTGGAGCGTCAGTTCGAACCGAACCCGACCACAGACGCCGAGCATGTCGCAACAGTGGAGCAACACCTTGGGGAGTACTTCGCTGCGCCGATAGCTCCCGAAGAAGACGCTATCTTTTTCTCGCCTGGGGCAGTCAGACGCGCCATCCTTAGGACGAAGCCTAGGAAGGCCCCTGGTGCCGACGGTATCACGAACACAGCGCTGCGCCGGCTGCCGTTCCGTATGGTAGCGGCGCTGGCGCGCCTGTACACAGCGATACTGCGCACCGGGGCCTTTCCCGCCTCGTGGAAGGAGGGGCGCGTCATTATGCTGCCCAAGGCGGGGAAAAACACTCTGAAGCCCGAGAGCTATCGGCCCATTACGCTGCTGCCGACCATCTCCAAGGTGTTCGAGTCACTCCTGTTGCGGCACCTCCAGCCGCACATTACCCCTCGACCGGAACAATTCGGGTTTCGGTCGGAACATAGCACGACGCTCCAGCTATCGAGGGTACTGCACCACATGACAGCTGCGTCCAACAAGAAGGAATACTGGGTGGCAGTATTCCTCGATATGGAGAAGGCCTTCGACCGTGTATGGCACGACGGCCTTATTTACAAGCTGGCCCACTCTGAAGCGCCCCGTCGCGTGGTCAAGGTGGTCCAATCTTTTCTGTCCCACAGGAGTTTCCGGGTGGTGGTCGAGGGAGCGCTCTCCGGCGCCTATCCGGTGCTGGCGGGCGTGCCGCAGGGCAGCTGCGTTTCGCCAGCGTGCTACTCGCGGTTCACCGACGACATCCCCACGACGCCCCAGGTGATGCTCGCGCTGTATGCCGACGACGCCGCGTACATCGCTACCTCGCTTAACGCGAGGCACGCGGCGGTCAAAATGCAGCGCGCGCTCGACTTGCTCCCCGACTGGCTGTCGAAATGGTGGTTGTCGGTGAACGTGGGTAAGACGCAGGCGATAGTCGCCGGCGCGGCCCACCTCCCACCACCCTTGACGCTACAGGGCGCCGACGTCGCGTGGATGCCCCAGGTCAAGTACCTAGGGGTGACCATCGACCGTCGGCTCTCTATGGGGTCACATGTCCGCCAGGTCGTGGCACGGACCAGGGCCGCTCGCGGCCAACTCCGTCCAGTGCTCTCGTCCCGCCTCCCGGTGCGCGTCAAACTGAGCGTATATAAAACTTATATACGCTCTATATTGACGTACGCCGCCCCCGCCTGGTTCGCCCTCACTAGCGAGGGAAACAAGAAGAGGCTACGTGCGCAACAGAATATGACGCTGCGCACCATCGTTGCTGCCCCTCGCTATGTGAGGAATAACGTAATCGGGCGTGGCCTCGGGATTGAGAGCCTGGACGCCTTCATCCGGCGCCTTGCGACGGGAATGTTCGCGCGTGCCGACGCATCTGCTTGGCCGCATGTCAAGCACATAGCGCCATGGCACGCGCGCCCCCCTGACGCGAGGCGCCCCCTACCCCGCGACCTGGCTGCGGACACTGACCCCACCCTACCGGATGTGACTCCCGGGTAAGTTGTACCAGGTTACACGCAACTTACCTGCACAATATGACTCCACACACTACATGCACCCTGTTACGTGACGTGTTCTAAGTTAATATAGGCGCGTCACGTAGCAACTCATACATGCATCTCTCTACACTCAGGTAGATTCACAGGGGGGCGTGGCGCCTAGCCACGCCCACTCAGACACTGGGCGGTGTCACTCAGTACAATACCGCCCACACACACATGACGGCTTCTTAGCTCGGTCCGCTACCGGCTCGCTCTGGTTTGTGGGACGGGCGGGAGCCTTAGACCCACTGTAGGTGCGTCGAGTCGGCACCCCTGTCGCTGGTCGTCACCCGCCGGGCCTCCTCCGGGCAACCGGAGGTCTCACCTGGCGGTGACAGACCGCCGGGGTGGCGTGAAGAAAGCAACACTGTAATCAGTGTTGTAACGCGCCTACAGTAACTTCATAGCAACTACACACATGGGCGCGCGATGTTTATCGCGCGCTACAGGCTGCGCCTAAATAGGCCATCCTATGACGGGCCCGTGTTGACGGGCCAAGGTAAAGCCTCCACGGCCAGGGGGCGAAGCCCCGTGACCGTCTGCCGCGCCCCCTTGCGGGGGCGCAGCGACTTCCAACGCTACGAGTGGCAGTTGAGAACTTGAGAACGAGCGTTCGTGCCGCGTGCTTGTCAATGCGCGCGGGCACTCACATGTTTATCTTCCTCTGCTTTCACGAGGTTCTCGTCATGCGGCACCGTAATATCAACAATCAGTAACAGTGCGCACATGAGCGCACCACGACCACTCCGCAATGTGGCCGCTTAGCGGTAATCCCTTGATGGTAAGTTAACGGCATAGAGCTCGTATACTACAAGTATATACAACGTGGCCTATCTCTCATACGCTTGAGTACCTGTGTATAATGTCGTTCGAAATTCATAACCGAGTACTACCTAGAATGACAGCCAAAACGCACATGCAATAAAAGCCACGGTCGTCGATCTGGCATTATAAATAGCTCGGCGAGTGCTCGACTTGTTTCACAAAACAACGTCAACACCCCCCCCCTGCCCCCCGCACCGCTTAGCCTCAGATTAGCGGGATTGTAAATGTTAGTGGTTCGCTCAAACACTTCACCGACACGATTTCAATCGCAAATACTTCACTAAAAATCTCTGCCGAGTTTGGAGGAACTTTGTAGAATTCGTATTGTAACTTTGAACATTTAATGCTGAAAATGTTGCCGACGGTGAAATGAATGATGATCATCGTGGATTGTATTGTTTCCAAAACGAACAAGGGTCGGCACTTTCGGTAGTTCGCGGTGTGAACCGAAGTATGAAAAGAGGTGAACAATGCTCGCCCGGTTCGCTCGCTCGCTCGCTAGCTGGCTGTGTGATCTGCGCTTTATTGTAGTAATTGATTCTCTTGATTGGTTGTGTTGGTAGTAGGTGAGTCGTAGGATAGCATGACACGAGACAGCTCGCCACATACATCGGAGAAGCATCAGGAGCGAGTGGATCTGCTGCGGTTGCAAAAGACAAGCGCCCATTACGCGGAGCTCCCGAGCTTGAAACGGCTGCGGTCAGCACAAATATGACTAGCACCGGCTGAGCCGCTAAACCGCCTCGCGCCCAGCGCGTATTTTATGAGTGGCCGGATAAGCCACCAGTGTATCGGCTCATTGATCGTTAATTAAAGTTTCTCGTTTTATTTGGTGCGCCGCGCGGCACAATCGTGCCGATGACAAGTACCAGTTAGTCTCTCCCCCCTCCCGCCCCCGCCCTCGCACACAGCTTCCAGTGAGAACATTAATAAAATAAAGTGACAGAGGGAAGGATTTACGAGTGCACGCGATATTAATTAAAAGTTTATGTGTTGCTGGCGACATTCTATTGTTTTATTATAGCGATGATTAGGGAGCAGCACGCGCGACTACGTCTATGTCTGTTCAAAAATGTCGATGGAATTAAGGATTTTCGGAATCAGTCCATCCTACAATGGTCAGCTCCAAGTGAGAACGTTGATTTACATGGTACATGGTTACAGTAGGTCGTAAAAAAATTCAAGAAAACCACTTTCATGAGTTACTTAAAATTCAGTCGCAAATGTCAGAAAATCGTCCATGTATAAGTTAAAGAAGGCCATTTTTCTCAAAATATTTCTACTATAATAATACCTGTGCCGACGTCGCCAACACCTGTGCGTCGGCAGGGGAGAGACCAGCCGCCGAGGAGTTTGGGACTAATGGGCCAACAGGCCCGAGCCGGGTCCCCACTACCGGTGGTTGCGTGTAGCGCATGAGATGGACTTAGTCCATCTACAGAGGGTGGAACTAACCTCATGCGTACCGTGTTAGGATCCTGTCTCTATTTCAGGATCTTGAACCAACTGTTAACGTCTCGGTACAACGAATGTCGGATCAGGTGCGGGTCATCCAACGCAATCACATGTTGGACGACGCCGCACTTGATAGGCTGCGCTCAGATGTACTCAGCAACCGTATCATCTTGACTCAATCACCAACACTTACAGCGTCAGCTTAATGCAATCCCACCGCGTTCTAGTCCTGCTGTTGTAGAGGAAGATGATAGGGTTCCCATGGTAAGTAGCCAGTACAACGACCGATTGAGGAGCGCATTGGAAGATGCGCTTCGCGAGTATCGATCCACTCCTACCGAATTTAGGGCCCGATTACCACGCTTACCCATGAATAAGACAAATAGGGCTCTGGTGTGTGCCTTGGACTCGCAACTCAAAAAAAGTCAGGAGCGCCGAAACTTTCTTCTCCACTCCTGTAGGAACTCAATCCCAGGAAAATCCGAGCAATTGAGGCACCGAACTTCGATCCACTTTTTGAGTGTTTTTTGTCTAATTGTACTCGGCTAACCGTAACGCCAGGCTACAAGTGGCAGTCGCGTGCCGTAGAAAATCAATCCGCAAATCTAAATGTACCGACATCAGTAAGTCGTTCTCGCACTTTCGCCTATTTAGCCGAATGAATTGTCTTTTTGTAAGTTTAAGACTAAAAATCAATCATTAACAAATAGTTATAACGACGACCGTGAGTTAAGGACACACAGCAGCGCAAACAGTAATTAGGGACAGACGCGTGTCGCTCAGTGAGCGATCGTTGTCCATATACCACCATCTCAAATTATAAATTGGTTGAGACCAAGAAATATTGTTTTCGAAAACTGTCTCTTACCGCACTACGATTAGGCCAATTATTCAACATGCAATGTATTTCACACACGTGAATTTTTAACATATTCACAGATAACTATACTTATACTAAGTCCAAATGGGTTCAATGACTAGGTATAGTCGGCAGTGATGGTTTTTTTTAGTCTCTTCAAAGAGATATATGCGTCTTACGGCGTAAACATTTTTTGAATATTTAAATTGTGTTTAGAAATAGAACTAGCTGTGCCCACGCTTCGTGGCTTCGCTCACGTATTCGTATTCTTTTGGCATTATCAGGGAACATTACATGGCAACGTGAAGTCGTAGTATATTCCTAACATCCTCTACAAAATAATATACTAATAAACTGGCTAACTGTTAATTTAAACTAAAACCTGTTAGGACATCTTCGTTTGAAGTATTCAAGGAACTCGTAGTCAATTTCTGGGGGGAAACAAATAAGATTGCCATTGACACGTTACGTTAACCAGAAGTTATGAACGAAAGCAAATAAATGAAATTCATGATCTTTCATAGGCTCTGACGCTGAGTATCCTTGAAAAAATCTTTCAACTCTGAGAGCTTAATCAGCCGATGGAAATCAAAAGTGAGAATATTCAAAAAACCCGTTGCTGATAAATATTGTAAATGCTTTAATTTAATGTATTTAGTAATGGAAGCAGAAAGTGTATGCACTTCGGTAATCTTCATGTTTCTGAATTAACACGAACGTCGGCCGCAGTGTGATCCCCATACATGCAAAGCTTCTATGTTTGGTTTTTCAACGCATTGTAGTGTATTAATTGCTCACTGATGAAAACTCCTCACTTTGGGCGCACTTCATCTTTTATGTTACTCAAAAGTTTTGAAAAGACTTGGAATACACATTAGTTCCGTTAATTTTAATAAAAGGTAACCTTGACTTAATTTCATCAGGCAACCCATTGGCAATACTATATTTATTCATGTAAGTCTTAAGATCGCTAAAAATATTGTTTCCATTCGGTAGACGGGATGTTGAACTGACATATCCCGCCTGTAATTCCTGAAGGGTGAGGGTCAGTGGATACGAAACGGGGCACTATGAAAAAAAGACAGAAAAATTTCACCAAAATCCATCGCCTAATCAAGCCTTCGCGACCCGGTGGGATGTGGGAGTAGTAGGGTGGGGGAACACCATGGGACACCTCAAGGGTATTGACCTTGACTTCAGGGTTATTGATCTTGAGATCAAGGTCAAAATTCCGAAACTAAACTAAACTAATCTAATTAAACCACCCAGAAGTAGGAACCCCGCGAAGCCGAGCTCCGTCGATATGATCTTCGAAATCACTTGACCTTGAACTCAAAGTCACTTGTTCTTGACCCTAATGTCATTCGACCTTGACCTCGAGGTAACCATGAATATTGACCTTTTACTGTTCCTGAGAATCACGGATCTTGGTTTTCGGGATTTTGACCTTGACCTCAAAGTCAATGAACCTAAGGTCAAGGTTGGTAACCTCAGGAGAAAAGTGGATTTTGACCTTCGGAAATTTGACCTTGAACTCAAGCTCAATGACCATGCGGTCAAGGTCAGTGAGAATCGCGGAGTTCGACTTTCGGAATTTTGACCTTGACCTCAATATCAATGACCTTGAGGTCAAGGTCAATGCCCTTGAGGTGTCCCATGGTGTTCCCCCACCCTACTACTCCCACATCCCACCGGGTCCCGAAGGCTTGATTAGGTGATGGATTTTGGTGAATTTTTTTTCATAGTACCCCGTTTCGTATACTCCAACCAAATATTTGAAGAAAAAAATGGGAAAAATTGGAATACAAATGATGTCAATCTAATAAAAAAAAATGGAAATCACACAGCATAAAAAAAATTAAAACAAATTACAAAAAGTTAAAAAGTACTGGGGTTCATGCGATCCATAGTTTACAGAGCGACCATGAAACCACTAGACTGATTACTCCGTTGACATACGTTTAAAATAGTTGCTCTCTCATGTACGTCATGGCTGAAACGTCAAATAACTGACAGACATAATGCAATATTGCTCACCCTCTTAAGCAAAAAGCGTGATAATAAATAGCCTAACATTTGTAAAAGCCTATAAGGAATATTTGTGCAAAATTTGAACAGAGTCTATGCAGTAGTTTTTGCGCCAAGTCGGAACATCGATGTGGATTTTTACGATTTTATAATATGTATATACATATATAGATGATATATTGAATGCTGCGTACCTTTAATAGGCATACATACCAGCACTTTTATGTTATTTTTATTATTTCACATTAATCAGCATGTCAAAATAATATTTGTACGCCGATGACGGCTGGACATAGCGTTTATTAATAATAACAACATCTGTACCTAACCTACCTATGTTCAACAAATAAAAATATTTGTAATTCTTAGTATGTACTGCTGTTGGTGTACCAAATAAATAAATAAATAATTGAATCATGACTGAATTATATTATTATAATACAGGCAGAGTACAACCCGAATTGATTGTCAAATTCAAAGTTAAAGCGAGCGAAGCCGCGGGCAAGTGCTAATCAAATATCAAGGTTAATATTTGTGAGAGATGAATGTCCGGAATAGGCATACAATACCTGCGTCACGGGTCACCACTTCACCAGGCACCTCAACACTTGCAGGTATACAATTAGACTAATACATTAATGGCTCATGAGTGATGACGCTACTTGAATAGGTAACCCAGGTACAGAATGTTGTCAATAAAAAATAACAAAATTATAATTACTCCAGGGGGACATACTCGTACATGTGCGATGTATGTGTATTATTGTGGATGAGATAGTGTGTGTTTGTGTAGCAGATAGAAGTTTAGCGGATTGGAATCAATAGACTTTCAGTTGCCTGATAGTCTAGAGTTTTCAACCATTTATAGACAGTTGATTCAGTTAACTCTCTGCACTGACTTAGAGATCTCCGCACTGGGTAATTGCAAGGGTTGTGTTAATTTTATACAGATAACCTCCAAGAAAAGTGTGCGGCGAGCGGTGCACATCTCCGCTCTGGCGGAGTGGAGCCCCAACCCGTGACTACGACTAGATTAGACTGAACTAACTTCTTTTGTACCGTCCTACACGAACTTCGCAATACTATAATTTTACTTTCATTCAATATGTCACTAGCGCCAACTCTTCTGTGCAGATAACAGACGCTGCTGCTTGTAACAGAATACTGTTTGCCCACGCGTCGGCAGGAAACATAACATGTCATGTAGTACACACTCTTCAGCTGGCACCGGAGTGGCTTCACCACAAATCGGGAGGATATCTTCAGAGTGGTCCGGCCCTGTCCCCTCGGGCCACGTGTCGCTCACACTCGGCAGCAGATTATCACACGTGCCCCTGCACTTACCTACCGTTTGCGAAAGTGATTCACTATATTGCGATTGTACGCCAAATAAACATTTCGTTGGATGTCTCCTAGGAGCATAATATTTAGTGATGCAGCCAACCGCGCTATCATCATCAACATAATAGACGAGCTTTGGCGCTAGTTTTCTAACTCATTTTTGACGTAAAAGTAATCCTTGTTAACTAAACTGCGGAAAAATCCGAAAGATTAGTGCCATTATCAGGTCATCTAACACGAAACAATAGTCATCTTTCTTAGGGGAATTATTTACGGAGAGCTCGCCGCCGCGTGTCGGTCGTGCCGGTCGCGCCTGTCGCGCCGGTCGTGCCGGTCGCCGCCGGTCGCCGGCTGTAATTAGTGACAGGCAATAATTGCCCGCCGGACGACCCCCCCCCCTCCCACGCGCGCAGCAAGGCTCCAAGCTTTGAAACACGATTCTTAGCGCTAATTGAGTTACAGTTAGATGACTCTTCTGTGAAATTCTTACGGAGGTTTATCTGCGCGCTGCGAGCTGTGAGAGCGAGGCGGTTACTAACAAGACACAGACCAGTTCTGTTGGACCATTCTAAGAAATCGTCTTTTTCCAGTTGCATAGATGTGACAGTCAATGGACGCGAACTTACCAGGAATTAATTGAATAGGATGATCAGTCGATATCAAATGTTATCACCTCTTCGGCACAGACTATTCTTAATAGAAGCCAGTAACAGAGATCTAATTGCATCAAAATCGGTTCAGTAGTTTAGCTGATTTTAGACTCCGGAGTCAATAGGGTACGAACAAACAGACATTGATTTTTTATAAAGATTGTCAAAAGCTACAATATTGTTATAGTATAGAGACGTTTTTTCAAGAGACAAAAATATGAGATCGACTAATCGCGTACGGCCTGCCAGGCTGCCAGGAGCTCGCCGTGGTGCATCCCACGGGAACACCGCTGCACCGGCGCACATGGAGCATGTACACGAAAATGTACTCGCATGTTG
The DNA here is from genome assembly GCA_950022335.1 of Eurois occulta. Taxonomy (NCBI): domain Eukaryota; kingdom Metazoa; phylum Arthropoda; class Insecta; order Lepidoptera; family Noctuidae; genus Eurois; species Eurois occulta. The sequence continues at coordinate 21,414,877 of OX465485.1, read as the reverse complement.
CATACTCGGCGAATACATACATATACATGCATGGAGTCCGCTACACTGATCATATTCGAAAATAAAATAAATGTACCGTCAATTAAAGCTATATAAGAGAGACAGAGTCGGCAAAGCAAGTTAAAATTGAAAATATGACATTAATATTTGAGAGGCGTTTAATGGTTTAATGAATTTACTTTGCAGTTTTAAAAATACGAGGGTTGGGACCAATTGGAATGTTTTAGAGACGAAGCGAGTTTTATACTTACTGCGATGAAGTAGTACTTAACTAGTTTGTGCGGCACTGAATACTAACGACGGCATACAGTTAGCACAGAGAGAAGAGGTGGGGAGCGGGGGGGGGGGGCGGGCTTATGTATGCATACACTTGAATCATACACAAACGATAACAATTAAAAATCGCGTTTCAGAATGACTAGGCCCCTCACACAAACTTACAACCGAAATATTAAAATTTCTCGGCACGGTTGGCTCAGTGCAGTAGTGGTTCAGAGATTGACTGCTGGGCTGCGTGTTACGGGTTCGATTCCCGTACGGAAAAAAATATTAGTTTGGCAAACGGGTAGTTGTTCTGGGTCAGATTTGGTTCTGTATGTGAGTTTAAATGTTTGTACACGCACCCACGATACAGGAGAAACTCCTAGCGTGGGGCAACGTTTTATTTAGAAAAACAAAACGGAACGGATTGTTATTGTTTCAATTTGTCGAACGGTCGCGGCCGAGAATCGATCCCCGCAATAAAGTAAAGGAAAGTAAACCGTCGCGCGTCGGAGTAGCGGGCGCCGAGAGACACGCACAGTCGCGCTGCATTATCTTGCGAATAGTGCGTCCGAACCCAGCTACAACACAGACGTTCGTAGGGCAGCCGTACTTGACTTTAGATCTAATTAATACATGTGTTGATAGTGGGACCTTGTTCTTATTTAGTCTATCTAAATTTCCCCAGCGCCGCTAGCTGAACGCACGCCGCTACAGCATTTCCAAGCAGAAATCGGTAAGTCGTACCTATCGCTTGACGAACTATTGATACATCGTTCAACAACAGGAATAGAACATTTTACTTGGATCTAAATCTATCTGAACTACACGATCTAGTTGAGCTGCGTTAGAAGTTCTGTTGAGAATATCGCGCCTAGTAGCGTCTGGTAATCCGACTCCGCTCATGTCGGTACTCATGATAAGGGGCTAAAGTAAATGAACAATAAACTCAGTTTTAGTTACAGACGAGCAAACCAAGCGCCGCGCCGGCGCCGAGCCGTCGACCCCTCTCGTTACACGTCGCAGTGCTGCGAGTGCATTAATGCACTGTTTCACAAACACTGAGCTTTATAAAGTATGGTGTTATACATATCGGGTGCATATTTTGGTATAGTTTTGGCATGGCGTGGCAGACTGGCAGGTTATGTTTTAACAATGTCACTCCCACATAAAGTAATATAAAGTATTCTGTTAGTGACGGCACGGTTGGCGCAGTGGTCAAGCGATTGACTGCTGCGCTGCATGTCGCGGGTTCGATTCCCGTACGGAACAAATATTTGTATGACCTACAAGTAGTTGTTCCGGGTCTGGGTGTTTTTCTATCTATAATATGTATGTATTTACAAAAAAAATGTATATATTATGTAGTTTATCAGCCATCTAGCTACCATAACACAAGCATTAGGTTGCTTAGCTTGGGACTAGATGGTGCTGTGTGAAATGTCCAGGGATATTATTATTATTATATATATATTATTCTACTGTAGACACGCGTATTAAGAGGGAACAGGGCCTGCGAGGAACTTAAGAAACTATTGCCGTCGCAGTGCGTCAAGCCTGCCCCGTAGAGTGCGACAGGGACAGCTGCAGCTCACACCGATTATATCACAAAAATGTTGACGAGATCGACGTTTCGTATTCCCCTTTTTTCACCTCGAAAACTGAGCCGATTTAATTATTTTTCACATTAACATTTTAAGAAACAGTGTGTCTAGGTTATGTTAAAAACTTTTTGAATTTTGTTTTGTAGTCCTCTAATCACGGCCGTAAAAATGCGGCATTTTTGCAGTCATTTATTTTCTTTACTTATTTATGAAAAAGGAAATTACAGTTACGTGAAAAAAAGTATTATTCAGGAATAAAAAAAGGGGAATATATTTTTATGAAGAATCGCAACCCCTGTTACCTCTTAATTTAAAGAAACATTGTGATGTCACATGCGAGTGACAGGAGCCATGAGCTCATGCGAGTGCTGAGTGCGAGCCGAGGATACAGCACTGTTTGTGTTTCATTATATTTGTGTGACAATCGTAGGTTCATGTGCGAGTGACGGGCGGGTGCGCGAGCGGCTCGCAAGCCTGCAATGTACGTCGGATATAGGCCCAGCGATGCAGAATGTCGTTTATTGGGGGGAAATAGGTCGCACGGCCTCAAACGAGGAGGATTGTTTGAATGAGCGAGCGCCGCGCGCGGGGGCGGCGGAGCGGCTGCACGCCAACTGACGGCTAACGACGTATGTGAATCAGTGAATCTATCGCAGTTAAAACTGCATTTAGTATCGCTACATACGAATGCAACCCCCCCCCCCCCCCCCCCGATCCCAGCACACTCCCGCTCTTGCCTGTAGCCTGACGAAGGGCCCGCTCAATGCATAGTGTACGGACACCATGCATTGAGCGCGGGTCCAATCTACCAGACCACTACGACGAGGCAATTTTAAAATACCGATGCGTCGCGGTCGTAACGTTTAACGAATTTCAAAGGCGCTTGATTAAAACTTCAACGTGAATCAAGTACTTCCCGCCTTGCATTTTGCGCAACTTAAGATTGGGAGTGACTCAAAAACGGTATATTTAAAAGTGACGATCTCAGACATTTTATTTAGCTGATCGGATATAATAACAGTGTTGGGAGACCATGTCGCCTGATTCGTTATACGAGACAAACGCGACCAAAATCGTAATCTATTTGCAAGAGGCAACTGGCCATTGTTTGGTCGTGTAGTTCTAGTGCAACGGCGCGGCGCTTGCATTTTATAAGTTCCGTATTTCATACAAGGCATTTGCCAAACACGTTACACTCGCGCGACTTCACGCCGCGCCGGGATACGCTTTGAGACTGGGTCTGTGTAATTTATCTTGTATCAAATTGTATTAAAAAATCCAAGTAGGTACCATACTACCAAAATATAATACTACCATATTCTAACAAAAATATAAATTGACAAATGCTTTTATAGTGTACTCGAGTTCTTAGATTTTAAGTTGTACCTAAGTCATGAATTGTAGTATTATGTCACACTAACTAAAACCCGCGGCTTCGCCGGCGTGGAGTTCGGGAATTGCTCACGGGATCTTACTTCTGGGATAGTAAGTAATCTATGTGCTATACCAGACTATAATCTGTTTCATCCAGATTAAGTAACACACATCGATCCATCCAAACTTTCGCATTTATATATATAGTTTATTTAAGATATTATTATTATTATAATCCTGTATTGTCCCACTGCAGGGCAAAGGCCTCCCTTCCCTCTTTCCACATTTCGCGATCTAGAGCGATTGTAGGCCAATCCCTTGCGTAAGAGTCCAGCTCATCCCGCCATCTCCTTCTGGGCCTGCCGCGTTGTCGTTTCCTGCTATTGGGTATCCACAAATATTTAAGATATATTTGTGTAATATTAGTTTTTACTTTTAAAGTAGAATAGATAGTGTAAGTTTTTCATTTTATTTGAGTAATACAGACACACTCGTGTTTTTTTACATGTGCCTACTTACTTATAACTTGCAAGTATTAGTTCATAGTAATATTATTAATATACATTATATTTCTTCGCTTCATTCTTCAGATATAGGTATACCAGGTAGTCCTTTTAGTCTACAAGATAACATATGCACAATTTAAGAGATTTACGAAATCGATATAAGTATCGATTTTAAATTAAGTCGATTCTATACTGACCATAACCACACCACTAGTCAATCTGTCATTCTTTTTTCGTGCAAGATAGCAAGCACACTAGTTATTAAGAAAAATGCCGAAAAAACGGGAATATTCTCAAGAAATTGATGACTATCGACGTAAAATCAAGAAGCTGGAAGATGAACGAAGACGTAAACGTCGTAGAATTATAATTGAATCTTCATCTGATTCAGGTATGTATTGTAACTACAACTACCCTCAAAATTACTTTACGGTGTTTATGTGCTATTTATTTCGTACGGTTTTTTGCCTAGCGGTTAACCGTGAGTTAACACGAAGGCTATGATTTTGTTTTTCGAACACATGTGATATTGTCTCGCCTGGCGGTTAACCGAGCGTTAACACGATGGCTTTACTATGAGAAATTATCTACCTACATATTTATTAAAATCTAAATGACCCACAAAAATAAAACCTAGCGGTTTTATATCTATACTTCTAGCGGTTAACCGTGAGTTAACACAAAGAGAAAAACGTGGATTTTAAAGTTACGTCTTATATACATTTCAGACGATAACGAATCCTTACGTTCCGCCCCTGGGGCCAACGTAGAAGAAAATCTGGAGGTGATTGAAGATGCACCTAATGATATCCCTAACGACGCTCCCATACCGACCGCGGAAGCACCAACTCCTAGTCAGGAAGATAGTACCTGCCCAGAGCTTGATCCAGAACTTTTGATAGCTCTCGGAGAGGAATCAAATAATACTCCAAGATTTGGTGAAAAAATCCATCACAGCTTGGCTCAGCGATGGGAACCTATCCTCAAGAAGGGATTATCAAAGGAAGCAAAAGACAAGTTGTTCAAAGATTACCTTGTGCCTGACAACTGCACTCTGCTTCAAGCACCCAAACTGAATAACGAAGTTTCAGCGGCTATTTCTGAAGCATCTCGTAATAGAGATAAGAGGAAGGAAACGGAACAGCAGCAACTGGGTGTTGGCGTCTCAGCCATCAATAAAGCTTTGACAATAATGCTTACGACTGACAACAAAATTGAAGCAATAAGAATTATGAGCGACGGATGTCGTATCCTGAGTGATCTCCATTATCAGGAAACACAATCGCGAATTAGCGTCATCAATTACGCATTAGCCAAACCCTTTCTTAACGTGGTTCAGGATTGCGAAAGGGACGAAACGTTATATGGCAAAAAATTAGGGGAAAAAATAAAAGCTTCCAAAACAATCGAGAAGCAAGGCATGTCGATCAAAAAAGGGCAAAAAGGTACCACCGTGACGGAACCAACGACATTTAATTCACGTCCCCAATATCAATGTCGACAACCAGGTGCCTACCAGGGAAACTGGTCAGGCCCCTCGCGATTCGTACAGAACAGGGGGGGGCGAAGAGGTCCGAACAGGCCGAACCGCACCATGAGCCGTCGGCCTCCACCTCAACAGTCGTCGAGCTCGGTCGCTGTGAACAAGTCGAGGGCACCTGCGACGCGCCAATAGCTCAGGTACAACACGCTGGTAGAATATCTCACTTTTATAATTGTTGGCTAAAAATAACATCTAATTCTGTAATTTTAAATTGGATACGCAATGGTTTTCCTATACCGTTTGACTCTAACGTGACACAAGCTCATGTACCTTACGTGTCAATGTCAGCAACTGAAAAAGTCGACATGTTGTTAGCTATACAAAAATTGTTAAAATTGGGTGCGGTAAGCCCTTGCAAACCTATTAAAGACCAGTTCATTTCTAAAACATTTTTAGCCATAAAGCCTAATGGTGATAAAAGATTTATTTTAAATTTGAAAACCTTAAATCATTATGTTTCAAAATTACATTTCAAAATGGAAGATTACCGAACGGCTTCTAAATTATTACCTATTAATGGCTTTATGGCCACCATAGATTTAAAAGAGGCATATTTCCTGATACCAATTCGTAAATCAGATCGCAAATTTTTAAGATTCCTATTCAAACATGAGAACTCCTCAAACATTATTACCTACGAGTTTAATTGTTTGCCATATGGCCTATCGGTAGCTCCGAGAGCCTTTACTAAGATCATGAAGGAAGTGGTTTCCCATTTACGCTATCAAGGCTTCAAAAATGTTGTTTATCTCGACGATATCCTTTGTATGGGCGATGATTATCAAGAATGTCTAAAAAATGTTAAAGCAACCTTAAACCTTTTAGAATGTCTCGGGTTCGTAGTGAACTATGAAAAGAGCTCTCTGGTACCTAAACAAACCTGTAAATTTCTGGGGTTTATGTTTGATTCAGTAAATCAATCAATTTCTTTGCCTTTCGACAAAAAACAAAAAATTGTTAACCTAGTTGACAAATTCTCGGAATCGTCTCAGTGCTCAGTTAGAGAATTTGCTCAGTTAATAGGAGTTTTGACAGCCGCGTGTCCCGCGGTAAAATATGGTTGGTTATACACAAAAATTTTGGAAAGGCAAAAATTTCTAGCATTACAAAAATGGCCTAGCTTTGATAGACAGTTCAAACCTCACCCTGTAATTCTAGACGATTTAATTTGGTGGCAAAGGAATGTGCTAGATTCTAAAAACACTATAAAAACACCCAACTTCGAATTAGAGGTTTATACGGACGCCTCGCGTACTGGTTGGGGAGCTGTGTGTAACGAGGAACGAGCTCATGGAGCTTGGAAAAATAGTGAACTTGAACAACACATCAACTACTTAGAGTTGTTAGCTGTTTTCTTAGCCTTAAAGTGTTTCGCAAGTAAAAAATCTGATTGTTGCGTTTTACTACGTATTGATAACACAACAGCCATCAGCTACGTGAATCGGATGGGCGGGATCCAATTCCCCCATTTGAATAATCTTTCAAGACAAATTTGGCAATGGTCTGAAGAAAGAAACATCTGGTTGTTTGCCTCGTACATTAATACTAAGGCAAATTATGAAGCAGACGAAGAATCTCGAAGACACAACCCCGACACGGAATGCGAACTACCCGATTTAGCCTTCGAACGAATTTCAAAAAGTTTCGGTAAACCCGAAATCGACCTATTTGCCACTCGGGCCAATGCCAAATGCCAGGATTATATGTCATGGAGAAAGGATCCGGACGCTATTTCCATAGATGCATTCACAGTAAACTGGAACAATAAGTTCTTTTATGCTTTTCCCCCCTTTCCACTTATTCTTAAGTGTCTACACAAAATCATACAGGAAAGGGCCACCGGTATTCTAGTCTTTCCTTTTTGGCCATCTCAAGCCTGGTATCCACAAGTAATAAAAACAATAGTTTCCGAGGTAATGTGGATATACCCTCACGAACATCACATCATATCATGTTACAGATACCCCCTTATCCTGGGTGCCGCAGTACTCTCAGGCAGGCGTTCTCGCTGCGCGGCGTCCCCGAATCAGCCCTGGACTTGATGCTGGCGTCATTATCAAAGAACACGATGCAACAATATAACGTGTCCTTCAAATTGTGGTGGCAATATTGTGAAAATAATAATTATCACTTTTTTGATTGCTCTGTCCCAATAGTATTACGCTTTCTAAGTGAACAGTTTGATTTGGGAAGTTCGTACGGAACTCTAAATAGTCACAGATCCGCGTTATCCCTTTTATTGGGCGGCAACATCGGATCTGATGACCGAATTAAACGGCTGCTCAAAGGAGTGTTTAAATTAAAACCTAGCTTCCCCAAGTACTGCACAACATGGGATCCACAGATTGTTTTAAATTATGTTTCCAATTTGTACCCCAATAGAACTCTTGCTAGGGAAATAATTACCAAAAAGCTGGTAATTTTATTGGCTTTAAGTACTGCCCAACGCGTTCAAACATTTTCGTTAATAAAGCTCGAAAATATAACAATAGGATCTAACGGTATAAACATAGACATCAAAGATATTATAAAAACATCCGCGGCAGGTCGAGATCAACCGACATTATTCCTGCCGTACTTTAGAGAAAACCTTCGCATCTGCCCCGCGACTGCTCTCGAAGATTATCTCCACATCACAGACAAAGACCGACCTGCTAACGTATCCAATCTCTTAATTACTGTGAAGCGCCCCTTCAAGGGCGCGACAGCACAGTCAATAAGCAGATGGATAAAGCAGATATTGGGTGAGAGCGGCGTGGACGTGGCGGCATTCAGCGCGCATAGCGCGCGGCACGCTGCCACGTCCGCGGCCGCCACCGCCGGGGTCTCTGTCGACACTATAAGGAAAACCGCGGGATGGACTAATGCGTCTAAAGCTTTTGCCCAATATTATCATCGTCCGATTATAAACAAAGATAACTTTGCTCAAGCGATCTTTGGAAGATCGCTTACCTAAGCTAACGAGACTTAATGAGTAACTAAGATAATAGATACCTACAAATTATTATTAAATATTAGAAATAAATACGATTTAAGTTGATTATTTATTGTTAACTATTGTTTATATTGATTAAAACCATTGTGTTCTTACAAAATACTGGTTTTTTATTATAAAACACAAAACTTTTCTCTGAACATCTACCTGGTATACCTATATCTGAAGAATGAAGCGAAGAAATATAATATATGATCAAACGAACTTCTTAAGCGAAGTTCGATCATTATTATATGAGTCGCTTCATTCGAAGATATAGGTTCCCTCCCAACCCAATCCCGGTAATAAAGTTTTGCATTGGACTTATGTATCTCTAAAAGAATGACAGATTGACTAGTGGTGTGGTTATGGTCAGTATAGAATCGACTTAATTTAAAATCGATACTTATATCGATTTCGTAAATCTCTTAAATTGTGCATATGTTATCTTGTAGACTAAAAGGACTACCTGGTATACCTATATCTTCGAATGAAGCGACTCATATAATAATGATCGAACTTCGCTTAAGAAGTTCGTTTGATCATATATTATATTACGTGAAATACCTTGGTTTGAGATTGGACACCGTTGACTACAATTAAATGATTTTTTAAGAATCTATTTATTTTTTTTATGTTTTTTTGGGAAAGCTGTTTGTTATTGTTGGGGTATTCTCGTCGTTGACTGATACCCCGGTAGTTGTTGTAGGAAGGTAGTTAACTCACACCAAACCACTGTTATGTTCAATAGTTTAATTAAGTTACGATTGTTTAGTTATCTGAGCCGCACTTGATACAATGTTATTATTGATCGACCCGCTCGTGGCTAAGTTTTAGTGACGACTGCGTTTATGTTAAAATATAATTAATAAAGTACGTTTAGCGTAATTCATTACGTGCGCAGAAACGTACTTTTGCTGTATGAGCAATATTGGCTCGTACATGCTCCCGGGGGAAAAATATGTACGCACTCAGATTACCAAACTTGAGTTACAAGTTAAATAGTATACTTACATGTTATTAAGCAATCAAAACAATAAGCAAGACATAATTCTTATATAGTTAATCATAGTTTGAATCTTGTTCCAATTGCTGGTTGCGGCGAACGGTAGTTCTCCGAATGTCCACCTCGTATTTTGGCGTAGGCAGGAATTTCCTTTAGTTCTATATCATCTGTCCTTTCTTGAGTCTTGTTCGCGGTGGCTGCGGTATTGCTCTTCTTACGCGCCTGAAGATATCTCCTTATTCGCCAAACTATTATAGCGGCGACGATTCCTCCCACCAGCAAAGAGCTTATAGTGTAGTTGCCGATGTCGTGGACACTTAAGTCGTTAGGTAAGCTCTCTCTTCCCTTTAGTGTGGTTATCTGGTCATCTAATAATTTGTGTTCATTAGATAAGTTTAGTTTCGGTAGCACAATCTTTGTGTTTTTGAGTGTATTCCACATATCATTTGGTGAGTCAATAGTAGGTACCTCCAAGGTAATTCCAATATTAGTACTGCTACTTAAAACGTTGTGTGAATAAATTGTGTTGTCATTGTGCTGAAGTATGCAATCCTGACCTAGGGCAAGAAGCCCCGCTTTTGTTATAATGGTTGTTGTAATTCGATTTTCGCAGACAATGCGAGTCGTGCACTCATTGATGCAATTATATAGCCATATGTTTGGTCTGTGTAACTTTATCCACCGGTCAGAGCATTGTTGTGATACCCAATCACATGTAATGTTGTTTACATTTTGACTGAGTATTTTAGCTTCGCAGGATGCCGTGGCTCCATGCAAGTTGTGGATAGTTGTAGATGCGTGGCAGATATGATTATCCGCCGTCATTGTGGTACACTGCTGAAGATCAACCTCTTCCATCTGTATGTAGGTATTCTTTACGAAGTTGACTCCAATATATTGTGATTTTGTCTCTATCACCTGACATTGTTTAGCTGTCTCCCATCTAGGCATAGCTATATTACGGTACAATGCATATTCGTCATCGCTTAGTAACGGTATATGTAATTCGAACAGTAAGTACTGGTCGGTGAGCCGGGCTTTGACATAAATAATTTTGTAAATATTTTTAATGTTCGACCTGTTGCTGTTATTGATAGGTAATATTAATCTTTTCGGTATAATACCAGCAATGTAATTGATTTGTTCAGATAGCTGCTCCGGTGTCAATAATTTCATGTCGAGGTGGCCTCTGTAGATATCTGTCAATGCACTTAAGAGCATTTCTTGGTTTCTCCTCAGTACTGAGATAAGTAAACTAGCAGTTAACGCCCCAGCATTGACATCGTTCATTGTTTTCATTCTTTGAAATCTGTTTTCAATTACTGCCGTATTATATTTCGTTTCGTTCATAAATTGTTGAATTATTTCCAGTTGCGTCTTTACAAAGTCTTCATTTTTCTTGATGACGTTGTTTTCTGCCTCGATAATCAGTGTCTGATTTCTTATCAGCTGCAATAAGTATTGTTCATTTGTTTTAATTTTTTCTATGTCCTGAGCGTATTTTTCTGCGAAATCGCTATCAAGGACACCAAACAGGGCTCGTGCAAGATTTCCTACGCCGTTAACGTAGCCACCTAGCCACGTCGCCTTCGTTGTTGATGTTGAGACCGCAACAATGTGTTATACTCGTTCAGCTGGCCCATTTCGAATTTGAGTTGTTGTGACGTAGCGTGACATGGTTCGTTAGGCATCGTGTCGCATAGTTGGCTTACATGATTCACGAACTCCTCTACCCTCGTCGTACTTTGCCAAAATGTTGTCAGGTTATAGTATACCAGAAGTTTCCATTCGTCGTGAATAAGTTGGATATTTCCGACGGGGTCAAAGTAAACTGGTTGGTTTTCTGCTAACCGAGTTATTTTAAAATGTTGCGGGGGTGCTGCTAGGCCACATGATAGCGTTGTAAATGCTACTAGTAACATCATAAGCAAGTTGTTGACCCCTTTTCGACCTTTGTTAGTGCCTTTCTTTGGCTCGTTGTGGTCAGTTTCTGAACTCACTTCTTGTGTGTCAGCGCTTCCGCATGCCTCGTTTATAGGTAGCGGGGCGAGTTTAGTTATGGGTCTTTTAAGTATCCCATTTTGTGTCTTAAGCGTGACTACTCGTACTAAGTTATCGCTGCCAGGGTGCAGTTCCATTACGCGTCCCATAGCCCATCTGCTTGAGGGTAAATTACTTTCCTTGACGAGAACTAGCTGCCCCTTCTGTATGTTTTCTTTAGTTTGTTGCCATTTGTTTCGGTGTTGTAGTGAATGGAGGTACTCTTTCGACCAGCGACTCCAATAGTGTCGATGCATGAGCTCAATGAGTTTCCAGTTGTTTCTGATGTCTATCGTTTTGTTTTCTTCAGGTTCATTGAGTGGTAGTGTTAGTGTTGGACTCCCCGTGAGAAAGTGACCAGGAGTGAGGTATTCCAGATCTTCGATATCCTCTGTTAATGGACACAGTGGCCGGCTGTTCATGCACGCTTCGATTTGTGTGAGAAGCGTTGCAAATTGTTCGTAGGTAAGCTTTTGTTGTCCGATCACGCGTTTCAGGTGTGCTTTCATGGAACGTACAGCGGCTTCCCATAAGCCTCCTGCTGATGGCCAGGATGGAGCGTTGAAGTGCCACTCGATTTGAAGGTCGTTGATCTCCTTAAAGAACTCTGACGATTGTATTGTTTTAAATAGTTGGAACTCTTCTTTTAAAGCTCTTGCTGCTCCGACAAAGTTAGTTCCGTTGTCCGAGTAGATGTGTTTAGGGGTGCTTCTACGGGCGCACATTCTTCTTAGTGCTGCGATGAAAGTTTGCGTTGATAGGTCCGAAACAAGTTCGATATGCACTGCTTTTGTGCACATGCATATAAATATGGCTATATAGCCTTTGCAGGTTCTAATCCCGCGGCCTTTGTTTATCTTTACGTCCACATGGCCTGTAAAGTCGACGCCAGTATGCGAAAACGGCCTCGATGGAGTGATCCTTTCTTTAGGAAGGTTGCCCATCAACTGTTCACTTCGAGTTGTTGCGTATCGACGGCATCGAATGCATTGTCGCAGTATTTTCTTGACGGTTCGGTTGCCGCTGATGATCCAGTAATTGTTTCTAGTGTCAGCTAGCGTTAATCTTGCTCCACCGTGTAAGGTTCGATGATGCGCCTTTTCAACAATTAGCTGGGTTAGTCTTCCCTCTCCTGGTAACAGAATGGGGTGTTTCGTTTCCACTGGTAAGTATGAGTGGTTTAGGCGTCCTCCAACACGTAAAACTCCATTAGAGTCCAAAAATGGATTAAGTTTCAAAATGGTGCTTCTGTTGGCAAGTTTTTCACCTTTATTGAGAGAATTTATCTCATTTTCGAAATAATCCCGTTGCACTGACTTAGTAATCATAAACAGTGCGTTGCTTAGTTCGTGCAAGTTCAGTTCATGGCCTTCAGTTGACCTTCTTTTGTTTCGTAATGCATCAGCGAAACGTATCACCAAGGCAAGTATTCTTGTAATGCGATCCATGTTGCTATGTCGCTCAAGTAATGACTTGATTAATTCATTTTTGATCGGCGTGGGTTCCGTACTATTATTCGTGTAACAGCTTGTTAGGAAGCCCTCGTTTGTGCTAAAAGTTTCTTTAGAGATAAGGGCTTGTGTTTCTTGCTCCTTAAGCCATCTAGGGCCTTCCCACCACAGGGAAAAGTTCACCAGTTTGGTTGGTATGAGTCCTCTCGTGGCACAGTCGGCAGGGTTTTCGTTTGTTTTCACGTAACCCCAGTTGATCACAGGCACGATGTTTAATATTTGTTTAGTTCTATTAGTTACGTAATTCTCGTATTTTGTTTGACTTCCCTGAAGCCACGCTAGGACAACTTTAGAGTCGGTCCAGCAGGTAATCCTTAGATCGTAATCTTCGAGGACTTTTGTTATCCTTTGTAGGAGTTTCGCCAGCAAAACTGCGGCGCATAATTCCAACCTCGGTATCGTAGTTTTCTTCTTGATTGGTGCGACCTTAGTTTTTGCTGCGAGTAGTGTTGTTTCATAAGCGCCACTGGGTGACGTAGTTCGGCTGTAGATAACGCATGCGTAGGCTTTCTCGCTCGCGTCACAGAAGGCTTGCAATTCGATCGTAATATTGTTTTCGTTTTTTATCCATCTTGGTAAACTTATGTATTTTATGTTTGGCAGGTCGGATTTAATTTGCCTCCATTCCTTTTCTATGGAATCTGGTACATTTTCGTCCCAACCAATGTTCTGGTAGTCATCCCTCCATAGTTTTTGAAAAAGCAGTTTTGCTTGTAGAGTAATTGGAGCCAGCCAACCAAGTGGATCGTAGATCTTGCTTATTTCTGACAATAGCCTGCGTTTTGTGTATGATGCATTTTTGTTGTCGTTAGGGGCTTCACTAATAAAATGGAATGTGTCGCTTGCGTCATTCCATGCGAGCCCCAATGTTTTGCTGAACTCTTGTTGTTTAAAGTTAAATTCGTTATTGTTACTTTTCTCTTTGTTTTGTAGGTCTTTGAGAATAGACTGTTCGTTCGTGGACCATTTCCGTAAAACAAAACCACCTTTCTTCAGTAATTCACTTAGCTCTTTTTGCAGCAGCTTCGTCGATTCTATGGTATGGTGGCCCGTGATGGCGTCATCCATATAAAATTTGTTAAGTAGCGCCTTTTGGGCCAGAGGGAAAGCGTTGCCTTCATCTTTAGCCAGTTGTTGGAGAGTGCGCATCGCTATGAATGGTGCGACTTTGGTCCCGTATGTTAGGGTACACAGCTGCATAGTTCTCAGTGGTTCACTCTTGGCTTCTCTCCAAATTATTTTTTGAAGACTTTGTTGATCTTGATGAATAAGGATTTGACGGTACATTTTCTCAATGTCCGCCGTTAGAACATATTTATAGCTCCGCCATTTTATGATCAGGGATAGTATGTCCTTTTGTAGATTTGGCCCTTTTTTCATCAAATCGTTTAGGCTGTACCCGGAGTCTGTTTTCATTGATGCGTTAAAAACAGCTCGTAGTTTCGTTGTTGATGAGCACTCCCTTACTACGCCGTGGTGTGGTAGGTAGGCTTGCACTCGATTTTCCGATTCTGTTGCTGGTTTCATGTGTCCCAAATCGATGTATTCTCGGATGAATTCTTTGTATAGCTTAGCGAAGTGTTCTTGCCGCGCCATTTTCTTTTCCAAATGAAGAAATTGTGCTGTAGCTTGAGGTTTCGAGTTCCCCAGGTTTTGTTCGTAGTTAGTGTTCATTGGCATTTTCACCACATAACGCCCATTGCTTAATCGCTTTGTTGTTTCTGTGTAGTATGTTTCTCAGAATTCGTTTTCCGTTGTATTTTCGGATTCCGAAGGGATATCTTCTATTTCCCAAAATTTTGTTAGATTGTCTAGCTCTGTTAGTGTTACTAGACAGTTAAACTGCTTTGTAGCACCGCACAATATCCAGCCCAACTTTGTCGGTTGCGCTACTGGCGAACCATTGTTATGCTTTATTATTCCTTCTAAGATCACGTCAGAGTAAACATCTGCTCCAAGCAGTAGATCGATGGGTCCAGAGATGTTGTAGTCTGGATCAGCTAACTTGATATTGTGAAGATGCGTCCAGTTCTCCGTGTTGATCGTTGAGTTAGGCAAATTGTTGATGAGTTTACTCATCACTAAAGCTTCTGTTATGAATGTATAATCAGAGTGGATAGACCTGCATTCCAATTTAATCATCCCTTTGCTCTTGCCCATTATAGTGCCAACACCAGTGACTGCAGCGTTCATTTTGTTTCGGGGTAAGTTCAACCGTTGAGCAGCATTGAGCAAGCTTACTTGAGAGCCTTGATCCAGTAATGCCCGAAGGATGACGTAGTTTCCTTCCCTGTTCTTGACCTTTAGTTGAAGAGTAGTTAAGAGTATCTCTTGTTCACCGTTAATGTGATTAGATGTTCGCTCAGCCACCGTTGATGTGGTCGGCTTTGAATGTTGCCCTTTCAGATTATCATCATGGAGGAGAGAGTGATGTTTGAAGTTACACGTGCGGCATGTTTTCGTTGAATTGCATTTATTTCCGCCGTGACTAAACAAACAATTTTTGCACAAGTTAAGGTTTCTTGTTGTTTGGTTTCGCGTTGCGACATCCATGTTCAAAAATGTAGAACACTGCCTCAGCGTGTGTTCGTTTTTGCACAGTGGACATTTCCTCACCGTTGCATGGAAGGTTTTTGTCCACTTTTCTGTGTCTTTAGAGTTCGTTGACTTGTTGTTGTTATAACTTTTAGGTTGGTTATTTGATGAGTAGTTTTGTTTCCCGCCGTTCTTTTTGTTACGGGATGTTTCTAAAGTTATGAACTGCAATTCCAGGAACTCCATAAACTCCTCTAAGTCTGGAAGCTCTCTTGAATGTTTCATGATTTTTATATAGTCAGCGTACGTGACATCATCCAGTTTGGAGGATAGTAGGTAGACGATAAGTGGACCCCATACTGGAATATTGACGTCTATGTTTTCTAGGCCGTTTAAACACTCTTTAGTTGTGTCATACAGCTTCTTCATGTTGGAAGAGTTTGGTTTTTCGATGGACGCTTGATTGAGAAGTGTATCTATGTAGGAGGTGAAAAGTAATCGCTTGTTGTCGTAGCGGTGCTGAATAATATTAAGGCACGAGTCATAATTCTCAGCACTCACAGGAAGGTGCTTGATTAACTTTTCTGCTTCACCTTTTAACTTAGCTTTTAGGAACTTCATTTTCTGCGTTTTGTTCAGCGTTGGATTGTTGTGAATCATCTCATAGAATAAATCCCTAAAGGAAATCCAATTGTTGAAAGTTCCGTTGAATTCCGGTAATTCCATACGCGGTGTTGTTTTTTCATAATGGGATGTCTCAAAGATTTTTCTATTCAGCTCTTCCTTTAGGTTGTCGTAGACTTGCTCCCAATGATCGAATTTTGCTTCATAGTCATTGTCGTTCCCTTGCAGTAAGTAGCTTAGTTCCCAATGAATCTTGTCGATGGATTCCCATTTAGATCGTAATATGTTGACTTGATCTTGGAGTTGCCACTTCTCTTTCATGTCATCCAGATTAATTTTGGAGACCGCTCGCTTCAATGCGTTGAAGTTACACATTTGATTACGTAACAGCGTTGAAAGGTGCTTGTCCGTTTCATCCTCGATATGTTGGTGTACTCCAGTTGTATCGAATTGCGGTGTTCCGGGTGTTTCTAGTATTTTCGGTTTTGGTATACCCGAAAATCCAGGTTCGTTTATCAACTTGTTTCGTAGTTGATTCATAGATTGCATTGTTTCGTCAAACATGCTTTTTGTAATAATAAGTATGTCGTGCCTAAAGTAGTCGTGGTCTCTTTGGGCAGTTTCATACTTCTTCAAAATTTCGTGGTTCGATCGAAACTTATCCCATAGGGATTGTAAGGCTTCGATGCGCTTGTCTAGGTAGTCTGTGGTTTTTCTACTCACAGAATCCTTTTTGTAGTTCGTTTGTAGAGTTTTGATTCTCTCGTAGCTGTTTTGCTGTTTTGTTATAAGTTCCACAAATTCAGGGTAGTCTTCTGTCGACATTGTTTACGCCTTGTGGAGCTGCTAGTGGTTGGCGTGTAGGTAGTACTCACGAAGTTTTCGGAGCTGAAGTAACCGCAGTGGACGTTATCCCCGCTGATTATTTCTTTATTGAAGCAGTAGACGTGATCTCTGCTGGAACGTTAGTTAGTTGAAGCGGTAGACGTGATCTCCGCTGTAGTAGCCGCCGTGGACGTTATCCCCGCCGATCGTTTCTTAGTTGTAGCAGTAGACGTGACCTCTGCTGGTTCGTTAGTTACAGGCACTCAGTGTAGCTCACCCTCCTTTACGTTATGTGCAACGTCTCAATGCTACTGGTGAGACCCGCTTGTGGGAAGCCAATAACACCGATTTGCTAACGTAACTGGGATATGCCACGCTAAGCACTCTGCTGATGAGGAGACACGACGACTCACAAGGTGATATGCCGCGTCATCCGGCTCGAAGGACCAAAAGATGTTGGGGTATTCTCGTCGTTGACTGATACCCCGGTAGTTGTTGTAGGAAGGTAGTTAACTCACACCAAACCACTGTTATGTTCAATAGTTTAATTAAGTTACGATTGTTTAGTTATCTGAGCCGCACTTGATACAATGTTATTATTGATCGACCCGCTCGTGGCTAAGTTTTAGTGACGACTGCGTTTATGTTAAAATATAATTAATAAAGTACGTTTAGCGTAATTCATTACGTGCGCAGAAACGTACTTTTGCTGTATGAGCAATATTGGCTCGTACAGTTATCATGAGTACAATAACGTGTATAAGTATCGCTCACTAATTACCAGTCACTCTATAGACATAATACTTTTACATAACATTTAATATCAATGTCGCGGTACACGAACCAGCGCGAATATCGGGATTTCACATATATTTACAGACACGTCTACCTATGGAAAAATCAATCAGTGCGAAGATGGGCATGGTCAAAATAACTAATTGGCTTAACGACAACCTACTCACACTTAACACAGTAAAAATGAGCTACTTACATCGGTTTTACCATCTCGAATCGTTCACAACCAAATAAAGATTTCAGCCTCAAAATACACTCATTTGTGATAAACTTTCGAATAATAATGGTAGGTGTAATCAGTAAAGTCTCACAAACCAAATACTTGGGCGTCATAATTGACCAAAAATTATCATGATATGCACATCTTGAGCATGTTCCAGGAAGAGTTAGGAAACTAGGATGGATATTTAAAACATTACGAAATGTCCTCCCCACAAATATAAATAAAAAAGTAGGCTCTCATAGAAATCTGTTTAATGAAGTTTATGTGGCACTTGTACAATCTATAATAGTTTACTGTATCACCATATGAGGCGGTGCGGATAAAACTAGATTTATAGATGTAAAACGAGCACAACGAGCACTAGTCAAAATAATGTACTTCAAAAAGATGAGATACCCAACTGAAAGTCAGAGTTAGAAAACTATACAACTCTTACACAGTCCTAAAAAAACATAAGATACTTCCTTATAATGCAAACACACTAACCAAGAGTCGGAAAGACATAATTGCTCAAATCCCACAAACTAAAACAAATTTCGCTGCTCTACAATACAACAAACGTTCTGCTCAGCTGTATAATAGGTTAACTCACCCATTTCTCGCTACATACACATACACACACACACACACACACACACAACACACATATACCCCCCCCCACCGCCATCCCCATACACAATCACGTGAATAATGTAAAAATGTTATGTATTCTGTTCTATTTCAAAATTATCTAGCTATGAAAGAACGGAGTCTCCTAATACAGGCTTTTCTTTGCTTAAAAGGAGGCTCGAATCATCAACTTTTTGTTCTGATTTGGTTAAGAAATACTGAATCAAATTTATTTGTTATTTTAACTGTACCTACACAAATTTTCAAGTTAATCGACCCGAAGAATAATTAGTTACACCGAAAATTCAACACCCCATTTCACCCTCTTAGGAGAAAAATGTCGAAAAACCCTTTCTTAGTGGATACCTACTCTTCACAAAGAACACATCCTCCAAGTTTCATGTCTCTAGGACCAGCGGTTTGGGATGTGCGTTGATATATCAGTCAGTCAGTCAGAACCTTGAATTTTATATGTATAGATTATGAATAGTTAATTGTTACTAACTTATAAATAAAATAATCTACTTTTTATCTTGGTTATACGGTCCTATTTTCACGCGAAGATTTTTCCGTTCTGTCTGCATTGACCCTAAATTTGCACGGAGAGACACTCGATATTGATTACGTAGGTATTCACGAGATGAATGCTGAATATTTGGTTGATTTAATCCCAGAGAGGCATTCAGTTACACAGAAGTCCATTTTGATTGTATGATCCTATGCGCTTTCAGAATACAAACTACGCGTAACTAAGCGTGTGTTACCTCTCTGTAGTAGGGAGGTACATGCTAGGGCACGAGTGCACAGTTCTAAGTTACACTCCAACACTAACAGGAAACAGTCTGCAAGTTACACGTTTAATTAAAAACTTGCAAACAATAATAAGTCGGTAACAGTTGCATGTGAGACCGTGAGCGGGACGCTAACCTCTACTCACATAACTCAGCGGCGGCGGCCGGCGCGCGCTGCACACGTCGTGCAGTCGTCATGTCGGACGTGTACTTACTTCGACTTATGTTCACTTAGGCCAGTCGTGGACTTGTATGGTTATTACAATATGTGGCGAGTAGCGAGCTGAGCAGGTGATTGTGCCGTGACTACAGCGAGTACACAAGCGCACGACGACCAATCAACTGAAAGAAAAGCCACTGAGTACAGCTCGACGGTTACAAAAAGACTAACTCCCAAAACAGTAGGTATTCGATTTACTTGACAGCTCTGTGTCTACGTTACCAAAGAGAGGGAAAGAGCATTTTATCCAATAGGCGGACGAAGTTAATTCTTACTCAGAACTATTTGCTAAACATATAATTTTAATGGTTTTAAATTAAATTTAATTTTAAGTTGATTTGTAAATATTTCATCATTAAATAATAATTAATCAATGTATTAAGTTTTATTGAACTCAGTTACTTACTAATACTAGTCAAATTGCGCACTTATAACATTCTTGGATAAAATGCCTGTACTTACTTAAATTCATATTTAAATATTATATTTATATTGTAATTGCTTACACAAGCTATGAAAACCAAAATTAGCTGATCTGTAATTGTACGGGGACGTACAAAGCCAGGTCAGGTTTACTGGATATATGCTAGGTCGCCGCGTGTACTAGTCGCAGCTTAGTCGTTGTGCCGCCGTCAGCTGATCGCCGCGCGCCGAACCGCTGCACTAGCGAACACTCCTGTCGCGGTGCTATGTCACTGTAGCATGCAGCGCTAGCGACGTCTATATTGAACAAGTACCGCTCACAACCTATTCAGGACAACGCGTTCTAGTGGACTAGGTATCTCTAGCCATTCCAGATGGCAGCCGAGACGTTGACAACAAAAAGCGAATTGGATCTGTGGATGTCTGCGCGTTCTTCTATGATTGGCTGTCACTAGCAGCGACTCAGTAGCAGTAGCGGAGTAGTTTATATTGGTGCGTCCAGTATTGCTAGTGGTCTCCGAGGACGCGGGGGCGGATACGTCGCGCTCACGTATGATTAGCATGCAATGCAATAGTAATAGCAGTCGCGTCGTGGGGTCGCGTGCGGCGCGGACTGTCGCGCGCTACGGCCGCTGTTGGCTGTTGCTTCCACTCACGCGGTAATTGTGTAGCACGATAATCACACACTATATTCATTTCTACTTGGAACTCGGAATGGCACAGAACACTTACATATTATGTTTTACGATTATAAAACGAGTGTAATTTATTCCTCGTGTATGAGGCTCGTAAATGTCGAAGTGGCGTCGGAGTTGCACCTGGCTCGCCGCACGCCGCACGTGTGTGCCCGTGTGCATGGGCTGTACCTACGAGTGGTGGAAGCGGGTGCGGCGAGTATCCGTGTCCGAGTCATGTATCGTGCACGGCACGCGCATATTGCATACATCATCACTTTTCCGCCGCTTTGCACAGATAAAATATAGTGTAATGCGACAGTCCACAATCAGCGTTCATAGTCAGCTGTACTCATTACTGGTCGTTCACAAACCAGTCATATAGCATTAGTAATATACAAAGACATTCAAATATTTACGAGCGATAAACGACTTATCACTATCCATACTCTATACATATACATACAAATACAAACATACATACATACAAATGAATAAAATTGAAGTGTCAGTTTGTAATAAAAAAATAAGAGCTTTTTACTGAATGTATGTGAAAGTATACTAGGTATACGGTACTTATAATAAATATACTCTTATAGAACAGAAGCTCATTTAATTTTTTAAAAAGAATAAGCAATACAACCTAGAACTATTTATTTTTAACAAATCACAAAATCAACACAATCACAAAAACCGTTAGATACAGAAATAATAACAACTATAGTTCACGATAACGTCCATCACTTCCGAGCTCCCGAGCAAAAGTGTCCGCGCTCTGAGAGTTCACCGCTTATATGTTGCCCCCTCCACTCGCTGTGTCACCACGATCGCACGATGTCCCCGCCCTTTCGGCTGACGAATCCTCTAAGACGGCCGTTCCTGACAGCTGAACGACCTCGTCAGCTTGGCTCTCTGGCATTGCCTGCTGCACTGTTTCATCCTCTACAAATAATGTTTTGCGCCTGGTCTTCACTGGCTTGGACCTCATTGGTAGACTCGTCATCTAAAACATAACAAAGCAAAGACTTGTATGAGGTATTCTGAAAGTTTGAACAATTAACTGCCCATTGTAATGAAATTACTAGCAATTGCACCAAAATAGGCAGCAGTTTGTAAATTGTATCACCAATGAAAGAGTTCCGGACCTCAATCATTACTGAAACAACCACAACATCGCCTGGCAACCACCATGGGGGTTCCAGATGGCCATAATGTCGGGGCAATCAGATAGCCATAATGTCGAGGCTATAAAAACAAAATTGCCACAATGTCGGGGCTATACGAAATAAAATTGCCACAATGTCGGGGCAAGCAGCCACAATGTCGGGGCTATACGAAATAAAATTGCCACAATGTCGGGGCAAGCAGCCACAATGTCGGGGCTTATACGAAATAAAATTGCCACAATGTCGGGGCAAGCAGCCACAATGTCGGGGCTTATACGAAATAAAATTGCCACAATGTCGGGGCAAGCAGCCACAAAGTCGGGGCTTATACGAAATAAAATTGCCACAATGTCGGGGCAAGCAGCCACAATGTCGGGGCTTATACGAAATAAAATTGCCACAATGTCGGGGCAAACAGTTCCAGGACGTCTCAACTCAGCTGCGATCTGACACTCCACTGTCCACTGTCGCCTCGAGCTGAAGCAACAGGGCTCTGTCAAAGCACGCAGGGGCCCACCACTCGCACCGCAGATTTGTAACTCGGTCGCGTGATGTCACCACTGGCGTACTTGCGATTCATTTTAAGCCCGTACCAATGACAGTCTCAGACACGGCCACACGTCCTGGTGTGATGGTTACTCTGCGAACAAACAAGTCTACGACAGAATTTTGTTCCACTCGGTCACTCCTGACCAAACTTTACATACATCGGGTCAGTGAAGGTAAAGAACTCTACTAACTCTTTTTAACCAAATTCTACTCTTTGATTAAATCAAACACAGTCAAATTGGGAATAATCGAGAATGGGTCAACCCTTGGGCCATGTACCATAGTCGTTCGAATCAACCTTTTAAACTCTACTGCAACCAAAACTGCCAAGCTTATAGAAACTTTCGAGTAAAACCTCTAACGCCACGGCTCTCCAGCCGACCAGCAATCTCATTGCTCTCACACATCCAGCGCATGGATCAAAAACTCGCACATCCATCAAATGGATCGCCCGTGTGCATGTGCAATGGGTCACCCACTGACTACACAGTACGGTCTTTCTAGATCCCAACCTCCGTCAGAGTCAAACGCCTATCGCGTGCCCACGGACTATTGAGTTGCCTCAAGAGATACCTATTTCTACCGGGCTACGACTACGAACGTCGAACACACAACGGCCGATAGACTGCTTTACTCGACCTTCTACTACAACACTTAAGCTTGCTCATCATCATCAAAATCCTTGTCAACATCGACTGGTACGTGACCCGCTGGCATCTTCTTTAGCCTACCGTGTACATGTTTGTAGGCATACTTCAGATCTAACAAACAATTAGGTCAATTAAAATGCTAGAGCAACCAAGTACCTCTTCATCCATCTAATCAACACATATGGCCTATGGGAAACATTTATGCCCTCCAACAAACCCCTGTTTGTTATACTACGTTCCTCAAGAACACAGAGTCCCACACGTCTCCATGGTCTCTACCAGACCTTTTGACTGTAGTTTAGCGTTGGTTGTCGCGGCTTTAACTTGGTGATCAGAAATGTCACAAATCACTATGGCGGCTTTCAGTTTATCGGAAAGCCCCTTGACCAATAAGCCTGACATCATTCCTCCTGAAAACCCTCGAGAGACTCTGTGACCGACACATCCGGGACGGACCTCTTCGGGAGCTACCACTACACAAGAACCAACACGCCTACTCCACAGGAAAATCAACAGAATCCGCACTACACAGTGTGATCTCCAAGATCGAATGTGCAGTAGACCACAAGTGCTCCTCACTAGCTGTTTTTATTGACATAGAAGGGGCTTTTGACAAAACTATTTTCCATAGCATCAACGCAGCCCTCGAGAATCACGGTGTGGACTCGACCCTGCGAGGATGGATCACAAATATGCTAAGACTCAGGGCCGTACAGGTTACGGTGAACGATACCACTAGAGCCATCGTGGCGAAAGGCTGCCCTCAAGGGGGCGTCCTTTCACCACTCCTATGGAACCTCGTGGTGGACAGCCTTATCAAACGTCTGAATGACAGAGGCTACTACACGGTGGGCTACGCAGATGACATAACCATAATAATAAATGGCACACATGAAAACACACTATGTAACCTTATGCGCCAAGCCTTGAAGGTGGTGGAAGACTGGTGCAAGGAGTACAAACTAGCAGTGAACCCCACCAAAACCGAACTCGTCCTTTTCACAAAGAAAAGGAAGTTGGCAAACCTACAATTGCCACGTTTCTTTGAGACCACCCTAAGCCTGTCGACTGAAACCAAATACCTGGGTATTTATTTGGACAAACAGCTGAACTGGGCAAAACATACTGATTACATCACAACAAAAGCTAGCATAGCCCTATGGCAATGCAAAAGATTGCTTGGCAGGAATTGGGGCCTAAGCCCCAAAATCACCTACTGGCTATACACCACCGTCATCCGACCAATCATTACATATGGCTCCATAGTTTGGTGGCCCAGGACCAATCTGAGCACAGCCCAGAAGGACCTCGAGAAGGTACAAAGATTTGCCTGTGTAGCAATCACCGGCAGCATGAGAACATCACCCACTGCCGCGTTACAGGTAATGCTGGGGTTACCACCTCTACACCTCGTTGTAAGAGAGGAGGCGGCCCTAGCGACCTTCAGGCTCGAAATATCCGGCACCCTAAGTAAGGATTCCAGAATCAAACATACGCGCATAAAAGATGACGCAATCAAACAACAGCCCATGATGGCATCACCCTGCGACAGAACCCTGAAGACCCACTGCTTCCAAAAGCACTACAACATAGAGCTCACAGCGGAGATGTGTGACTACTCAGGCCCAAAAGAGCTAAGGATCTACACTGATGGATCGAAAACCGACGATGGAACAGGTGTCGGAGTTTTCTCCGACGATCTAAACATCAAAATATCCAGACCCCTGGGAATGCTCAACTCTGTATATCAAGCAGAGTGCGTAGGCATTATCCAAGCGGCACACGCCATAGAGGCCAGGGAAGTTACGGATACTCACATCCGTATACTTTCAGACAGTGCCTCAGTCCTCCAATCCTTAAAGAGAAATCAGATCACGTCGAGACCAATATTAGAATGCCATAATGCCCTAGAACGAGTTACGGTACTAAACCGCAACACGGTGACATTACAATGGATCAAAGGACACAGTGGATCGCTTGGAAACGATGCAGCTGACGAACTCGCCAGAAGAGGATCCAGCACAAAAGCTTTCGGACCCGAACCCATTGTCCCCATACCCTTCAAGCAGCTCAGAAGTTGGCTAAAGGATCACACTCAAACACAAGCGGAGAAGTGGTGGACCTTGAGGAAACGATAGCGCACGTACTCCTTGAGTGTACTGGCGTCACCCAGATACGCGAGGAGACCCTTGGAACGCCAGGATCTCTAGACCGGGAAGTCTGATTTGCTTCTGGAGGAAGGTGGGCTGGTTGGAGTAACGGCCACCAAGGCTCACGCACAATGGTCCACTTTAAGGACTAAGTGCGGAAACCAAAATCCCTAACATAGAACATAGAAGCCCCTTGACGATAATCAACCGCAACAAGGACTTTTGGGCATATTCTGCATACGTGGTGAATTTGTTTGAATTCGTACTCATCACGTCGTACAACACAGTGGCCATATCAACTTCACGCGGACACGTCATCTGCCTAGCCTCCCCCCAACCATGCTGGGGTCGGCCCCCAGTCTAACCGGACGCAGCCGAATACAAGCACTTTACATGGAGCGACTGCCCATTTGACCTCCACAACCCAGTTAGCGCTAGGTAATACGATACCCCTTGGTAAGACTGGTTGTCAGACTTTCGGGTCACTGTCTACCTGTAACGACCGCCAAACAGCTACAAATGACAGCCGGGACCAATGGCTTACCATCCTTACCGAGGCACGGAGGAAACTCGGTATGTAATGGGTGGTCACCCATCCACGGACCAACCTAGGTAAGCACGGCTTAACCTAAAGATCGACCCAAGCGGCTGTTCCTATTTAGCCACGAGCTCTTCTTTAGCCACGGGCTCCTCTTTAGCCACGAGCTCCTCACTAACTTCACGCGGACACAATGACCGAAATTAAGTTTTAAAATTATAACAACTTTAAAATTCTACCTTCGGGCATTGGTCACCCAATCGTTGAGCCACGTTATAGCAACACCACGTAAACAGCCATCAATGCGTCCCAGGCATTCCCAATCGCCCCAGTGGCTTAATTCGCACCCCTTATCTACTTCTGCGCACCATACGTCAAAGTCATGTACACTGGGACCAAAACTCGAAATATAATAATGGTTCGATCTTACTTGAATCAGGGATGAAAGTGCACCCACAATCTTGTCCGCAGCGTCAGCCTCACGCGATGCCTCGAAGGCGGCGGTCCCCGTAGCACGTGTTTCCATATTGGCAACAGGTTCCTCGGTTGCCGCTGATACTGGCACCGGCGTGTAGCTTCTCGTGCACGGGTGCGCCGACATTGGAGACGCCTGTATCGCGCTTGGAACCAACCGCGTTCAAGCGATCAAGCACTTCATTTAAAGGGTTGCGGCGAGGGCTGTCCCGACGCCCATAAGAACAATCACGGCGCCTACGCTGACTTTCGATACTCGCTGATCTATCGCGACGACGCCTAGAGGATCTGCTACGTATTTCACGACAACGGTCTCGACATGATTAAATAGCAGTTAGCACACTACGTTGATTAACTAAAAACGTAAACCAAAACAAACACGTGGGCGTTAACCTAAAAACGCACAAGCACTAAAAACCGATAAAATAATTAACACGAGGCGAGTTACTTTTAAATTGTTTTTAAACTAATCAACACACGGCTTCAAACACAACACGTGGTTGGAATCACTTTAAAACGAAACTACAAAATTATTTTTAAAACTTCCACAGTAAAACAAAAAATAAAAAATAGATGGCGAACGATCAAAGTCGCGTGTATTGTTAAACTTATCCCACTTCTGATCTTATAGAACAGAAGCTCATTTAATTTTTTAAAAAGAATAAGCAATACAACCTAGAACTATTTATTTTTAACAAATCACAAAATCAACACAATCACAAAAACCGTTAGATACAGAAATAATAACAACTATAGTTCACGATAACGTATCTTAGAGGATTCGTCAGCCGAAAGGGCGGGGACATCGTGCGATCGTGGTGACACAGCGAGTGGAGGGGGCAACATATAAGCGGTGAACTCTCAGAGCGCGGACACTTTTGCTCGGGAGCTCGGAAGTGATGGACGTTATCGTGAACTATAGTTGTTATTATTTCTGTATCTAACGGTTTTTGTGATTGTGTTGATTTTGTGATTTGTTAAAAATAAATAGTTCTAGGTTGTATTGCTTATTCTTTTTAAAAAATTAAATGAGCTTCTGTTCTATAAGAATACCTACACATTTTTTTCCATTTTGGAACGAAGTTCCTTATGGCGCGTTGCGAAAGGAGGCTAGACGGAAAAAATTCAGACGAAAAGTTGTAACGACACTTGACAAAGTTGCAACAAAAAAAACAGCAACGCCATCTATCCCGCCAGTGACGAACTACTAACGAAATCCTACATCGATGCTGTTGTCACATACATAATATTATTGATTGATTTTGATTAAATATTATCTATACAATTTTTATTCGAGTAGTTTTTATTATGTTAAAATCCATTTTATCGATATCGACTATTTTCTCCTTATCAAGTAGAGCAGCCCTAACGATATGCGTCTACGCAAATTGACCAATTGCAGCCGCGCATTCTTCCCCGTCCCCCGGTCCGCGATGGTGAGTCGTGTTCTTAGAAGAAATTGGCCTATAAGCTCTCTAGTGGTTAACGCTCTTTCATATGAAAAACACTCAACAGCAAAACTGAATTTTCTTTATTTGTTTGTTTATTATTTGTTTTTCATAACAACAACTGCTGCAGTAACTGCAGCAGTTTAATAAAAAAAATCCTATATCTCAAACAATAAACATCAAATCTTATTTAAACCAATTTTCGTTATAAAGTTATTTTTTACTATCTACAAACCAACGTTTTTTCAGAATTTTCCTCCCCTTAAGCTTTGGTTTCCTAGGAAAGCGGTGCCGTCATATAGCGGCCGTAATACGGCGGTGAATGACGTCACTAGAACGTTGGCACCTTCAAACTGAAGCGAAACCGAAAAAACCACGCCAAAGTCGATCAAAAGTCAAAGTAATGTTGACCGTTTTTTTTAACTATCGCGGTGTTGTGCACTCGGAATTCCTGCCGGTCAAAAAGGTCAAATAGTAAATAAATAATATTATTTGAACATTATGCGGCGTTTAAGAGAGCAAAGTCGACGAAAAATGCCAGATTTGTGGAATGAAAATTCTTGGATTTTTCACCACGATAATTTGCGCCTTCGTACAAGGCCATCATAGTGAACGAATTTTTGACTAAAAACTCAACAGATACCATCGAGCAACCACCTTATTCATCAGATATGGCTCCAACTTCTTTCTTTTCCTAAACTCAAATTACCACTTCGTGGCACCCATTTTCATTCGGTAGAAGACATTTATAAAGGAGAATTCGCGGCGAGCAGTGAACTCAATTTCGGAAAAAGCGTTTAAAAAATGTTTTTTGATTGGATTATTCGTTGGCGTAAGTGAATCGTTTCTGAAGTAACACTTTGAAGGCGATAAAATAACTTTGGATGAATAACTAACATTTTGTGTATTATTGATCGTTCCCCGGTACCTACTTACTTGACAGAGTAGTACAATGAAAAATAGTTTCTCAACCCTCAATTACACATGTAACTGAGGGTTCTCCGTACATAGAGCCTGGGGAGCCAGCCCTATTTTGATTTTTTTCATAATTTCACATCACATTTGTGTAACTGTTCATAGAAGTCTAACTTATGCCCGCGGCTTCGCCCGTGTGGAGTTCGGGAATTGCCCACGGGATCTTACTTCTGGGATCATAAGTAATCTATGTGCTATACCAGACTATAATTTGTTTCATCCAGATTAAGTAACACACATCGATCCATCCAAACTTTCGCATTTATAATAGTTTATTTAAGATATATTTATATATGTGTAATATTAGTTTGTGTGTACATGTACTTACTTATAACTTGCGAATATATAAGATCATAGTAATATTAATATCAACTAAATTACATATGTGAAATATGGATACCTTGGTTTGAGATTGGACACCGGTGACATAATATTTAATATCAATGTCGCGGTACACGAACCAGCGCGAAAATCGGGATTTCACATATATTTACAGACACGTCTACCTAAGGAAAAATCCTACCTACTTACTAACAGGCAAATACTCCCGCGCCCCGATGTATAGATATCTACTCTCCAAATTTTAACTGTGTGATGCCAACAGTCTCGGAGTAAAATGGCTGCGCCGTCTGGACGAACAGGTAGAGAGTGACGGACAGGTCGCATCTATAAGAATTCCGTTTTGGTCATTTGGCTACGGAACCCTAAAAACAGTTAAATAAAACTACTCGGTAAAGCTTCGTTACGGATGGCCGATGGGACCGAAAAGTTCTAGAGTGGCGCCCGCGAACCGGAAGACGTTGCGTTGGAAGGCCTGCTACTAGGTGGACCGATGACCTGGTGTAGCTTGCGGGGATCCGCTGGATGCGAGTCGCACGGGACAGGTCAATGTGGCGACACTTAGAGGAAGCCTATGTTCAGCATTGGACCTCTTTCGGTTGAAAAGATGAATCGGTAAAGGGGTTGGAAGATTTTTGTATAAAGCCTGAGCGGAACTCGGAAGTTCGGCAGACCAACAAGTTCAAACGTCGACTGACTACGTACTTCCATCATGTATAGCCACTGGAGCCGCGGGTTACACGTCGAGTATGTGATGTGCTCGTGTGTGTTGTCATCTCGCGGCGCTTCAGACCGTCGAGTGGTTCTCGGCACCCGCTTCGCGTTAGCGTATCTGACTTATCCGTAGCTTTTATCAAAAAATAACTCTGTCCTTTTCAGAATTGAAATAGAGATCATGCTTGTCCCGCGAGATCACTTGGTTTTAAAGTTTCAATCCTTTATAGCAGAAAATACTGGGTGAATTAAAAAAAAAAACAATTTATTTTCCATCCACCCGCATTCTCCAGTCAACCCGCGAGCATGGCGCTTGCAACAGCGTCGAAACATCGGGGGCTCAAAATTATAAACAATCACGGAAGATATCCCGTAAGTGACAGCATAAGTTTAAATATAAAAACGTTTATTAATGGATGCGTTCAAAGACTCAAATAAAAATAACCGTTCTGAAATTGGAACACTGGGATGTTATGAGTTAAAACGATGTCCGTTACGACATTTTATTGAGAAGTGCCAAACAGTGGAAGGATACCTCAGAATGTCACTAAGTTTACGTGAATCGCAGTCACCTTGTCACGACCAATGTGGCGCACCGTGAATGAACAAACAGGCGAGATATTATTGAGGGTCGTCTGTCATTTTAGTACATTTAAAGGTAATAGGTTGTAGGTAGCTAATTTTGCTGGTTGTGACACCCGCGAGAGGTCGCAGTGCGCACGCTAACGGGCACGCAGCGCACTGTTATTCAAAATATCGAAGGTTTTAAGGACGTAGTAGCAGCGTCATTGCGTTGTGGCACCGCTCGTGAGCGTGTGCCACTCAGGACGCAGTAATAACAGCGTTACATCGATGCAACTCTCGGCAGCGCCCATGTGCATCTCTACCCTGTGCACCTATTAGTAGGATGCGCTGCTTGTTGGCGTGAGGCTTGAAGCAGGTGGTACCTCGTGACACTCACGGAAAGCTTTCTAGGTATCTTTCCAACATGCGACGTGCAGTCAGTCAATCACTTTAACGAACACTAGGACTTAAATGTTAATCTGTATAACCTTCTTATTGCTGTAGGAATAGTAGCTCGTCGTCAGCTCCGGATGTGTTTGATCTCGCCGCATGTTTTATCTTTCTATATCGTCATTTGCAAGCGTCCACCGAGCTCCACTTCATACAAATTACCTCAAATAAAAATGTGTTCGTGTGGAATCGCTAGCGGCGCTGGAATTAAGAGCTTGCCGGATATTGAGGCGTCGCACCACTTCCGGCCTGTAATACGCGAGCTTCCTGCGGCGCGTCGCTGCGAGATGGCGCGCGCGGCGCTTCCGGCACAAGATTTGTAGGAGCTGCGGTGCTGCGGCCTGCGTGGCCCCCCCCCACCACGCCGCCCCGCCGCTAGGGGATACACACCGCACTGCTAACAAGGACTGAACTGACACCAACTTTGACATACACAAAGTTACATAGCTACAACACATGTCTCCTCAATATAATGTACGTACGGCTTCGGCTACGTTTGAATAAACCCTAGTTATAATTTAATAATCCTTCGTTAGTAACCCGTGTCTACCTTCACCGAATCGAGATGATGTCCCTCACGGAGCAGTCTGTTCTGAAGGGCTGTAATATCGATGGATGTCGCAGATCGAAGTGTTGAAGACAACTGTGCCAGTTAGCACCGCGGCGACGCCGACGGCTAGTCGGATGTGCATACAAAGCGTAAGTGCGTGCTTCTCGACGTAATGGCAGTGTTTAGTGCGGGTCCCCGCAGTGCACCCGCGTCGCACGCCCCGCATGCTCAGCACGTCTACACGCCAGACATGCGTGGCATGTCCTCGCGACGGTGCGCAAACGTCTGCTTCCTTCCTATCTCGTACTCTTCTCTTTATCTTTGTTTTACTTGCACTGTCACCTAGGCTATGTAGTTGCATTTCCTATTAAAAGTAAATGACATCAGACAAGACAGCCGACAGCTTACTAGCCTACCAGTGCTACTCGTAACGAATACGTCTCGTGACCACTGTTGCACATGTATGTACTTACTATGCTGTTGCACATGTATGTACTTACAAGCTGACTCACGCCACCCAATGCACAACTACGGCTCAGTGCCCCAGAGGCTGAAAAGTCGCAAAAGTTTTCTTGGGTGCGTGGGCCCGACTGGCCCAGTCAATTTCAACGCCTGCACAGCAAGATCCAATCTCTGGTGAAAACAGTTTAAACCCCCTGATAGCTTCGGCGATCCAATGGAGAGGCTTCCACCTGGGCACGAGTTGCCGTGGCCGACTTGGAAATCCCTAAACAGACTTCGAACCCAGGTCGGCCGAAGCAAAGACAATCTCTACAGATGGGGGTTCGTGGACGGCTCAGACCTCAAGTGCGTATGCGGTGTCTCCCCACAAACAATGGCCCACCTTCCATCTTGCACCGCATGCCCTATCACCTGCGCTCTTGATAATTTAATTACTGCATCAGAGAGCGGGGTTAACGTGGCTGAATTTTGGGCTAAACATATTTGTTTTTTTTTTTTTGCCATCGATACGCTAAGAAGAAGATGCTTTTGCTGTCTGTACACAAATCTCAGTGATGTTCTACGCGCGAGAGTTTACATCTTTTTTGCTTTTAGTGACGGATTGATGTCGTTGGGCGAGCGGTGACCACTACTTACGTTTAGTGACGGATTGATGTCGTTGGGAGAGCGGTGACCACTACTTACGTTTAGTGACGGATTGATGTCGTTGGGCGAGCGGTGACCACTACTTACGTTTAGTGACGGATTGATGTCGTTGGGCGAGCGGTGACCACTACTTACGTTTAGTGACGGATTGATGTCGTTGGGCGAGCGGTGACCACTACTTACGTTTAGTGACGGATTGATGTCGTTGAGCGAGCGGTGACCACTACTTACGTTTAGTGACGGATTGATGTCGTCGGGCGAGCGGTGACCACTACTTACGTTTAGTGACGGATTGATGTCGTTGGGCGAGCGGTGACCACTACTTACGTTTAGTGACGGATTGATGTCGTTGGGCGAGCGGTGACCACTACTTACGTTTAGTGACGGATTGATGTAGTGGGCGAGCGGTGACCACTACTTAAAAAATCAAAGTTCTAAGTTAACGTAAAAAAATTATACGGCCGTTTATGCCGCAAAAAACGTATATTTCGATACTGTCAAGGGAATCAAAATTGAGAGGGTACTTCCCGTTGTGCTAGAATCATGAAATTTGGCAAGAAGCAATGTCTTACAGCACATGCAAAGGAAAAAATCTGAAAACCTTAAATAATTATGTAGTTTAATGACAAAATACCTACAAGTATGTACGGTACCCTCGGTGCGCGAGTCCCACTCGCACTTGACTGGTTTTTAAATCCTGAATCCCGTGTGGAGCTATCGAACTGTATACACAAACATAACGCCTCACTGGCCGACATCGGTACAAGCAGGACCGGTGACTGGTAGTTACTATCACACATCAGTCGTGCAGCGCTCTCGTGCAGCACGCGGCGGGACATGCCCGGAATTCCGGATACTCCATAACATGCAAACTGATGTCATTTGTCATCGAGTGACAAGATCGCCGACGGGGCGCGTGATCGCACTCTACCTACCACAATAAATGTTTATAACACGATATGTGCTGGGGCAGGGCTATATTCAAATGACAATCACTCTTAAATTAATTAATTTTGAGTCAATATTTTGATATCATTTTGTAGGTTGACTCAGTACTTCGGATTTAACATAAAATTATAAGCAACATTTCGGGGTTAATTTTGCAGTAGAGTAGAAAATGTAACAAAAATTAAGTAAGTTTTATGTAAAATTTCGTATTTTTTTAATTGTTTTAGGCTCTTTTTGATTATTTTTCAGATAAAACTATTGTATAATTTGATAGCCTCGGCGTTTAACCTTGCAATAAGATCATTTGCACGTCTCAGGTCTCTTACATTCAAAGATATTAGCATTTCATTGAACTGACCCTACATCAGCCGATTAAAAAAACAAAATGGCTGCCATTCGCAGGGTGTGGGGTTAGGAGTATTTATAAACGTGAATTTGTCGATAGAAATGAGTATATAATATGCCCTTATAGTATCGGTAACAGGTAACCAAATACACTATCCATCACGCCGGCCCAGAGCGGGTTGGCAATTATAAATAGGCTCCCCCCTAGTACATGGCTTTAAAATTATTGGCGAATTGTAGTGTGCTGTTAGTTACACCTCTGCCTAACCCTTCGGGGATTACAAGGCGTGATGTTATGTGTGTTGAAAAACACATAACAAATTCATTAATTAATATTAATCTAAGAATCGGAACTCTAAACTGGTAGTCGCACATTGATTTAAATCAATGCAATAACGGCGAGGGGCGGTTCAATTGTTCCCGTTCACTGATACGAATGCAGCTCAAATCATATTAACCCTTTAATTTCCGAGGAATCCTGTAGCTCTGCCATTTCCAAGAAAACTGTAGTTGCTCCGAATCTTACTCTCGTCACAACAATGAGTGGCTGCGCTACATTGTCCGGACATTTAAACAATTGCTGTCGACTGCAAATTCCGACAGTATCGCTACCGGGAATTAATCTAGCCTCACTCTAAGCATCATTCAACGTTTCTTACTGTAAGTATTCAATGAGTTTATTAGAACGAGCCGAGTACGCCAGTACGCCATTCCTGACACGATCGTGAGCAGTGCTAAATCAAATAAAATCAAATCAATATTTATTTGTGAACACAGGTATTACAATAAAGGTCTTAAGTTTACATTTTGGTCGAGCTGTATGTCACGGGAGACACTACCAGACGCGCGGGGTGTGCCAACTGGTAATACGGCTCATAACAATATCAGTTACCGTCTGAAAGTGGCCAGCGACGCCTGGATGCGAGCTGGCCACAAA
Organism: Eurois occulta; assembly: GCA_950022335.1. NCBI lineage: Eukaryota > Metazoa > Arthropoda > Insecta > Lepidoptera > Noctuidae > Eurois > Eurois occulta. The sequence continues at coordinate 21,380,435 of OX465485.1, read as the reverse complement.
CATGCGTCCAGTACACTCAGACAGGCTTTTAGCTCTCATGCACTATCGGAGTGGGTCTCACCGCCATTAAAGTTAGCAGAAAATACTACTATTTAATAATACTGTGTTTGGTGTAAAGCGTTCCAAAACTACCATCACAAACATATGAACCTAAACCTGAAACGATAATATGAACTTCACGAACACTGCGCCACTCACACTCGGGAGCACGCACACTACGTGTGCAGTGTGCACTGTAGCGCGACATGCGACACTTTGTAAACGACAACTCACTGATGCAGGGCATGCGGGTATCGAAGCTCTCGCGCGTACACAACTACTACTTACATTCACTTCATCCCTTGTGTTGCAGTTATCGTTACGAGAGTAAGCTTGAGTATCGAGCACAGCTCGCGATTGAGTTACAAACGAGATGTATCGCATTGCTCCGGACCCTCGTCTCCAGCGTCCCGCGGTTCGGAGCTGAGATAAAAGTTGATTAAATGCGGCTCCGGCTCACAGCTCAGCGTTACTCTGCAGCGTTAACAGAATTCACTTGCTTTGTCTTCAGTCATTAAGCAGAGCGAAACTTGCAAGGTTCGCAGACAAGCGGTAGTTTCTCAGCTCATCGGATACTTTCAAAACTTTACGGAACTATAGTGAGAGACCAGTTTTATACCAAGTGCCACACGCACTTGGTATAAAACTGGTATTGTATTGTACAAACAAACATTACGGCTGACACAATAAACCTCACGCCACAACTAATTCACCGATAAATATTCAAAGTAATGAGTGTTTAGATCAACATCGGTGCGATGGAAATACCGCAGCTAATCAGTTCGATTAGCGAGCCACGCCAACAATGCGGTGCGGTGCGGGTCACTACATAAGGGAACATTTAAATAATTCACTAGCGGCCAGAGTACTGGTCGCGGCGCAGTAGCTCGCGCCAGTAACGGGGCTAGTGGCGCAGTCGAGCGGGCTAGTCAAGTCAGACCATTTATTTCATTTAGGCCATTAAAAGGCACTTTTGAACGTCAAAATTTACAAAGAAATAGAATTGATAGCAGTCGAGCGTGCGGTCACTGCGAAGGTGTAGGTACGATACTGAAGTGTAAGCAGCTTTGTGTCTGCAGAAGTAATTGACGTTATTACAGAGTAAACAGGGTTTGATGAGAACACGCTTGTGCATGAGATCGCGAGTTTTGCACTTGTATGGCAACGCAGTTTGTGGTCATTGTGAGAGATTACCGAGCATCATCCGAACTGAAGGAGAGGATGTGCACTTCATTGAAATAAGTGTAGTTCGTAGCCGCGCGGTCCAACCCGGTCACACGTAATAACGAATTATGGAAGATTGCGTACCGAGCGAATGCAGGTAATGTGACGTCTATTAACTAATCACACCCGCTGCACCGCTGCACCGCTGCACTGCTGCACTGCTGCACCGCCACGCTGCTACATCGCTATATCGCTGTATCCGCGACGGTAGTGATACACTGAATACCTGTGCCAGTGTTGTGCACGATGTTATTGCTAGTGAGCTCGCGTTAGCTCGAGGGAGTTCGAGACAAGTATCAGTTATTTTTCAATTTGTCCGTATGTTCAGTGTGTCCTTCAGAAGTTTCAGGCGAATATTTGTATGTGTCGCTAGTGTATATTATTATACATTCACGCACACACCACTTTCAGTGGCACTCTACTGGAGACTTCCAGGTTTCTAGTCATACGGAAACATAAGCAAGAGCACAGAACTGTAAAGTAACGTAGAGCATTTTGTCCCCAGGACCGTTGACATAGTATCACAACATACGAGATGTCTGTCCAGTGCATGTTGTGATTGTAGCACCTCGTGCTGAGTGACGACCCTCAATGTTATTGTAAACGTAGGGCGCCGTACAATAACATTGATTCTCATCAAGTGCGCCATCACGACGCGCCTCGAGCACGACGAGCATGACGTCATGACGTTCGTGGCGGGAGCATGCTGCCCTCTAGTCGCGTTATAATGGATGGGATGACAGTTTACCGTAATCATGTCAACAAATATTATCTTTGTTTTAAAAGTACTGACAGGTATTCACAATACAGCCGTCATCCTCATTATTGTTACATTAAACAAGCTCGTTATTGTTGTTCAATTCGGGAGACGTGTCGTGCGGCCCTCCCCGCCCCCCGGCCTCACCCACCCCCGCGTGTTTACAGGAACAACACTGACATACAATAGACGCCTGTCTTTGTTCAATTAAATAAACTTTGCTGTTGCCGTCACTCGAGTCATAATTCATAATGATTTGTGTCTGCAATTATAAGCGCTATAATACATAAATTATTCAAAAGTTAAAATTGGTAATACACAAAATAAATCTTCGAAGTAATGTAGTTATGTAATACGAAGTTTTATGCCTGTACTAGGATGCGATACATTGAACTGAGTCCTTACGTAGTCGTTTATAACTAACATAACTAACATTTTGTTATGATAAAAAAATCACAAGTGTTAGAAATGCTAAGGCTGTACTAGAAATAGACAGAATTTTCTCCGACATACACCTGTGTTATCGAAGAATAATGTATTCACGGCCGGTGTCGCTGTGTGTCGCCTCCTACATGCATGGCTGCGTCCGCTGCACATTGCACATACAGCAGATCGTCCCCAGAGTCGGATCGTATGTCTGAAGTAGCTATGCGTCATGCATTACTTGACGCTAGTCTTCTTTCTTTATCGTGTGGTGAGGGCCTAGCCTAACTAACTTGACGCTAGTAAGCAGATAGGTCATTTAAGGAGGGAAACCTTAAATGACCTACCTATAAAAGTGCACCTAGCTACACCAGAACAGTTACCTGTGCGTGTGACGTCACAGGTGCGTCCCGCTCACTGTGCAGCGTCCGGTGGAGTGGTAATTAGTGGTATATTGTGTAAAGTATCGCAATCATTCCGATACTTTACGCAAAATATCACTTGATGTCCGTCCAACGATCCTGATGCGGGCGTAAAGCCAATGGAAGCGCAGATATGATCAGACGTACGATCACATCGTTAAGGTACTGAAACGAGTGTTTCTATGGGCAGCTCCAGCCTTCACGAAGCTGACTTGTGCAGTGAATCATGTTCCAGTTAGCAGCTGCGCCCGCGACACGCAATCAGAGTAAACGGCTTAGAGCAGCAGCATTTAAAGTTCAGAAAATCATTTCCAAGTCAAAGTAGAACGTCCATTCCAAAATGTTACCTTTGTTAATAATGGATGTCCAGTCTCCATAAGCAATTACTATTGGGGAGAATTACAAGGTAAATCTTACAATATTCTTGGCATAAAAATAGTAATAATTGAACCCGACTACGGAACCTTTAAATATGCGTGTTTTTTTAAATACCTTCTACATTTGTTTGTACCATTACTAAAGCACGCCTTGATAGTCAGACCAACTGTCAGGGCGTGCGTTAGTAATGGCGGGAGATACCGACGCACTTTGTGCCAGCGGCGCACTTTGATGCCAGGTTCACGAGGTTTCAAGTGGTGCGAGTTGAATCGAGCGGCACTGTTTCTTCCGTCGTGGCAGGCTTTAGGTGTGGTGTGACCGAGCGGACCGGTCTGCGGACCGGTCTGCGGACTGGCTGCGGACAAAGGTCTGTGATGAATATTTCAGTACATTATCTATCCGGTCAAGTCCGGTGTTCGCAATCCACTCCGGAGTTCAATCCGCTCGGTCTGACAGCACCTTGACGCTCTCGCCCCGCGCCGCGCCGCACCGCAGCGCCCTCGCCCCGCGCGTGTGGGAGCATCCTGTCGAGCTAATCCGCGATCAGTCCACGTCGCACAAAGCCTTATTGATGGGCATCGACAAGTGATTTTCGCACTTTAATGCGCAGCTTCTTCTTTGGTTCAAAATGATAATTTATGGCGCGCTGTCGTGCCCTTGATAACATTGTTCGGGGTGAGGGTGGTGTTTCATGTCTCAACTTAAAGTGGCATAGCTAAAGTTTGAATGTAGATACCGCTAGACTGGTCTATTTTAGTTACTTTCATAGTATAATGTCTTATGGCATTCTGTTATGGGGACGGGCTGCAGACATTGAGTCTATATTTATTCTGCAAAAAAGAGCCATCAGAGCCATATATAATCTTCGTAGGCGCGATTCTCTAAGGGAACTGTTTAAGGAAATCAAAATCATGACGGTACATTGTCAATACATCTACGAAAACATAATGTACGTTAGAAAAAATCTACATCTTTTTAATAAAAGAGGTGACAGACACAATTACAGTACGAGAACTAGAGACCAATTAGTTCAGCCGGGCTTCAGACTCGCTAAAGTAGACTCATCTTTCATGGGGTACTGTTTAAGATGCTATAATAAAATTCCACAAAGTATTCTTGAACTGAATGAGACGAAATTTAAATCATGCATTAAACGCACACTATGTAAGCAAGCATATTACAAGTTGGACGATTATATCTCTGATAAAAATGCTTGGCTCAATGCCGGTCCTGCTCCACATGGACAGGGGCGCATAAACTGATTAATGGATAGCATTAAATAGTATTGTTGGAGCTGCTGAAGATTGTACAACTATCTTTGCATCGTATAGATTCAATTTCTTTTGGTATTATATAACCGCATAGCCCATATTATGTGAGTACTATGTAATAGAAAGCTATCCTTCGTTGGAAACCTACGTGATTTTTTTTTTGACTTGAATTTGCCCTGGCGGTTAAGTGTATGTCATGCTCACTCAAATGTCTCGCTGATGGTGGTGCGTGTGTCGGATCAGTTAGTTCCCTTCAAAATGGTTGAGTTGAATGGTGCTGATACATGCGTCATGTTCGTGAACGGGCGCTGTCAGTTGTGACTGGTCATCTCTTGGTTGCCACGGCTTATTTGAATTAATTATTTTATTTTTTGCCGACCCTAAGCCGGTCTTTGTGCGGCGATTGCTGCATTCAACGACGATTTACAACCGCAAGTACACTCACCGCACCGATTTACTTAACTACTGTTGATAGAACAGCACAACTTTAGTAATAATCACCACTGCACAGGTCACTAGTAGGTACTTGTGGTAGCTCGTTAATAAGTTATCTTGCATTCATGCGATATAAGAGCTAGTGGCTGTCGGAGAGATAATACAGGCTAAAGAAAATCCCCTATTTCTAGGTAAAACAAAATACTGCAATATTTCAGAATGTCAATATGTTTTATCAACCTTGTGAAGTGTCCTTGTAGTGTCTACATGAACACTCCACCACAATAATAATATACGACGACGTTATCGGCGACGTATGTGCTACGAGCCGTAGACATGCGAGCTACGCCTGCTACGCAGTGCTACGAATGGCTACGGCAGCCATTACGATGTAATCTTACTTGTACCCTTTGTTTTAGTAATTGTACCTGAAACAAGGTTATTTTTATCTTAACGGTACAACGGCTGATACTTAATTAGCCAGTACAGAGCCTTTACAACGGACTACAAGAAGAGATATCAATAACATTTATTTATTTAAAACACATGCCTACCTATGCTTGACACACCTACCATCACAGGCTTACCTAATACAATAGTGTATATAACAACCAAGAGTCACTTTACAAAATGCGGCCCGGGTGAATTCACTCAGAGTACAATAGTTGAAGCAGTCAATCTGGTGTGACACAAAAATGGCCAAACATGTGTTGTGCGGGGTGCAAGCTCGTAGGTAATATTAAAGCACTGTTTGGAATTGGTTTTAAAGAGTCTATTAAAGGCTCTTCAAGTTTAATGTTAAATGTTTTAAAGTAAAATGTAATGTCAAATGTTATGAATGCACCCGATCCGTTTGATGTCTAATGTAATGCACTGATGTTAAAGTATTAATACACTTACATACAAATACAGTGATTGTTGTAAACAGTTGCGTAAGCAATTGTTCGGTTGCTGAGACCGAACATGTGTAATTGTGAATGTACATATATGTGTGGTTCCGATGCAAGCTTGGAGTAACAATGTTCATCAGACAATTACTCTGTGACCGCAGCGGTTCAGTGGTGTAGGCGTCAGCGCGCACCTGCTAACGAGCCATTGTGCCACGCCGCCGCCACGCCACTGTTTCGCCACGGCCACACCACAGCCACGCGGCGTGCATGTGCACTAATCGTCGCTTTGTTGTCGCGCGCCCGACTGAAGACGGTTCACAACTACCGTCATTACCACAGACCAGCGAGGTGTCCGACCGAGCGACCGACACGCCGACACATGATTGACTATTGTTTACCAGCTGAGTAGTGTTTGTGCGCAAGGCAATAGTCTAGGTAGGTCCTCCTTTTGAACAGTCGGTTTAAACTTTAAAGTAGTTTAATAGTCAATCTATTAAAATGAAAAATTAGCGTAAGCCACGTGACAGTGCATGGCGTTGTGCAATAAAATATGACTTCGGCACAAGTTCACGAGGTGCGGCATCCCCGTCACGTTGTGATGATGGGGTTCCCCTGGTCACCGCGTGGGCCCTCGCTCCGCACAACTGGCCTACCGTAATGTTTACATTTACCTGTGAGTTCCACTTTACACAACGGCACAACGGCGGTGGACACTGTCGACAGTTTTACTTACATTGTTATTAATATCTTGTCAACGGGAGAAACGTATCAGGAATCAGAATTTAAATTAAATACATGAAAATAAAGTTGTTTAAGTTGCACGTTTACTATGAAATTAAAATGTGATTAACGCACAATAGCTGTAACCAATAACGAGACAACAAAGGCACGACAATAATAGAAAACGATCAGTCGCCGTCACGAACTGCGTGACTTTAGGGAGTATTGTGTCGGGATGGCGGGTAACGATGTACTGACGCCACACGCGCTGTGAGCTGTGCGGACTAACTTCAGCTGAGGTTAGCGATACAACGCGCTCTGTAGCAACTGGTCTCATCTATAATTCTATGTAAAACTCTTCAGTTTTATACTAATGTTATAAAGCTGAACAGTTTGTTTTTTTTTGCGTTGAACGCTCTGATCTCTCAATTCGAACCAGCAGTTCCTGAGGAACTGCTGGTTCGAATTGAAAAATTCTTAGTGTTGGATAGCCCATTTATCGAGGAAGGCTATAGGCTACTGCCGCCATGGGATCTGGACGCCGTAGTCCTCGCGCGCCTGCACGAGTGGCGCGCGGAGGCACTACGCCGGCGGGAAACTCCGCTGCCGCGGCAAATTGTCGCTCAGCGGACAGACCTCCGGCGCGATCTCATGGCCACATGGAGAGAGCGACTGTCGCAACCCCGTGCAGGACACGCCACGACAGTGGCGGTAAGTCCCCTCTTTGAGGAGTGGCTAGAGAGACGCCACGGCGTCCTCACCTTCCGCCTGACGCAGTTCCTCACCGGACACGTATGTTTCGGGAGGTACCTGCACCGAATCGGGCGGGAGGAAACGCCCGGAGGATATGGATGGTTTTTAGTCAGTAAAAGTCTGACACTCCCTTCCGCTCCGCCCAGAGCGGGAGGAGTCATTTGAAGATTTCCCATCCGAAAAAAAAGGCTATAGGCTATATTACATCACGCTACGATAAGCGGAGCATCAAAAATGTTGCAAAAACGGGGAAAATGTATTCCTTCCGTTGCGTGCGCTGCCTAAACGGTTAAAGTTACGCAACAATCATGTATGACGGAATTGTTCCTCTTCAAAAGTTCTACAAAAATTCTGCAATAGCATAATTATGTCTATCTTTTAAAGTTGACCTTTTATAGTAATCAAAATTGTTCTGAAATAATGCATTATTTGCGAAGGTGTTCTTATAAACATGGTATCCACATTTGAATAAATATGTTATTCATCACAAGTATTTAATTTTGAACAAAATTGCCCTTCTATGATTTGATTTTGTAGTCGCACGGGTCAGCTAGTTTAATCATACTATCACAACTACAATCTAGTACAACAGTATTTGTGTAGTGAGTGCCATCAAGTTCACAATTAACTATCATTAGAGAAACAGACACTAATTGATAACTACTGCGTGATATACCGCGCTCGATATCAGTCCGCAACAAACCGCATCGCGCCGCACCGCTCCGCACCGCTCCGCACGTGTCGGCAACAAAAGGTACGGTTTCTTTGATATAATTTGCAATGGACTGCTGATGCTTACAACATTTTTTAATTTTTAGGCAGCGAAAAATAAATGTAAATACCCTTACGAATTGTGAGTGAGTTGATCTGTGTGTGCTGCTCAGCGATGTTGGCGCAAGGAGGCACGATGACGTCACAAGCTGTATAGTCGCGACCGTCACCTTCATAGTAACCGTGCCATGGGATGTTCGTCTTCACTCTCCTCATACGATATTTGATCTTAAAGATTATTCTTCGACATCAGTATAGTTTTTATATTCCATCACATCAGCTGTCAGTTGATTCGAAACACAAGCTATGCCTGTTTGTGATTGTTGTGTGCGTGTATATATTGTCTTAAGGGTGTGTTTGTACGGAGAGAAATGAAATGCTGCGGAACTCGAATATTTCTGTACTTGCGAAACATGTTACCAATATTACAATGGAGTACTTAATTCGGTTGCAAGGCGCGTCTATATCTTAAGATGGTTACGGGCGAACTGGTGTCGCCGAGCGCTGCGCGTACGACGAATACAAAATGCTCCTACACTATTCCTCCCTTTTTAAAAAAAAAAAGAAAAGGTTTTCTAAATAATAATTTCAATTATCCAATAATAACATGACCATGACCATGACAATAAATACATGTCTGTCTATCAGTCCTTCAAGTTACAAAGAGTTTGCTTCTACATCATTTAATTACAATAAACAATGTCGTAACCAGTCTGGCAGGAGCCGGGAGCGCGACTGCGCTACTTATAATGCACGCTATAAACAAAGTTATGAATTGAAAGTTTTAAGTTGTATTATGACGCTGTTATTACAAATGGTTCAAGCAGTGTTTGATTTTACATTCTGTATTTATTTATGTAATTAATCTACATAGACAACAATGAGGATACACGTTTCCAATTACGCGACCTTACAATTATCGTTTGGTTTACATTCTGCTGTCCTCTCTTGGCTTCATTGTGGCTTGGCGAACAACACAAGATCTGCAGTTTGTCCTATGATAGAGCAGCAAATATAAATAACCAAGAAATAATTTAATACTAAACAACTTCTCAATGCGAATACGTACTCGCTAACATCTACACGACACGGTTGGCGCAGTGGTCAAGCGATTGACTGCTGCGCTGCATGTCGCGGGTTCGATTCCCGTACGGACCAAATATTTGTATGACCTACAAATAGTTGTTCCGGGTCTGGGTGTTTTTCTATCTATAATATGTATGTATTTACAAAAAAAAATGTATATATGTACTTTATCAGCCATCTAGCTACCATAACACAAGCATTAGGTTGCTTAGCTTGGGACTAGATGGTGCTATGTGAAATGTCCAGGGATATTATTATTATTATCTCACAAAACATCACACAATGGTGCGGTTACCCATTTTTCAAGATACCGTTTTGAAATCTTTCACAAAAACAAATGCCTTAAGATTTTAGCAAGTATTAATTACTACAACTGCTCCGATGCATTACAACACTATTAGGTGAGAGAAGTTTTTAAAGTGCGATTACTTTATTTTACCTTCTAAGAAACGAATGTCAATTGAAGATCTGCATTAGGTCTTAACACCAGTAACTGGTGTTTAGAACTTCACATTTTTCAATACAACAATACACTACAGCTTGTCGACTAGTTACTGCTCAGTGTCCTGACAAAGGCGGCGCTGGCTGAGCCGTATTGTGTCGGCATCAGGGCGAGCGGTACCGGCGCGTGTAATGCGCGGGTGGCGTGCTCGGCTCGGCCGGGCGCCGGCGCAGCTGTGCGCTCTCACGCCTAATACGATTTAGATTAGATCCACACCAACGATCACAACGTCCACACAGAAGGCGAGGAGCCGTTGTAAGATACGCGCCGTAATACTTGCTCAAATGTATTGAAGGTAACATTTTGCAACAGAGAGCTGTGATTGGAATCGCTTGAATGGTGTAGTTGTCTGTGCCGACGTCAATGTTTGTGCTGTTGTTAGAGCGCACGAACGCGTGAGCCTTCTGCCGGTACCTATGTACTCGCGAGCAGAGGAGGTCTATTAGTATTCACCATCAAACAGTTTACTCCTGCACCTGCGACACGCAAGACTGCCTCCTCCCCGACTCCGCCGCGCGGCACTATCTCTGTTTCAACTCCTCGCTGGACTGCGTCGTACCAAGGCAACGAACTATACAAATCCTGGACATGTCAAAACAATTCGCCGTCTTTCGACACTTGAGCCAATTAACAACACGACGCGAGCCGGAGCTTACATCGAGAGTTGGAACAGTATACGAGCATTTCTGGCCGATATTCCCAGAATGTGTGTGATCTTATTTTAGTGTTGGAATGTACCTTGATGTTATTTCATAGAGATCTCGCTAAATGAAAAAAATGTGCGAATATACTTGTAGTTCAGAGGAAGTCACATCTGTCTTGTTTAAAGTCTGTTTTTTAATCTCAGAGACTAAATTGACACATGCAAATGTCAAACTTACAAATAATGTTGCCTGCTCTTTTGTGTAGTGTTGTACCTGTAGGTAAAAAGTTACGATTAAACAAACCGGTATCGTAATACCGGTTTGTTGAATCGTGTCTTTTTATTTTTATTAGACGATTAGAAAAAAATTATAGATGTCACTAAAAATAATAAAACATTCAAATTGAATGAAATGGATATCTCACGGAATAAAAATATGCAGTAACAAACAAAGGCGATTACTTTGGGAATACCGATTAAACTCAGACTCAAAACATAAATTAGCTTTTAAAAACTACACCAAACTTTATAGGAAAATTATTAAACTCACACAAAAAGCACAAAACAATCATTTTATAAATACGGCCCATAATAAGTCGAAAGCAACCTGGCAAATAATAAATAAATCCAAATTTTGTTTGCCACTGGACCCGATAATGTGCGTTAATAGAGATAATTTGACATTTACCGACCCCGTTGACATTGCAAATGAATTTAATGATTATTTTATTGACACAATTGAGAATAATGTAAAAGCTGACATAACATTGAAAAATACAAGTTTAAACAAACAAACATTAAATTCACTATTTATGCAGCCTGTAACAACTGATGATATAGTAAGAATAATATGTAGCCTTAAAAACACTAGTACTGTTGGATACGATGGAGTTTCCACAAAAGTATTAAAATTTACCAAAGAACTTGTGGCACCTCCATTAGCTCATATGATCAACTTGTGCATAGCCGACGGCATATTCCCAAACAAGCTCAAAAAAGTTATAGTTAAACCCATTTATAAAAAAGATGACAAAACGAATTTAAAAAATTACAGACCTATTGCAAAAATTCCCATTATATCAAAGATTTTTGAGAAAGTAATATATAACTCTCTTTATGCATATTTCGAAAAGTATAAATTATTTTGCCAAGAACAAAAAGGTTTCCGAAGGAACACAACGATTAATATGGCACTATTTGACTTATTAAGTAACATTATGACATCTGTAGATAAACGGAATCCAGTCTGCGCAATTTATACTGACATGACTAAGGCTTTCGATCATGTAGACCATAAGATCCTGCTACATAAATTGCATAATTACGGTATAAGAGGTAACATATTTAAGTTAATAGAATCGTACCTAGGCAATAGACTTCAGTACACAGAAATTTCTAGGATATGTCCAAAAAGTAAATTAGAAAAGAAATATGTATCAAAACCAAGACACGTAAAATATGGCGTTCCACAAGGTAGCGTACTGGGGCCGCCACTTTTTTTGATATATATAAATGATCTCCCGGAAGCAACAACCAACAAAATGGTTCTTTTTGCAGATGACAGTACAGCTATTATAAAATGTACTGATCCAAATAATTATAAAAATGACATCAATAATTGCTTAAATGACATAATAAACTGGCTCAATAATAATAATTTAGTTATAAACCTTAGTAAAACAAAAGTCATGCATTTTTATCAACGGTGTGAAAGCCCAAAGATGAATATTTCCTTCAAGAGCTGCGATATTGAAGAAGCAGATAAAGCTAAGTTTTTAGGTATCACAATTGATAATCAACTTACATGGAAACCTCACGTAGAAGAACTATGTAAAAAACTTAGCAAATCCGCATATGCTCTATATCAACTTTCAAAGAAAGTCAATAGTCAGGCTCTTTTAGCAGCCTACCATGGAATAGTTGCCTCTATTTTGCGGTTTGGCATTATATACTGGGGGCAGTCTACTGATAGAGAAATGGTGTTTAGGTTGCAAAAGCGATGCATCAGGTCAATGTGCGGCCTGAAAACGAGTGATAGTTGTGTTCCCTATTTTAAGTCATTAAAACTTCTAACATTGCCTTCTCTATATATATTGGAAACGGCGTTGTTTGTGAAATGTAACCCACATCTATTCCAAAAATTATCAGAGGTTAGAAAAAATCCAATACGGACACAATACGTTAATAAATTATGCCATGTGAAATGTAAAACTGCACTTATGCAAAAAAGTTTTTTTGGTATCGCCCCTCGCATTTATAATAAATTACCAAATGTTATAAAAAATTTGACTGTATTACAATTTAAAAGGGCGCTAAACGAAATGTTGCTTATTAAATGCTATTACTCTGTTGACAGCTTTCTTAATGATGATTCACTTGCTGATTGACATAAGTAATATTATTCTGATTGACTTATTATTATTATGGTTTGACACACTTTTATTCCGTTTGACATTTCTTTTTATTTTTTTATTGTATTTGTGGTTGACATTTATTCTTTATTGTATTATATTTTTTCAATTAAGTATGGTTGACTGAAACTGTGCGAATACTGTTTGCATGCCCATTGGACGGTAAAATGTGGAGAACTTGTATAAAAATGAAACATCTATGTATCTTTTACCCATGTTTGCAAAGAAATAAATGATTTGATTTGATTTTTGATTTGATTTGAATGCAGTACGAAGCCTTTTTGAAGAAGGGCTTCGTCTAGTGACCTCGTAGCGGTGGAAAGACTGTCTGGCTCGTGTTATTAAAATTGAAGATGTAATGTGTCATCTGGACCATACAGTCGACGACATTTCTGATCGATTTAATATAGGAGTAGGAGGCGCATTTGATGATTCAGACATTAAGTCAGTATCGGAATCTGATTAATAATAAAAAAGGTACCTATTTCATACACTTTATTAACGGAAATTTACGGTAGTGGCTCATCACTATTTAATAATTGCAAAAAACTGGCAACCCACGTAATGTCAATTTAGTCTCTCAGATTAAAAAACACACTTTACACACAGTGTAGGTAGGCGCTGTAAAAATGTACAGCGCCTAAGCTCAGTACCAGTTTGCACTAGTTGCCCCCAGCCCGGCGGTGCCCCGGTGCTAAGATGCGGGGGGTGGGGGGTGCGGGCTACAAACCTACGCCGCTCCAACTTCTTAACGTATGTGAGTGCGGCGGTAAATAACTCCATCCGTGCTTCAGCGAGCACTCGATCGCTGTACTCTGTTACAGCGAGTCTCCCTGAAATATCGCGCAACTTGCAGCAGTTTGCATCGCGACAACTTTACCGTTTGTTCTAGAATAACAATTTGAAATCATTTTATGAAATGTTATCGAAAGACTCGTAAACATGTCGAGCGATACATTACTCAACGAACAACGGTAGGTCATGCTGGTAATATAACAAACTCTTACATTATATTAAACAATTTTCTTTTATGATTGAACTACGAAACCTGCGCCGACGAGCTGTTTCTGTACAAACGTAACACGTGAGAAACAAACGAGTCTACAATTATTTCTTGTTTGGCAAAGGTAAGGTACACACTTACTTTGATACCGATAGTGTTTCTATTATGACAACCAGCTGAGAGGGTAGTCGTATGTAATACACATTGACTGTACGTCGGCACATCATGTATCAACAACGCAAACAGTGCCTGTGTATTCCTGTCACATAGATTACGGAAACCTAACCGAACTTCACACAGATAAAACCACCCAATATCTTCAAGAAGTGTAAAAAAATACTTCGACAGCAAATCTCGCCCAGCATTTAGTGCAAACTTTAGTGTGAGTGGTACGTGAGGAGTGTGATCGTACCACACATTGTCCGGCGCCGCCGGGGGTGCAGGCGGTGGGGGGGATGGGAGGCAGACGTCGTTAGGCACACTTACGTCGCCCAAAGCCCAGAGTAAATTTGTTTAAGGCGCAGTGCTGGCACGAGTCCAGCCTGCCCGCACCACCGGCCTCACTGCACACGTACACTCAAAAGGTACATCATTCGTATCTTCCGCTGGTCATGCAGCCCCAATGCCACCCGCTGTCACACATAACTTCTACCCGAATTATTGAAAAGCTCACATCTACGTAGGTTGCCTCCCAAGTAACGCGTTAACATACAAATGTCTTACAATCAGCTTACAAGCTAACTAGTGCGACATTACGCAGTGTTCTGCGAAGTGATCCTTCTGCTCCTGGTGCTGCCCACCTTCGTCCTGGTGTCTGGCGAATCGCCAGGCGCCGCGCTAATGAAATTATATAAAAATCATTCACATTTGTTTAAAGTCCCGCTCTCTCGTGCTCGCGCCGGCACCAGTTCAGTGCGCGCTATTACACCGTGCCTGTCCTCGCCGCACCAGCTGCCGCTAAAGAATCTGTATTTCGTTGCCAACTTTCCGGCTTATTCAATAATATTACTTATCCAACTGGCGCATCCTTTAAGTAATCTTGTCGATTGTTAATATTGCCTAATATGAAGTAGCGCCCACGGCCTGCGTACGAACGAATAGCCCCTCATCGGCCGGTCGCCGATCGTTAAGTACCTAAAACAACATTATTACACAAACCGCCATCGAACTAGTTGCTGTTGCGGACCCCCCCGCGCCCCGCGCTGCGTGCCTCACGGTGTGCTGACGTAAGGAGTCGGCAAGGTCAGGGGCGCCTCGTAACGCACCCCACGGCACACCCACAGATCATGGGATCGACGTGCTCTTGGAAGAAATAAGCTGGATGCGGCATACTTTATTCTTAAATTAAACTCTTACTTATGTCATCATTTTTTACCATTTGCCAAACCTCAATGAAAGACATGAATACCTTCTAATAACACACTCGTGAAATACAAAAATATTTACAATATGACCTTAAAAACAATAGTACCTCTACAATAATTGGATTGTACCTGAACCAGGAATAAACTCAGGTATCTCACTCAAAGTGCTTTTATCTAAATATTATATAAGATCCCATAAACAGATAACTAGTAAATAACTTATCTATAAATATAATACATAATTATTATGGTTCTATTCAAAATAAGAAAAACAGTTTGTTTTGCCAACTTCTCAGCAACGTTCTATAACTTTACAATGAAGCATAACACAAAAATCCAGGTCACGTTTACTTTTTGTCTACAGAGACAAAATAATGCTATGTCATTAAATTGCATAAATGTACCTAATGATTGTATTATAATTTGTAAATACTAAAAACGAATATTATTTGAAGTGTGACAATTAGTAGGTACCTAAAGGTCAATATACTTATGAGTAAACTATAACACAAATTACTAAAAAGAATTTATTAAATAAAGTCGGCGCTCTCACGCGTCATTGTAATCAATGGAATTGACATAATATCTTGCCTCAGCTAATTTCTTTGCGCGGCATTCTTGATCGCCTGTTTTGTGGTTGCTCGGTTTTTTAAAACGCAAGCATGTTGCACACTGTGGCAGTTCAGCATTTTATTGCACTCCTTAGACTGATGACCTTGTTCTCCACAATGTCCACACGTATAGGTAGCCTCCCGACAAGTCTGCAGCTAGTCCATACTGTTTACATTTAAAGTACCTGCGGGGCTACTGGCTATCTTTTTGATCGGCGGTGCTATAAAGCTTCTACAACTGAAGCTTGATAGTCCGAATTTTGATGGCAACTGAGATTGTCATAACATTGGTATTGCGTATCACATTGAGTGGATATCACGTCACGGTGACTAACAGACCGGGTATGGTGCTCTTCGTCTCAGTACTTGACGCCTCTATTTTTCATCGACTATTATGCGGCTTAGTTGAGAAGCGCCCTTTGAGTACAATAGGTACTTGATTTTAGGGAACATTTTATATTTAGCGGTTTATATGACACGTGACACGTGAATTGGTTAATGTAATTTTGTGTTTTGTGTTCAGTGTTTACTTCTGAATAACTTCTTTAAATAAAGTTATTATGTTAGTAAAACCAAATACATTGAATTATAATATGTTAGGTACTAAACGTTTTGTAAGGTTAATTTCGAAGTTTTTAACATCATCTTAATTGAGTAAAAATGTAATGGTGTTGAATATCCTCTTTTAAGATGCCTGCAATAAGAAGAAGACATAGGCACCTACTGTGGGTCAAAAAATAAACTAATTTGTATTTATGTATTTTTATGTACTTATACATTAAAATTATGCAAAAAAAAAGTTTGTACAGCATTATGATTAGCATTATTATGCATTATTTAAATGGTTACCCATCAGACAGCGCAGAGCGTTAAGGGCTTTGACAACCTTGTTTTCTCTTCTAGACAAACCCACTTCTTCTTAGTTGACCTCTCACTTCGAATACTTATTTATGCTCTGCGCACAGCAAGAATCTTCGTTCTTACAATAATCGTCTTCTACGATGTCCTACTCACTACTACTCGTACTCACGCTTTGGTTTCCTTAAATCTTCTTTTCTTGTCCAGGCAGTTTTCCTTTGGAATGCGCTCCATCTGAATATCAGGACGGCAACCAGTTGGTACACGTTTAAAGTATAAGCTCGCGAGCACTTACATAAGAAGTTGGCAGACTCGTCCTACAATTAATTAGTTGTTTTTCTTTATCTATGTAAGAATTTTAACTCTCTTTACTTTTTATATTTTGTTTGTATGTATGTATATGTATTTATTATTATATTTTATTCTTGGTAATTTTCTGTAGTATTGCACCTACTGTTTTGTCTCTGCATCACCCTAAGGTAGACTGGTAGAAAATGCCCAAGGCATTAAGTCCGCCTTTTGTACATTATGTGCATAAAGTTTTAATAAATAAATAAATTATTATTAATTGTCTTTTTTCAACATGTTTCACAAAACAAATATACTTAAGTTAGAGTTATAATTTCAGATTATATTCACATAAAATAATCAGTAAAAAAACTAATAGTAATTTAAGAAAATAAAAATTTGAGAACCTCACAAGCTATATAAACACAATAGAATATTATAAATTATCTCTAGCATTCCATAATCGCGTAGGTGGCGCGGCATTTCCCAATTCGCAGACGACTTCGTTTTAGCTCTTCTTCAGCACATCCCAACATTGTTGTACGTGCCATACTCCGAGGGATGTTTTCAATACATATTTAGTTAGTTCTTAGATATTTCTCATAACTACTTGTTATTCACCAAAGTAAATCAAAAACTGAGCACAAACATGCGATTCAGTAACTAGGCCCCAGATCACTGGCACACTATTGTTACGTCTTGTAATAAATAAAATCGCATTCACACACCTGCTCTAGTAGAGTCACCTCAACACTGAAATCAACTGCGGATGAATACAGCCTGAAGTAATAATATACAGACTTACATTATTATACCCGGTCTATTCGATCGAAGCAAACATTCGTCGGCGTGTGTTGATAAAACGAAAGGGTGCGGAAAGCGATCGACACGCGATCCCCAGCACGTACTCGCAGACAAGCGATCGCTTCATTGTGACCGAGCCAGTATACAGGCGAGTATACTGGTGAGTACAGTACGATACAACTTTGAGGTTCCATCAATTTACCAAAGACCATAATGATGGACGTTACTTAAGGCACTAAACTCTTAGTCAAATTCTGGACCGGCTCAATTTAGATCGCCATCGACACGTTGAAAAGATGACTTACATTAATTACAGTAATCATTTTATTTCTGTTTTCATTCGTTCTGTCAAAAGCTGCCCGAGTTCGCTTAAACTCAACTCGCTCTCATTCCGAAGTGATCGTGTCTGTCAACGCCGATGGAACCTTTATACTGTGTCGTGCTATAGACGAGTGCGGTGGCGAGTAGATGGTGTCATGTTTGTATGTGCGCTCGTAACCACCAATACCCGGTACTACCGATACTGATCTACCAACAACACGGCCTGTCATTACACTGTGTGCCGCAGCGCCCGCAGCCATACGACTCAACTAAAATGCTGTACACCTCATCAAATAACCATGAGTGCCTTCACACGCTTGTACAAACAGTTTAAAACGAGATACGTTGAATGTAACTATTAATTGGTATATCCTGTTATAAAAAGGTGAAATATTATGTACTTATGTAGATTAATCTATTCTAACAGCATCATGTTTTATAAAACGTCACCTTCAGTTAAATATTAATAGAATAATGTTCAGTTTGGAAACATCCGCGTAACACAATCTAGTGTTTCGTTCTCTATACACACTAACGAAGCGCTATGAATGTTAATAGTAAATAAATAATAGTAAAAATAGTAGTAATAATAGTTGCTGCAGCTGCGGGCTGCAGTCGGTCAGTCCCACTATCTTGACGGTGGAACAGCTTGGAGTACGATCGGCTGCCCCTGTCTCGGGTTGCAGACGGTCAGTCCCACTATATTGACGGTGGAACAGCTTGGAGTACGATCGGCTGCCCCTGTCTAGGGCTGCAGTCGGTCAGTCCCACTATCTTGACGGTGGAACAGCTTGGAGTACGATCGGCTGCCCCTGTCTCGGGTTGCAGACGGTCAGTCCCACTATATTGACGGTGGAACAGCTTGGAGTACGATCGGCTGCCCCTGTCTCGGGTTGCAGACGGTCAGTCCCACTATATTGACGGTGGAACAGCTTGGAGTACGATCGGCTGCCCCTGTCTCGGGTTGCAGACGGTCAGTCCCACTATATTGACGGTGGAACAGCTTGGAGTACGATCGGCTGCCCCTGTCTCGGGTTGCAGTCGGTCAGTCCCACTATATTGACGGTGGAACAGCTTGGAGTACGATCGGCTGCCCCTGTCTAGGGCTGCAGTCGGTCAGTCCCACTATCTTGACGGTGGAACAGCTTGGAGTACGATCGGCTGCCCCTGTCTCGGGTTGCAGACGGTCAGTCCCACTATATTGACGGTGGAACAGCTTGGAGTACGATCGGCTGCCCCTGTCTCGGGTTGCAGACGGTCAGTCCCACTATATTGACGGTGGAACAGCTTGGAGTACGATCGGCTGCCCCTGTCTCGGGTTGCAGACGGTCAGTCCCACTATATTGACGGTGGAACAGCTTGGAGTACGATCGGCTGCCCCTGTCTCGGGTTGCAGACGGTCAGTCCCACTATATTGACGGTGGAACAGCTTGGAGTACGATCGGCTGCCCCTGTCTCGGGTTGCAGTCGGTCAGTCCCACTATATTGACGGTGGAACAGCTTGGAGTACGATCGGCTGCCCCTGTCTAGGGCTGCAGTCGGTCAGTCCCACTATCTTGACGGTGGAACAGCTTGGAGTACGATCGGCTGCCCCTGTCTAGGGCTGCAGTCGGTCAATCCCACTATATTGACGGTGGAACAGCTTGGAGTACGATCGGCTGCCCCTGTCTCGGGCTGCAGACGGTCAGTCCCACTATCTTGACGGTGGAACAGCTCGGAGTACGATCGGCTGCTCCTGTCTTGGGCTGCAGACGGTCAGTCCCACTATCTTGACGGTGGAACAGCTTGGAGTACGATCGGCTGCCCCTGTCTCGGGTTGCAGTCGGTCAGTCCCACTATCTTGACGGTGGAACAGCTTGGAGTACGATCGGCTGCCCCTGTCTCGGGCTGCAGACGGTCAGTCCTACTATCTTGACGGTGGAACAGCTCGGAGTACGATCGGCTGCCCCTGTCTCGGGCTGCAGACGGTCAGTCCCACTATCTTGACGGTGGAACAGCTCGGAGTACGATCGGCTGCTCCTGTCTTGGGCTGCAGACGGTCAGTCCAAGTGTTATAAAAAGGTCAGTAATAATGTCATCTAATTGTAAAATACAACAGTAAAAAACATAGAATGTCAAAGATGAAATTTATAATTATTAGAGAAAATACCTAGGTCATATAATAATGTATGAGTCGAAGTTTCTCAAAATGAAAAAATTATCTGATAGATAACTATGAACTACTAATTGGATTATTTCTAGGTGTAGACACGACCTATATTCCATAATAGTATAGTAGTAGTAGTGTAGTAGTGGTAGTGTAGTGTTTTTTTTTTGTAAAGTAGCGTAAGTTTGTAACTGTAAAGCTTAAAAACCGCGTTGTGTTAGTTTTTAATGAGTTTTCGACACAATGTAAAAATTGTTTATGAAATAAATGAAATGAATGAATGAAATACATTTTGTAGAACTGATATATTTTTAGTAAAACTCCTTCAGAGCGGTTACTGAAATGGACTCTCTAAAAATAAATCAGTGTAGAGCGACACATGCGACCATTACAACTGATTTATAGGTTTTCGAAGAACTTACTTGTAAAATCATTAGGTACCTACTGCTACAAATATTCGCTTTACAGTTGCCGCCTGGACATCTGGCTGCACAGTGCACAGTCACACAGTGCACAGTTTTGTTGGTGGGGTAGTTCAGCAACTATGACACTATCAATTTCGTCTGTTTGGATTTTTCTTAGCCATCAATCTAAATGTATAAAATTGCATACACGAAACAGTTTTATAACGCGGTGTACCTCGCTGAGGGATGGTCAAATAACAATCTTTTGCGCCCATTACTAACATTAAAGGATGTTGCAATGGATCATAGGAGCGGTACAATTCAGAGACTCTTTTTAGCTGACCATCTCTACCGCACAGCACTATATCCCTGGGACCTTTTTCTTCATTGACCAAGAGAACAGCTACCTCGTTTACTGTCGGAACATTATATCTGCCGCGATGTTGTGTCTCTGGTGTGCGGTCCGAGTGAATAATGAGCTTTAAATTATCTGAAGAATTATTAAGTTCTAAATTTTGTTTAAAACTTCGTAAACTTCGTCGTTGGGGTTATGTTTGAGTGCAACGATGATTTGCATCTGAAATGAAATGTATTTGCAAGAATTTTTATACCCGTCATAACTTTACGAAAAGTCCGATTCGAATAATTTAAAGTGGAATTTACACGTACATAATCAACCTTAATTATTAAACTATTTAAACGGATAAGGATGTTAATCCTTATCCGTTTAAATAGTTTCATCATCAATCATGATACCAATGTCACCATTATTCGATTCCTCCCGTATTTGAAATTAATAATTTAAACAAAAACCTCTAATATTGTGGCGTAACTATTAAGTATAGTTAGGCATATACTATCGTGGACTTTTTTGTGAGCAATTATGAGTATAGTTATGTGTATAGAACACTATTTTGTATATCGTCAATAGTTTTCGCAGCGCACGCCAAATAATGACTTTTATAGGCAACATTTTGATACCTTGGGTTACATTGCTCCATATCTCTAATTTTTTTGAAAATATAATAATTATAGCCTATGTTACTCGGTAAACATTTAGCTTTCTAATGGTGAAAGAATTTTTTAAATCGGTCAAGAGTTAAATCTGTTCCGATTTTCGGTACCTCGGGTCGCTTGTCCAAGGGGATGGCGAAGTAGACCGAGACGTAACACACCGGATCAACTCACGATGGATGAAATGGCGACAGGTCACTGGAACAACTTGCGACCCAAGGATGCCCCTCAAGTTAAAGGAGAAAATATACAAGTCCGTGATTAGACCTGTCGTACTGTATGGATCGGAATGCTGGGCTGTGAAGAAGATGGATGAAAAAAGATCGCATGTAGCGGAGATGAGAATGTTGAGGTGGATGTGTGCTGTGACAAGAATGGATAAAGTAAGGAACGAATATATTAGAGGAAGTTTAAAAGTTGCGCCAGTCACAGAAAAGTTGAAAGGGAATCGACTGTCTTGGTATGGACATGTGATGAGGAGGGACGAATCGCATGTGACTAAAAGAGTGATGAATATAAACGTTGATGGATGGAGAGGGAGAGGAAGACCAAAGAAACGATGGATGGATTGTGTGAGGAATGATATGAAAGATAAAGAAGTAAATGATAGCATGACGGTTGACAGAGGAGAATGGAAGAAAAAAACGTGTTGCGCCGACCCCAAATAACATGAAACAAGGGCAGGAAGATGATGATGATGGTCAAGAGTTAAATCATAACAAAAAATCAAATCTTTCCTCTTTATAGTATTAGTTTAGATATTAATGACGCTGCGAATTATAAATAATTAGTGAATGCCTTGCAATACCAATACGAACGAGTAGTCATTAGTAACAGTCGCGCATGCGCTTGCGCGGTCCCAATTTTTTTTTATTTTTGTAGCCTGTACTATCCCACTGCTGGGCAAAGGCCTTCCCCAAATCCTTCCATGTGCTCTTTTCCCGAGCCTCCTCGAACCAGACCTCGCGGTGCGTGCGGTGCCAACTAATGTAATACCTGACATTGTGGTGAAAGATCGATTGGAGCGTCGCGCAATGATTGTTGATGGTTCCGCATGACGAGAACCTTGTGAAAGCAGACAAAGATAAACAATTCTAATATCTAGATCTGGCTCGCGAGGTTGTCAACAGCCAATTTTTTTTTCCCCGGGTTGTAAAATCCACACGGATGTCCTCTACCCTGGGGCAGGCGGAGGGGTCTGTCGGACTCTAACCGACTAAAAACCACCCCGGTGTTCCCTTCCCACACTTGCACCAGGGATCAACTAGTGCGCCTTCCACGATCCCCGGCTAGTGCCGGCCCGCGTCTGCGGGCCTCCTCAAGTCTGCGGGAGGAGTAAGGTGTCCTCCCCCCATAACGCCAATAGGGGGGCGCGCGGAACACTACGCGCTACTGCCTGGGGTTCAGTTATGCGGGGTGGCGGCGGACATCCCCAAGTCCGCCGTCCCTCTGGACCCGTTTAGGGGGGCTGGAAGAGGGCGTTGCCCGCCCTCCGACGCCCGGTTCGTCTGCTGCGGATCGGGAGAGTGGTGTCGACCTCCCTCAACCTCTCCGCAGCCTCCTTCTGTGAGATGACCGTTTCACAGAAGGAGATCACCGCATCCCACGACTCTGTACTCCCGACCATCTCGCGAGCGACGGCCGGCAGCGACAGGTCGGTTCCCACTACTGTCACGAGGGCACGGTGCGGCTCCTCCCATGAGGCACACTCTGTCAGTGTATGCCGCGCCGTGTCCTCCAGACAATGGACGCAGTGATGACACCGAGCGTCCGGCTCCCTGTTTATACGACACAGGTACTTCCCGAAACAACCATGTCCCAGAGTGGCGACCCGGCCAGTGCACAAGCCGCCTCGTAGGAGATTGTGCGATACCCATCACCATCGCCCTCTGCGGTTTCCGCAGAATCGCGATGCTGCCGGCCGTCAGGTCAGAGGCCCACACCGGGGCCCCGTACAGGGCCATGGATCGCAAAACCCCCAGGTAAAATCTCCTACAGGTGGTGCTCGGGTTTGGCCCCCAGATTGGGAAGCAGCGTTGCGAGCGCGCCCGCCGCGGCCATCAACTTGGGCGCCAGCCACTGGAAGTGGGGGGCAAAGTCCCAACGGCTGTCGAACACCAATCCCAGATACTTCATGGTGGACTCGACAGCAGTTGGGGGGAGGCTCTCACTGGGCAGGTGGATCAAGCGCTTGATTCAGAATATTGTTAGAGGTTCCTCTCTCAAGAGCCCTGACCAACGGTAGCTTTGATCCTGTTCCCGATGCCGGTGGGCTACAATTTTATTTTTTATTTTTATTTTATAATGGAATACTTAAAAATGTAATGAATATGTGTGAAAACAAATAAAAGAACATAGTAAATAATATATTTATTCAGTTCGCATAACAAGGTACAATATTAAAGAGCTAGTAACAAAAGACAATGATCCTCAAGCGCTAGGTTTTTACACATTCCCCGGACTCCACACTAGGATACCCTGTGTCGTGGGGTCCAGTCTCTTCCCAAGTAAGGGTAACATGTTAGCTTTAACTGAACTAATTACAAAGAAATAGAAAAAATTAGATTAATTTAAATAATTAATTTATTCAACTTTTTTAACAATTAATTTCTAACAAATGGATGTTTCCACTGCAACCGAACCACGCAATGCTTGCATTTCGGTTTTCTGTGCCTTTTCTCTCGATATTTTAAGAATGGAATGCCAACAAAGCGACTATTGGTTATAGGTACTTACTACTAATAAATTTAGAATGACTTTTAACTAACTTAAATGTTACATTATTTAAAATAATGTTACCGATAATATAATAAGTTAGTGTATCTGTACGTGAGTGTTTATGAGTGTGTATGGACCATATAAATCACCAGTAGGTGATTTATGATTGAGTGATGTGGGTGTGTAGATGTATGGCGGTGTGTGACGGCGAGTGTGTGCGAGTGTAGAGGTGAGCGTGTGTGATTGAGAGTGCATAAACGCGTATTTTACCTAAGATTAGTTGTTGTGAGTTCCCAATATTTCGTACATACGAAATGGTTGGTAAATGCTTGCGAGAAATGCAAGTCTCAACATCCAAGATGCGTTTCTCGTAAGCATTTACCAACCATTTTCAACCGATTTTTTTCGTTCTTACTAAGCGATCAGAAGTTTGCGACAGTGTCGGTATCTATGTCGAGACTGCCGGCCCTAATATGTTCTGATATTCGACAAGCTACCGTACTTTTGATCTGGCCGGTAAACGAATTGCAGCAACTGCAGTCTCCTCCCCCTCACGTACGGCAAAAGTGGGAATGATTTTATAATTCATTATCATGTTATCTTTCATGAATGTTTTATTTTCTTTATTGTATTTGGATACGTGATTGGGATACCTATATGCTGCTTTCGGATCGGTCCGGGGTTTTTTTTATAAATTGTACATTCAACGCTGCTCTCCCGTCTCAAAGAAAGTAACGTCTTGCTCAGCGTCGGTACAATCGCGCACAGTGAGGCGCGAGTGTTAGCGCGTCGCGTCGTCAGGCGGCGCTGTGCGCTTGTTCTGTGCTGAGAGCTCAGTTCGTATGTATGAGTGATTAACTTGTGTAATGAAAGATTTCACAAAGCTTAGTAAGTGGTGCCGCATTGGCTCAGTGGTCAATTATTAAGTTACAAGATTATAATGAAAAGAGAAAAGCATTGATTCTTAAGAAACTTAACTACTAATTTTAGTAAAATTATGTTGGTACTCAATGTACCCATAGCTCGGAGATGGTAAAACCAATTTAAATCGCAGATTGTTCGGTTTTCTTATAAAAAGCGTCCGCGTTATTAGTGCACACCCTCCCCCTCTCCCCCGCAATGCAGCGCACCGCCCCCTTCATGTCCAATGATTTTGTCTTTTTTTTGTTTGGTTTTGTATTTCTACTCAATTAGTTTATTTGGAAAAGGTTGTCAGAGTCCTATTTAGAAAACGCCAACAAAATAGTTGAAAAGGTATTCCAAAAACACAGCCGTAGTAACATCCGAAACCGAGAATAAATAATTCATGTGGAGTACACACATTGAAGAAGTAACATATTGAAGATTTAATCAAAATGTTAATTATTTACAAGTTATTATACAACATTTGATCCAACATATTTCACACACAACAATCATCTATTTCACCATATTTCATCACAAAACAGAATTTAATTATTCCACGAATACCATAAGTCCTGTTTAACTCATAAAAAATAATATGCTTTAGGCGTTCGCGAGAGGAGAAACATAAAGAGCTGCACATATCCTCCTGAATACACACAAACACGTACAGACACACACTTTGTGCAAAAGAATAGTTAGAGATTCCAACTAACTGAAGTTTTATTATTTATTACACGACTAGTATTACTTTTGCATTTCGTAGGCATCGTAACGAGTCTACTTAGCGATGTCCCATAGCAGTCCTGGGCCGGTAGTCTCGACATAGATACCGACGCTGTCGCAAACTTTCGATCGCTTAATAATAACGGAAAAAAACGGTTGCAATAACGTTGCTTGTGAGAAATGCAAGTCTGAACATCCAAGATGCGTTTCTCGCAAGCAACTACGCAAGCAACTACGAGACTGCCGGCCCTGTTCCGCTACGTAGCGTAGTCTCGTAGCAGCGCTACGGCACTCCGCTACGTAGTGTAGTCTCGTAGCAGTGCTACGACAGAGAGTTTATGCTACGAGTAGCTCAGAGTTGCGGGTTTTATAGCGTACTTATGTACTCTGGATGAGAAACTAAGGAGCTTTAATTTTATTTTAAAACTATGTTCCTCCGCGGTTGCGATTGCATGAACTTATTTTTTAGTACCCGGAGGAATTATTGGATTCATTAAAATTAAGACTGTAGTAGAATAATGTATTTAAATGGAGTTTAAATTTTTATATGAAACTTAACGAAGAGCCAGTGGTCTGGAACCACCAGTTCCGAGGTTTCCTGTAATGGAATATAATGTGAGTACTTTTATCCTCACAAAGAAATGTTCATACAATGGAACTGAACTAGCTCACACTCACTCGTAGTTTCGATATAAGGTCTAATATAGTTTTGTGAATAGAAGGGGTTTAATTTCATAATTTTAACAAAACGTTTGGCTTGACGCCGACGACGCGACGCTCGCGTTACCTAATGTCGTAGCGTCAGCATCGCAGAAGGGCTATACTGAATTGAATAACCGAACCAACTCGAAAATTATCACAGGCATGTAGAGGAGAGGAAATTTGTTTCAAGCGTGTTATTTTGCAAGTATTACAACTTATGTTATCAATGTACACAACATGATAATCTCAGCTTCCCAATCATTCTCTGGTTATTCTCAAACATAGGTGCTTACAGAATATTTTAAACACGAGATTGCTACTGGATACCTTAATGATATCTTATCTTATGAAGCAAGAGATTAGAGAGGAAGAATTAAGCAACCCCCCCCCCCTCCCCCGGAACTATTGCACTGCACACGGTCGGCCACCGCTCGCTCAACAAGTTGCCGCGCTCTAGTTTAGGCTCGCTAATGGCACCCCCCCTCACCCCATTCGGTGCCTCACCTTTCCGCCACTGTGGCCTGCCGTAAGTGTCCACCTTGTACTAAACGACTCCAGTGCCCTTATCTACGGGTTAGTGACTAACTTTCGGGCAAGTAGGGCCGCACAAGCATTAATAAAGGTATTATAGTTAGTAGTGCCAAATTGTTTGTAGCGCGAGTGGTACCTGTGAGAGCGGGAGCCACCGGGTGAGGGAACATGTAAATGTAGCTATTGCTGTGAGCACAGCGTGTTGTCAACCGTTTGCCTTATACAAACAAGTGGCTGAAAAAAATTGCGAGAATTTGTGTTATTATAGAAAGAAACTTTTTGATCAACTCTAATGATTGCCTGTTAAGGCCCTTACCTACTATTGAACATTATCTTTACAACAACAAGAAAAACTTTACTATTCTTTATAAAAACAAATTTAATAACAACTTCATGAAGAGCGTAGCTTCCTGAGTAACACATCACAATGAATATATTTAACTCATAAAATTTGAATTGAAAATAAACCAATGAGTCCACCCACACGTCGGCGGCGCGGCGCGGGGCGCGCGGCGCGGGGCGCGCGGCGCGGGGCGCGGGGCGCATTTGTTTCGTTTCCATCTGAGTTTTTGTACCGTTTTTATAATTGGTTTGCGCTCCGTAAATACACGAAGAATATTCCGCCATGAAACAGTCATCACGGACGAGTGTTCTGTTTGCACTCCAGTTCCGAGAGGAAGCTATAGTTACACATTTATATTTAACAGCTTCACTAAAATACGGATTAACCCCGAGTGCTTTGTAACTAACCGCAGCATCTCTGGAGTACACCACATTCCTATCTTTCAAGCTGGAAGTTACGCGACTCACGCCAGGAAAGCTCCCAGTCGGCATGGTTTTTTCGACGCCTTCAACAATTATCATCATATTTTAGCCGTTAAACTCCGACCATTGGTGAAAAGCGTATGAAAACCCATTCATATTGTTTCGCGTTTAGACGGACAAACGCGGCGGGGCGCGGGGGACATTGTTTTACAATATGTAGTGATCAATTTAAGATATCTTTCGAATGATTACGTCTGAGGAGTACATACATATGATAAGACAAATTCTGAGACGTCTACAATGTTTGTTGTAATGTTCTCTATTGTGTTTAGATAAGTTACCCTTGGATGACTCTTTCCAGAGGATCTTATCTTATTAAAACAATACGCATAATAATCTTTTTATATTGTTGAGAGTTCTTAAATGTTTTGCTTTTACAAAAATTCATATTACAACCCCAACAATTAAGAAAACTAATAAAACATTTAAAAGCGCATAAAAAAGAGAAGTTCCCTGTGACGCTGGCGCCCAACAGCGGCTCAGCCTCACCTGAACCAGGTGAGGCTCTCAGTGTCCACTGTCCACCGTCCGCAGCTCATAGAAGGATTGGCACTAACCTTAAGTTTCCATCGATAACTTTGTTACGTATGACGATGTTCATTCCTCCATATCTAGGTACAAAGCGCTACATAGACAGCTTATTCCATCAACAACAAAGTGCTGCGGTGATCTATGTTTCTCTTGTTACGGTCATCATCATCTGCCGAGCATGTTCCCAACCATGATGGGGTCAGCTTCCGTTACGTTAGTGCTTTCCGAGGCACGGAGGAACCTCACGATGTAATGGTCACCCAACCACGGACTGACCTTGGCAGGTGCGGCTTAACCTTGAACATCGACTCGTTCGGCTGTTATTATCTTATTCCGGCCATAACTGGTCCAATGTTCCATTATAATTAATTTATACATCTGTACTGATGTGGAGATGATTAATGCACAGTAATGTAATCTGTACGCACGTGTAGTACATACGAGTACATGCAATCCGTCAGCTCCGCTCCCAGGCGCGGCGGCGCGGTGGCGCGGCGGCGGACGGCAGCTGCTACTTTTTAATATTCGTTAATGGCATCTGACTAATGAAACTTTCCGATGGATTTATACGAAATTATGACGTTCCCGATCCTGAGGGAAAGTACAAACATTATAATTTCCATTTCATTATTATCGACAGTGACGTTTGTGTCAACTTGCCCAGCCACGATCACAGAATAGCGATTGTGTTGATTTTGAAGTTTGTCAGAAAACACTTGTTCTGTTGAAGTTCTGTGAAGCAGCTGGTCACATCTTATTTACTTAGAATAAAAAAAAAGTTTATTTCATATAATTTTGGCTTACATTGCATGTCGAGGAGTCTTGACATTTAGGCATAGATAATGCCTGTAGTTGAAGGCTCCGCTCTACCCCTACATTATAAACTTACGAATAGGTAAATAACAAAAAGATTTATTGAATAAGTGTTTGTGTGTGAGTGCGCGCGTGTGTGTGTGTATGAGAGAGAGAGACAGATTTTGAGTGTACATGTGGGACTAAATAAGCGAATAACATCACCATATTAATTATTATTAAATCACACGTTGTAAAAGTAACTCTGTATCATCATAATTTAAACTGTGTTGCCATATTGTTAACTCTTTTTTGCATTAATATTTTTTTTATCAATATAAATTAGTTTATTAATTTTATTGTTTAAAAAACCCGAGTGCGTGAAAAATAACTAATAATAACTTAATAAAACTGAACAGAAAAAAACAAGTTCAGTCCAGAAGTGACAGTGAAATAATAAATTCTAATACGGAACATATTGACTGCAATAGTCCCGACTATTGCAGACCCATATCGGATGGAATGATTTTAGTCTAAATTATTAGTTAGTTATTATTAGTTATTTTTCACGCAGTCGGGTTTTTTTTAATTTATTTTTTTATTTTACACTTTTTAGTTACGATTATTATTATAATCTAATATCTATATTTATTTACTCTATATTATTTATTTAGGTGACCATTTATCACTTTAAAGTGCACAAACCTACCTAGTCATCCGCGCGTATCTTGTATGGATAAATAAATAACATATTTTTTTAAATTCAGATATGGTAATGATAAACCATTTTAAAATCCTCACGATGAGCCCTTTAATTTGATACCCCTACTGAAGTATTCAAAAACATTTTTTTTTTGTTGTTACTTTAATCTTAGCCCTTTGTGTTCGTGGGCCGCGGTATCTCTTTCAAACAGTCCCGCAGCCCTGGCAGGCATCGGCCCTTGCGAACCCGTTCCTATTTGCTGACATCTCCTAAATAGCACGCATTCCGCTGACGGACATAAGAGAAATCCATATAATTAGGAGGGTGTTAAGTTCCTTAATGACCGACGGCAAGCCGGCTCTTGGTATTTTAGTGTGCCGCAGGTTCTGGGTAAGTCAAGTCAAAAGAGTCACATTTAAATATTTACTGACCAGTGTAGTGACGTGAAAGCTTCCGTGACAGCCATAAAAGTACAGAATGTTATTTTTCGAATTTCAGTCGATTCGATTCCCGAGTGTGGCGAAAATATTTGAATTCTGATTGGTTTCTTTTTAAAATTTAAGGAATGTTTCCTTTGTTTAAAGTTTCTCCAGTATTTAAAATACTTTCCCTCCTGGTGAGGTTGAAAAATTCCACCCTGAATATATAGAGAGCCGCGGGCCGGCAGGGGGCGACACTGCGCCAACGTTTACCGATCATATACAGAAACACGCTCATCAAAAACATATTTCTAAGTAGAAAAGTTGAATTGCTTTTGAAGTATCTTTCATAACAAAAACATCTTGACAACGTTCTTACTGCAGATTGTATTTTAAGCCTAATTCTGTTACGATACAGTTGAATTTAGCTCGAGGTGAATAGTAACGTGAGACGAGGTGTCAGAAAGTAGGTAACAATCTGGAGTTCCGAAATTCTATGAATAAGAAACACTTTAGGGGCGCTTTGCGATGAGCGCCTCCGTTATACACATACAGTAAGGTTCCCGCGCCGACACTCCGACCCTCGCGCCACTCGGGTGTCGTCAGTACCGCGAGGGTACAGTACTGGAGAGTGTTTATCACTCTCAGTCGGACGGCTACCGATAGTTTATTTAGAAATAAATTCCGCGCGAATATTGGTAAACCGTGATATACGATTATAGAGTGACACGCGATACGTAATAAAGTATTTTTATGTGTGAGCAGTCTTTTTGATAAAATGTAACGTTGGTCCCAATATGGCCCCCACCCGCGGACTCGACGGCGGCGGCGCTATCATACTTATTTATAGGCTCAATCGTCGGCATATTAATAGATTGCGACTCGAATAAAGTGTTGACTGATGTCCTTTATTTTAATACTGATGTTTTTTTAATTAACAGAAAGGATGTTTCTTTTTCTCTCAAAAGGTAGCAGGCGAATGGCGGATTTTTTTAAATTGTTCAATCTACTTCTTAAAAAGCTGTCCATTTTTTCGTAAAAAATCTCGTTTGGAGTGCCCCTTCTCCCATTGACAGAAGTATTCAATGAGTCGCTCGTCGGCCCTCTCGGCCCTCTCCACCTCTCGCCCTCTCGGCGCTATTCAAGTTGACATCTGTTTTATTCGGCGTGTCCCACATTTGGGCCGTGTATGGTCGTTCATACATGACGTGATGTATGGGCGATGGAGCTACAGGGTGTTGCGGTGTTACACTGACATTCAATTAAAGGGGCGAGTGTGCGCAGGTGAAAAAGTGGGAAAGTTAAAAAATCCAGTTTATTCCCGTGACGTAATATATGGCGGCGGCGGCGGCGGCCGCGAAATGCGCGAGTGCTGTTAAGTGTCAAATGTTTATTAAAATTCCCGCCGTTATTGTACCGTTACGAGTTAGCGATGATTAACGACTTTATATTTCATTCGTTTGCAGATCTAGACCTTAACAAAGTTAAAGTCTCTCTCAAGGAAAGCATATGGGAAGCGTATTACTCAGTCACTGAATATTTATTGAATAAACTTTTATAATGTGTATACATTTGCATGCCATATGGTAGGATATGGCTAACGGATACTATTGCTTGTTTAAGACCATTTATTTTGTACCCATATTCGCAAATGAATAATTGATTATGATTAGGAAAAGTTTAATAAAATGTCTGAAACATTGGTGATATTTCATTTCAGACTTTTCTATTAATTATGTTATTAGTCCACGGCTATAAAGGACCTGACCTATTGTTTATTTCTATTATATATTAGCCGTGCGATACATCGCTGATGGTGGTGCTATGCAGCATGCTACGGTGCTACGTGGTACGCTATGGGGCTGCGTGGTACGCTACGGCACTACAAGATGGGCTGCTTCGTGCTGAGACAGTGAAGATTATTGATAGTCTTCATGAGTATTAATCTTGAAGTCCTCTTCAAAGTCTTTCAAAATCATCAATTTAATTGTCTTGACGAGTAGAGTAGTAGAGGTGCACATCAGTACCAATGTTCAATGAAATGCTAATGAATACTGAAGACAATTTACACTCAAACAGATAACACGATTGCTGATCAGGGCGCTTATCATTCACGGATTGATATGATAACGCAGGCACGTACTCGTAAGCGGCGCGGAAAATTATTCGTTCGCGGAATCTCTCGCTCGGTAGGTATATACATATGTAATACTAGTACATTATGTGCTACAAGGGCGCGCGAGCAGACCGCCCTTGGGAAATTTCACTATCGGCCTACGAATTTATTCGTAACGCGATTTTATTTAAGCTAACTATATATTCTGCATCAACATGACCTACATACTTCGAGCACTCGCGCCTGGATGTAAACTCTAATTATTTTGTAACGTAAACGCGGCGCTACACTTGCAACAAGCGCGTGAGAAGCCGACTGTCTGTTGTTGTACGGGTCGCACCCCACCGAGCACCGCTGTGAGACCTGAATGCTAATGAGAGACAGATTTCTATTATTCAACAGTTAAAGGTGTGCAAGACCAAAATAATCGCGTCGGTGGCTCTGTTACATAAACATCTAAGATTTTCTGCTTATTTTTTTAAATATTTCTTGAGTGAGTAGACATTCATTATAACAGAGAAATGTTTGTGCGCACCGCACGGGAACGACTGCGTGCGAGTGTGTGGTATACTCGTAGTGCTCGGGAGACGCGCGGCTCACATTGTGGTAGCTCGTAACGATATTATGCGGATGTAAGCGGAGCTGCCGGGGCAGCCAGGCGAGGGAGGGGGGCGAGGTTTGGCATAAACGAACATGATTATCAAGTTCACGAAAGAATCTACTCATACATATGTATGAAATTATGTTACGTTTGTAGCGCTAGCGAGCCGCTCCACGCATCATATTTTATATTTAAATGGCGTCCGGCTGTCGGGAGGCACGGCGTACGGGGAGGGACACCATGGCTATGTTTAAACGTTTTATATCGTGGTGCGGCATTGCTCGGTACCGCACGGTACGGCACGGCAACGCACGTGCCCGCGTCACATCGTACGCGCTCGTCCTCTTCGTTGGAGACGCCGATAGGTAGGTATATGTGCGCAAAACGTTGGCAACATAACGAACGACAAAAAAGGGAAAATATAGTCAGATGTGCGAACGAAATCTGCTCTTACTTGTTTTGACGAACATTCCAGAAATCTAATTTCTAGAATCGCTAACTTTTCGTGATAGCTATGTATGTATACTATCCTTATAACCTGCATCTGACACACACACACAGAATAGCACACTAGTGTAGTCAGTGTGCTGCACAAACAGTCCGTACTTATCTTGTATATGTATAGTACGTGATATGATATTAATGAGTAACTTTACCCGCGGGAGGCCGCCCGGTCGGCGTCACAGTTAGCGCAAGCGGTAATCTGTCAAATATTGGCGCTTTTCATACCCTTTTATCCGAGCGGCGGGCACTCAACCGCGACAGATTAATAAATTACAGACTTGCCACTTTGGTTCTGCCCTTAATCTTCTAAGAACACTGCGAGATGATTCAGCTCTAGGCTACCGGTTGAGGAGAGGTGGCCAGGTCATATCCGACCTCTTTTACATGGATGGCCCACCGGCGCAAGGTTGCATAATATATGTCGGTCTTTTACAGGCTGTACTTCGGTGAGTGTGCCCAAGAGCTCCACGAGATCATTCCACCATCTCCCTTCTTCCATCGGGAGTCCAGACGTACTGCGGGTTATCACCCATTCCTTGTCGATGTTCCACACATTCGCACGAAGCGCTTTGCTACATCGTTTATTATGCGCACAGCCAAGGAGTGGAATTCCCTGCCTTCGTCGGTGTTCCCAAGTTCATATTACCCCAAGCTATTTAAGTCGCGAGTTAATAGGCTTCTGTTGGGTTAGCTCGTTCCTTCGTCGACCTCATCTCTGTCCTCAGGACTAGACTGAGGTCAAGAGTAGGTCCATTAAACATAAAAAAGATGATTTGAAACTCTGCCCCCAACAATTTGCAACTGTTGGAGCTCCTGAACTAACTGAAACTTTTAGTAGCGCCACCAGGATGGAATTCGGTGTGGACAATGTGCAGTCAAGTATGTAAAGCGAGGGGAGATTATGCAATTGGATTCCATATTAGGTGTGCAGTATTTAGGTATGTGGGAAGCGTATTAACGTAGCTGACCTGACATGAAGCAATCGTAGCGGTGCTGACCGCAAACCGGATGCGTCACCCATTGTCATCGGTGATGAGACTGTACATCCCGCGGAAGTGCGGGGGTCGAGGGTTTTTAAACGCGAAGACCATTTACAACCGTGAGGTGAGCAGTCTAATGGAATATATTTTAAAAGCCGAGGTGGGTATGCACCGAGATGTGGTCGCAGTGGACAAGGGACTCACCTCGCTGTCCATGGCTAAAGAGAACTGGCGCAAACCTTTTGTACTTACTACCGATGACCGCAAGGAAGTATGGCGAGGCAAGGAACTTCACGGGCGCTTCTATCGGGCTCTTCATGGGCCGGATGTAGATTTTCTAGGCCTGGCTACGTTTCGACGACCACTTTGGGAAAACTGAAGGCTTTGGAGAGATCGTTTATCATGATGTTTAATTTTTCAGGATTTTCTGATAACAGGACGATATCATCTGCAAACCTTAAATGACTCATGCACTTGCCTTCCGACCGTTCTAGAGGACAGAGCCTCCGTTCTAGGAGCTATCCTACGTTTCGCTTGGCTATAAATTATTATGATTAATGTGTTAGATTATAATTCGTTTATTCATTTTTTTGAATTGATTGTCCAATTCTAAATTAACGTGAGCGAAGTCGCGGGCAAGATCTAGTTACATATATTCTTTCAAAATTTACAACCGAGTTCAGTGCCATTGAAATGTATTTACTAATTATATAATGTCAAAAGTGTGAGACAACGGTGTGTGGGTGTGTGTGCGTGTGTGTGAAGTGTGTGTGTGAAGTGTGTGCGTGTGAAGTGTGTGTGTTGTGTGTAATGACTGTGATTGATTGATTGATTGAATGCTTAAAAAATAATTTCAAAATAAAATGTTATAAATTATAATAAATTCTAATAATTAGGATCAATATATATAACTATGTACATTATATACAGACTACAAATAAGTTAGCATGTAATCCCGATTTAGGGTAAGTTTTGAATAGCACACAAATAACGCAATTCATAATCATGTCATTTTCTTGCCAATCATTATTCTGTGTATTATATTGTATATTTCTTGTTAAAAGTTATAACTCATTTTCTGTTGCTTATTTCATCTAATTAAATAAGCACCATTTAGTAATAGCCTCAGAAATTGCTAATAATGCTGTATCATGCCACTTAATTTTCTTTTACCTTCAAGCACAATACTACTTAATTTCAAACTTTAATTTCTTAATGATTTAACCGTTTCCTAATTATTGGTTTTCACTGTTTTCTTTTTGCTCAAGCTTAATATGTAAACTCCGTTCTGGTCAGTACCACCACGTCAATACTACTACAGTTAAATAGGTATTTTGTCCTTGTTGCCGGCGGTGGTACCCCAGCACAGAAGTTATTAGGCAGAGTTCTAATTAACTGGAACGGTAGTTTCCAGGTTTCATGTGTAAAACATGTCAAGTCAAGCCATCAACGGCATCAGCTTCGCACCTGGCTTTCCACGGTCCTCGTAACACCATTTAGACGCTTCGCCACTGGTGTGCTGACGTCACCGTACTGTAGCTCACAAAACTTAGGCCAACTTCCATCTCCGGCCAGCAGCGGGATTTCGCCTGCAACTACAGGGGAGTACCTATCCCTGCAGGAGTGACAACAGACGTTTTTGTGTGCTTCCGGCCTACAGCTTAGTTCTATTAATGAAACACTTTTACAGGTACACAACACTCCCGTGTTTTATACAGTCGCCAATTATTAAGTGGGAATCGAACGGGTGGAGGCTACCACATAAATGTAAAGATCGAAGCATTTGACGTTCTGTAGTTCGTGTATCTTCTGAAATACGTTTGATACAAGTCTCTCTATTAATAAGAATAAGAAACTTTTATTTGCAAACATAGGTAGTTACACAAATATGAACAATAACACAGTTTCAACAGAGAACATGAACCGTTATAATGAATGGTTCAGCGATCCATAATGTATAGTTATGGACTAAAACAGACAGTTCCATGTCACTAATTACTAGTAGGTACCTATAGTGTTCAGTCCAGTAGAGAACATGAGCAAGTTGAGTATTTTACATGTAGGTACATACATGTTGTAAAAATTTAAAAAAATTGTAAGGATTTGACTGACTAGTAATATAAATGATTAATAATAATTACTCTCATATTATACATAAAAATATGTAACGTTTTGACTGATAGTTAATTGAAATTATGATTAAGAAGTACTCATTGTTTTATTCCCGAAACCAAAATTTTCCAACCGATACTGATTAAAACTAGTATGTACTAAATTCTAATGGTAAAAGCAAATTCTTACATTTACTAAGTCGTGTTGGTGAATCCTTAGATTTACTGGTAAAACCTAAGAAAACTAATATTCGGGCTTATACAGTAACATACATATTATATACAGATACCAAAGTTTTAATTACTTACGATACGAAAATGATAGTATCGGCGCGCGGCGCGCCCGCACCATAAACTACACTAAAAAACAAGTTCAAAAACTAAAACCCGACTACAGAAAAATCCTGCTCTAAAAAGTATGAAACAAGAAAATATTCTCGTCTGAAATTGTTATGTACTACAACTACCATTCAATATGTATCGCCTATTAACTATTTTAATTAATTAATTATTTTAATGTATTTAATAAGTATTCATACTGATGTTCAGGGGTAAGCCGTGGTCGTGTGCCACTTTACCTTAAAGTTTATGATCCCTTACTCTGTCTGTCTGTTTGTCCCGGCTAATCTTTGAAAAGGCTGGACCGATTTTGCTGGGACTCACTAATTTAGGCTACTTTTATTTTAGAAAAAGGATTAGGGTTCTGTGCAAAAAAATTAACACCCCTGGAAATTGTTAACAAAATCCGATTCAAATAGGGTAGTGATATTTTTATAATAATTTGACGCGGACCAAGGTCACGGGCAACAGCTAGTAAACAAACGCACACGCGCATCAACTCGTTCTTTTCTTCCATTCTCCCCTGACAATGTCACGCTATCATTTACTCCTTTTTCCTCCATATCGTTCTTCACACAATCCAACCATATTTTCTTTGGTCTTCTTCTCCCTCTCCATCCATCGACTAGCCCAAACTACAGGTATTAGGTATATTAGATTTGATAGGCGCGGATAGAATATGTTTATCAGCGTTATCCCTTAAGCCTGGATTTAACGGAATAAGTAAGTGTTGTGCTTAGACTACTACATACTCGTACATTAACTACATTACGAGTACGTGAGAGTAGTTTTCATGAAGCCTGTACAATGTAGTTACAGCTACGAAGGGACTTTTACGACAATTACAGCAATGAAAGAAATGTACATTCCACAGACCACCTGAACCTTGAAACAACAGCAAGTGGGAACAGCGCTGACATTGTTACAGCAGGTAATTATGCTGCCATCTGTCCGGCGCGGATGAGGCAGGAATACATTCTGTGTATACATAACGTCCGCAGGGACGATGTACGCGGTAGTAAAAACTTGGTTTATGATGTGACCAAGTGTCAATAAAAAGAATGTACTAGCACTTCTGTAGTGGAAGATATGAAGATGGTATACTATCGTTGTCGGGCATAGTCATCCGGCTCGCACCCTAGCTACAGCTAGGGCGGCCGTAAATTGCTGCGCCCGGCTGTCCGGCCACACGGTGCAGGTGTGTGACTCCTCAAACGTATTCACATTACATAATGGGTGTAAAACGAAGGGCATTTGTACTCATCATTGCGATCGTTTTTGTTCTGGACCGTATAACCATACCTTCTAGTTACGGAGATTTTGGAGGTCAAAATTTCAACTTTTTCACATTTTTTTCAAATATAAGTTTTTTTTTACTTTACTTTAAATGCCTCCGTCTCCGTCCGTCCTCCGTCTCTGTACTACTCAATGCATCCATCAGCACAATGTTCTGAGTGCGTTACAATGACTCCTTTTTTACACCAATAAAAAGTCGTTTCCCAGCAATATTTTTTGCGTAGAGTTACTTAGTTTGATGTATAGAGTGCTACCAAGCATTCCACACATCAAACTGCTTCATTATGGGTCCGTTTACCCTTGTAGACTTGCCACGAAAAAGAAAAGGTTTGTGGTCTTTTAATAGAAATAAAAGGGTTTTTATTTGACGTTCCTTCTTTTTCAATCCCTTGCTTAACGTAATTATACCAAATCAAATAAGAATTTAATAGTTTTGAAGACATGCAGTGTGTGCAGTGTATGCTTGCTCACCGTGTGGAATGCATGTGTTTCCTAGACGAGTTTACCGGAAGCCTATAAAACCATATAGTTGTAGAATTCTCTCTTTCAGTCATTCACTAAAACGTCTCGATACAAGTGAAAAAGGAGAATATGCATCATCTCCAGCCACAGCATGCCTGTCCAACACAAGGCAATGAAATCTAAAATCTGTCTAGCATGAGCCGAACATTGTGATGCTCTAAACGTGTGCTTAGTTAGTGTAATCGGAACTTGCAACATAACAACGATTTAGTGCACAATTCCGTCTCCGGTTCTTGTAAGTGTGTTATCCGCATGTCCTCCCGGACAGCTGCTACAGTTGTTGCTGCAACGAGTCCCTGAGCGCCACTTGTAGCGCTGCCTCGCTCCCTGTAGCACAGAGCTGTGCGGCAGTAATGGCGGCTGCGATTAAATAAAGTTTGCTCCGCGTATCATTACGCGACGCTACGGCGACGGACGGTGATAACTGCTCACTCGTCCTGTTACTGCATGTTGCTAGTGAAGCGGGAGAATAGTTGTAAGCATACTGTATATATACGGCCGGGTAACTGAAGCTGTCTTGGGAAAGAGTTCTAAAATAATGAAATGTTTTAGGGCCACCGGTATTCTAGCATGAAGCAGAGCCAATTCAATCAACCTTTATACAAGTACTTCAGTATTTTAAAGAGACTATTGTGTAGGTGCTACTACTTAACCTGGTAATTTAAATCCCGTTAACACTCTCGTCATTCGCTCTCATAAGTAATTCAGCATATTAACGCTTGTGAAGTAGGGCCCGACCCACCGGCCGGCCTGACACCAGCTCGGCGAGAACAATCGCCACGGCTCAACCGGGATCACGGTTAATTAAGTTTCCAGTTAAAAAAAACCTTTCCATTAGCAACAGGACAGAGGACACTAACACATGGACGCATGAAACCGTTTCTTGGATACCTGGGGTTGGTTAAACATTAACGAGTTGCGGTAAAGTACGAGTTCTCAGCAGGTCGTAGTAACAAAACGTCTGGTGGAGTCCCGCGGGATACTCACATACACACACTACGCAGTGCTACAGAACTGAATTTACAAATTAATACAATTACACGCTATCTCCAACTTAGGCGCTAAAACAGTTGGAATTAATACCGTTTATCTCTCCCCTCACCCCACTTGCCTCCCCCCATGTAAAGGGACAACAACACACGCTATATAACGGCTGCAGTCAAATTACGCGAGAACCGTCCGAAGTACTCGTAGTACTTGTGTGCGCACCGCGCCTGCATGCTAATGCCGACTCCATGTAATAGATATTTATGTGCACACGAGTGTCTCCGCAGGTAATGGCCCGAGCCAGTGGCTACACACCGTAATGGGATGCTTTGCGCGTAGCGTGAGGACTGTGAGGTACCTATCTCTGTGATTGTGATGCGTTCTAGACAACTAATAAAGACAACTAATCAAGCTTTACTTTATGTACTTAGAGGGTAAGTAAACAGTTTGTTTTTTTTGCAAAAGAAAACATCTTCGTTTTTAAACATAACATTTAAATCTTTATTTTCGTTAGTTTTCCAATGGAGCCTTCGTTACTTATTTCCGACTACAAAGGCGCTCGAAATGTGTAATTCTATACGAAATGTAAGTGGAAAACGAGCGGGCGACATCACACGTCGTCATACGGCCGCGCTTCCCAAAGCTGCAGCACACATTACAATAGTCTTTA
The DNA here is from genome assembly GCA_950022335.1 of Eurois occulta. NCBI lineage: Eukaryota > Metazoa > Arthropoda > Insecta > Lepidoptera > Noctuidae > Eurois > Eurois occulta. Next base: position 21,339,921 of record OX465485.1, on the reverse strand, counting down.
CAAACGTCACCAAACTGGTATAATTATCTATTAGAAACCGAGCGACTGAATGGAAGCCTCAACCACAAAGTAGGCACAGCCACAGCCACACACACCCACCCACAGCCTACTATAGTCAGCAGATACAATTCTGATGCAGAAAACTAAACCACACAACCAATCACAGAACTAGAAAATTGGAAATTGAAGTAAGTGGTAACGTGCAACTGCGTTACCAAAACAAATTCTTGCTCATTCACTAGTAAGAGGAACGAATGGTGGCAATGTTGGTAGTCGGTACTGTGTGGCACTTCTGTGTTTCTCTGTGCGGTGTCGCGCGATGTTGTGACTGCACACGGTTTGCAGGCGCTCACAACTTTGCCTAATTAGGACCTCTGGTGCCTACTAGTCACCACTTGTACTGCACTCATTGCCATCACTATTGCGCTAACACTAGGGTTCAAGTCCGCGTATGCCAGGTGCACGTGAAGCTGGTAGTTATTACCGGTGCAAGCGCGACACGAGTCGGTTACTGATTGTATGTACACGAACAGCGTCGTTTGTTAAATAACTTCGCGTTCTGCAAAGTGTTGTCACATACAATCATTATGAAATTCATTACAATTTCAAATTGCTTTATACTTGGTGTTCACGCGCTTGCGTGGGATAGGGTTTCTTTCCAATGAAATACTGGTTTGAAACAATAAAACTTATAATGACTTTGCTAAATTGACCTTAGGCTAGGTTCTTACAAAAGTCGCGGGATCCGTTACAAGAATAAGATTCGTCTGTGCGTCGACTGCTCGCTGATGGCCCGCGTGGGCAAGTGAGCAGTCGACGCACAGACGAATCTTATTATTGTAACGGGTCCCGCGACTTTTGTAAGAACCTAGCCTAAGGTCAATTTAGCAAAGTCATTATAAGTTTTATTGTTTCAAATCAGTATTTCATTGGAAAGAAACCCTATCCCACGCAAGCGCGTGAAAACTTGGATAAAAAAAAAAGACGGGTTGCACTCCGGGAGTGCCGGCAGAAGTGAAAACTTGATTATAACAACGTTTTTTATAACAACGCCCTCTAGTAGCAGCTAAAAAAACTGTCGCGCCTACCAGTAACAGTGTTCTCTGTATCAATGCATCATTTTAGTTTTCAATATCAAAGATAGATGGCGTTTTGTGCTAGCGCCATCTACCAGCGGTCTCTCACAACAGTTACTCATTGCATTTGCTAATGTACTTTCTACTACATTCTACAAGATGTCGCTAGGAGTTATAAAACTACGATCATGTTCCAAAACATTTAAAAATTTCTTTAAATAATTTTAAACCATAAAATGTTGAAGGTTAAGTTCAAAATCGTCTACTCTTCATCCGTCTTACGCTTTTTCCAAATTTCTTTAAATAATTTTAAACCATAAAATGTTGATGGTTAAGTTCAAAATCGTCTACTCTCCATCCGTCTTACGCTTTTTCCAAATTTCTTTAAATGATTTTAAACCATAAAATGTTGAAGGTTAAGTTCAAAATCGTCTACTCTCCATCCGTCCTACGATTAGGTCACGTGTCCTGACGCGAGTGTCCTGACGCGAGTTTAAGATTTTATACCCATTACAGAACAATTTTTTTAGAGTGCTCAACGCCGCTAAAGAAGTTTTCACTTCAAAAAACAAAACTTTATATATGGAAAACGTGAAATAAACAATGCCACGCTCTGCTGATATAGTTACTTGCTTACTGCATATACAAGTACATACATTAAAGCCATATTGGGAGAGTCCTTTACACTAAGTATCAACAATAAAGCGTATTGGGTACTAATAATTCTAACCTCATTATTATGAACTGTTGGAAATGAGCATCGCAGTAGTTGAGCAAATGAGGTGAATACACCAGAAATCTATTTACATATAATAAAACTGTAGAAAAGTCGTTTTTGTACATCGAAAAAAAATCCAAAAAAAATAGCCAGGGTGTTAAAGGGCAACCAATAGAACCCATTTCCAGCATTTTTGGAATTTTTGTCTGTTTGTCTGTTTGTCTGTGTATTTGTTCGGGCATCACGTAAAATGTACAAAAGCAATGTAGATAACTTTTATACACAACGATTGAGCGTAACTTGGAGTAACATTTAGTTTTTGTTTCATTGCAATCGGTTCAGTCTATCAAAAGATATTTGAATTTAAAGTGTTACAGAAGTAAAATTGGGGTTATGTGCACTTGGTCTCACAACTTCCCGTAACTTTTATACACAACAATATGTGCGTAAATTGAAGTAACATTAAGTTTTTGGTTTCATCGTAATCAGTTCACACCTTATAAATGAAAAGAAAGAAAAATGTAAATTAATAAAATTATAATAGTGTTTCCGAAGTACAATATTAAAACAGCGCCATCTATCGAACTCAGACTGGACTATATCTAGAGCTCAACTGCGTGCAGCATTGAATATAGATATTCGATAGATGGCATTGTGCGTGTGACGTTATTTTCTGATTGAGGCATGTTCAACTAAATACTGATGGAGAAATTCCTGACCCATAGGGTACGTGAAATTTGTCACAACGGGTCCTTATTGCTATTAAAGAGATAGTTATAAGTATACCAGGGAACCCGATCAGTCAATACGGTTTGCCCACACCGACAGTCGATGGGGAACGTATAAACAGAGAATACGTATCAGAAATTAGTTAAAAACCCGTGGAACTCACAGAAATTTTACAAAATGGCTGCGCAAAGACAGAGGAACAGCGCCAGATGTTTGATAGGGTATGCTGCAGTGTAGAAAACGCCTCGGTTGAAATCCTGTTTTTAGACGCACCGGGCGGAACAGGTAAAACTTTCCTAACCAAAGTCATTTTGGCTCGAATAAGGAACTTTAGGAGTATGAAGAACAGGGTGTAAAGCTCTTCAACTCCTATTGAAAAGGGAGGATCCTCCGACCAGACGGGTGTTATGTCTGGTGGGCTACTGCCCAACAGTTGTTGTCGGGTTCTTCTGTATAGTCTTAAGTCGCGAATAACTTGCGCGATGTAGAATTTAGATATATTTCGATTTTTAGTTTATCCTCTGCGTCATAGATGGCGCTGTAGTACGTTTTGTAGTGCCGCTACAGAACCAAAATAAAATTTCACTTGCTGTCGCCTCTTCAGGGATAGCAGCCACATTATTGCCTGGAGGAAAAACGGCACACACAACATTTATAATTCCTATCGACTTAGACCGCACGGAAAGCCCGGTTTGCAACATATCGCGAAATAGCGATAAAACAAGGGTTTTATGCGATTGTGTTTTAATTTTTTGGGACGAGTGCACTATGGCAAACCGCAAAGCTGTAGAAGCAGTGAATAGAACTTTACAGGACATAAGGCAAAATGACCGGCCGATGGGGAGGCATTGCGGTGCTGTTCTGCGGTGATTTTCGGCAGACACTCCCGATAGTACCCCGAGGAACGAGAGCCGAAGAAATTGCTGCCTGTCTGAAGAGTTCTGTTACACATCTGAGTGTAAATATGCGTGCACAGTTGCGGGGCTGCGAAAATGCACAGGAGTTTCCCAATTTATTGTTACAAATAGGCGATGGCACATACCCCGTACAAGAAGATGGAAAAGTTATTATATGGTTGATTATCTCTGTTCTTGCGTTACATCACAACAGGAGCTAATTCCTTCTGTGTACGGAGATTCCACAAACATGGGATATCAAGCCGGTTCTTGGCTATGTCAGCGAGCTATTTTGACTCCTCGCAATGTCCAAGCTGCGGCAATTAATTTAAAAATATTGATTCATGTGTCCGGGAATAGTAGAGAATACACCTCTATAAATACAGTCATGGAAGAAGATGACTCCACGTACTATCCGGTAGAATTTTTGGATTCCCTCAACACACCCGGACTTCCAGCCCACAAAATAGTTTTAAAAATCGGTGTACCAATAATTCTCCTCAGAAATTTATGTCCTCCAAACTTTGTAACGGCACTCGGCTCAAAGTCACAAATCTGCAGCAAAACATAATCGAAGCTGAAATATTAACCGGTTGTGGCGCTGGTGATATTGTTTTTATTCCAAGAATACCTATAATTCCTAACAACTTTCCTTTCTTTTTCAAACGAGTGCAATTCCCAGTCAGTCTCTGTTATACCATGACAATTAATAAAGCTCAGGGCCAGACATTATCCGTTGCGGGGGTACATAAGTATTGGATGCTTTTCCCATGGTCAACCATACGTAGCTTTTTCTCGCGTAAACCCCAATAACCTTTTTGTGTACGCTCCAGATGGTTCCACAGCTAATGTTGTTTATAAAGAAGCACTAGCATAAATACATTGTTACGAGTAAGTTCCGACATCCACGCGAACGAAGTCGCGGGCACAGCTAGTAGTGAATAAATACAAGAAATGTTATCGGATGTCAATCGATAGAAAGAGCGCGAACTAGAGATAAGGTAGGGATTTCAGAAAGTGCTGTACGTCGTATAAGTAGACCACAACTGTAGACATGACAAAGCTGTGCGCTGGACGCCTGCCGCGATTCCTCAAGTGGAACAAAATACAGTACCACATTGATATATAAAAACCCAGTGAACATGTTACAGTCGAGTGTTAAGCGAAAATCGAGGGCAAAAAAGCCGAGATTTTGAAAATGTACATCGGGTTAACAGGGGCTTAAGAAGAGGAATTAATTAAAATAAAACTCAGTTATTTGTGTTTTCTTAGTTAGGCCTAGGTTATGTTGTTGGGTATGTATGGGACTGCCCTCGTCATAATGTAGCGTTCCAATTTGAATTGCGGTTAACATTGCAGCGTTTCTTATTTCTTCGCGGACATGTACAGATGATATCTGTAAGAGGTTTGCTTGCAGTCGCAGCTATGTTCGCGGGAGACATTCCCCGCCGGCAGTACAGCCGGGCGGCGGCGCGCGACTGTGCCCCGCGACGCCGGGTGGCATCAATCTATGTAATGTATGAGAGTGTTACCTCGCGACTAGGGCAGACAATTCCGCCAATACACCGAGTTTAAGAACGAGTACGGCTCTGAAGGACGATGTCTCTGCCTAGCACACTTGTCACAGTATCTTAACTTTCCACCCGTGCGTGCCGCGCTGTCAAACTATACACCAGAAACATACTCTATACGTTAATTCTTTATTGTTTTTGTGTTTTTAATAAAAACGTCCAAGAGCGAGTCGTACTCACACGCACACAGGGTTCCGTAGCACCAAACAATATTGATAATAAAAATATTTTGAAGGCTCATACATATATGTTGTACTGTATTACATTCAACAGCAAAATTAAAGTTTTTTTTTTCAAAGGATGTTAATGAAAAACAAAGTTACTGCAGCAGAATTTTCCTCCTTTTACTTTAGAATTTTTTTCTCAAAGTCAATCGTTTGAAAGACGCACACTTCCAAAGTAGTAAAATGTGTCCTCCCCATCTAATTTCTAAAGTAACTTGAGGAAAATTCTGAAAAAAATGTTGGAAAAAAAAACTTTAATTTTGCTGTTGTGTAGAATGTAATACAATACAACATATGAATGAGTCTTCAAAATATTTTTATAATATTGTTTGTTGCTACGGAACCCTGTGTGCATGTGAGTACGACTCGCACACGACGCACAGCTCGCACTTGGCCGGTTTTTATTTGGTTGAATTGCTTTGCGTTGGGGCCCGACGCGACCCGATGCGGCTGTAATGCGCGCTTAGCTTTTCTATACAATTCTACTTTTAGGCATTCATTTCAATGTCACATAATGTTCATGAAAACTGGCATTACTGTGTTATTGTTCATAAGTGCGCTGGAAAGAGCAGAACGAGTGCGTCCATCACCGACAAACTATCACTAATAGTCGTGACCGCTCTGCGCCACACGGACCCGCACGGACCCGCTCGGCTCTGGACGACACCAACCGGCGCTGATCTCACTTATCTGATGGAATTAGGGCTCCAGTTCGTTTCAACTAGTGAGATGTGCTTACAATGTAAACTGAGTGGGCACTGCGAGCAGGGGGCTCTCATTGTAGGCGACACCACCGCCGCCTCGACTCTAATGGGATGGCTCCAGCTTGTCAATTACTTTACCAGCTGATGTCCTCCCAGTACATTTGTCGGTACCTACTACTTCATTTCATGCATGTTGCAGCCTTTAATATATGTGGTTGGAGAAGGTTGTAAATAAAATCACAGCGTCCAGTATAATGTCTATTGACGATAACCAGGAGTAACAGTAACAGCGACGTTTCTTACACAATCTTACTAGCACTAGCACACAAGTTATTGCTACGGCGCGCGGCGCGGTGAACACGACTGGCGGCTATTAGACTGTACGCGCGGGGAGCAGTGCATTATTAGCATTATTGTTACCTGTAGTTCCTACAATGCAAAACGACTGCTCATCATACTCGCCTTTAAAACCTTTCTACGTCTCCATAAAATAACATCTCATCATGGTTACTTAGAAGACATAGTAGGTACCTTTTCAGGTAATGCCAAGCAGTGTTTACAAATTTGGGAAACAAATAAAAATGCCAAGAAAAAAAAACAACGAGGAATAAAATAAAGTTGTTATTCCGCTAATCTGGAGCCGAGTGTAATGTCAGTTTCATGAGGTCGAGTCGAGTCGCTCTCATTTGAATTTTTATAACAGCCGTCGTTTAAGTCCCAAACGTTTCATCTTTACTTGGAAAATACAGTTTTATACCGTGAGCGCCGGCGCGGCGTCGAGCCGAAACAAATGTGGCTCCGGGCTACAAGCGGGCTAACAACGAAATAGAATGGTTCGGAACGTTCAATGTGCATACTACACAGAACGTTCAATAGATTTGCACGCAAAGTTGAATATAAACCTATTTGCCTGAATCAGCCGAATTTTTTCATGTATATCGCTATACATGAAAAAATTCTAACAAACACATTCTCACACATAAAGGTTTTAGTTTAAAACTAGTGCGAGGCGTAGTCATGGTTGTTTGTTGTGAACGAGCGAACAGACACAGTTATATTACAGTCATTCATACCAAAGATCATAATTATTATGACTAGAAACGATCCGGAAGTTAATATGACGGTCTATTGCCATTCGATACTCCTTCCGACTTGGTACCGCCACTACCCGCATCCCGGTACCGCTCGGGACAGTACAGCGCAGTACGGCACGGTGCGGCACAGCGCGGCACAGTGCGGTACCGCGCGGCAAAGCGCCCCTCGCGCACATTTACATGCAATCTCGTTTCAATTTTACAGAATGCGCCTTTCGCGTAATCCTCATACTCTCCAAAGGGAACTTATTTCGTACGAAGGCCGCGCCGTACGTACCACTGATATTGAGGCTTTAGGCAAATAGACCCGCTATAACTTCGGAGACGAGTTTTTACTCGACGGAATAATTGAGTTCATCTCATTCTGTCGTACTCTCGCACTGTTCTGCTGTGTACACTGAATGTATTTAATAACTCCGAGCGCCGGAACAAAAGCAGACCGCATGACAATGGAGATTTCTGAGTAGTTCTGATGAGCCGATACCCGCTTAAATATTTAATGGCTCGATCTCACCCCCCCCCCCCCCCTCACCGCGGCCGGCCCCGCGCCTCTCCACCCGGCTCCCGGCTGACATCGCCCACAATCAGCCGATCCGTCCGACTCGTCATCGACGTGGTGTCCCCTACAGATGGAGAGTGACACGATGGAACGGTGCGCATTATAAAAGCTACCTACTTATTTAATTTGCATCATTCACTAAATCGCGTGCGTGTACTTCTGCGGGTAGGAAAGTTTAAAACTAGGTATTAATTTACATTTTTATACGTAATGGCAATTCATTACGTATAAAAATGTAAATTAATCAAAATCAAAGCATTTATTAGACTAGGAGGACACGACAGTTTTGGTAAGGATATCCTAAATGGCCTACTATGGGTTGATAATATATGACAAAGAGCAACTCCCTGATGCCAAATATGTCGGTCTGCCTGCGCGAAGTGGGTGCGTTAATATGGCGCTTGAAAAACGGTAAGGTAAATGGCTGAATTTGATACAGAATTAAGGTCTAGTTGCATTCATAATTCATAATCATAACATACAGACTGACCAAATATTCCGTTGCTTTATTAAGCAATTCTCGTTCAAAAATGCTTTATTTTACCTAAGTATATAAATTTAGATTTCTTGGTTTTCCTTTCATTTCGTTTTCTTTTTTTTTTCATTTTTTGTTTCTGTCCTGTTGTATTTATAATATTTGTTATGCGTTTTACGATTTTTGTTATTAAATTATTTTTGTATGCACGTTTTGTGCTAATTTTTTCTTTACAATTCCTTCACTATTTCATCGAAAGGAACTTCGTTCCATCCGGGTGTCCCTTGACACCACTCTAGTTTTTTTTTTGTATTTTACCATCTTTTATACAATGTTTTTAAGCAAATAAATATTATTCTATTCTAAATATTTTTTCTTTCTTTATTTAATTTATCATGTTTGTCAGAGAGATTAAATCCATAATGATTGCATGATGTCATAAAAGTACAGGATGTTATTTTTTCGAATATTAATCGGTTCGATTCCCGAGTGTGGCAAGCGCATTTCCGTTAATTGAGCAGATTTGTTTTTTTTTTAATTATACATTTCTTTTGATTAAAAATTTGCTACCTCCAGTATTTAGAGTACTTTTCCTCTAGGCGTGGTTGAAGAATTCCAACCTGTATATAGCAATGGAAGTGTCATCAGCAAATAAGATCATATTTTGAGGTTGGTTTTTCAACAAATAAGGTAGATCGTTAACAAATAGATACTAGAAAGAGGAAAGGGCCCAATATTGAGCCTTGAGGAACCCTTCATTTTACTCTTAAACCCTGTGAAATAACACCATTTATTTGAACTTGCGGTTGCCTGTCACTCAAATAAGATTTTACCAAACTAAGTGCAAGTTTACCTATTCCGTAATGAGTTTCAAAAGTAATGTGCCGTGATTTACGCAATCAATTACTTTGGAGAGGTCACAAAATATTCCTATTGCGTCTTGGGACTCTTCCCGCGCAGTAAATATGTACTGTAATAAGGTAACACCGACGTCAGTCGAACAACGTCGTTTGGTGAAACCATACTGTTGTTGTTGATCGTGTAAAATTCTGTTGGTGTTAAAATGATTGAGCATTTGATTAAGCATTACCTTGTAACACATAAACGAGGTATCACACCTATGTATATTAAAACAGGTAAGTACTCTTAGTATTGGGCAGGATTGTCTCAGTAACCGCCGCGGAGGCTGGACTCGCGCCCCGTTGATGTATAGATAGGGTCGCCCTCTCTTATGGGATTTAAAAATAACTATCGAAATGTGGGTGTACTTATTGCGTACACTTATACTAACCTTAACCTAACCTTCGGGGGCTACATGCTCATTATGTTATTAAAACAACTGCTTATAGTTATAAGAACCAGTATCTTAGACTTAGAGTCTAAATTAAAAACGTGAAATCTGGATGTACCTAACAAAGTATAATAATTAGCGATGGGTTAATTCAGATTCGGACACACTTCGTCTCTGTCACGCGCCGCCGCGCGCCGCCCGCCGCCGGTGTGTCCGCGCCGGTCGCCGTGACGTACAGCCCCAAACGTGAACGCAATACCCAAACAGTCTAGTCTTAGCCTTACCTATATGGAATGGTCGCGCCTCAAGTGTTCCTACAATCATTCTTCCTCCACAAAAATATCTGGAAACACCTGGAATTCCCGAGCGAGCGCTCTGTTTTGAAAAAAACATAAGTTTGGCGGAACATGTTCCCGGTGAGAATGTTATCCAGCGTGGAGTGTCGCACTAAATCATTTTTCATGAAAACGTTTTTGGGTCACGTCGGCGACACAACTGGGTGCGTGCGACCGCGGCCCGCAGCCCGCTGCGCGGTCGTCCTAACGTGCATACAAAGTGACCGCGCGACAAAACCAGCTGGCAAACACCCACCACGCATGCATATCCAGCAAGAAGTGAGGTAGCGAAAATAAAACAAGGTAACGAGCTCCAGCTGGCGCCAAAAAGCATGCATGCATGAATGTCGCATAGCGAGGGCAAAGCAAACTTAGACCTGAGGCGATGACCACGTGGACATGACAGTCAGCAGGGAGCGATGCGCCCGCAGCGGACATGAGTTTGCAATAAGTATTGGTACATATTGTTCATAAGTAAGTTGAGCTTCCTAATGTATAGTCAGGTATAGATGACATGCAAAATTATTAGATATATTTACTTAATGTTAAAGTACAAAAAAACAAACGGCTACTTTAATGCGAAAAAAGGGCTGTAAGGGGTTGATATAGGGGATGAAAGTTTGTATAGAAATTACGTCATTTTTAAATCTTAGTTTTTTGTCTTTTGATTAGATATAAATAAATACGACATTCAAAGTTTCTCAAAATTTTACTTTATAGGGGGTGAAAGTTTTTGTGTGATGACGTCGGCAGTAAAGCTTACTTAAAAGATAAAAATTTAGAAGAAATATAGAGAATTACGGAGTCTGACTGACTGGGTGACATATCAACACACAGCCCAAACCGCTGGTCCTAGTTCCAACTATTTTAAGTTAGTCGTTAATCAAAGTAACCGATGACACTTATTTCCATGATATTCAGTTGTTGTGGAGGAAAATTGTGTGGCTTAGTTCTACAAGTGTTGTTGAAAAGGGAATCGTTACAGGTCCTCTTTTATTGTACCGAACTGTAGTTCACTCGTAACGTCGTTATCAACGTCCCATCAAATAGAGAAACTGTCTTACAATACGTACGTGGATGTATAATGCGATATTGAGGAAAAACGAGGGCAGCGCCAGCCATTGAATACTATCTCCGCGAGACGAGGTCTGAGCAAACAGCGCGCTATCAACATTGCATCAGCACACACGCGGCACACAGGCGGCACACAGGCGGCACGCGCGCGGCCCACTGACTCACACGTTCAATGGCGGCGCTACTCGACAGTTCATTTACATCGCGACTGTTATCGCCCTGTTATCGTTATCGTGATTATTTTCCTGCTTGTCCCTAAACATTATTGTTTTCTTGGCGCGCGCCGCAGAGCACTCTGGTGAAGGATAGCTTGTTATCAGGAATAACAACAACTGTCTTCATCTAGACAACTCCTAAACACCTTACGAAGAACATTTAAATAGTGGCTCACTTCTCGTTATCCACCAGAAGCATCTCCTGCCGCTATCCCAATGTGTTCGGCAGAGGCGTAGCATGTCTCCTTGTTTCACACTTCTCTATGACACGTCATCTCAGCAGATACCTCCTTTCTAGCCATATCATTCTTCACGTAGTTCATCCATCGCTTCTGTGGTCCTCCTCTGCGCTTATATCCATTCACATTCATACTCAGAACTACTTCCCTCCCGACCTCTCCCTCACTGCTCCGCATCACACGCGCGTCCCAACAAATGCATATTCACGTAACATAACATCACGCCTGTAATTCCCGAAGGGTTAGACAGAGGTGTATCTCATAGTACACTCACATTTCGCCAGTTATGTTTAAGTCACATGTAATAGGGGGCGAGCCCATTACCATCAACCGGGCGAATATATTATGCTTTTTATTCAAAAAATATAAATATCTTTGATTAATGAATTAAAACCTCAAATGAAACCCAAGAGCTTTTTAGCTGAAGGCGAGCGAGTCGAAAGAGCACAACACTGTGACAGAGCAATTGATTTCACTACAAACAAGTGAGTAGGTATTGTTGTGTTAACACGTCTGCGATCTGATTCCAGCCGGCGCGAACCAGTTGCAACTGATGATTGCGATGATTGCGTTGATTGCACTCATCGCATACAGACGTGCACATCAATGCAGTATAAAAATAAATAAATTAACGCCTGCAATAATTTCTGACCCAGTTTAAGTGTATTAGCGTGATATACAAATCAGCGTAGTAAGTGGTTTTTACACAAAATAATGGACTAACTGAAGTGTAAATAGTTATTATCAACGAAAAAATGGACAGCAGCCCCTTTAATCGGAGTGGGATGACGCCACGCAGCCCTCCGTCGACACCAACACCGAGACCACCTCAACAACCAAAGCAGTACCAAGAAGAAGCCGTTGAACCAATCTCTACTCCGGAGATTCAAAATTGGTTGGGGACCATTGAGCAGTACCTGAATGAGGTCTGTGTTATTGCTTCTGAGGGGAAACTTAATTCTGACCAGAAGCAAAGAATTACCAATCTTTGCCGAAAAGTTGGACATGGTGTTTCGCAATTGGCTGTTCAATACCAGTCGATGAAATCAAGAGCCCTACAAACACACACCGCCTTGAAAACTATGACCGAAGCCCGAGACCTAGCGGACTGTCTTACTGAGATGAACCGCACGATTCAGGAGTCCTGTGCGAAGCAGCAACCTGCAGCTTCTACATCATTTGCCGATATGGTGAAGAAGGGGTCCAGCAGTTTTATTCGCCCTAATAATCTTAGCTCCGTGGCGATTTTTCCATGTGACATCACAAAGACCAGTGATGAAACAAAGAACATGGTACAAAAAATCATATGCCCTGGTGAAATGAAGCTGAAAGTACGAGGCGTGCGTAAAATAGGAAAAGGAGGACTTATCATCAGCACTGAGACCAAGGATGACCTAGACAAGCTCAAAAAAACAGTCCAAATCGCTTCGTCAGGCCTTACCGTCGACGAACCTCGGAAGCGCAAACCTCGTATTATTGTAATAGGAGTTCCCGCATCAATGGCTGAAAATGAGGTTTATAAATGCATTTACGACCAAAACATAACGGATAAACTGCCTATGACCCTAGATACATTTCTGACCTCAATTAAACTTAGCCACAAATCGGGTAGGAAAGATGCTGAGAGCTGTAATTACATTCTAGAAGTTTCAGCCGTCATTCGCAAGGCCCTCATCACACAGGACAGATTATTTATAAATTGGACGTCCTGCCCGGTACGAGACTTCACACTAGTAACGAGATGTTACAAGTGCCAGCAGTATGGTCATGCATCTAAGACATGCAAGAACGCTGTCCCAGCTTGTGGCCATTGCGGTGAAGAAGGACACTCGATTCAAGACTGCGCTAAAAAAGCTGAAGATCCAAAATGTGCTACATGCATGCGCTTTAAAAAACAAGCCAACCACAAGACGGGAGATACAGTTTGTCCGGCTAAACTAGCTGCCGAATACAGGTATATTAACTCGATTGAATATGAAGGCGCCTAAGAGCGCCACTTATTTGTTTAAATCTTAGACGTAATTTATTGTTGTTATTTTTAAATAGAATGGATATTAACTTAATTACCGACATAGATAACTCATTTTTAACTGAGTCAAAGTCATGTGAGGTTGAAGACTGCAATCAATATCTTTCCCAGTATCAAAAGTCACTAACCATACTAACCCAAAACATACGAAGTATTTATAAGAACATCGATAGCTTTAACATTTTTCTACATAGACTTAACTTTAATTGCGATATTATGGTTCTAACAGAATGCTGGCTATCAAAGCGCCATGAAAATCTCCCGGCAATACCAGGATATAACTTATTGTACACTAAAATTAATAACAATCAAAACGATGGTGTCGTTGTCTTTGCTAAGGAATCATTAAAGGTCAAAGTCGAAGAACCTGATCTACAAGATTGTATTAGTAACTGCCTAATCATCAAAATTGGTACAACCACAGCGATAATTGCTTTGTATAGATCCCCTTCCGCAAGAAACTTAACCTCTTTCCACAGTTCCCTAAACCAGATCTTTCAAGCACTTAGCCCATTTAAGAATGTAATACTAACAGGAGATATTAACATTAATATTGGCTCTGAAAACTACGACGCAGGGACTCAAGATTACCTTAACATCTGCTCATACCATGGTTTTCTGCCTGCTCACACATTGCCTACTCATCAAAGCGGTTCATGCCTCGACCATGTGATGATCAAAACCACTTATTCATTTATTACGCTTGTTACTAACTCAACAATAACCGATCACCATTCTGTCATACTAGCCGTAAATTTAACGCTGCCTAAGCAAAATTGCCCCCAGACAAAGACTAAATTAAACGTAAACAAACTCGAATATGATTTATGCAACATTGATTATAGTCTGGTTTACAATACTGCTGACGCTAATTCGGCTCTATCGTACTTAATAAAACATGTCCAACAAGCAATATTGCGTAATACGACAGCTGTGACGGTAAATAATCGTCTTCGTAATATTAAACCTTGGATTACTCCTGGACTAATCCGATGTATAAGGCACAGAGATAAACTTCACCAGAGAACTAAGAAATACCCTGATAATTTAATAATTCTAAACACCTATAAAAGATACAGGAATTTCTGCAACAATCTCCTAAAGAAGCTTAAAAATAATTACGATAAAAATGAATTAAATAAAGCAGGCAACAATAGCAAGCAGATTTGGAAGCATATTAAAAACGTCACCTACATGACTAAACAACGTGAATCAAATTCGAGGTTACTGCTTACTAATCCTTCACCTCTCTTATCCGCTAACAAAGTAAATAACTTTTTTGTTAATGTTGGGAAAACTCTGGCCGAACAGATACCGAAACATTGCGCCCAACCATCTTTTAAAAAATTTAACAACAGTTGCAACCTGAAATCATTTGCTTTGCTGGATATTGACGAAAACGAAATATCCAGAATCATTTCGGGCCTTAAAGATGACTGTGCAGTTGGATGGGATAATATAAGCAACAAGATTCTTAAACTCTTTAAGCATATATTAGCACCTCCCTTAACGCATATATTTCAAATCTGTCTTTCCAAAGGAATTTTCCCTAACTGTCTTAAAAAGGCTGTTGTAATCCCTATATATAAATCTGGAGACCGGGACTTGGTGAATAACTATAGGCCCATATCATTACTCCCCTCAATCTCAAAAATACTTGAGAAAATTATAAACAACAGACTAGTTAACTACCTAGAAAAAAACAACATCTTGTCACCTGCGCAATTTGGCTTCAGAGCCAAATTATCCACAGCCGATGCGGTGCATAGCCTGACCGATTATGTCACAGAAGAGCTTGGCAAAGGGAACCAGGTCCTGGGAGTCTTCCTTGATTTAGCGAAAGCCTTTGATACTGTCTCTGTTTCTGTGCTTCTAAGAAAATTAGAGGCAATAGGAATAAGGGGAACGCCGTTGACTTTACTTACTGACTACTTAGACGACCGATACCAATGTGTTAGGATTGACAACTTTACTAGCGATGAGCAGAAAAATACTGGATTTGGTGTTCCCCAAGGGAGTATTTTGGGCCCTACCCTATTCCTGGTTTATATTAACGACTTGTGTAATCTAAATATCAAGCACGGCAAAATCATTTCATATGCTGACGACACGGCGCTAATATTTTCTGCTAAAAACAGTAGTGAACTATTTGAAAACGCTCAACTTGGTTTTAATACTGTGACTAATTGGCTTCAAACCAATTTACTAACACTAAATGCTGACAAGACAAAATACATTCACTTCTCCATGCGCAAGCCTCAACTTAACACTGCTAACTTCCATTTATATGCCCATCAATGTGATAACCTGTCAGTCAACATGTGCAACTGTCCTCCTATCCTCAAAACCTGTAACATTAAATACCTCGGTGTTATAATAGACGACACACTCTCTTTTAAGTATCATATTGAAAGTCTGGTTAAAAGAGTGCGAAAATTAATATACGTATTTAAAAAAATACGAACTTTTGCAGATTCAAAATTGATCACACAAGTTTATTTCGCCCTATGTCAATCCATAATTCATTATTGTATCATTTCATGGGGTGGCGCATCAAAAACTACCCTGCTTCCCCTTGAAAGAGCTCAAAGAGCAATTTTAAAGGTAGCAAACTTCCATCCCTTTTACTTTCCCACAGATCAGCTGTATAAATCCTGCAACGTGCTGACTGTGCGCCAGCTATTCATTATGCACTTAGTTTTAAAACAGCACACCATGCTCACGTACCATGCTGACAATACTAACAAGAGACGGAATGATATAGTATGCATTTCTAATGCAACCTCAAAACATGTCTTTGTGGAAAGATTCTTTTCATTTTTAGGCCCATTTCTGTACAATAGATTAAATAGAAAACTAAGTATATTTAAGTTAAATTATTTTAGCTGTAAAAAGTCTATAATTACTTTTCTACAACTCTTATCTTATGCACAGACAGAAGACTTACTTGTTGTCTGCAAGTAAACTGCTGACACGCTGTTTTTATTTTTTATTTTTATTTAATGTTAGTTTTAATTTTAGTACTTTAGTTTTCATTGAATGTTAATTTATTTATTTTAAGTAGATATTTATGCACCTTGTGGCCTGAAACACAGGTTCAACCTAGTTCAGGCAATAATCAACTGTGCTCTATTTTATTTGTTAAGATATTTCATTGTAAATGTGCCCCTTTTTTATAAATAAACGATTATTATTATTAACTGGTGTGGACCGCCGTCAATTGGAACATACCGGTGTGAACTGCCTGACCTCTCTCCATTTGTGCATCTCTCGCATCTCCCTTTGTTGGCGCTCCAAGGTTCAGTGGCAGCTGGCAGGATGACTTTCAATGGAAATGGTAGTTTCAACTGTTACGATTCCTCATCTTGAAATATCTCTGAACCTTGTTTGTCACAAAATAACACAGCACACTGCTAGTAAGTATTTGTCCTATTTCACTTGTCAGCAGACTATAACGAGTCTGAAACTTCACTGTCGCATTCTTGTAGGTGTTAATTAGGATTCTTAAATATTTGGTGTGTCTGCTGTGCTGACAAAGGCGGCTCCACGACCGGCGCTCACTGCTCGTTATTTTTGTTTCCAAACGTTCTCCTAATTTGCCGGCCATTAGCTCAGCCTCATTACTAACTTTTATTGTTCTTTGAAGGAGTTGTCCCGAGCAACACTCCCCCTCCCCGACCCCAGCCCGCTCCTCCGCCCGTCCGGGACAGAACAGTCGCGCCCTTGTTTTCCACTGGTATTGAAAAGGCTCTGAAAAAGGCACAGGAAATAATATGAATGAACAAGTATTGCCTTCCGGCACTCCACGGCTTCCGGGGACGACTCTCGTTTTGTTATTTTTTTATTGTGACAAAATATTCAGTATAATTGAGTTGGTTGTTAAAGTGCTTTCAAATTAATTTGTATAATTGGGTGCTCTGACATCCTACTGTTGTCCCTATCTATGTACATTTTATCTTCGGGAGGCGGATGAGTACCTATGCAATATTCCTACTCGAGTGAACGCAAATAATTTTAGATAGAGACCGATAAAAAAATGAAAACAAGTAACTACATTTAAATCTATAATATATACATATAAGCTTTCTAATAAGTGATAATGACTTGATTGGAAACATAACATATTTATTACAAATTAAATTAAAAAAACACTAACACTTTATCATCCATTTTAAATGTGGCTTTGGACGACCGAGCTTGGACACAAGCAGGCAGGACTCGGCGACCGCAAAATTTCTAGTATTAGTTAACCGGCTTTCATATCCTCGGTCCATGGCACTGAGAAATTAATCAGGAATATCCTGGCATCCATACTGATTGATTTTGATGTGCAGTGCTTCTCCGAGACTATCGATGCTAGGAAACTCGCTTGCCCGAATACTGAAGTACCCGACCATCCATTTTCCCAGAGACGGTGGGACGAGCCGCTCTGCATAGTAGTTCAGAACAATCTACTGAACACGTCTGCTACTACTGCTGAGCGTGCGCGCCTGCTAGCTGTGGGTGAGTGGGAGTCGGGTCTTTGGCTTCACGCACTACCGTCGTCGAGCATGGGCACTTTGTTCGACGACACCACTTTCCGCCTCGCTGCTTCTCTACGCCTAGGTGCCCCATGTTTTTCTCCTCATCGCTGTCACTGTGGTGAAGTTGTCAACAGCCTCGGACACCACGGCCTGCCATGTAGTCGCAGTGTCATGTTCGTGTGCCGTGTAAAACGGCCTGGTTTTGCACGGCACGCGAACTTAAATGACATCATTCGACGATCTCATATCACCGTTGGCGTTCCAGCTATATTAGAACCCAATGGCTTGGCACGCGACGATGGCAAGATACCGGACGGCATGTCTTTGTTGCCATGGAAGATGGGTAAGCCTTTAGTGTGGGGCGCAACATGACTGTGTCGATACTCTTGCGCCATCCCATCTTCCTAGCTCATCGTGCTGTGCTGGGCTGCCGCTGCGGCTGCAGAGAACCACAAGCGGCGTAAATATAGTAACCTTATTGGAAACTATATTTTCGAGCCGAGCCGGGGTTGAAACTCTGGGACCGTGGGGTCCGAGTGCTCACAGCCTTTTCAAGGAAATTTCAAAACGCTTAGTTGACACTTCCCGAGACCCAAGGTCTGGCTTTTATCTTGGCCAGAGGCTTAGCGTTGCCATACAGCGTGGCAACGCCGCCAGTCTCTTGGGGACATTACCAGTAGACGGCGCCAGCGTTGAGGAGGAGTTTTTTGACGCCATTTTTTAGTTTATTTTTAAGTTAGTTACTTTAGGTTATTTTAATTTTTAAGTGTTTATAATATTGTTAAGATTTGGTTTAATAAATACACCTATGTTAATTAAAAAAAAAAAAATCTTAACCAAAATCAAGACAAGTTGATGATTGGAGCCTCCTGTTAAGTAAAAAATGCATGTATTATTTAGGTATAGTCATAAGTTATTTTCAAACCGACGAAAAAAAAAGCATTCAACTTTTTTTCCAGTAGATACTATTGGTAGTAGACAGGCGCAAGGATGCACCACTTGTTGTGAAGTACATGCAGATGAGCCGCGGCATCAGTGGGATGCAGTCGTACGTAGTAAGGGGACAGACGCACTGCACCACCCGCTGGTAACCTCCTCGAGATTCCGTATAGGCAGCTCATGCGCTCCGCACATCCATGAGTTAGCACAAACATAATTTCGATATTTAATTATTTCCGAAAAAAACATTTGAACGGTATACTTTTATAAAAAGTCTACATATGCTGTTAAATGCTGTGAAAAATTATCCAGGACATCGAGTTATAAAAAAATGATGGAATAATATAAAACTCGACCATTTTAGAAAGAGCTCTACTTATTATGTCTGCGGTAGTGACTCTCGTTGATGTCTTTCCCTTTCACTCATTAGGTACATTATACTGCTGTCTTTTTCCTGTATTTTTTTTAATCTAGAGGAGGTTATCTGCGGCATTACTGAACAGTCGCTCTGACACGGACGACGGCAATTACCTGTCTGTTAGTGAGTAGTGTCCTGTAGTCTCCGATGTAGAACTCAATACGTTCTATACTCGTACTCCTGCGTCCTCTGTAACCATGACTGTTACTTTATTGTTGCTACAGGCCTCAATAGTGAGCAACCCAGCTTGTTACTCATCTATCTGTTCGGCTAAGTACACCCACGTGTATCCAACTATGTTTATCTGTTCGGCTAAGTACACCCACGTGTATCCAACTACGTTTATCTGTTCGGCTAAGTACACCCACGTGTATCCAACTATGTTTAGGTCTCATGTACCTAACAGAGGCGAGCTTATTGCTATTAATCGGGCGCAAATCCAAACTCCGGACTACTACTGAAAAAGTAACATCGCACGAACTTCTCAACGCAAAAATATGAAGTTATTCTTGAGTAAAATTCACATCAGTTTCGTGTAAATACTATGATGTTGTCTGTAGTCTGCAGGACGTCCTCTGTCGATGCTCTAAGCATTGCTGCACAGGTCTTTGGTTACGTGTCGTCAGTTTGCAGGCGCGAGCCAGTTCGGTGACGGTGACACTCAACAGTGGTTATTTTTATCTTACTTCACTGTGGCAAAGAAATAGTCTAGAAGAGAAGAAGTGTAAAATCTTTTTAACTTGTCAGTAATTAGGTCATAATAACTGTCGCTAAATGTCATAATATCGCACGTCTATCAAAATGCATGGTCCTACAACAAATGAGAATGCGTACAAACCCCAAAAAAAACTTCTCTTTTTGTTGTTTTTTTTTATATTTCTTTTTTTTTTTATCAAATGAATGATTTCTATTGTTTAATAGGTTGATTTACGGCTATAATGCATCCTGTATCCAATATTTTAATATCATCCAATAAAAATATTTAAGTTTTAAAAGTAAGACGGCGCGGTTGACGCAGTTGCTGAGTGATTGACTGCTGCGCTGCGTGTCGCGGGTTCAATTCTCGCACGGAACAAATATTTATATGGTCTACAAGTAGTTGCATCGGGTCTGGCTGTTTGTGTATGTGAGTTTAAATGTTTGTAAACGCACCCACGACACAGGAGAAATTCCTAGTGTGAGGCAACGTTTTTTTTTTTTTAATATTTGTACGTTTAGCACCCCTTCTGCAACCTTGAAGCCAACGTGGCTTCTACCACAATAAGCGAGCGACAGTGAAATCGCACAATACGCGAAACAATGGTTAGTATCGTTTTCGCAAATACGAGCACATTGGTAGGGAAGGGTGACTCACCTGTACGACAAGTTAAAACGATTAGAATATATGTATCACACATTTAATGTTAGAGCTGCTCTAAGGGATGGTCGTACAGTCCCCGATGTACAGAGAGAATGCTAAAATACGCAGTTCAGTAAGTCTCACGGGAGTGACCCCACACGTCTCTCAGCACTGTCCACACGTCTTTCAAAGATGAAAGGCTTTTATTTGCGATTCCTCAGTGATTGGGCCGTGGAGGGCAGATGGCAGTCGCTCCATATTGAATGCTGATTGAACCGCGTCGTAACTGCCGCCTTCGGGGGACATCGAGTTGGTACCAGTGATCTTCATCGCCACTCTATGAGAATGAAATAAAGATCTGCAATATTACCTATAACATCGTATTAGTAGTTGAAACATCAAAAATTAGTGTATCTAAAAAGATGCGGTGTTTTTTCAGTGATTTTTCGAAACGTATCTCTACCAAGTCGAATAATTTACTTGAACTTCATAATTATGAAATGAAGTACCTACCTACCGAGACTAGCTGTTTCTTAGCACTGAGCTGGGAGCAGGCTTGAGAGTGCCCCACCCTAGTGTTCGTCAAACGTCAGAGCTTCCGTTTGCTCAGTGGCAACATGGAGGCGATAGGGTGGCAGCTCAGCGGCTACTACAAAGCCGAGCCACACTAAGCAGCGCCGCGGGGCACGCTCTGTATCCGCTTCGAAGAGCTGTGTAGCAGACACGCTGCGATCTAAGATGTAGGACGTTAGCATTTAGAGTTCTTCAATTCACTAAATTAAAACTCTTAAAAACTAGATGCTAATTTTTATATTGCATAAATTACAAGAAGTAAAATTATATGACAAGAATGTGCGTGCGATACCAAAAGTAAAAAGAATATCATAGTAAGTAGGTATGCCTAACCCGTCGGGGATTACAGGCGTGATGATATGTCGTGTGTAAACTGTAGTAGACAGACATTCTCCAATTTCCTTTCGATGTTATGATTTACTGCTGAACGATGAACTATGATACTATTCCAGACTGTGATTAAATACATATTTATAGGTAGGTATTGGCGCATATTTGATAAACAGATACCATCTGTTTTATTAGACCACAGGAACCTACCTACCTAGATACCTGCTTTATGAAAGTAATAATGATCACTACATACCTTCTTCTAAAAGTAATGCTTATCACTACAGAACCTTTCTAAAAGTAATGCTTATCACTACTGACCCTCATCTAAAAGTAATGCTCATCACTACTGACCCTCATCTAAAAGTAATGCTCATCACTACAGGCCCTCTTCTAAAAGTAATGCTCATCACTACTGACCCTCATCTAAAAGTAATGCTCATCACTACAGACCCTCTTCTAAAAGTAATGCTCATCACTACTGACCCTCATCTAAAAGTAATGCTCATCACTACAGGCCCTCTTCTAAAAGTAATGCTCATCACTACTGACCCTCATCTAAAAGTAATGCTCATCACTACAGACCCTCTTCTAAAAGTAATGCTCATCACTACTGACCCTCATCTAAAAGTAATGCTCATCACTACAGGCCCTCTTCTAAAAGTAATGCTCATCACTACTGACCCTCATCTAAAAGTAATGCTCATCACTACAGGCCCTCTTCTAAAAGTAATGCTCATCACTACTGACCCTCATCTAAAAGTAATGCTCATCACTACAGGCCCTCTTCTAAAAGTAATGCTCATCACTACTGACCCTCATCTAAAAGTAATGCTCATCACTACAGACCCTCTTCTAAAAGTAATGCTCATCACTACTGACCCTCATCTAAAAGTAATGCTCATCACTACAGGCCCTCTTCTAAAAGTAATGCTCATCACTACTGACCCTCATCTAAAAGTAATGCTCATCACTACAGACCCTCTTCTAAAAGTAATGCTCATCACTACTGACCCTCATCTAAAAGTAATGCTCATCACTACAGACCCTCTTCTAAAAGTAATGCTCATCACTACTGACCCTCATCTAAAAGTAATGCTCATCACTACAGACCCTCTTCTAAAAGTAATGCTCATCACTACTGACCCTCATCTAAAAGCCACAAAAGACTTATCTGCAGCGAACACATTCCCCGCAACTGACTGCAATTGTTCTCAAACAGGATTCTTTATTCTTAGAGTAACGTGAACTGTGAAACGCTCCCAGAAGGCTTGAATTTAAAATAATCCGACACCTACTCTACAAAGCAACACGAGTTCACTTTAACAACGAAATTATAGAAGAAGTGACTGCCCCGGTGCGCGGTGGTCCAACGCGCAGCGGCCGGCAGTGTGCAGTGGTGGGCAGCGGCTGCAAGCACTACTGCTGAGCCGCTGTGCTGAGGTTTAAAACATATCTGGTGAAATGCTGCACGTAGTGCACAGCTCTGCCTAAACCTTTAGGGATTATAGGATGATGTTAAGTTCTACGAATACGTAGTATTATGGTCAAGTACACAGAGTCAGAGCTGTCTATTAGTTGGGAGATCAGCAATGCATCACGGCGATACATGCACGCTGTACACAACACACGACTAAGCCGGGTGTCGAGTTAGCGCGCGAAGTTGGCGCTCGAATCAATCTCTGTCGTCTCCGCTCATGTTGATGTGCGCCGTATTAATACTAAACTGATGTAAGCCAAGCGATCACTCCCGGCATTTACATAGATGATATTATCACTTACTTGATAGAATACGTCAGTGACCAGCACCATTGAAAAAGGGAATTGACTTAACACTATCTATATATATATAAAATGGTAAGCTGACTGACTGACTGACAGGGTGATATAACAACGCACAGCCCAAATCGCTGGTCCTCGATACATGAAACTTAGAGGATGTGTTCTTTGTGAAGAGTAAGTATCCACTAAGAGAGTATTTTTGCAAATTCCACCCCTAAAGGGGTAAAATAGGGGATGGAAGTTTATATGAAAGTCCGTCAGTTTTGAAGTTAGTATCTTAAAATTTTGTATTTAGGCTGACAATTGAAAATTAATTTATACGTGTCTCAGCGTTTTTGATAATTCTACCCCCGAAGGGTTAAAATAGGGGAATGAAGGTGTATTACTATGTTTGTTAGCGTAACCTGGATTAACCTATAGGTTACTTTTTAATCCCGGTAGTACGTTTCCGTCGGATATTTTTCGGAAAGTTTTATCCACTAATTAGAATACGTAACTTCAAACGCGTTAAAAGTTGATCCGGCATTGGAGTTTATTAATTAGGTTAAAGAACAAACAAATATGTGCGAGACTACTACATAATGAGCTCACACAACTTGTGAACGAGATCCGATATCACTGAAAGAAAACTCCAGTAAACCCAGAAAGATCTCGAAGACAACATTATTCAACTCTATTTCGATTTTAAAAACATCTGTTGGAGAACGTTGTGAAGTCAAAGTAAAATCTTATTCCGCGCACAATATGAAACCAATTGTCATAGCGAGCACCTCGGGGCCCGGCGCGGCCCGGCTGGGTCACTGGGTGCACAGCGCGCGATATTCCCGCCGACGCGGCACGTCGCTATCCTCGGATAAGCGCCGCATTCGATACGTCGCGTCGTGAGATATATCCCGCCATTCGTCTCCCGACTGCGGCTCTCGAATAACTCGCGACTCGTACGCCTGCTTTGAATATAATAGCATCTAGATTTTATCCGGAGCTTGCAGTTCTAAAGCAATTCGGATTACAACAAAATTCGAAAAGCAAAACTGTTTGTAAAAGGACCAGTCGTACCAAGGGGTATCGTATCACCCACTACCCAGCTACTGAGCTATAGAAGTCAGATGGGCTCCATGACTAATACTGGTATTCAGATGCATCCGGTTAGACTGGAAGCCGACTCCAGCATAGGTGGAGAAAGCAGGCTGGCAGTGTGAGTCAAGCAGGATGCCTATCGTAGTTAACTTTAGCGACAACTGTACTATTCAGTTTAGAAGGCGTCACGTTGTGTGTGGAGTGGTGCTAGTATTACGGCGACGACGTCGTGATTATTCATATTCCCGTAGTTCCGCCCCGGCAGCGCACCCGCACCCGGGCCCCGCACCCGCACCCGGGCCCCGCACCCGCACCCGGCACCCGCAGGCAGGCTCACTGGCTCACAGCTCTCTCTCGCTTCACAACATTCATTTATCTTCGTGTCACTACACGAGCACTATTCGGCGCTCCATAATATTCGTCCGTCGCAACAGTAGCAAATATTACGAAGAAATCGTTGAAATAATATCTAACAATGACATGACCACACTGATATTGTGGCTTAGTGATATTGATGCTACTCAATAGTCTCAAATAGGTTTCTAAGTCACAGTTCTACAGATCTGTAGGGACCATGCAATTAAAGCCCTCGGAGACTAATCGCCTTCTCATTAGTAATGCCAGTATATCTATATATATCACTTTAGGCTTTTATAAGTAACTAGCTTTTGCCCGCGTGGATATCGAAAAATATCCGACGGGAACGTACTACCGGGATTAAAAAGTAACCAATAGGTTAATCCAGGTTACGGTAACAAACATAGTTACATACCTTCATTCCCCTTTTTTTTATAAATGCGAAAGTTTGTGAGGATGAATGGATGTTTGTTACTCTTTCACGCAAAAACTACTGATCGGATTTGAATGAAATTTTGCACACAGATAGTTTAAAACCTGGATTAACACATAGCATACTTTTATCCCGGTAGCATGATCCGGTGGTACAATTATTGAACTTCTCGCCGCGGGCGAAGCCGCGCGCATAAGCTATAAAGCTACAGAAGCATGTATCAGCGGAAGCCATGCGGCGACAATTAGTGGTTCCCTTGCGGACGTGCCATTTACTAGCTGACTGCGGAGCCTGTTGCTACACACGCACACACACACACTTGTAATAGTCGTACAGTTACGTATCAATCCACGGCCCGGGGGAGGCACCAGCTACACAGAATTGTTAGAAGTCACGCTAACTTCAGCTAAATGTATGGATACCACCTCCTGAAGGAATATGTGATCCTGGTAACTTTGCAGCTCATTGGAACAGACGCGTGATGTAGGTGCTCGCCTTACTACATTTTCCTTTTATCTTGACCGTAGAACAATGCCATTTCATTAGATTTCTGAAACCTCAGCAGAAATACGTTTATATTTCCAGTTGCATTGTAGTGATTTCAGCTCCATTTATCGATGGCAATATTGCGGCGGAAAGCTATAAAGCGTGCACTAACTCAATAATTCCACAGGACGTGATTTTTTGAGCGTCTGCCAACGCGAGCAGCGAGCACCGTTGTCCCATGGTCATGCAGCAGGCAGGACCCGAAGATACACTGGTCACAGGAAACGTTAGCGCAACATGACGATGGAAATGTTACATCAACATCATCTGATAGCAATCATTACATTCCGTTTCACCACAAAAGCTACATTAATCTTAGGGTCTGTTACCGTGCGCTAGGAACCTTCTGTCCGGACCTATTGGATAGCGTTACAGCCAGTCGCACAGCGTCGCTTGAAAAGAAGCCAAATATAAATGGAGGTAAGTATATTATTAATAGTTAGCCGGACCCGCCGGTGGTTATAAAGAAAATCGTTCGGGAAGCGAGGAAGCGAAATTGCCGTCCGATTGAAATTCGAGTCGAGTAGGAAAATCTTGCAGAATAGGGGCCGTAACCACTACCATGAGACTTTATACTAACCGTGAAATATGTGCCGATATGAGCGCAATGTGCGCGGTGGGTTATTGACCCCGAGCTGCCTGGATGTATGTGTGCTGCCTACTAACTCGAAGGAAAGCCTTAAACTATGATAAAAATCTCATTGTGTTGTGCAAATTTGTGGCCTCACAAGTACTGACTCAATTAATGCTGTTTTGACCAGGAAATGTAATTATATGTTGTTCGATTAGTTTCAATGGACAGACCTAACTATTTGGCAGCGGCAGTATACATTTCACGTACACGGAAAAGCGCGCCAAACGTGGTCCGAACGCGGGCAGCGCGTAGTTGCGTCTCTGGGGACTAAGTCGTAGTACATCACTAGATGACAGGCATTGGTTGCTCCCGCTGGGCGCACCTGCGGCTCATACATATGGAAGTGTTTTCTTCACTACAGACCGCAGCCGCGCAGCAAGGATCTATGTGGAGAAGGACTAGAAAGGCTGACTGCATAGCCGTTGACGATATAATGGAATCGATGCGTTGAACTGCTCTGCAAATTAGTTTCTCAATCGGGATGGTTCAGGTGAAGGTGTATGATGCATGTCTATGTTTAGATAGAGTAGACTATAAAATTTTACATAACAGAAACAAACAGCTCTGAACCTCGAAACATGAAACAAAGACGCGCCTGTTCTTGGTCCGAAGTAGTTGGTAAGGACAAAAGGTGTTCGCGGAAACGCAGCGGCGCGGATTAAACTTACAATTCAATACAAGTTGCAATTAAACATTTTCAATCGGGCACTTGCAGAGAGACAGCGGGGGCCGCGGGGGCCGCGGGGGGCAGAGCGCTATCTGAGATATACACTCGACCGACCACAGTTTTAAACTAAGAAAAGGTAAGAAATAACGGGAAGGTAATCTGAGTTACGATTGTTTATAGTTTGTAAACGTCCGTTCATATTTTAGCACATAACGAGCAATGAGAAGTGCCTAGGTAGGTACTAGAACCTGTTCTGTACATAACAGTACACTGTCCACTAAATATAACGTGACTCATTAACAGGGGTTGGACTTGAGCCAGAGAACATTGGCTGCGATGAAAAGAACAAGAAGTTATTATAAAACTTACGAGCTGTACGGCTGCCAAAAGATTAAAATAAAATACAATGCAGTTTCAATAATGTTCGTAAAGATAGCGGAGAATAAATTTAATCTGGAACGAAAGCCTTTCCGACACAATGCGGTGCAGGTGGAGAGTGGAGTGCGCGTCAGCATCGATAGAACTGTGAAACAACGTTTTAAGTATTTCGATATTCCGTGGCACTCCCCGCCGCGCGCCGCGCGCCGCGCGCCGCCGCGATCACATTCTTCCTTAATAACTGGCAACTCATTCAGCAGAAGTTGGTCGAGTTCGCTAATGAAGTCGCGACGGCAACTATTCGCATCACATTGCTCAGGCTATTATGAGCGAGTTAATTGCGGAACTTAGATCGCCTCCCAAATGAACCGAACTTGGTCCTCCTACGTGCCGATATGTAAAAGTGGGCGTTATTCATCACATAGAACCGCGCTTTGAGTACGAATACCACAATTAGTATAGAGCGCATACAATAAGTCGTCGACATATGAAATATTCTATCATTGTGGTGGCATAGACCCTCTAGGACCACGCGGTTAAATAATAAGCCGCTCGAGTCGAGTTTCAAGTTAAGCCGCGCCTGCCTAGGTTGGTACGCGAATCAGTACCGAGTTTCCTCCGTGCCTCGAAAAGCACGTTAAGGCGTTGGTCCCGGCTGTCATTTGGTAGATCTTTGACAGTCGTTACAGGTAGTCAGTGGCCGGAAAGTCTGACAACCAGTCTTAGAAGAGGTACCATTCGCGTTACCCAGTACTAACTGGGCTGTGGAGGTCAGATAGGTCTCTATGTAAAATACCCGTATTCAGCAGCAACCGGTTAGACTGGAAGCCGACTCCAACATAGTTAAAAATAGAAATAGCTTTAAAAATAAATTAAAAAGATATTGTTTAGAAATAAGTAAAAGTGCTAAATAAAAAATAATAATTGGTTTTAAGTACGTTTAATAGAGACTCGCTGACCCCACAGTCAAACCATTAAGTACTACGGTTTTGTGGGGCTTAGTTTATAAAATTACCTACCATTTTTGAATATAGAAATAAGATCAAGAAATTCAACGTCTTGTACACTGAGCTTTTCATGTTATTGTGGTGAGCTTTAAGTTATCGAATTAGCACGTATTGGTCATCGTCCTAGTAAAGTCGTTACATTGTGGCAGGCAGATTCTCAAACAACAACTAGTGAGCTTGTAATTATGATGGTGGTAATGAAAGCACATTTGAAATAAACTCATTAATTAAACGTTTAATTAGCTTGACGCTTAGCTATTTAGTTACGCGGTCATTGGCCCACACTCAATTTAAATGTACGTAATTAACGTGACATTTCAAGAGAGTCAACATGATTCTGAGTTGAAGAACCAGAGTGTAAACAAACATCGAGCTTTTAATTTCCGAAGTAACGACAATAAAGGCGACATTTTCCTGTGAACAATTTCTCGTCATTATCAAGTAAATATAAAGACTTACACGGCTATCACCCCTGCCGAGCTGGCTGCGGTCACTGAGACTCACTCCCCGTCCATTAACAACTTCTACGTTACCGCTCAGATAAATCTCTCGGATGCCATTACCTCCGATTCCTTCGCGTTCCAAATTCAATTTTTACCAAGTCATCGTGAGTAGGAGATACTTCGTTTTGAAAAGTTGAACAAAGTCAATTTGTTTAGCGCAAGTTTGAGTGTGGTACGAGCGGGGGTGAGGCGCGAGGAGGTGCGGTGCGCCGAGGGAGGGGGGATCTATCAGCGTTTGTCGCGAAAGATTGATGGCACTCCTCCCGCTGGAGGTGCGCCCTTCGCGGAATACAAACATGGCACACGTGCGAGGCACACACGATGCATACCGGAACAGTGCCACCCTGCAGCAGAATACAGAAGTCCTAAACTATCGAAGCTACCTTTGGATTCAGCATGACGGGTCTGTGTTTTATATCTTAGTGATGTATACAAAGCGTCAGTAAATGCTAACCCCTCAAACTTTAAAATGTTACACTGCTACAACATTGAATTCGTTACGAATTTTCAATGTCGAAGTACCGCTTTCTGAATCAAGCCTCCTGAGATATTGGTCGAGCCTCTTGGCAATTAAGCCATGGGCTGACACGACTATCGGCACAATGATCGCTGAGTTCACATCCCACATGTTGACAACCTCGCGAGCCAAGTCAAGACACTTGATTTGCTTATCTTTCTCAGCTTTCACGAGGTTCTCGTCATGCGGGACCGTTATGTCAACAATCTTTGCGCGCCGCTCTGATCGATCCACCACCACTATATCAAGCTTATTGGCTACAATAGTCCTGTCAGTGATGATGGATTGATCCCAGCACAATGTGATATTGTCATTTTCGAGAACTGGGTCGGGCACATACCTATAGTACGGAACTTCCGATTCAACAAGATTGTATTTTAGAGCAAGTTGCTGAGATGGATAATCCTGGCTACAAGGTTGTGTCTATGCAAGTACTCTCCGTTAGCCAGACGAGAACACCCGGAGATAATGTGACGGATTGATTCGCCTGGACGGTGGCATGCCCGACATAATATATGTCAACCGTGCCGTCCTTCACAATAAATCTCCGGTAGTTATTCGTCATCATAACTTCATCCATAATTGCACAGACAAAACCTTCAGTTTCCCCGAAGAGGTCCTCGGAACGTAGCCAGGCTACGGACGCTGATAGGCCTACATCGAGGCCATGCAGGGCCCGGAAAAAGCGTCCGTGTGAAAAAAAAAACAAAAAAAAAGACTTATAAAATAATTATTATATATTCACTACAACAATACATTAATTATAAAAAAATGTTTTTGCAAAATACAAAAACCAACTTGGGCCTTTCACGGATTTGAACACACATGTCTTTTGGGGGGTAACCACTTAGTGGAATGTGTACGTACGCATTGCCTTATATTATAATACAGTGTATTTATCTATGCTCATTGCCTACCTTTTAGTTTAAGTTTTGCGGGATATTTACCATGTTTACTATTTGTGTTGAGTTTCCGATATTTCGATATTTTGGCGCTGTCAATAAAAGTGCCGAAGTTGCCGCTTTTAGAACACAGTGAATTTCGTGTGTCGTGAACAGAATCGAGCTGTGAGTGACAGTGGTAGCGGTACCGAGCCCACGAGAAAAACGAATGGGAAAGAGGGTAGACCGATTTGTCTCCCCATAAACACCCACCCGCAACTTCAGTTTATCCGTGATCATGGTGCTTGCAACAGCGCCGAAATATCGGGAACTCAAAACAAACAGTAAACATGGTAAATATCCAGTTTTCAGTGTTAATGATTGATAGTGTTGGTGATCAAGTTTAAAACGTTATAAGTTGAAATAGTTTATCAGAATATTATAAAATGTATTCACTATCGACACGGTCTCAACCTGCGTGCTGTTTCCAAACGTGCGTCCTCACCCGGCTACCGAAAGCATTATCTAACATGACACTCGAAGCGGGCCTTCTGCCTCGCTTACGTGGTGGCTCAACCTGCACGGAGCCTAGTGTACATATCCGTCGCACGAGAATGTTTAAGAACAGACTTGAATGAGGCAGAGAGGAACCAATTACCATTAGCACAAGATTGCGTCAAGTTGTCGGAATAAGTTTCACGACCATGTACCCACTTGGAATCAGACTATTTTAATTAACAAGTTTGTAAACTAAGTTAGCTTATGTTTATCTTAAACCTGACTGGTGGCCACTTTACTCATAATTATGAACAACTTTTACTAAATAACCAGCTGCTCCATACATGTGTGTGTTCACATTTTAATTAATTTATGGAAAACCTGATTCTTTTTTCACATTTCAAGGTTGGTCTCTTTAGGTTTAGAGTGAACAAAAACCAATGTTGTAAAAGTAGTAGTATCAACTGTAATATCCGGCCCGTCACCACAAACTTGAAAGTTACGTACTTGTGCTGTGCACTTGATTCTTACATTTTGCAGACTCGTAGGACAGCAACGTATTCATCGTTAGTGTGACATACTACACAAAAGTTACTTTTGTCGTATGTATGAATAGTTAAAGATCCTGTGGTGTCAATATGTTTAACATATGTGTCAGTAACTCCAAGCACAATATGTAAGTGGTGATGCAACCACGTGTGGTTCAGGTATAAAAAAAAAGTTCAAAGGTGCGCCTTTGTCGCGACAGATAATAGTTTTTAACGTTGAGCGCGCCGGCACCGCAGCAACGGTGTGCCCTGCAGTCAGGAAATTGATATTTTATATGTGTTTAAGCGCCGGACAGAGGCGCCAGGATACATGTTTGGCTTGGGCTAATAAACGCTACTGCAAATTTGCAAACATTTTACATAGGTACATATCGTTTTGGTGTTTCGTGAAAAGTCGTCACATTCAGTTATTATCATGACTTTTATCAGTTTTCCCGATTTTCAAGTGATAGAGAGAGCTTTCGCCCAGCACTAAGACGACGCAGGCCTTAAGTAATAGTGGTCGACTTTCAACGAAGAAATGTCTTAGTGCACCTGAGACGAAACTCATCAAGTTCTTGTTATGGTTTGTGCTTTTTAAAATAATAACGTTTTTTTACCGCAGGTTCGCTGAATATACAGCAGCGCTGCAGTAACACGATACATAACGTAGTAACCACGGCGGCTTATTTAACTTGCACGTTTCCGCGGCGAGCAGTCTGCGCCCGCTCGCCGCATAGCACGGCTTCCACGAATATCATATTCAACGATAATATTAGATTTGTTTAGCTTGTTTTTATAAAGTATTTATTTATGATCATCTGCAGTCTGCAGGTACATTCACAGATCAAGGTGTCATCAGAAAACTGTGGAGACATACATGAAATCTTAGTCTTCTACTAAAACACACGATTATTACTGATTATGTCAAAGCGTACCTTTTGTACCTACGTATTGCATTGACTCTCAGAATGCAACACAAGGCACTGCAGGTCAGTAGATCGTGCCGTGCCTAACTGACGCGGACGTCTGGCGCACGTCCAGGCCATACCTCGCCCCGACCAAGCCGCGCCACTGCCGTACCGCCACAGCGCCGCGCCACTGCCGTACCGCCACAGCGCCGCGCCACTGCCGTACCGCCACAGCGCCGCGCCGCCGCCCGTCACATAAATATGCGCGCGCGCTGCACGCTCCATCAAGCGCTGGTAGATAAAACTTCGCTTTATTTTGTACTGCCGAGTGATAGATTGAACTAACTGCTGGCAAGCACTTGTGCCAGTACACATGTAGTGCACATGCCTGTTTAGTTAAACTAGCGGCAAAAACGTCGTACTTCAGGTCGACAATAACTTGTTTGTTTATTTTCAAAGATTATCTGGAAGATATCAATACCTGTAGGTACCCATACATTTAAGAATATTGTACAAGAGAGCTGTGTTTTAATTTCGGTGTAAAGTAAAACATATTTTACTAACTATCTAGCTAAGATAACAATTTGGGTAAATATCCAAACTGAAATTATATATTTTTATTTAAGTTTCCTAAATTTCCGATTTCTCTGGCACGACCACCACACGCACAGTCGCACACCGCCATCGGTTGTAAACAGCGGGAACATTACGTTAAGTGCAGAGAGTGCGTGAGTCGAATCTCACGCCTCGGTAATGTGCCGAGACACTCGCGAGCGCAGGTGTGTGCACAGACCCTGTGATGAAGTAGTTTGTATGTGTACCCCGGCCCTCACACGATATATGAGCTGCATCTTCTCACCAAATGTAGCGTCTGTGCGACTGGCTATTACTGTGCTGTTCCTTTGTGGGCAATGATGCTGTATTTAAATATCAATAGTAATAACCTCAGGGTTTCTAGTCATCACTATCACTACATAATATCACTACATGATTAAAACAAAGTCCTCCGCCGCGTCTGTCTGTCTCTCTGTCTGTTCGCGATAAACTCAAAAACTTCTGAACGGATTTGCATGCTGTTTTCACCAATTGATCGAGTGATTCATGAGGAAGGTTTAAATATGTATATGTATAATTTGTTAAGGTGTTGTGTAAATTGGTTGAAATATGACGTAGTCAAGGAGCCAGGGAACTTTCACCGAAAACGTT
The DNA here is from genome assembly GCA_950022335.1 of Eurois occulta. Lineage (NCBI taxonomy): Eukaryota > Metazoa > Arthropoda > Insecta > Lepidoptera > Noctuidae > Eurois > Eurois occulta. The sequence continues at coordinate 21,306,646 of OX465485.1, read as the reverse complement.
GCCTAATCCTTTTAAGATATAACAAAACAATGCATGGTGGGATATACCTCTTTTATAGATCTACAAAAAAGTCCGCGATGGCATATATCTATCTTTTAAGAATTGCTCACTATACCCATTCCACCTTCTAAACAAATGGTCACGTACAATGCGGTAATTGAAAAGCTATTTAGACGGATACCGTATTAATCCTTATCAACTTAAAAACGTTAGTTACCTCAAGCATTTCATGCACATTATTATAATCTTTTACACCATATAATATTTCTTAGGAGTTATTGCAAAAAGTTAACGCGCGCCAAAATAAGTTGAAGCGTGTTTCTCACATCGATGACGAGCCTCTCTTGTTGCGGTCACCCCCGCGCCGCGCCGCGACCCCCGCTGTCGCCCACTGTGCACTGTGTACACATTATAATTTATTTAATTTCATTACATTTAAATCTAATCCACATTTTCGACGCATCAAGCTGATGCGACCCTATGATAGACAAAACATGTAGGCATAATATGCTCTGCTCCCCGTGCGAAGCCGGGGCGGGTCGCTAGTTCAAAATGAAAAAGTGAAATAGCAGGTGAGTTTGCACTAATGCTACGCCGTCGATGCGATGACGTTCTAAGTACGCTTTGTTCACTACGTCGTAGCAGTAGATGACGTTCTTGCTACGCCGTAGCAGACGTGGTGATGCTCTTACTACGAATGAGTGAAAAGGTTAAGAGAGCCTTGGAGTTTGGATCAACCGACATCTCTCCTGGGTCCGCAGCTGCAGGACGCATCGGCGTGGTCCGCTTCCGGCACCGCAAGCGGCGGAGCCATAGGCGGGGGAGGATGTTCCCCTCGCGAAGGGAACAGAGCGCTCACCACGTCCTCCACGAGCTGCGGCCGGAGACTCTGCGTCAGCGGGGGGGCCCAGGTGCGGAGTTTGTTCCGCACCATCTGGTAAGGGCGCCCCCACGGATCTCCGTCGAGAGTCTCCACCATCGCCTCGCGGGCCATCGACAGCCACTTGAAGTTCATTGGCGCCCTAATCGTGGTTTTTATAATGGTCATATTTTTTTCTGTTTCTGTGGAGGTAGTAGGTACTGTTTTTTTTTGGTGTTTTGTGTTTAGTTAATTTTTTGTGAAACGTTTTTTATGAGTTTTTTGTGAGTACTCACAAAGTATAGTCATGTTCAAAAAGTTGTAACAATTTTGTTGTACAGTCAGTGCAGCACGATACAAGTTGCAACTTTTATTTAACATAATATATTTATGTTTTTTTTCTCAACTATACCGTTACTTATTGACATTATTTTATTCTTAAGTAGTCAGTACAAAACCTTGTTGATATAATTTTTTTTTTAATTTTCACGTTTTAGGTGTTGAGTTTTTTTATTGTGCATACACATTAGTTGCATTTTTTTTATTTTGAGCTTTTTTTTATTTAAATTTAGCAAAAATAGTGGGTAGATTTTTTTTTCTTGCTATATTAGTGGAACAAACAACCAAGACGTTACTTAGTTTTAATTAAAAATTTTAACAGACGGACTACTTAGTATTTTTTTCACTATCCGAAATTGTTCAACACTTATATTTTTTTCTTTTATATCATTTTAAATTATTGTTATAATTAATGGCTTATCCCGTGAAGTTCACTGGTACAGCAGTATTAAGAATACGGTTCGGTTTCGGGTTGGAACGATCTTACAGTGTCTTTGAGACGAGATTTCGATCAGTCTGATTACGATTACAGATTGCTTGCAGAAATTAGATCTCGCACACAGGGAGAAACAGAAAATATTATTATTTACCTTTCCATTATGTCTTGACTTTTTTCACGTCTGACGGAAAAATTATCAGAGGAAGATAAATTGGAAATTGTACTCCACAACATCCGTCCTATCTACGCTAACGCCCTTTCTTCTGTATCAGACATCAAATCTATTGACGAATTGCGAACCTTGTGCCGAAATTATGAGGCTATTCACGATTACTAATCACGATTTATTCAATTTAGAGAACCTCCAAAACCGTGCTCGAATACCCTAACACCTGAATTTGCATATTCAGGACAGTCTAATAGTAAAACTTACTCTTAATACAATAATAACAATAACTCTTATAATGAAAACTACTCTAAACCTAATAATTACCAAAATAGACCTAATCCCAATAACAATACGGAACCTACTTTGGTTCATACAGTTGATAGCTCAAATTCTAGAACTAAACAGCGTTACTGCCCCCGTTGTCGTAATAATACAAATAATCTGAGGCAGTGTACTGCTAGCAAAGATGAGGTGGTATGTTTCAGATGGCCACAAAGGTGTAAAAGCACCAGACTGTCCAAAATGTAGTAAAACAAAACAAACTTTTTTTTTTTAAATACGTTGCCACACGCTAGGAATTTCTCCTGTATCGTGGGTGCGTTTACCAACATTTAAACTCACAAACACAAACAGCCAGACCCGGAACAACTACCTGTTAACAGGTCATACAAATATTTGTTCCGTGCGGGGATCGAACCCGCGACACGCAACGCAGCAGTCAATCGCTCAGCCACTGCGCCAACCGTGCCGTCAATTGCGATAGCCCACAGTGTAACTGTCGCTTCTCCTCCCTCGAATCTATCCAAAGGTTGTCTTGAAAAGATCGCTTTTAGCGATAAGACCCCCCCATTGTGACACCTTATTTATGAGTTCTAAATTTGAATACTTGTAATTTGTTCCGGCTTATGACGACAGGCCGCGTCGACGGCGCGTTAGTGTTCCACGCGCGCCTCAAAGAGATGTCAGCAACACGAAGTGCCGTTGACTGCCAGGGCTGCGGGACTGTTCGAAAGAGATACCGCAGCCCTGGAACACAAAGGACTAAGAAGGAACATGGATGGGTTTTAGTCAGTACAAGTCTGACAATCCCTACCGGTCCACCCAGAGCGAGAGGGATCATTTGATGAATTCCCATCCGAAAAAAAGGCCTTCATGAGCACTTATAAAACGTCGAGAAAAAGGTGCACGGTTCGGGTTGTCGTTTCTTATGGAGAAGAACCGGCAAGAAACTCCACGGTGACTCTTTTTAAAATGATTTGTTTCTACAATATTATCATGTTACAGCATTAGTACTAAGTATGGGAAGACAGCAATAAGTAAAACAAGAAAAGAGGTAAACAAAACTTAACACGCATCTCGGAATCTACAACTACACTGTTAACACATTCACAAACAATCGTTAAAAGAAGACAAAGGTAAAAAAATCCAGTATGCATGTCGACTAAACGTGAGGATAGATAGGATAGTCTTCCTAGTGTACCCACAAACAACCTGTTAAAGTTCCATTAACTTCGGAATACTTTCCAGGTAAAACTACATAACTGCTAAACTAATGGTGTACTTACATAGTAAAGAGTATTCTATTTGTCTGTCTACGCCATGGCAGGCGCGATGACATTCTAGTTACGCTATGCCTACGCTGCTACGCTTCTGCTACGCTGCTACGCTTCGACTACGCTGCTACGTCGTAGCAAACAACAGCATTACGTGATAGTTCTGACAATTTCTGACGCTCGCTGTAAAATGTCTATGTCAAATCTAAAAACAGTCTGAATCAGCTCGGATAAAATAATAAATAATCACTCTTTATTATAGTTTATTTATTTATTTTGGATTACCAACAAGTCGCATTACAATAATATCTTTTACAAAATAAAACTATTATAAATACATGGTCTTGTAACGCAAACTCAATTACAAGTAGCCACAGCTTACACATTTTCGAGTAAACATGCTCTTAATACATAACTTAATAGAAATTAAAATTTGGAATACGTACAATTAAACAATCATGCTATTAGTAATATCAAAATACAGTCAAATCAAATTTAAATTTAATTACATAGTAGTGTGATGAATTAGTAATGGCTGGGATGAGATTAAAGAATAGAATAGAAATACAAATCAAATCAAAATACAAATTAAATCAAAATATAAATTAAATACAAATTAAATAAAAATAAAAATTAAATTAAAATACAAATTAAATCACATTAAAATTGTGATGATAATAAATATTATTCGGTTAATACTTTAATTATATTAATTATAGGAATGATAATTCAAATGTCCTCTAACTGAAAGTGGTTAAATAATTTCCTTTTAAATACATTGTTATATATACATAGTTTGGATGATATTCGTATATTATGAAAGCCGCTCATAATAGACGGCTGTTGTAACGGAGACCTCGAAATATAGCGGCGTTCGAAGTTGAACGCGCCGCAAACCAGACGTGCAACAATATATTTGTTAACTACACCATGTAGACAGGTGCAGAAGGGCCACCACGTGTCAACGGACCCTGATAACTATGTCACATTATCAGCCTATTATTTTCACACGATTCTCATTTAAGAAGAGATCCACCACGCTACGCCAGCCCAGTGCGGGTCTTGGAATGTTTTGTTCTAGGACGTGCAGGTTTCCTCACAAGGTATTCCATCATACCAACATCAACCAGACAACTAATAAGAATAATTTATTTAAAAAGTGTTACAAAAGTGTACAGGCGCAGTAGTGTTATTTCTCAAACAATGGTATAATTAGTGCTTGTAAGTAAACTATAACTTCCAACCAGTTCGGCTTATTTGAATGAACTCTGCCAACTGTCTCCTCTAAACTGTAAAATCATCGCATATGCCGATGACACAGCGCTAATTGTTGACGGTAAGGACTATTTGATACCTTCAATAAAGCAGGAATGGCTCTCAGCATGGTCACGTACTGGTTAAATACAAACCTCCTTACGCTGTATATCAACAAAAAACAAGTTCATACCCTTTACCGCAGGCACATTATAAGCCAGCCCCCCGTTCCCTCAAAATCAGAGCTCATGCTTGCTTTTGCTATTTGCAAATATACCTAAAAAAAAACTTTTTATTTCCAAGACTTATGTAAATTACAATCAAATGATAGGAAGTACCTTTTAAGCAAACAATTGCTTGTATACGGTACTTCTGCTCTTCCGGTTTACATTTACAATACATAAGTGAGAAATGTAACAATAAAATTAAATTCCAAATTGGATAAAAAAATAAATAAAAATTAATATAAAAATTAAATCAAATTACAGTAGAAAGACACAATTAATAATTGAAATAAGAATCAAAATTCAAATTTAAAATTAAATCAAAATAAAGTTAACATTCAAATTCAAATCAGCATAAAAATTCAGATCAAAATGAATACCAAAATCAGTAAGGGAGAGTGTGTGTGATGTGTGTGTGTGATCTGTGTGTGTGTGTATGTGTCTGTGTTTGTGGCCAATTCATTCCAGTCAATCCTACATAAAGCCACATAACTGGTGAGGTACATCACGAACGTGTGCATGATTGCCTCTATTTCTCTTAACTTTTGTTCATCAGCCATTGAGTGAGTGTATTTTTGCAGTCGTGGTAAGTCATAGAATAAAATTAATGCAAAATATGTAGTTTTAATTCCGCGAAAATGATCTAGGCCTGGACGTAGGAAGCAGCACCGCCCTCAGCATAAGCATAGCATAATCAGCCTTTAATGTGCCCACTGCTGGGAAACGCGGCCTCCTCTCTAAAGAGGGAATGGGCTATTAAATACCACGCGGGCCAAGTGCGGGTTGGTAGATGTCACATGTCTTCGAATTTTTGGTTCTAGCACATGCTGGTTTCCTCACGATGTTTTCCTTCACTGTTTTTAAGAGCATTGGTGATAAAATAAATTACACAAAGTAATGCGCCTGCATGGGTTCGAACCCACGACTTACTATTCGTAAGTCGGGGCCGCCATCATTGCGCTACCGCTGCTCCCCAGCCCGCAAAATATGCATATGTAGGAAAAGCAATAATAAAATAATAATAAGCATGCCATGCATACTACCTTTTCTAGATTTAGCATTTGTTAAGTAATATCCCATGACGAGACTTTTTAAATCGGTTTCAAGGCGTAGGTACCTACCTTTAATTTTATCAGGTAGTTTATACAATATAACATCGGTTTAGACTACAGTTTACGGTGTAACAAACACACAAGGATCTACTTTTAAATTATAAAATTATAGTAAAAGTCAACATCCAGCACTTGGCTGCAGTTGACAAGTTGGGTACGTGACAAGCAGCAATTCATATTCGGGCGTCGTTGACAGCACTGCAATGTACCCGTCGTAAAGCCGGCCGGTTTATCGCCGGCGACGGATATTGCCGTCTGATAGTTTACGGCGGTAATGGCAGGATTGATTCGCGCCGCGCAGTGCCGACAATTGGAGCACATAAACACTTAGCCAACTGATCGTTTGGTGGAGTTATTGTGAGCCGACATGCAAGTCACGCTCTCGTTATTATATTTTGTGTCGGTTACATGTGAGGACGTACTTAGTCGATGTGGTTCTAGTAAGCTGTTCACGTGTCGATGTGGTGGAACGGACTTAGCAGATATATTCGTGATATAGTGGTAAAGTATACAGTTATTAAACAGTTTCAATACTTTAAATGATTCTATTGGTCCAATAAACACACATTTAACCACCCCAATATAGCCTAGATTGAGATCGTAAACCTATCATGAACAACCTGCGAATTCCTCGATAACATAACCCGCTCCAGTCGCCCGACGCGCGACGCCTGGCGGCAGCGGGTGGCGCGCGGCTGCAGGTGCACAGCTAATTATGAAATGAAAACAAACCCAGAATTAATTACAGGGCTGCAATATTACTCTCCACCACCAGGAAACTATTTAATCTCGTTCCTACTACTAATAGTAGCTACTATTTAAATATTTATTCACATGGTTGCGGGCTATCGACATGTTACAAGTTTACAACTTATAACTGTCCGCAACTGTGTTAGAAGTTTGCAAAGGTTGCCGAGACCATTGACCTTCTGGTTTACCCACTGTGGTCAATTGCAAGCCCAGTCCAGCGTACACCGATCATCTTACGACAATCTTAGATTTATGAATTACATTAGTTACAAACAGTTTTATTCAAGCTTAGTAGCTGAAACTCCAACGTTATCGGGGCAATACCATCTAAAAATGTAAATGCGTTTGATTGTATCGGGCACACATCTACGTGCCAAAGATTTGTACTAGAAGTAGTCTGCGCTGACAGATAACACAAACTTCGATAGGATTCCCAAGTTGTTGTCAGCGAACGATAACTTCCCGAGATTTTTGTCACATTCGTGGAAGAGGCGCCAAATGGTTCATAAGATATAGGACATTGTTACGATTTGAAACGGTGAACGGTATCTTTATTGTAGTGTATTTTCATTGCACGAAACCCATCTGCTGCCCAAATGATGTACGTACCTAACGGAATAAATCCTGAACATCGGAATATCTTACATGAACTATTATAAATGCGAAAGTTTGGATGGATCGATGTTTGTTACTCAATCACGCCAGAAAGGCTGAACAAGTCTGGATGAAACGTGGCACAGAGATAGATTATAGTCTGGTATAGCACATAGATTACTTATCATCCCAGAAGTAAGATCCCGTGGGCAATTCCCGAACTCAACGCGGGCGAAGCCGCGGGCATGAGCTAGTTTATGTTATAAACATGTCATCCTTGGCTGTGGGCGTGTGGCAGCGGCGAATATTCCATTTGGCGCGAAGGAGGCAATATCCCGCGCCTCGACCTATGAGATAGTGCCTCACCTCGGCACACAGCTCACAGATAGGAATAGCTGAATACCGGATTTATTCAGCTTAAGATTCACATTTATTTGGGGCTGAAGGATTGCGACAGAACCTCTACAGACTACACGAATAGTGACGTGCTGGGAATGCTGCAGGATGAAGTAAGACACACGTCGGAGTCGGAGCGCTACTTGTAAAACAATTGAGGGCGACATCGAGTGCCGATCGGTGTTTGCAGTTATCCGTCTGCAAAGCAAGCTCAGTTTAAGAGCTAGTGACAGTTATTTACATCAAAATCGGTGTGAAATACTTTACCAACACTTTTATTCCCTTCAAAACACAAACCAGCTGTCTTTAATGTGTTCTAGTTAACAGTCCTCTATGTTTCTCAAATTCAAATTCAAATATTTTTATTTGTAGAATACTTATAGGTAAACAAAAATACAGATGTCAATATTAATAAAATGAACGCTATGTCTTGCCGTCAACGGCGTACAACTAATCGAATTATAATTTATTGAATAATTTAAGAATAATTGGTAAAAATAATAAAAACAGTCAAAAATAATAATGAAACTCAATTATAACAATTAAAAAAATATGTTCCATTAATTAATTAAAGTAACAATAAATCTATCTAGATAACAAAATATTAAATTAAATTAGATTAAATAAAACAGTTCAATTATTACCAAAAAATTAAAACATAAAACATTTCATGAAAAATAAATACTAACACTATTGTCTACATTTCTTTTTCATTTCTCCTTTTGCAGGTCTGCTGGCAGAAACTTGAGAAATAAGCGGTACCTTTGTACTCATGTATTATAATATTATTTTCCTGTGTTGTCTATCTACTGTGTGTACATAAATAGTAAAACAAATAAATAAAATGTCCTTATATTACAATTTGTAAATTAAGAAGAGCCTGAGTGTCAAAATCGTTTATACAATTTCTCATACATTAATAACAGAAACAGTCCAGTTAGTCCAGTATAAGGGGCCGTCTCCACGAGCGAGAGAATCGCGGCGATATTATCGTCGTCCCACGTATTTGTATGCGAAAATATCGCCGCGATTCTCTCACTCGTGGAGACGGCCTCTAAGAGAGTGTATAGAGTAACGTGGCACGACGATAATGTCGTCGCGATTCTCACTCATGGAGACGGCCCCTTATGTTTATACTTCATTCCGCAACGTGTATGACACAATAAGCAGACGATCCGGGGCGGCCCGGGCGTGCCAACCGAGAGGAGCGAGTGGTGGCGAGCGGTCGTAACACAATCAAAATACGAAGCCCACAGCCGCCGCGCGCCGCCCTCTGCGATGTAACCGCTCATGAACCGACCCGTCGCACAGCGCTCTGAAAATCGAGCTCCATACTCACAGAAACTCAAAGGAAGGAATTTAAAAAAAAATGCAATGTGTCCGGTATACCACCCTTTACGTAATATTAACGTATGGATGGTATTAGTAGCTCCACGCGTGAGATAAAAAAGACTTTTCTCCAACTTATTCAATTCCGAAGGAGAAGCTTTACATATATATATATAATAATATATATATATATATATATATATATATAATAGAAGGCTGCAGTGCTGCAATATCAGCTTCAATCAGAGCCTGTTCTCCCACGATGATTAACTGGTTTTCGTTTGAAGATGGCTTTGGATTCGCCCATACCTTTTCTTCACAAACTAAGCGCAGAGGCACAAAAGAACACATAAAAATACTAGCATCGTCGTCTTCGCCTGCCGAAGCGCCATCAACACCCCACTAGCATGTGTCAACTCTTTGCCATCCAGTGAAGACACCACACGTAAGAATTTTCCAAGCCCATCCAGTTTTGACCTCTCTTTCCATGATGTCTATGGTATACTCGTATTTTGGGAGGTAGCAGTCCTTCTTCACCTGAAGGATAGCAGTATAAGAAGAATAGAATGGTACGAATACAATCCGTAAGTTAATATTACTGTATAAAGGGAGGTATACCAGATACATTGCATTTTTTAATTCTTTACTTTGAGTTTCTATGAGTATGGAGCTCGATTTTCAGAGCTCCGTGCGACGGATCCCAAGCCGCACAGGCGACGCCTAGGGACATGCTAGACTATAACCCTGGATAAAAATAACAGTAAAGTTTGAATGTTATTCTTTCATAGAAATTATCTTTTAAAATTAAAAATGGGATGAGTCATTCATTCCAAATCTACCTTGAGTAGCAAAATATATGACTGCAGTAATTTACTCTTACGAGATACTTAAAATAGGTATCCCACAGTTCTATTTGTTGCCACTTATATAAAGCAATATCCAGCATGTATATGTAGAGGGCGTTATGACCTGCGACCCCACACGACGCACACGTCACAACGCCCTCTACATATTTCTGTCCACACACTGAACGCCCTACTTTGTCTCACACTCCGTTGTAGTATCAATCCTAACTGATCACCCTATATGTGGAACATCCTTCACTGCTTATTGGTTGAGCTTGCGGCATTGTGTGAACTTACAAACGGGGCACAAACGAGATGGATCGTGTTCGCAGCATCCTGCCGCTCGATAGCAACCACTTAATAATTAAGGCACAGCTCTTGTTGAAACACTAAAGGCGACCTTTGTACCTGCTAATAAAACGAACCACACACTGCTACGAAAACTAAAGCTATTAAAAATTTATATCTTTCTTTTTTAGTTTACTCTTACCAGTTAAAAGTTACACCTGTATAGGAAAGTATTTTTGCAAGAATCTCGTTAATTATTTCATCGTCTCTAAGCCACTAGTCTGTTCTTTTCACGACTGTACTCCTGACTGGTGGAACTGCAACGCTGAGTAGTTCCACTAGACAGAGCGGGCGCGCCGCCTCGACTGTAATCCTGACTGGTGGAACTGCAACGCTGAGTAGTTCCACTAGACAGAGCGGGCGCGCCGCCTCGACTGTACTCCTGACTGGTGGAACTGCAACGCTGAGTAGTTCCACTAGACAGAGCGGGCGCGCCGCCTCGACTGTACTCCTGACTGGTGGAACTGCAACGCTGAGTAGTTCCACTAGACAGAGCGGGCGCGCCGCCTCGACTGTAGTCCTGACTGGTGGAACTGCAACGCTGAGTAGTTCCACTAGACAGAGCGGGCGCGCCGCCTCGACTGTACTCCTGACTGGTGGAACTGCAACGCTGAGTAGTTCCACTAGACAGAGCGGGCGCGCCGCCTCGACTGTACTCCTGACTGGTGGAACTGCAACGCTGAGTAGTTCCACTAGACAGAGCGGGCGCGCCGCCTCGACTGTAGTCCTGACTGGTGGAACTGCAACGCTGAGTAGTTCCACTAGACAGAGCGGGCGCGCCGCCTCGACTGTAGTCCTGACTGGTGGAACTGCAACGCTGAGTAGTTCCACTAGACAGAGCGGGCGCGCCGCCTCGACTGTACTCCTGACTGGTGGAACTGCAACGCTGAGTAGTTCCACTAGACAGAGCGGGCGCGCCGCCTCGACTGTACTCCTGACTGGTGGAACTGCAACGCTGAGTAGTTCCACTAGACAGAGCGGGCGCGCCGCCTCGACTGTACTCCTGACTGGTGGAACTGCAACGCTGAGTAGTTCCACTAGACAGAGCGGGCGCGCCGCCTCGACTGTACTCCTGACTGGTGGAACTGCAACGCTGAGTAGTTCCACTAGACAGAGCGGGCGCGCCGCCTCGACTGTACTCCTGACTGGTGGAACTGCAACGCTGAGTAGTTCCACTAGACAGAGCGGGCGCGCCGCCTCGACTGTACTCCTGACTGGTGGAACTGCAACGCTGAGTAGTTCCACTAGACAGAGCGGGCGCGCCGCCTCGACTGTACTCCTGACTGGTGGAACTGCAACGCTGAGTAGTTCCACTAGACAGAGCGGGCGCGCCGCCTCGACTGTACTCCTGACTGGTGGAACTGCAACGCTGAGTAGTTCCACTAGACAGAGCGGGCGCGCCGCCTCGACTGTACTCCTGACTGGTGGAACTGCAACGCTGAGTAGTTCCACTAGACAGAGCGGGCGCGCCGCCTCGACTGTACTCCTGACTGGTGGAACTGCAACGCTGAGTAGTTCCACTAGACAGAGCGGGCGCGCCGCCTCGACTGTACTCCTGACTGGTGGAACTACAACGCTGAGTAGTTCCACTAGACAGAGCGGGCGCGCCGCCTCGACTGTACTCCTGACTGGTGGAACTTCAACGCTGAGTAGTTCCACTAGACAGAGCGGGCGCGCCGCCTCGACTGTACTCCTGACTGGTGGAACTGCAACGCTGAGTAGTTCCACTAGACAGAGCGGGCGCGCCGCCTCGACTGTACTCCTGACTGGTGGAACTGCAACGCTGAGTAGTTCCACTAGACAGAGCGGGCGCGCCGCCTCGACTGTACTCCTGACTGGTGGAACTGCAACGCTGAGTAGTTCCACTAGACAGAGCGGGCGCGCCGCCTCGACTGTACTCCTGACTGGTGGAACTGCAACGCTGAGTAGTTCCACTAGACAGAGCGGGCGCGCCGCCTCGACTGTACTCCTGACTGGTGGAACTGCAACGCTGAGTAGTTCCACTAGACAGAGCGGGCGCGCCGCCTCGACTGTACTCCTGACTGGTGGAACTGCAACGCTGAGTAGTTCCACTAGACAGAGCGGGCGCGCCGCCTCGACTGTACTCCTGACTGGTGGAACTGCAACGCTGAGTAGTTCCACTAGACAGAGCGGGCGCGCCGCCTCGACTGTACTCCTGACTGGTGGAACTGCAACGCTGAGTAGTTCCACTAGACAGAGCGGGCGCGCCGCCTCGACTGTACTCCTGACTGGTGGAACTGCAACGCTGAGTAGTTCCACTAGACAGAGCGGGCGCGCCGCCTCGACTGTACTCCTGACTGGTGGAACTGCAACGCTGAGTAGTTCCACTAGACAGAGCGGGCGCGCCGCCTCGACTGTACTCCTGACTGGTGGAACTGCAACGCTGAGTAGTTCCACTAGACAGAGCGGGCGCGCCGCCTCGACTGTACTCCTGACTGGTGGAACTGCAACGCTGAGTAGTTCCACTAGACAGAGCGGGCGCGCCGCCTCGACTGTACTCCTGACTGGTGGAACTGCAACGCTGAGTAGTTCCACTAGACAGAGCGGGCGCGCCGCCTCGACTGTACTCCTGACTGGTGGAACTGCAACGCTGAGTAGTTCCACTAGACAGAGCGGGCGCGCCGCCTCGACTGTACTCCTGACTGGTGGAACTGCAACGCTGAGTAGTTCCACTAGACAGAGCGGGCGCGCCGCCTCGACTGTACTCCTGACTGGTGGAACTGCAACGCTGAGTAGTTCCACTAGACAGAGCGGGCGCGCCGCCTCGACTGTACTCCTGACTGGTGGAACTGCAACGCTGAGTAGTTCCACTAGACAGAGCGGGCGCGCCGCCTCGACTGTACTCCTGACTGGTGGAACTGCAACGCTGAGTAGTTCCACTAGACAGAGCGGGCGCGCCGCCTCGACTGTACTCCTGACTGGTGGAACTGCAACGCTGAGTAGTTCCACTAGACAGAGCGGGCGCGCCGCCTCGACTGTACTCCTGACTGGTGGAACTGCAACGCTGAGTAGTTCCACTAGACAGAGCGGGCGCGCCGCCTCGACTGTACTCCTGACTGGTGGAACTGCAACGCTGAGTAGTTCCACTAGACAGAGCGGGCGCGCCGCCTCGACTGTACTCCTGACTGGTGGAACTGCAACGCTGAGTAGTTCCACTAGACAGAGCGGGCGCGCCGCCTCGACTGTACTCCTGACTGGTGGAACTGCAACGCTGAGTAGTTCCACTAGACAGAGCGGGCGCGCCGCCTCGACTGTACTCCTGACTGGTGGAACTGCAACGCTGAGTAGTTCCACTAGACAGAGCGGGCGCGCCGCCTCGACTGTAGTCCTGACTGGTGGAACTGCAACGCTGAGTAGTTCCACTAGACAGAGCGGGCGCGCCGCCTCGACTGTAGTCCTGACTGGTGGAACTGCAACGCTGAGTAGTTCCACTAGACAGAGCGGGCGCGCCGCCTCGACTGTACTCCTGACTGGTGGAACTGCAACGCTGAGTAGTTCCACTAGACAGAGCGGGCGCGCCGCCTCGACTCGGCGACAATATGCTGAGTCGACACATTCTGCTGCACGACTCAGCGCTCATTTCAGGGCTCCCACACTGTAACTGCCAGCCGCCAGCCGCCAGCCGCCAGCCGCCAGCCGCCAGCCGCCAGCCCGCCGGGCATGCCCGGAATGCTATGGGCTGTATCACCCAGAAGTGCACGATCCCAAGTAAATTGACTTTTCTCGATAGCTAGATTACGTATTCTAACTAACACAGTTCCAAAGTTGTTTACATGCAAAATGCTTTACTTAAAGCAATGTTGTTAAAAGTTACCTTTATATAGTAATGCTGGCTGCACGTTCAGTTGCACGACACAATGCCATCGTGTTCCAATAGTGAGATAATAAGAAAACAGCACAATAGATAGTTATCTAAAAGCAATTGCATGCAGATTACATTCGTGCCGGCGATGTTACAAAACAAAGAATCCCGAGCAGCGCGGCGCATAACGCGAAGCGACGTAATTACTTGGCAACAAAGACATGCCGCTATAACTAACTGTATTGGGCTCGAACAGTTAAAGTTAAACTTTCGTTTAGATCGCTATCTGCTGCGCGGTTAGTGCACTGCGGCACGGAAACGTAAACGTTGTCTGTGAAACGGAAAATGAATACTACAAAAACTATTACATATACGAAGGACTATTTTTGTCAAATAAACAGTCTAAGGTTGTTAGGTTATTTACAAAAACCTGTCAACACAACAAAACAAAAACCTACTATTGGCATGCCCATGTGACATAAAAGCGCATCCATGTACCTATTACCCATGTCTGCAAAGAAATAAATGATTTGATTTAACAACATTAATAACATTCGTAAACCACAAATACCGTCCAAAGCACGAAAAAATGTTCAAAAGAGTGCTGCATAAAAGCCTATAAATAACATTAAGAGACACGTCAATGTACTAGTTATGTAATCCGTGCAGGTACTCCCTCGCCACCTCGCTAGGTACACAGCAGCACAATATCGAGCACGTAGCTACCTCGCCCGCTAATGGATTTCCGATATAAATATTATTTCGGCGGCGAATTGAATTCCGATTGATGTCGATTGATGGGCTGTGTGGCAGTGTGGAGCCCGATGTGTACACAGTACACAGTTCCACGCGCATTCCACAATAACAGTTTATATGAACGCCTTACAGCCGGATATTTTGTGTGTTACATTTAAATGGGGTTGGTATCGGTTATGTGGAAATTCCATGAGCTGTTTGTTGTATCGGCCATTGTGTACAGTGGCACTGTTTGATATTTGCTTTACACTGCTAAGTCGAAATATTAAGAAAGAAGAAGTATCTTACCTTCTGTGCCAAAACGGTTGTTCACAAAGAAGATTGGAGGTATTGTCAATTACAGCTCTGTTACATACAAGATAAAGACGAACCCTTCACGAAGCCGTATACCAAGCATTCCGTACATCAAACTAAGTGACTCTACGCAAAAATATTTCCGGGAAATGCCTTTTTTGTTTTGAGTGAAAAATCACGTTTTACGGTAGGCCTCAATGTAATGCACTCAAAACCTTGTGCTGATGGATGTATTGAATAGCACGAGGTCGAGAAAGAAGTTAAACATTGAAAACTTGTTTAAAGAAAAAAACTTGGAACTTTGACCCCCAATATCTCCGTTACAAGAAGGTCTCCGGGGGTAATGGCCTCAAACAAAACAATTATCGAAATGAAAAACGTCGGCTGCTTTCCACTGTGTAACTGTGTAGAAGATTCGAGAAGTTAGTAATCCTGGAATGTTCCACTACTGAGCTGTGAAGAAGGTTCAAGAAAGTTGTAGAACTTTCTCGAAGGATGAATTGGCATATAAATAGCCAGCACTCTAATTGGCTACACAACGAAGCGAATCGCAGTGTGATAATGTAACTGAATAGTGATCAGTGGTGAAATGGTGTTTGAGTTATAAGTGTTTGTGGTCAGTGAGTTACCAATTCGTCAGCAACCAAGAAGACTGCCGGTTGCACGGGAACAGGAAGAGGAATCTATGATTGAGGGAATGGTGAAGGGCGGTGTTATAGAGCATTCATCCAATCCTTGGTGTTCTGCTGTGTCTGTTCTGATTTGATAAAAAAACCGGCGAAGTGCAAGTTGGACTCGCGCACCGAGGGTTCCGTAAAATTCGTTTTTGTTATTAAACTACTTATTCACGGTTTTCAGATTTTTTTTCCTTAACATGTGCTATAAGACATTGCTTCTTGCCAAATTTCAGGATCCTAGGCCAACGAGAAGTACCCTATAGGTTTTGATTCCCTTGTGAAATCATAAAATATGCGAAAAAATGCGACTTAAACGGTCACATCTTTTGATAACGTTAACCTACAAGTTAAATTTTTCACAGCTGAAAGAGACCGTAGACACGAGTATTTGATAAAACTCTACGTGTTCCAGAGAAAAAGGGTGTTGACAGGCAGACGGACAACAAAGTGATCCTATAAGGGTTCCTTTTTCCTTTTGCGGTACGGAACCCTAAAACCCCTCATTTTTCAATATAAATAGGCATGATGCCTAAAAGTGGTAGATCTTTTAAAGTTGGCTTCCTCAACGCGGGGTCTCTGGGAACAAACGATTTGATTTGCGCAATGGACAGGCATAGTTTTGATACTATGGCAATAAATGAGACTTGGCTTCGGGCGGGCGAGGAGGAGCGCGCCTATCGTCCCCGGCTACCCCCTACGTCACATTCCGTTTGCGTGGTGGGTGTGTTGGATTATATCTGCGCCGGGGCCTGAGCACGTATCTGTTCTGGCGCGGATGATCCCAGGTCCAATTCCGTCGAACAGATGAGGCTAACAATCTGTCGAAGAAGGAAAAAAATTGCCATTGGTACAGCGTACCGACCGAGCACCGTGGTTTGACATTGACCTCTTCCTGTATGCTATCACCAATACTTTTACCGCACTGGGAGATTGCGATCATTACATTTTGCTCGCCGATTTTAATGTAAATATTTTACTGCAAGAATTTTTAAATTACACGAGTCTCGATCAGATCACGAGTCAGTCACGATGCGGACTCATTTCACAGATACGAGACTCTGATCGACCTACTATGCACAGACTACTACGACAGCGAAATCCTTTGGTTCGATTATATAAAGCGGGACAAGTTTACACCATAACTAATCTGATTTAGATCAATTAAAGACATATGTATGGATAGTTTCTATATGGATTTGACAACCAAACATTGAGTGTGTTTCTGAACTAACCGATATTAATGACATGGTTAATACTCTAAATCTGAACTAAAAAAAAATACTGCAAACAGTTAAAATCCTTAGTTGAGAGTTCCTTGTATTATGAAAAAATTGCATACATCTAACACATTATCAGTTGTTGTTGTTGTACTTAGTTGTTATTTATCAGTTGTCTGGTTGCATAGTACAGGCTCTGCCTAGTTTGGGATCAGATGGCGGTGTATTGGTTGTCCCAAAGATATTATTATTATTATTTATTATTAATATTATAAATAATAAAATTAATGATCCAAAATTACTATGGAAGAACATTAAATCCACGTTTGCACTCTCTAAGCAAAGGCTAGACCTTCCCTCACATTTCAGAAATCCAGACCTTATAAATAACACTTTCTTGACTGTCACTGGAAACCCAGTAGCTAGCACCACGCTTATATCATTTTATGAGACCAACAGATATAGTAAAGCAATTTTCACACTTGCTCCGGTAGACCAAAATGATGTCTCCCGCATTATCTCTGACCTAATTGTATAAAGTGTAATGCTGAAGGTTACGACAACGTAACCTTGAGTACCTATGCCTACCCTTACTTTGCCAGATTGATGGGTACGAACAAAATCAGAACCACCTTTTAACACCCACAATCTGATGGAATGGTGTCCAACCAAATTTAGTTCTACTTAATTTCAGGCTAACGTTCTTCAGTCTATGCCACCACACCTCAAATCTGAACTGGACCTCTAGGACACTATCGGCAACTTGTACAATGTCGTCGACAAACAGCATACACCAGGGAGCCTCTTCTTGGATGTCCAACGTAAGAGTTTCCATTTTCACCAGGAAAAGAAGGGATTAGAGCCGTCCCTTGGTGCAATCCAACTGCCACATTGAAGCTGCCGGTAGTGCCCTTTGTAGACTGTACTCGGGTTCTACATCCACTGTACATTGCTCGGACCAACTGCACATACTTCCCAGGTCTTTCCCCAAAAGAGTGCAAGTTTTTATGCGCACTTCGGTATTTCTCGCTTAGCTAGCGGAAAGCAAAACTGGCATCCGTCGTTCCCCGACCAGGCATAAACCGAATTGGTTCCGAAATCTCGCTCTCTTCTCTCAGTCGCCTTTCAATAACTTTCTCCCATGATTTCATAATAAGTGATACTAGTTTTATTCCTATATAGTTATTGCACTCCAGCACATCACCTTTATTTTTGAAGATTGGCACCAGCGAACTGTTACACCATTCATCAGGTATGGCCTCTTCCAGCAACAACTTATTGAAGAATTAAACTAACCACGTCCATCCATGCATCCGCAATAACTTCCACACTTCAACTGGTATTCGGTATATGTTTATGGTTTGTGTATGTATGTGGTTTATTATGGTATAACTGACTTCATCCATACAAACCTTTCTCACTAACTCCTCATTCACTGCTTTATTGTCCAGCACACCAATCCAGTTAATCTCCTCATGTATCAGCTTTTCAAATTACCCCTTCCACCTATCCATAATTTCCTCATCATCCGAAATAACCATTCCAGCTTCATCTTTTACGCATTTAACCCGACATACATCCCTCGCCTTTCTCTATAGTTGTTGTACTATCCAAAGTGTCATAAAGCTTGTCTTGGGCCTTTAACACTCTCTGAATTTCTGTCGACCACCACCATATTGTATCTCTATCTACCGTGCCCTTCCTTTCGTCTCTCCTATAATATGCTTTGCTATACTCCTAATACATCCAGCCATTTGATTCCAACAGTCTTTTACACTTTAGTCGTTCACGACTCCCATCTCTATCATTTTATCCACTTTTGCACAATCATCCTTCTATAACATATGCCATTTTATTCTAGGGAGAGGTCACTCTGCTATTTTTGAGTTTAATTTGGTTATAAACACTCTAATATGAAGTACTTGAACTGGGTTTCCATTTTAAATAAGACGAGTGTTCAATTAATGCGTACAGTCAGTGTTTTACATTGAGCGAGTGCGCGGCACATAGTCGTCGTCGTAGATCAGCGCGCCTCAAATGAGCCGTGAGATTGCGTCGCCCGCGCGTCGCCCGGCACACCGCACCCAGTGTGCGCTCATACATGCGACGCAATACACATCGAATCTTGAACATTTAACTTTTAACAGTATTTGCCGTCACTTGTGTACCTACTAAAAAATAAGATCGTATTTTGTGAGCAGTTCGTAAAAACCATTAATCGATCAAACTCAATACAGCCCTGATAATACTGTGAAACTAAGGAAGACCTCTGAAATAAAAAAATAAACCTTTTTGCGAAGTTCCAGTTCTTTTCATCAGTATAATGACCAACTATAATTGCAAAAGAGTATGTACCGGAGGTCGGTCACGTCGGGGCGAGCCTAATTGGTTGATTATTGGTCCGGCACCCTCATCACGGCGCGCGGCGGACAGATTGCGAGGCGCCGCATTTAAATTGAAACTAATGTGAATCTCGTGTTCATTAGTATTTGCAAACGACACTGGGCTGTTTTACATCGCGTACATCTTGTACATGGTCGGATTACATTAGCATGAGATCGCGGCAAAACCGCGAGACGCCGCGCAATGTATACAGTTTGCACACGAAATACTGCTCGAGATGTATAAATACAAATAGCAGTAATACAATGAATAATTCCGCTTATGTATTCTTGCGAGGTTCTGGGTTTAACAGACCAACCACCGCATGAGTTGTGAATTAAACTTAAACTGTTATAATATGAACCATTGCGGGTTTCTATTGTTTACTAGCTGTTGTGCCCGTGACCTTCGTTCGCGTGAAATTATTTTAAAAATATTGACTTTGTGACTGTCTGTCGCGTCATCATCTGCCTGCCTTTTCCCAACTATTTTGGGGTCGTCTTCCAGTCTAACCATCGTCTTCAATTGGAGGCGACTGACACGTCAAATGTAATATTTTAACAAATACTTAAGAAAACGATAAAAACATCCACTTTAAGGGCATTTCTGAATACTAGCGCAACATCTGGTTGCAATATACCACGGACTTGGGCGCCTAGTGCGCTGGGATGTAAGGCACACCTACCATCTCAGTGCCCCAAGTCAACCTCACCTGCTCGTGGTGCATCCTGCTGAACAACAAACGAGTTTCTGACGACCGACAAATGGCGGTATAACCATTTCAAAGGAAATGTCACAGCTAAATGGTGCAGACTAGCGACGGGCAGCAGCGTCACTAGTGCGAGGAGCTGTGATCTGCTATCGCCAACCCGCATGCCCAGCGTGGCGATTATGGGCAAATCCGCTTAAATGGCAAGTCAAGATCGACCACGGCCCCCAGTTCCCGGCGGCCTTGCTATCCCTGATTTTGGCGGCGGTCACGATAACGGCAAGGTAGGGGGTGCTAAGAATCCCCGGGTTACGAATGGCCGCCAAACCCAACTGTCCTTGGCGACGTATAATGGACGCACGTTACGGCTCGACGAACACCTGGTGCAGCTGGAAGAAGAACTCGAAAGAATAAGGTGGCACATTCTTGGGTTGAGTGAAGTCCGAAGAGAGGGGGAGGATACAGTAACCCTTGAATCGGGCCACCTGATGTATTTTCGAGAGGGAGACCAGCTATCCCAAGGCGGAGTCGGGTTCCTGGTGCACAAGTCCCTTTGTGACAACGTGGTAGAAGTGTCTAGTGTGTCGAACAGGGTAGCTTACCTCATAGTAAAGCTAACTGAGAGGTATAGCCTCAAGGTTGTTCAGGTGTACGCACTGACCTCGGCACATTCGGACGATGTGGTGGAGGAAATATTTGAAGACATCTCCAAGGCCTTGCACTCCACTACCAAGGCCCACTACAACGTTGTCATGGGGGATTTTAACGCTAAAGTGGGAGTACAGAATTGCAGTGAATCGGTAGTAGGATCCTATGGGTTTGGCAGCAGAAATCATAGGGGGCAAATGCTTGTCAACTTCCTTGAAAGGGAGGGGCTTTTCTTGATGAATTCCTTCTTTAAGAAACAGCCCCAAAGGAAGTGGACATGGCGAAGCCCCGACACTGTGACGAAAAATGAGATAGACTTCATCATAACGGATAAAAAGCATATATTCAGAGATGTTTCGGTGATCAACAGGTTCAACACCGGTAGTGATCACAGACGTGTTTGAGGCACTCTGAATATTGATTTCAAGCTGGAGCGAGCCCGTTTGATGAAGTCTAGGCTCCGTCCAAATATGCTCCAAGCCATGCTAGGGTCTGAAGCATTCCAGTCAGATCTGGAGAACCGATTCGCGGCCGTGGAAACCACAAATGACGTTGACCAGGCGCTCGAACAAATGGTGGAAATCCTCAGGGAGGAAGGGACGCGTTTTTGCAACATACGGCGTAAGGGCAAGAAGACCAAACTTTCGGAGGAGACTCTGGAGCTTATGACGGAACGTCGTGAAAATCCACCCGTCAATTCGTCAGAACTACAGGCACTCAATAAAAGAATTAGAAAAAAGGTACGACGCGACCTTCGATGCTCCAACACACGCTCAATAGAAAAAGCGATTGAGCAAAATCGGGGGTCGAAAGTGTTCGTTCAATCACTTGGGAGGAGCCACCTGACGAAGTTGACCAAATCTAGTGGGGATATCGTCGTTTCGAAGCCGGAGATTCTTTCGAAAGTCGAAAACTTCTACGGCCAGTTGTACGCATCGCATGCATCTCGACCTGATCCCGAAAATGAGGATTCCAGAGCCACCTTAACCCGTCATTTCACAGAAGACCTGCCAGAAATCAGCCAAGACGAAATCGAGGCGGCTCTTAGACAGCTTAAGAATGGAAAAGCCCCTGGCGAGGATGGGATAACGACTGAGCTCCTGAAAGCGGGAGGACGTCCTGTATTAAGGGAGCTTCGGGAGCTTTTCAACTCGGTCCTGTTCTCTGGGAGAACTCCAGAAGCGTGGAGAAGGAGTGTGGTCGTTCTTTTCTTTAAAAAGGGGAACAAAACCCTACT
The DNA here is from genome assembly GCA_950022335.1 of Eurois occulta. Lineage (NCBI taxonomy): Eukaryota > Metazoa > Arthropoda > Insecta > Lepidoptera > Noctuidae > Eurois > Eurois occulta. Next base: position 21,284,692 of record OX465485.1, on the reverse strand, counting down.
AAAGAATTACAAACCCATTTCGCTACTTAGCCACGTGTATAAGCTGTTCTCAAGAGTCGTCACGAATCGTCTAGCGCGAAGGCTCGACGACTTCCAGCCACCGGAGCAGGCCGGATTTCGAGGAGGATATAGCACCATAGACCACATCCACACAGTGCGGCAGATCATACAGAAGTCCGAAGAGTATAATCGGCAAGTATCCCGTTCAATTTCCTCGGCCGCTGCTCGGTGCTCGAAAATGATGGGGTATGTATGTGCGTGTACCTATTCTTCGCTAATATCCAACGAATAATATAAATATTTCGCTCATAAACTAGTACGCGTTGAGCGGATGATACAAAGTGATGGCGTCGTAAAGCCGGGCCGCAGTCGCGCGGATACCCGGATGGGCTCACGGCGCATTATCCTTTAGCTATCGAAACGAAGCAGTTATAGCGAGGGTGGCCGAACATCGACCATTGTGCCGATACGGGGTACTTTACGATAGCCCCTGATGTACCGATACACTTATCTACTGTATAATCTGATACCGGGTAGAAGAGGTGTTTGACATACGGAATACTTCCTGCGGCTGAAATGTGACGCTGTGCTGTCTAGAACAACTATGAATGTAATACATCGCTCGAGACAAATGTGACACCTACGAGTATGTTTTCCACACTAGTCACTTATAAACAAGAGTGCCCAAATGACGTTACATGGATTTGATTTGACGCAATTGCAAAACAATAAGGGAACAAAAACCAGACAGGATCAACGTGCAGAGAGCAAAGTAGAATTACTCTTTCTTCATATCGTGTCATGAGACGGAAATTAAGCTATTACCAAAGTAATGTACCTATGTCAAAGCCACTTTCTAATTCATCAACAAATCAAAACCTCTGAAGCCATACTGAGCAACTTTACGTCATGTGAGCACAACCGCCAACTTGTGGAAACCTTGCAGCTTACCGCGCCCCCGTCCCCCAGCCCGCGCGCCCCACGTCCTTCGGCCGCATGAAACTTTAACCGCCACACTCTCTCATGTACTTCAGTACTACACACCTGAGCAACAACACGCGTTTTATTTTTAAGTAGCCAATCAAAGGCGGCCTGATTTCCCTCGAGTTGCGTCAGGAAGCTTTTTTAATTTGTTGCTTACCGTGCGAGCTGCGTGCGAGCTGCGTGCGAGATAGCCGGTGAGCCGGCAGCGGCGCGGCGCGGCTACCCTCGTAAATACGCGATGGATAAAGATAAAAAACTGCAAGTGACTTCCCAAACTTGGTGTAAAGTTATACACCGATCTGATAGCGAGTTGGAAATAAACGCGGGTCGCGTGTCGCTTATCTGTATGTGATGTGGGACGCGGCCGCCGCTGTCGAGTGCCGTCTGGAAGTGTTTCTGTATGATGATTCCTTTATTGATGTATACTAGCTAAATTCTCTATTATAAAACGCAAAATTCCATATCAAGCTCTGTTAATGCATGACAAAGCCCTAGCCGAATCAACAATATCCTATGGTCTGTCGAGCTATGGTAGGACGTATAAGACTCACCTTGATCAAATTTACGCACTTCAACTACGTATATTAAAAGCAGTGGTTCCGCATAACATTAAGAATAAATATAAAAATGACTACCATAAATTATTTGAATGCTGTAAGATATTACCTATACATGAAAAAACTAAAATACTGCTAAAAGAAGAGTTTTTTAATGAAAATTTAAAGAAAACCAAAACCGTGAATATGAATGAGATAATGACTAGTGTCCTCAATGCTAAGCTGTTACTTCCAAAGTACACGAATTTGCACGGCAAGAGATCGCTCAAGTACATAATACCTTACCTTATTAATCAACTACCTATATCATTAAGGGATAAATTAACTCAGAAAAACATAAAATACAAAGTAAAGCATCATTTTTTTACAAAATATAAATACCTTAGATAGATAGGATGCATATTAACAAAAATATATATTTTTTTAACTTAAGATAAATAGTTTAAAGCATCACAATGAAGCAAAAGTAATACCTTACAACTATTATATAACATAACACAAAAACATAAAATAATAATAATAACTATTACTTAAAACAAAGTTTTTTGGAACAACCTGTATAAATTAAAAAACTACCTCCACCATTTCTGTTTTTAAGAACGGACGGTCGGACGGTCAGCTGGCCCCCGAGCTTCGCTCGTTGGTACGAGTATTAGATATTGTTTCGCCTAATACCCGCTGTAATTTTAGTTGTAGTTTCTGTTTAACTAAGTACCTACTTAAGTGTGTACAATTATCTAAATTATGTAGTCGATGATTTTGATGCACGGTAAAACTCTAATGAGTTTATGTTGGCACCAACTTGACAGATTAAATTGTATGTGCTCAGTTAATTGTATGTGTAGATTAAATTGTTTGTTCCATTACCATTATCTTACTCCAACAAATACCATATATGAAAGAACTAAACTATTAAATATTAGACAGCTATACATTAACTACACATGCATTCTTATTAAAAACATAACTTCAAACTCAATACAAACTAACATACAAATAAAGAAAAAAACAATGTCACATAACCTGAGACATAGATATAAAAACAAACTTGAAGTCATCAGCGTACGCACTAATTACGGTAGAAAGAACATATTATTTGAAGGGGTTCGTCTGTTTAATGAATTACCGGACGATATCAAAGAGTGTGATAACATGAATTCATTTAAAAATAAGCTTAAAAAACATATATGTACCTTATAACGTCTAATACTCTGGAGGAAATTGTATTGTACTGTATTATCATACTTATTACTTTGTATCTCATTTTAAGCGGACTGTACTATGTTCTTATGAGAAATAAATTTCTTTAAACCGATGTGTACTACTGAATAAATAAATAAATAATAAATAAATTGTCATTTACGACAATGTTTCTTTCAGTGCAGTTTTATTTTATGGAGTTGTTCACCATTCTATGCAATAATGCGTCCTATGTATTTATAGGTTACTAGCTTATGCCCGCGGTTTCGCCCGCGTGCAGTTCGGGAATTGCCCACGGGATCTTGTCTACTTCTGGGATAATAAGTAATCTATGTGCTATACCAGACTATAATCTATCTCTGTGCCAAGTTTCATCCAGATCTGATCAGCCGTTCTGGCGTGATTGAGTAACAAACATCCATTTGTGACTATTCCAATAAGACCCTAGTCTGATAAAATTTTCGTTTTTCCTAAGTCATATAAATATTAGTACTTATTTCGGCTCCCCAATTAAGGTAAGGAGAGGAGCTATGCCCCAAAAGCCTCGCACAGCTCTGTAAAGCCAACCAAGAGGAATTACTTTTCCACCGAAATAAGGAGATTGGATTTCAGTCCTGCTCCGACTTTTAGAAGCTAGGGAACAGGACTGGGTACTAGGTGAAGTTAGTATTGGGAGATCACAGTTAGGACATATACATGAATAATAACACATCATATAAAACAATATAACAATAAAGTATGAAGCAATAAGACAAACGTACGCAAAGATAAGATATATGATTAAAAAGGGTTGGTGAAGGGAACGTTATGCTTGCGCTTAAGGATTCCATTATTTACCGTTACGTTAATTCAATTATTTAAATGTATTACGACCCCATCTCTATGGCATGTAACCGGTTACAATAACTGCCTCAGTACGTGACTGTTAGACCTAAGCGCATAGGTCCACTAAGGACACTGCTACGAATTCTAACAGACCACGCTCCCTAAGCACAATTCACATGTCTTTCTCAATCCTAAGACAGAGTTCTGAGGAGTCCTGCTGCCATTGAGGAAGGCACGTTTTGGTAGTTATTCCTACACGCGTATTCATGTTAAACACCCTTACGGCAATCTACACCTTGACTATGATACAACATAACTTGCACAAGCGCACCGTAGACTCAGTCTGTAGCAGAACATATTACGATTGGCGATTGGTGAACGTCAAGTGGGAACTTTCGTCACTTCACATTTCTTTAATCTAACCCCATGTCGTGGTTGCGTGTCTCGCTAAATTGTGTCGATTCAGTAATAGGCCAACCAGTGGCTGGATTTGGTTTCAACGAGACAAACAGCCGGGTTTGACTTTTCAGTCCCTAGCGTTCCTTAGAACGGAGCTATCAATTCGATGTTTCAGTGTGAAATACTTCAGGAAGCCTAACCCCACTCCCGAAATGTGTTCCAGCAATGCCTACGCAATGTTTCTGAGCTAGACCTTTACAGGAAGCAATAATCACCATCGGAGCTTGGTTACTTTGTACAACAAGTACAAGTTGGCATTATAAATTACTGTTAAATATCATTTGTTTTAATCAAACTGTGATTATGGTGTTGCCTTCACCACTGAACAATATAGATTGTTCTACTTAAACTGAATATAGCGGTTCTGCCTTCCATTTGTGTTGCGTCAGAATATAAGTCAACATTTGTCTATATACATTAGTCATTCGTATTAGTCGAAATCCTACATGTCGTTATGGAAGGCCAACCGTCCCTAGAAATCAAGCGCAGACGGTAGATATTTGCCAAGGTACGGAATAGGAGTTGGACACATAACACATGATATAATTATATACATCGTGGCTCCGCATCACTGCTTTGCATGCTGTAATAAATGAATTACGCTGGTGCATTATATTAACAGTTAGACATTGTGATGATTGAGGTGGCTGCCTCGCCTTACTGGAATAAATGGGTTACGCGGGGCTTTATATTAACAGTTCTTTACGCTACCGCCAAACTGCTACTTAAGCTAGGGTTTAATTATAGTTAACACTTACCACGTGTTCACTGAAGATGATTAGTCTAAAACTAACTTACAGAATACCGCTCACACCACCAGTTTCGTCTCCGCCACTGCTCGTCTCATTGCGCGTCACGACACTTGTTTCCACCAGACTTATTACTACTACTTATATTTGATTTATAAAACATTAATCGCTCTATTACGACCCTACACTGGGACATGTGCATCTTGGTACCAAGACTACGCTAATTTCACGAGACTAACCTAGGACGTCCTAGTACTTTAACCGTTTTAGACCGAATACCGTGACTTAGCCTGTCTAATCCCAGACCAGACTCTTACGTCCGACCTCTTTCGTGATTCGAAATTCACTGCCGCTACTCAATGTGCATCTCCTGGCTTTCGCCTTCTCCCAGCCTCCTCGGCGTTTGCCCTTTTTTTCGTAAATCTCTCAATTGTTTTAAAGGATCACTTCGGGCGCGACTATATTGCAACCAGATGTTGCGCTGGTATTCAGGAATGCATTTAGAAATCGGATACTTTTATCGTTTCTTAAGAATTTGTTGAATTATTACATTTGCCCTGTCAATAACCCAAGTGGGTTTCCCATTAAGTAAAGAATTTATGTGCTCCTAAGAAATCCAATATTGTTTTAAAATTCAATAGAAGAAAGAACGCATCGCCTTTAACTGCCAAGCCATAAAGTAGAGGTTTAAAGTGTTTGCACGTGGCCGGTAACGCGTGTTGATTTTTAAAACAATAATCGAGAATAAGATATTTGCTTAATAATTAGGAGTATGTGAGAGACAGTCACACTTGCTTGCCTTGTGGTTAGATAAGTGAACTATGGTATTCTGTAAAGTTCATTTTGTCAGGGATTTCAAAATTCAACTTCAAGACTTCAGTGGAATGTACCTACAGGCGTCATCGTTTCAAGAGCACTGAGTCTCAATCGCGTTTGCTACACAGCTAGCGGCGCGGGCGAAGTACATATCAGTATCCCCGCACCCGCAAGTGTTGCAAGCAGCATGGGTTGGCAGTTGTATGTACTAGCTGTGCTCGCTGATCTCGAGAACATTCTGCTTATACATCGATATGACGTGTTTCTTGTAATAACACTGATTCATTCCTATAGTTCTACCCCCCCCCCCCCCTCGAGTTCAACGAAGAAATTCCGGAACGAACGAGTTAGTGTTATTAGGACGCAAAAGGTACGATGCATTACGTCTAAAGGAGTCTGCCCAGTACACCTCACCACGTCATGAACGTATCAGGCAAAAAATATTCTTCAAGAATATAGGGTTATATCTGTGTATGGTGACCGTTCTAACCCGTTATAACCGGGTATGATACACTGTTATACGTTCTAGTGGGCATAGTAGTCCGTGTCATGTTCTTTCCGTGCCTGATACGTTCATAGCATGGCCATGCGGTGTAGTGGGCAGACTCCTTTAAACTAATGGTTTTTCATGCAGACTGAGGTTGGACTAAGACATAAGATGAATTATATTAATAGAATAATGTGAGAATCATTCTTTATACAATATTAATAGCCTTTTTATATCTGCATCTAGATTTTTAAGGTATTCTGGGACACTTAACGGTGATTTAGTATTGCAAATAGCTGCTGTTGTAGGTACCCTCAGCTGATAGCTAAGTCAACAACACTTGCTGGCAATATGTTACGTTGTAAAGCGAAGGTAAATGCGCTAATGTTTGCATTACAAGCGCCTCGCTTAGATCGCGCGACTGTTGTTGATAAACGCGCACTATTGCACCGCGCTCCGTGCTGACGTGCAGCGTTGCTACCTGCAAGCGCAGTTGAACACAAAATATTCCGCTACGTTAACATTCAAATGAGTATAATCTTAATCAGCAATTCAATCTATTGACCAATGACTACAACATATTATGTAGTACAGTCAACAGCAAAAGTAGATGATCAAAATCAGAAATTCAATACTAATGAACGGAGTTCGCGTCAGAACTGTGTGGCGTCGAAGTGACTCAAAAGTATGTGATTGTAAATTAAAGGCAAATAATTCACTTCGACGCCACACAGTTCTGACGCGAACTCCGTTCATTAGTATTGAATTTCTGATTTTGATCATCTACTTTTGCTGTTGACTGTACGTCACTGAGACTCATAGTCGATAAACGGTAGAACGATGAAAAATGTGCATTATTTATTTGTAAATTCACGTGCAGTATCTCCGCGGTAGGATTTCACCTGCAACCAAACACATTCAAACATTTACGAAAATATTCCCAATGTCCGCTCTTTATGTCTTTTAAATCTCTTTGCGTGTTACGTTTTAATGTGTCTGCGTCCGCGCCCCGCACCACTCCGCACCGCCCCACCCCGCGCCGCCTCGCCCCGCGCCGCCCCGCGCCGCGTCGCGTCGCGCCGCGGCTCTCCGCGCTTTGAGATTGGTTTTCTCTTATAAGGCTTTCCAAGAATACGGGGATTACCTTCCTTTATATTTACACTAGCATTTCGCCCCGGATTTGTGCGGGAGCTATGTATTTTAGATAGAAGACAGAATTCGGCTCTCAACCTGCACAAACATGTTCAACAAGCGAGTAACGAGATCAGATTGGTAACCGTCGCGCGTCGCGAGGTCGGCGGCCGAGCTGGGAAGTGTTCGTAAGAGGAACACAAAGTAAACCACTTACAATATCAAATACGAAGCACTCAACTAATACCTTTACTTAAGATAAGTTATCGAGGGACGATAACCTTATTTTACTCTAATATGTTGAAGAACTGTACAAAATCTTCATGAAACGATCGATCTGAGGTCGGTAACAAACAGAGAAGGTAACGAACTCGCCAGATGTGGCAATAATGGAAACTGTACCGTCCGGATGACCTGCGTGGGCTGTCGAGCGATGCGCGTTCGATAGCGCATTACGACATGGGGCGGTGTGACGTAATAGTGGGAGCTGACCGAAGGAGAGGATTGACGTCTAAATAATGTATGTTACGGAGCTCTGCGGGTCCAAGGGTGCCAGAGGCCCGCACGGGACACCGCTGTTTCTAAATGCATAGAATTTGGATGATCCACCACCGTGCGGCCTCCGGCCGATAGTGCCGCAACCCGGCCGGCCCGCTCCCGGTACTAACACAACTATCGTATAAGTTTATTGATGGGATCCGCTCGGGTCGCTAAGAGATCACTATCAGTAAGACATGCCTCAATTTTATGTATATTTTTACTAGTGAAGGATGTGTAGGTACTCGGCATTTTATATCCGTATGACTTGATGGCGACTGCGGTGCGGTGCGGTGCGGTGCGGTGCGGTGCGGCGCGGTGCGGGCAGCGCACGATACATGTACACCCTATATCCGCACATATTCGCATGATCGCGCCGCTCGCTGCAAAATTGACGAATAATACCGCACACGTGGTTTACGTTTACTACCTACATACATAACATAAATTCAAAATGTACGTATAGAGGTACATACTCATTTGTCTATGCATTAAAACATTGTTAATACTGCCGTAGAATTGAGATGAATCTGTGCAGTACTATTATTTACTAGTGCACGTAAATATTGCAAGGTATTAACACAACTTTAGTCGTACGGCAGCTGATCAACAAGCGGCAACAATAGAGTCGTGGGAGCCTGATAAAGAAACTAATAGAATAATGACTCGTAGCGCTATCGTTGCTAAGCATCAGGGCAGTCATTCTTTGCCCATTACATCATGATTGCGTACCTTTGCTACGTCGTAGAAATGCTACGTCGTAATATTGCTACGAATAAGTGATTCTACGAAGTAGTAACGCTACGTCGTAGCGGTGCTACGGCGCCTGGGTTACCGTTACATGATCAGTGCAAAAATAAACTCAAATATTAAACTTGCATTGTAAGCAAGAGAGACAGCCATCTACCGGTTAAAACGAAATGTTTGCATTGTGCATATAATATTTTGTAGCTAAACATCAGTATATCTGACTCCGTACATGCTCAAAGCAACAGCTTATTCTGTACATTTATAATGAAAGCTGCAAGCTGCTAGTTAATGGTGACTGTCACCGGAAGCGACGCAACAGCTCAGCCGTGCCGGAAGTGAGGCTCGCTTCCGGGAGCGTTCTGTATTGAGATTACGTACTTTGTTATAGACAGAGGTGATCGATTGTGGGACAGTATGCTCTGTAGCAAGTCATGAATATTGGATGCTTTCATTAGAACCAAGTGTTTTGCAAAGAAGTTTTATAAGAAAATTAAAACTAATTGAATGCCTTTAAACATTTCGTCCTGTGTGCATATGTACTGTGGCTTGAAGGCGCAGGAATGAATCCTAAACTAGACACCTGTCTTGCAAATTTATATTTTTTTCGAATTTTAAAAGTATACAACCACAAAGAAGACAATGGCTTTGAGGTTTGTTGCGGAAAGGTTTTAGAGGCTTTAATGCAGAAGAATTTATTTATTCAGATAAATTAGAAGAAAATAACCTAGTCTTTATTAATAGTATTTTTTTATCCTTGATATATACTGCAGCGTTCCCTCAGCCTTAAAGCGTCTTTAAACCTTTCTTTTCTTTATTATAGCCAAAATTTTATGATGTGAACCAATTTTAATTCAAAGAATAGATTTTATTGATGCGATTAAACCGTTACTATGTTATATTAATTTACTGGTATGTATTGACTATTGAATTTTCTAATCGTAAATCCCTTCCATCTTATTTCTGTCCCTCATCCTGATAGTTCTGTCCTTTGAAACTATTAAGTATGAGGATAGACGAGTGAAACCACTGCTTGCTAGTAACGCACTGTCGTTTATTGCTAACGTACTTATCGGTGCGTAGGCACACGCACACATACTCAACATCCCTCCCCTTAGCTTAGAAATACAATTCAAACATCTAAGCTCCAAAAATGAGCTGTAGCTAAACTTACATTCTAATAGGTAGCTAAACTTACATTCTAATAGTACAATTTGTAGTTGACTTTAGGCCGATTGCGTTTAGACCGTGGTGTCGGCACAGGCTCACTTGCCTGCTGTTGCTGTGGCGCTTCGCCAGAATGACCAGTGCTAGGAGAACCGGCTAAAGTCTCCTGGTACTCTTCCTCTTCCCCGGAGTTGTCTGGTGTTGTAGGCTGTGAAACAACCACTAGGGGTGTACCTGGGGGTGTGGCTGTTCTTGTCAAGTTGGAACCCTCTGCAGCCGTTGACGTGTCTTCGCTACCTTCACCAGTGCCCGGTGGCGGCATCTGTTCAGTTTGCGTCTCTGGCGTTGAGCCACCACTTAACTCCTCATGGTCTTTATCCACGTCTTTGTCGTCATAGCAATCGTCACCTTTATGCCTTATTATCTGGTTTTTATGTTTTTTTATAGTCATCGAATTGGCTTCATCTTTTATTAAATACAACACTTTGCCGATTTTTTTAACAATTATCCCTTTACACCATGTATATTTTCCATTTACGGTATGTTTTTTATAATAAACTATGTCTCCGCTAGCAAAAACTGGTGTGTTTTGTCCGCCCGTCTTATTTTGCAAACACTGTTTACGTTTAACCATTTTAGCAAGAGCCGTGGATGAAGGTGACGGCGATTCGGGTTTCAATAGGTCAAGACGCGTTCTAAGCTTTCGGCCATAAACTAGCTCAGCAGGTGAAACCCCGGTTAATGTGTGAACGGAATTCCTGTAGTCAAACAAGAATTTTAAAAGTTTGTTATTTAAATTTCGCGGCCCATTACCACTCAGCAAGCTTGTTTTAATACCTTTCTTAACTATCTTAACATAACTTTCCGCCTGCCCGTTACTGGCGGCATGGTATGTCGGTGACGTCACGTGCGAAATTCCGTTCACCCTACAAAAAGCCTCAAACTCATGTGACGTAAACGATGTACCATTGTCGCTAACCAGTGTATGTGGCATACCAAATCTTGACATAAACTCATACAACCTGTCAATCGTTGCTGAAGTAGAAGTACTGCACTTCATATTATAAACCTCTACCCATTTGGTATAAGCATCCACTACGACTAAAAAAGAATTACCGTTAATAGGCCCCAGGAAATCAATGTGCACCCGGTAAAATGGCGTTGGTGGATATTCCCAATGCGCGATCGGCGCCCGCGCCGGTGATGGTCGCAGTCGCATGCACACGTCACACGATCCTATCAACCGCTCTAAAGCAGCGTCTATCCCCGGAAACCAAACACGCGCTCGCGCCTCTGCCTTTGTCTTCACGATTCCTAGATGCGACTGATGCAATTCCATTAGAATTTTTGTTTGAAATTTCTCTGGAATTACAATTTTGTGTCCTCGCATAACACAACCATTTTCATAAGACAATTGTGTCCTGCACGCATGATACGCCTGCAAACCATCACCAGACATTTTCCTAGGCCATCCGTTTAACACAAAATGCACCACCTTACGCAAAGTCTCATCTGCAGTTGTCGCCTCGCGTAACATTTTTAACGTTACCGGTAAACTACCTTCCACCACAAAATTAATATATACGATGCGCGGTCGAGATCGGGCACCGTCGCGTCTACGCCCTGCATGCCCCCGTCCGCACCTGCCCCCTCGGGCAGGCAAGCGCGAGATAAGAAGTCCGCACTGTTGTTAGCACTACGCACATATTCGATTTTATAATTATAACCGCTCAGGAACAGTGCGTATCTCTGTAATCTATTGGCTGAAACTTCTGGTACCCCACGGTGCGGTCCGAAAATCGACAACAGTGGCTTATGATCGGTCCTAAGAATAAACGGAACTGACCTGCCATATAAATATTGATGGAAACGCCTTATCCCAAAAATAATCGCGGTCGCTTCCTTTTGGATCTGCGAGTAACGTTTCTCGGCAGTATTAAGCGTCCTCGATGCAAAAGAGATCGGTCTCTCAGTCCTATCTGGTTCTGCTTGAGACAATATTGCAGATAAACCTACTGGTGATGCATCTACTGTTAAAATTATAGTTGCGTCTGGGTTAAAATGTGCTAGTACTTGTTCTGATGCTAAACATGTCTTAATAGCGATGAACGCTTCATCGTGTTCCCGTGTCCAACACCACCTGTTACCCTTTTTCAACAACTCATACAAAGGGCTTAAAATTGAAGACGCGTTAGGAACAAAGTTCCTGTAATAATTTACTAACCCTAAAAATGACTGTAATTGATTAATATTTGCCGGCACCGGTGCTTCGACCATGGCTTTTATTTTCAATTCAATTCAATTCAATTCAATATTTTTATTGTGGATCATAGGTACAATACAGTTCTTAAGTCGTTTAATTTAGATCAGCTATGTCCCGCCCGTAGGGCATACAATAATAACACATAAATTAGTGATTCGATGAAATTTACATTATTGCATATTAATATTATTTTAACTCTAGCACAATGAATTTCTGTGGTGATTTATGTAGTCCATCTTTATTTATCACATAACCTAGATAATTAACTTCATCTTTGAAAAATACGCACTTTTCTTTCTGTAAGGTAAGTCCCGCGTCTTGTAATTTTAACAGCACTTGATGTAATCTATCCAGGTGCTCCGATCTTGTTTTCCCGGTTATCAAAATATCGTCGAGCATACACAGTGTGCCGGGCACGCCCGCCAACACGCCCTCGTGGCCGCGTAAAACTTGTACCGTTCGCCGAAACCACACCGCTTTGGAGTGAAATGCTCGTCCAAAAGCTTCAGAACGTCATCATATGGTACGTCCTGCAGCTGCTTTGGCAACGCGAGGTCCGCCGCCAACTTGTGTGTGCCATCCGCGAGTGCGCTCAGCAAGATAGCTCGTCGCTTTGTTCCTGTAGGATCGCTCGTCCCGGTGATGTCGTTAGCCACATACCACTGTTTAATGCGGCATTTGTAGGTCTCCCATGACTGTACGTTGTGATCAAACGCTGACAAAAGGCCAAAAATCGTGCCGGACATTTTTACTTTTATTTTACGTAGGTAGTAGGTACTCGTCGCCAATATTAAGTATGAGGATAGACGAGTGAAACCACTGCTTGCTAGTAACGCACTGTCGTTTATTGCTCACGTACTTATCGGTGCGTAGGCACACGCACACATACTCAACAGAAACTGTGTTAGTAAAACCGATTTTTTAATTTTTTTGTAGGTTGAATAATCAGTTAAAAAGGGTCGAATTTATTAAGGGCGTTCCCTTTATCTTATAACTTATTCCCCTTCTGGCTGGCTGAGTTCTGTTTGATAACTGCAGCGTGGCCTCTTGCGAGTGACGTTTCTGATTTGGTCGACGACGGCGGAGTTTTGTTGCGTGTTCTGCTGTTGATGTGGACGTTTGTGTGACCCAGCAGAGGCGGTGCTGAGAGGTCGCGACACACGACTTAATTACCCATAGACGTGTTTTCGTTGAATGTCAAGGTATTAATGATTTATGTTGAAACTCCAGAGGACGGCTTCGTATTATTATCCCTAAGAAGATAGTAACTTTAAAACTATACATATTTTTTCCTTTTTATGTTCCTTCAATTTTTTATTGAACTTAATTTAACCTGTGTGCACTTTTTACCAAAAAAGTAAGACATTAATGCAACAATGCCTACTTAGCAAAAATTATTTGAGTTATGAATTTAATCATAAATATATATTTTATTTTAGTTGTGCAGGAAATAATCATTTACCCATTTTTTTGTTGTTTTGTTATTTTAACAAATTGTGTGATATTGATTATACTTTAGTTAAAGCGGTGAGCTGTTTTCTTCATTTTTTACGCCACAACGTGTAAGTTGTTGCGTGTCTTTAGTTATTTTATAAACATACACATCTTTTCGATTGGGCGCTCCATCGCTGTCAATGTGGTGAAGCAGTCGACTACCTCGGACACCATGGCCTTTCATGCAGTAAAAGTGCAGGTCGGATAGCGCGGCACGCTAGCATTAACGATCTCATCCGTCGTGCTCTTGCCACCGCCGGGGTGCCAGCTGTCTTAGAACCCAATGGCTTGGCACGCGTCGATGGGAAGAGACCAGATGGTATGACCACAATGCCATGGAAGTTGGGTAGGCCTTTGGTGTGGGACGCAACTTGCGTCGACACCCTTGCGCCATCCCATCTTCCTAGCACAGTGGGCTGCGCTGGGGCGACTGCTGCAGGTGCTGAAAACCTCAAACGGCGCAAATACAATCATATAATTGGTAGTTATGTGTTTGAGGCGTTTAGGGTTGAAACACTAGGGCCATGGGGTCCGAATGCCCACCTAGTTTTTCGGGAAATCGCCAAGCGGTTGGTCGACTCTTCACGTGACCAGAGGGCGGGCCTATTTTTTGGCCAAAGAATCAGCATTGCCATCCAACGTGGTAATGCTGCCAGCCTTCTGGGCACTTTTCCTGTTGACAGCGATGCGGACGAATTTTTGGATGCCCTGTAACCCTTTTATACTTGTACATATTTATTTCTATTATAGTTTTGTAGTTTGTAAATAATTAATATTTTGATTAAAGACTATCCTTATATAAACATTGATTCTATGGTTAGCTCATATTTTTGTCTTCTGTTGATGCTTTTCCGCATGGACCATTTCAAGTTTGTACTGGTGTCAGAAATGTAGTACTTTTAAAAATGTTTTAAAGTTGTACCATAAACTGAGGTGTATAATGTTGGTATTAAAGATATTTTGCATTTTTCATTTTTGCAAACTTAGATTCGATATTGTGTCGATAATAATGCATGTAATCGTTCGGGGGCACTACAAGACCAGACTGACAGTTGTCGCGGGGTACAGTCCCGGGTACTGTCAACAACAATCGCAATGTTTTAATTATTCAATAACATATTTTTCAGTACAACGTCAATTCCAATTTAAAAACCTGTTTCGAGTTTTAAATGAGTTTCCGCACATTGTTTGATGAACGTCCGCGATCGGACGCGGTTCAGCGGATTACAGCATTGCAGTAAAACCTCGCATGTAAATGATTGGCATTAGAGACCACAAACAAACGGACATACACTACACCAGGCTCGCGGCCGCTTCGCTATCCGATCAGCACACTCTTCAACGTTCATTGATTTTGTAATGACCTCTGACATATATGTACATACATATACGTTTTTACATACATATTGACACGTTATGCCGAATTTGACGATAGGTTTGAGTCAGTTAAACAATAACATTGACGTATTTAAAGTTAAAATAGACGTTGAGAAATACCTATTATAATATTGTGCGAGTGTTGGTGATTAGTGGAGTGAGCACACTTATCGGTGCAGAATCGGTATGGGTAGGTCAGAAAAAGCTTTATGTCCACGAAGGTAAAGCGAAAAAGACGTCATAAATGCGGCAAATGTGGTGAATTGGTGATACGTGAGCGGGTCAAATCGAGTCGTCGATAAGTGTGGAGACTTCTTAATTATAGTACGTCGGCTGTTCAACTCACTCGTATCGCTGCCTGACAGTTAGGTAGACACTAGGTAGTAGGTACCTGTCGGCACAACTCCGACATGATCATAATTATGAACATTGTGATAACAAGTTCCCGATACTTGCGAGTTGTTGTTACTATCGAGACTGTGCGGCGCTGTCGGCTAGCTGTGGCCTCAGCGCAGCCATCGATCGAACGGCAACTAACTACATTAGTTAGGGTATCAATGAGGCCTGCGGCTCTTATTATCACAAATTAATTCGACTAACTGCCGCTAACAGACGTAACTTCCTCTGCTCCCACACACAGAGCAGTGGCCCATCCACCGCCCCACCACCGCACCACCCATAGCACCGCAGGCCGCGGTTGAAACCTTCGATATGGTTATTGAAACAATACGTTTGGGATGGATATCCAATGAGCATTAAAGACTGTTATTCTGATAACTATGTTCAGGTACATTTACTGCACGTTTCTGTCACAATCAATAAGAATGTATTTGGTCCTGTAGGACCATACGAACCAAACACATCCACACGTGACAAGAGCGATCGGTCGCAGTCGCTAGTGTGACTGTCTCTCACATACTCCTAATTATTAAGCAAATATCTTATTCTCGATTATTGTTTCAAAAATCAACACGCGTTACCGGCCACGTGCAAACACTTTAAACCTCTACTTTATGGCTTGGCAGTTAAAGGCGATGCGTTCTTTCTTCTATTGAATTTTAAAACAATATTGGATTTCTTAGGAGCACATAAATTCTTTACTTAATGGGAAACCCACTTGGGTTATTGACAAGGCAAATGTAATAATTCAACAAATTCTTAAGAAACGATAAAAGTACCCGATTTCTAAATGCATTCCTGAATACTAGCGCAACATCTGGTTGCAATATAGTCGCGCCCGAAGTGATCCTTTAAAACAATTGAGAGATTTACAAAAAAAGGACAAACGCCGAGGAGGCTGAGAGAAGCCAGGAGATGCACATTGGGTAGAGGCAGTGAATTTCGAATCACGAAAGAGGTCGGACGTAAGAGTCCGGGATTAGACAGGCTAAGTCACGGGATTCGGTCTAAAACGGTTAAAGTACTAGGACGTCCCAGTAGGTTAGTCTCGTGAAATTAGCGTAGTCTTGGTACCAAGATGCACATGTCCCAGTGTACGGTCGTAATAGAGCGATTAATGTTTTATAAATCAAATATAAGTAGTAGTAATAAGTCTGGTGGAAACAAGTGTCGTGACGCGCAATGAGACGAGCAGTGGCGGAGACGAAACTGGTGGTGTGAGCGGTATTCTGTAAGTTAGTTTTAGACTAATCATCTTCAGTGAACACGTGGTAAGTGTTAACTATAATTAAACCCTAGCTTAAGTAGCAGTTTGGCGGTAGCGTAAAGAACTGTTAATATAAAGCCCCGCGTAACCCATTTATTCCAGTAAGGCAAGGCAGCCACCTCAATCATCACAATGTCTAACTGTTAATATAATGCACCAGCGTAATTCATTTATTACAGCATGCAAAGCAGTGATGCGGAGCCACGATGTATATAATTATATCATGTGTTATGTGTCCAACTCCTATTCCGCACCTTGGCAAATATCTACCATCTGCGCTTGATTCTAGGGGGTTCGCTTTACATAACGACATGTGCAATTTCGACTAATACGAACGACTAATGTATATAGACCAATGTTGACTTATATTCTGACGCACCACAAATGTAAGGCAGAACCGCTATATTCATTTTAAGTAGAACAATCTATATTGTTCAGTGGTGAAGGCAACACCATAATCACAGTTTGATTAAAACAAATGATATTTAACAGTAATTTATAATGCCAACTTGTACTTGTTGTACAAAGTAACCAAGCTCCGATGGTGATTATTGCTTCCTATAAAGGTCTAGCTCAGAAACATTGCGTAGGCATTGGTGGAAATCATTTCGGTAGTGGGGGTAAGCTCCCTGAAGTATTTCACACTGAAACATCAAATTGATAGCTCCGTTCTAAGGAACGCTAGGGACTGAAAAGTCAAACCCGGCTGTTTGTCTCGTTGAAATCAAATCCAGCCACTGGTTGGCCTATTACTGAATCGACACAATTTAGCGAGACACGCTACCACGACATGGGGTTAGATTAAAGAAATGTGAAGTGACGACAGTTCCCACTTCAGCGCCACCAATAACTATCGTAATATGTTCTGCTACAGACTGAGTCTACGGTGCGCTTGTGCAAGTTATGTTGTATCATAGTCAAGGTGTAGATTGCCGTAAGGGTGTTTAACATGAATACGCGTGTAGGAATAACTACTAAAACGTGCCTTCCTCAATGGCAGCAGGACTCCTCAGAACTCTGTCTTAGGATTGAGAAAGACATGTGAATTGTGCTTAGGGAGCGTGGTCTGTTAGAATTCGTAGCAGTGTCCTTAGTGGACCTATGCGCTTAGGTCTAACAGTCACGTACTGAGGCAGTTATTGTAACCGGTTACATGCCATAGAGATGGGTTCGTAATACATTTAAATAGTTGAATTAACGTAACGGTAAATAATGGAATCCTTAAGCGCAAGCGTAACGTTTCCCTTCACCAACCCTTTTAATCATATATCTTATCTTTGCGTCCTCTTGTCTTATTAGCTTCATACTATATTGTTGTTTTGCTATATATGATGTGATATTATTCTTGTACATGTCTTATCTGTGAATTCCCATTAACGCCACCTTGTATTCCCCCCCTGTCCTCCTAGTTTTCAAGGCGGGACAGGGCTGCCCTGAATCGGGAATTCAGTCCTCTCAGTCAGTGGAAAGGTGACCAGCCTGGTGACGAGCCTTACAGGGTCACGCGGATGGCGGGGCGTGACCTTTGCCCCTTAGGGGGCAACTGACCAAAATACTAATATTTACATGACTTAGGAATAACGAAAATTTTATCAGCCTAGGGTCTTATTGGAACAGTCACATGTGGTGCCGCGTGACCAGGATTCTCGTCATTAAATGTACTGATTCACTTCAGTGCAACGAGAAAGAACAATATATGGGTTACTATAATAATAACACAACGTAATTTTATGGCTCTAGAAATTGTAAGAGACGGCAATAATAACACAACGTAATTTTATGGTCCTAGAAATTGTAAGAGACGGCTCGAGTTACAACGGCTACAACGATTTATGTTTAATTAGATAACGATTTTGTTGTCATGATTAAAATCATCAACCATTGGCAGTGGGTTCAATTCCCGCATGATTTATCAGTTAAAATACTGCATTCCGTTGTCATGGAATTAGGGTTTGATTTCCACCTAGCGCAATAGGTGATAAGTAATTCTAATTAGATTCCTGTAATTAGACTCCTGTGTCATGGTATGTGGGTTCGATTCCCTGCGTGTTTTGTTAGTCTAGAGGGCATTGATTTCGATTTTAAAGAAAGTGAGTTACAATTTGAAAGATTGTTACTTGTGTTCCTGTGCCACCTTATTGATGGGTTCGATTCCCGGTAGGTTAAGGTTATGTGTCCGATAGTACACAGACCAATTTCAATTCATGTTTGCAATTGAAAGTGTTTATAATTGTACGAGAAGAGAGTGAAAGTAGATATACGAGTAAGACACGCGCTCAACTATGGATAAACTTTATATTATTAGTGCTAAGATACCAAGAAGCGTAAAGTTTACTAAAAGACAACTAATTTACTAAGAGTTACATTAACTATTATCCTAGAAATTTAACCTAAATCTTTCCGACTCTGTAGCCTATGTCATATAATTGGACAGATACTCGTGTGGACTTATTTCAAATTCCAGGATATTTCAATCTTCGTTTGGCTGACAGTTAACTTTGTCTAAACCTTTGGATTGTGAGGTGCGCTCGGGTCAAAGTTTCATCAAATTCAGCTGATGCCGCCTGACTCCAACGGCAGCCGTAGCGTGGTCCCAGTTGCGAAGCTAAGTTCCACTTTTATTAGACTCTATGGTTACCTGTAGTCATGTGATTATGACTTTGTTATCTCAAAAACAATTGTATATTATTTTGAGCTCTAAGACTATATTATAAACCTACCTAATCAGTGCCAAAATTGGAACCTACCAGATAAAAATCGTGCCAATATTTTAATATCCAACTGTGGAAATTACAATAATGTGTCCTAATAATCCAATAATTGTTTGGACAATCTAGGGTGTCTAAATTTCAAAGTTAAATCCAAGGTCAAGATTCTCATTTGCTCAATATAGGTACACAAGATTTATTGTGATTTTAATGCAAGATAGGCTCTTAATATTTCTATAAATGTGCAAAAGGTAGTTATTTCAAATAACATAACTTCGATTTCAACTACAATTTTCCAACTCTAAGTTGAATTTCGGAACTGCTCTTTCCTCTTAGAATCGGAGGGGGGCGACTAAGTGGAATAAATCCTAATATTTCTATGTGCGGACTATTTCAGCTACTCCTGGATACAATATCGAGGAGCTGAGTCAGCGTTGAGGTGCATTGGGGAAGGCCTCTGTCCAGCGGCAGCTGCGTTAGGCTGAGTTTAGAACGAGAGAGCATCGTACGTAGCGTCGCCCGATAGCACAAATACTCTTATAAGAGACTCTGGTATGTAGAATTAAAGTATAAGCATGCACGGGTCTCCTGCAATTGCCTGAAACGTGGTAAATGATAGAAATATTTTGAGGGAGAATAATCTCAAATAGCGGAATTATGTATCAGTTAAAGATACCTCTGCGAAACTAGGCAAAATTATAGCAGACGATGCATCCTATTGGATTCATGTTCCAGTTGGAACGATTTTAATAATTTGATTAAGAGAACATAGCGGTGTATTTTTAAACTCTATAGTAATGTCATGGAGAGCCACAGCGCATCCTATTGTGAAAGCTCATACGCTGTACTGCGTCACGCGTCTGATTTTCAGAGGGGGGAATGTGACTGTCTCTCACATACTCCTAATTATTAAGCAAATATCTTATTCTCGATTATTGTTTCAAAAATCAACACGCGTTACCGGCCACGTGCAAACACTTTAAACCTCTACTTTATGGCTTGGCAGTTAAAGGCGATGCGTTCTTTCTTCTATTGAATTTTAAAACAATATTGGATTTCTTAGGAGCACATAAATTCTTTACTTAATGGGAAACCCACTTGGGTTATTGACAAGGCAAATGTAATAATTCAACAAATTCTTAAGAAACGATAAAAGTACCCGATTTCTAAATGCATTCCTGAATACTAGCGCAACATCTGGTTGCAATATAGTCGCGCCCGAAGTGATCCTTTAAAACAATTGAGAGATTTACAAAAAAAGGACAAACGCCGAGGAGGCTGAGAGAAGCCAGGAGATGCACATTGGGTAGAGGCAGTGAATTTCGAATCACGAAAGAGGTCGGACGTAAGAGTCCGGGATTAGACAGGCTAAGTCACGGGATTCGGTCTAAAACGGTTAAAGTACTAGGACGTCCCAGTAGGTTAGTCTCGTGAAATTAGCGTAGTCTTGGTACCAAGATGCACATGTCCCAGTGTACGGTCGTAATAGAGCGATTAATGTTTTATAAATCAAATATAAGTAGTAGTAATAAGTCTGGTGGAAACAAGTGTCGTGACGCGCAATGAGACGAGCAGTGGCGGAGACGAAACTGGTGGTGTGAGCGGTATTCTGTAAGTTAGTTTTAGACTAATCATCTTCAGTGAACACGTGGTAAGTGTTAACTATAATTAAACCCTAGCTTAAGTAGCAGTTTGGCGGTAGCGTAAAGAACTGTTAATATAAAGCCCCGCGTAACCCATTTATTCCAGTAAGGCAAGGCAGCCACCTCAATCATCACAATGTCTAACTGTTAATATAATGCACCAGCGTAATTCATTTATTACAGCATGCAAAGCAGTGATGCGGAGCCACGATGTATATAATTATATCATGTGTTATGTGTCCAACTCCTATTCCGCACCTTGGCAAATATCTACCATCTGCGCTTGATTCTAGGGGGTTCGCTTTACATAACGACATGTGCAATTTCGACTAATACGAACGACTAATGTATATAGACCAATGTTGACTTATATTCTGACGCACCACAAATGTAAGGCAGAACCGCTATATTCATTTTAAGTAGAACAATCTATATTGTTCAGTGGTGAAGGCAACACCATAATCACAGTTTGATTAAAACAAATGATATTTAACAGTAATTTATAATGCCAACTTGTACTTGTTGTACAAAGTAACCAAGCTCCGATGGTGATTATTGCTTCCTATAAAGGTCTAGCTCAGAAACATTGCGTAGGCATTGGTGGAAATCATTTCGGTAGTGGGGGTAGGCTCCCTGAAGTATTTCACACTGAAAGATCAAATTGATAGCTCCGTTCTAAGGAACGCTAGGGACTGAAAAGTCAAACCCGGCTGTTTGTCTCGTTGAAATCAAATCCAGCCACTGGTTGGCCTATTACTGAATCGACACAATTTAGCGAGACACGCTACCACGACATGGGGTTAGATTAAAGAAATGTGAAGTGACGACAGTTCCCACTTCAGCGCCACCAATAACTATCGTAATATGTTCTGCTACAGACTGAGTCTACGGTGCGCTTGTGCAAGTTATGTTGTATCATAGTCAAGGTGTAGATTGCCGTAAGGGTGTTTAACATGAATACGCGTGTAGGAATAACTACTAAAACGTGCCTTCCTCAATGGCAGCAGGACTCCTCAGAACTCTGTCTTAGGATTGAGAAAGACATGTGAATTGTGCTTAGGGAGCGTGGTCTGTTAGAATTCGTAGCAGTGTCCTTAGTGGACCTATGCGCTTAGGTCTAACAGTCACGTACTGAGGCAGTTATTGTAACCGGTTACATGCCATAGAGATGGGTTCGTAATACATTTAAATAGTTGAATTAACGTAACGGTAAATAATGGAATCCTTAAGCGCAAGCGTAACGTTTCCCTTCACCAACCCTTTTAATCATATATCTTATCTTTGCGTCCTCTTGTCTTATTAGCTTCATACTATATTGTTGTTTTGCTATATATGATGTGATATTATTCTTGTACATGTCTTATCTGTGAATTCCCATTAACGCCACCTTGTATTCCCCCCCTGTCCTCCTAGTTTTCAAGGCGGGACAGGGCTGCCCTGAATCGGGAATTCAGTCCTCTCAGTCAGTGGAAAGGTGACCAGCCTGGTGACGAGCCTTACAGGGTCACGCGGATGGCGGGGCGTGACCTTTGCCCCTTAGGGGGCAACTGACCAAAATACTAATATTTACATGACTTAGGAATAACGAAAATTTTATCAGCCTAGGGTCTTATTGGAACAGTCACACTAGCAAAGCACCAAAAGTTATTACGTCCAGATTCAGTTCCCGAAGTGATTCATATTTAGTAGTTAGTGGGTACGTTAGCACGGTGCAGCTCGCTCCAGCAACAACAGACTTTATTAAACTCATTTTCTACCTAGACTTTTGACAAGTATGTTCAGGTCCAGTATATTGTGTGGAGCGACTCCCTATCTGACCTCCACAACCCAGTACCTCGCTTTGTTAAATAAACTGTGACACAAAAATATGTAGCGAGTCTTGTGTTGAGAGTTGTAATTCAGTTTGCACAGATCTGCAGCTACCCGCCGCGCGCCAGCTACGTGAAGGTGTTGACGCGACGACGCGGGCGTAAGTAATTTGTACGAAGCGCGAACACCAGAACCTGACGCAGCTGCACTACGGAAATGTTCCTAGGAATGTGAATTTGTAAATCACATGATATTTTTCTAGAGAAACAAGATTTTCAACTGCCAGAGACTACCGGCTAGGAGGAGAGCGAACATTTCAACAACGATAAATCAAAACACGTTTTAAAAACGTCTCATATAGAAACCCAAAAAATGTACGAATACATTACGTGAACCACACATAACTCAACCGTATTCAAAACAAACCTACCCGACATACCAAACGACGTTGTTTAACTAGGGATAGTTAGGGACTGCATTCGCAACACGCGCACCTCACAACACGATGATTTGTTGCAGCAACAACTAAACTCGCTCGTCACACGGATAATGTCCGCATGTGTTGCTCTACCTGCGCCACGCCACGCCATGCCACGCCACGCTACTAATGCGCCGATGTTTCTAAACACAAACATCGCAGAAGTACCATATCATTTGCCTCGCGAAGATTAGATAGCCCATAGTAGTAGATAATATAGTGGAATAAATTAATTGTATACTTGGCTAGTTCGAGACATGAGAACCAACAAAGGGCGACCAATGTGAATCTACTTTTGTTTTTAATTCAGCTGCTGCAGTTTTGAGCATACGACCACGCGAGAGAACAGACCATAGACTCGGTGCTCCCGAAGACAATGAGTTTGCTTCTCTTTGGTTTTGCTTGACGTCTGCCGGCATTTCAATAGATGGCACTGGCAAAGTAGCAGGCCTTTTTTTTTTGGATGGGAAATCATCATATGACTCCTCCCGCTCTGGGTGGAGCGGAAGGGAGTGTCAGTCTTTGGAGTGTCAGACTTTTACTGACTAAAAACCACCCATGTTCCTTCTTTTGCCCTTTATGTTCCAGGGCCGCGGTATCTCTTTCGAACAGTCCCGCAGCCCTGGCAGGCATCGGCCCTTGCGGGCCCCTCATGTTTGCTGACATCCCTTTGAGGCGCGCGTGGAACACGAACGCGCCGTCGACACGGCCTGTCGTCATAAGACGGACGGACGGCGAGCTAGCCCATTACTCACCGTCCACAGGCCCGCGCCTACGGTGGCCGAGAGCCATCACGACGTGGCCCCCGACGCCCGGTGCATCTCTCGCGGCGGCTGGGACGTGAGGTTCTCTCCCTCTCACGTTCCGCCACCTCCTTCGCTAGCATGACTGCTTCGCAGAAGCAGGTGTCAGCTTCCCATTCCCTCTCGCACCGGACCATGGCTTGAACCAGGGCCGGACGCGAGAGGTCGCCTCCGCCAATCGCCGCTACGAGGACACGGCGGTGCTCCGCCCAAGCGGAGCAGACCCCCACGGTGTGTCCTCTGGGCGATCCTCACAATGATAGCACACGGGCGTATCCTCCCGCCCGATTCGGTGCAGGTACCTCCCGAAACATCCGTGTCCGGTGAGGACCTGCGTCAGGCGGAAGGTGAGGGCGCCGTGGCGCCTCTGTAGCCACTTCTCAAAGAGGGGTATCGTACTTATCGCCACTATTGTGGCGTGCCCTGTACGGGGTTGCGACAGTCGCTCTCTCCATGTCGCCATGAGATCGCGCCGGAGGTCTGTCCGCTGCGCGACAATTTGCCGCGGCAGCGGAGTTTTCCCCCGGCGAAGTGCCTCCGCGCGCCACTCGTGCAGGCGCGCAAGGACTATGGCCTCCAGATCCCATTTCGGCAATCCGGCAAGGAGGCTCGCCGCCTCGTGGGAGATCGTGCGGTATCCACGGATCAGCCTTACGGCTACCACCTTTTGGGGCGCGTTCAGATAGTGCGAAAGTAGCAGGCCTTTGTGTTAAATAGATTTGACAGTAGACCTTCTATCCTTCCTTACGTCGTTGTTGGGGAGAGTAGTATCAGTAGTGATGGATCGTCGGCTGCAAGTTTACCAGCAGTTCGGAATATGCGCAAGTCCAATAGTGGTCTGTTTGAGCAGAGTCTCATTATAGTCATTACTAATTAATCATTGACCACTCACTCACACATCCACATTTAACAGCGTAAGTTAAGCCTAAACACATGTAACAGTGATGGAAACGTCCTTTGATTGTTTGTCTCAATGCGGAAAAAAAGTTTCGTTCAACTAATTTGATTTTTGTTTTTAATGATCCTTTAATCTTACCTACTAGTGCTCGGCGTCTTTCCGCAAACAGAAACTACGAGATTACAAAATATTTAGATGTATCGTCATCAACTCACAACATTTTTTTGTTTTACACCTGGTATCCAGGTGTCCAGGTTAACCTGATCTGACTTGTACGTCATACTAAGTAGCGAACTTCACAACACGGTTGCTTCTCATTGCTGTAATAAGCGATATAAAATACAATTCCCTGTGAGTAAAGACACACTCTAGCTCGTTTCCCCGCGCGGTGCGTGCGATGCATCCCGCGCTATCACGCTAACCTGCCAGTCTTTCAAGACACCTCTCAAACTTGGTCGAGTTTTCCCGAAGAGAACCCTTTTATGATGCTATTTGCTCCCCTCAGTTTTACAGTATGAAGTTTGAGAAGAAAAACTATATAGTCAACATAACAACATGTAAGATTACCATCATATTTTATCTGTTGTGTAATACTAATAATGTATTAAGTTATCGTTATGATTGAATTGTAACGTTCCGCCACAAATGAAACGACTGTATAAATCTTTGATGTCCACACACAGCGTGTGGTGAAATTATTATATTGATCGTAAATATCGACATCAAAAGTCATTCAGCAAACAAATTAACAAAATTCAGAAGAAAGATGCTCGGGTCTGTGTGTCCACAGACTGGCGGCGCGGGGCGCGGGGCGCGGGACATCGGCTATGAATATTCATGGCCGGTCTGCGGGCGGTTTTTTCGCTCACAATGGAATCGGATTGGATCGGTACTCGGTAACGCTTGCAGGTGAGCGCAACCAGTTTACCGCCATCCCGAGATTTTGTCGCAGCATGTAGCTAACTTGTCTGATCATGATTTAGGAGATGGAAATTGGCCAAATAACTGCTTACATTACACTCGGAATGAGAAATGGGCTTTCAGAATCTAAAATGGACGTGTGAGTATAATGGACGAAATAAAAAGAACTGGCTGGCTGGCTGGCTCGCGTGGCTCGGGTATCTTACTTTGTTTGGTAGTAATCAAACAAGAGTATTAGGAGTTGTTTAAAAGCTCTCCATATTTGTTTTAATTAACCAAAGAGCCCCTCTTTAAATATGATGGAGATAAAAAGAGATAGTGAAAACTAAAGGAGAAGGAGGAAACTTCTTGTAATTGAGCTATTTGATAGTGTAAATCTTGTAAATGGATTCAAGCAAAAGAAAAAAACGTGTTGCGCTGAAAAAAAACTATTGTAAGTTTTTTTTTAAGTATATTGAAAGCTGGAGTCCCTGAGACCAAATACCGTCAGCAGAGACGGGTTCCGTTTCCCACAAAGCAAATGTCCTCCAAAACAAAACATAAACTATTTCCCTCCCCGGAGTTATATTACAAACAACACACAAACAAAACAAAAGGCTTTATAATATCAATCTGCAGAACACGCTCAATGAATCGCTCAACAAAACCGAAAGCCGCGCGCCGCCGCTGACTATCCAGGTGACGAACTCCCAACAATTAGAACACGAAAGCTAACCTTTACAACAGCTTAACAAAACTTAATATATTCTCTTATAGTTGAATTGGAAAGGTGGGATAAATTTGTTTTGGTGGGAACTGTTCCTTCGCTCCACGCTCATTGAGCGAAACGAGCGGAAAACGTAGCGTACGAGCGTGTGAGCGTACGAGCGTGTGAGCGTGCGAGCGTGTGAGCGCGCGAGCGTGTGAGCGTGTGAGCGTGCGAGCATGTGAGCGTGCGAGCGTGTGAGCGTGCAAGCGTGTGAGCGTGCGAGTGTGTCAGCAGGCATTTCGCTCAGCTCTATAGTTACACGAGCCCTCTCCGTAATTAGTGTCAGTAAAGTTTAAGTGATGAGAGTAAAGGTAATTTGTCGGGACATCTGTTACGCGAACTACTAAATAACATGGCTCGTTGAACTATTGCCTCGCGGGGTGCTTTATAGACCAGGGTAGAAGCCTTTAAAAATAATAAAAAGTGAAAAAAAATAATAGTAGGATGCAACCCCAGAAAAGGAGGGGAATATTATAAAAAAACCGGCCAAGTGCGAGTCAGACTCGCGCACCGAGGGTTCCGTACAAACCTGTAGGTATATAAGTAAAAGTTATGGTATTTTTATTGCTAAATGAAATCCATAACATAACAATGTGGAAAGCTGACGGTACCTTGTCAATACATATATAAAAACATTATGTATGTTCGGAAAAATCTTCATCTCTTTAAGAAGAGAAGTGATAGACATAATTTTAAAAATTTAAGATTTTCGGAATTTTTCCTATATGTGTACTTTATAACGTTGCTTCATGCCAAATTTCAAGATTCCAGGTCGTCTGGAAGTATCCTTTAGGTTTTGATTCCCTTGCGAGTAGTTGCGAGTTTCAAAATATGCGGCTTTAATTGCTGTATCTTTTGATTGCGTTGACGTAGAAGTTTGATTTTGTTACAGCTTAAAGATATTATAGACTTGAGTATTTGTTAAGAATTTCAATATAATACCACTACGCGTTCATGAGTAAAGGGGTAATAAGTTTAAAATTATTAAAAATATTTTTATTATATGATGTAACTAAAAATTTATGCTTTTCGCAATTTTTCCTTTATCTGTGTTATAAGACGTTGCTTCGTACCAAATTTCAAGATTCTGAGTTCACGGGAAGTACCCTGTAGGTTTTGATTCCCTTGCGAGTAGTGGCGAGTTTCAAAATATGCGGTTTTAATTCCTGTTTCTTTTGATTGCGTTGACATAGAAGTTTGATTTTGTTACAGCTTAAAGGTATTATAGATTTGAGTATTTGATATGAATTTCAATATAATACCACTACGCGTTCATGAGGAAAGGGGTAGTAAGTTTAAAATTATTAAAAATATTTTTATTATATGATATAACTAAAAATGTATACTTTTCGCAATTTTTCCTATATCTCTGCTATAAGACGTTGCTTCATACCAAATTTCAAGATTCTGAGTTCACGGGAAGTACCCTGTAGGTTTTGATTCCCTTGCGAGTGTCGAAAATTTGCGGCATAAACGGGAGTATCTTTTGATCGCGTTGACTTAGAAGTTTGATTTTTTCACAGCTCCAAGAGACCATAGACTTGAGTATTTGATATGAATTTCAGCTTGATACCTCCACGCGTTCCTGAGAAAAAAGGTCTTGACAGACAGACAGACGGACAACAAAGTGATCCTATAAGGGTTCCGTTTTTACCTTTTGAGGTACGGAACCCTAAAAATGAAAGGAAAAATAATTTACTGGTGATCTGAGGTCGGGAAGGCGATGGGGGTGAGTTTTTAAGGGTAAAAAACAGTTTTTCTCGATTTCCGGCAAAACTAAAAGTCCTATCGAAAAAAGTCAAATAGCAATTTTTTTTTTAAATTTTGGTTTTAAAAATTATCGACCCTGGTCTATTACAGATTAGTTTGGCTTTGAAAACTTTTATTGTTATAAAATCTAAGTTTGATTTATGTAGCACGAAATCCAATTTTTGTCACAGGTTGAGAGGCACAAGATGAAACTCACGAGGAAAAACACTGAGCTACAGTAACAACCTGTTATCGACGTCAGTAACACTGCGCTACAGTAACAACCTGCTATCGACGTCAATAACTTCTCATCTCGTTCAGAAAGTCTATCCTCAATGTGGTCCGACAAACTCAGCTTAGACAGTGATTTCTGCAAAGTTAAAATATTTGATTAGTTGAGTCGCGGTGTCTGTCACAAGATGAGGCGTTTGAACTTTGTGTACTGAAGTTAAAGCTTATAACCTAATGTTTGTAATAACTTGCGCTAAGGGCAGAAGAGGGCAAAAGTCAACAACAGCAAAGTAAGTCATTGTCTAATAGAATGTAAACGAGAAACCCGACCATTTAATTTCTTCTTGGATTCTTTGAAAATTTTGGCAATTTGATACCGATTTGTCGATGTATGTGGATAGAACTAACTTGCATTGTGGGTATTCTGAACTTTGTATAAATTCGCTTAAGATTTTATATTAAACAACAAAACATTGATCACTTTTCGCTCATCGTCGACACACAAGTCGCAGTCACCGGGAAGTTGAGAAAGAATTTAAACTGGCCTGCAGTGCGGGCAGCGAAACGCCGGCGCCGGCGGTGAATGCGTAATGTGGGCCTTTAGCGGCCGCTCCCAAAGGCGCCGCCGCGACATCGTCATCTGTATTCAAATGTCGCCAGTACTAAAAGGCGCGGCTATTCAAACTAGAAGAATAATATTCTCAATCGTAAGCCGTCGTATTACTTCGAGGTTTTTACCCTGGAACAGCGAGCTATTAATACAGCTTTAGAAGTTATCAAGGTTACTGAAAACATCAACTTTAGCACAAAATCTACCAATAAACTAATATTATGGTGTTTTATTTACTACCCTTCTATAATTGAGATAGAGACAAATCCACCCATTGCCTTTTTAAATCTTCTTTCGAATCTAATAAAATGATGACGAAATGATTTATTTCGTGAGATAGCGGGACTTTTCCGCACAAGTTGTCTGATCTAAGGATCGTTTCAGAATTATCTATTCGAGTGTAAAGGTAAATCTACTACCCACGCGACTCACTCAATCCTTTGAACACTCGGCCACGAGCTTGAAATACGGTACGAGTATATATTTATGGCACAACGGGATAAATACGCAAATTACATAACTTTACATAAGTAATAGCATATAGCCATGAACCGCTGCCGCTGGCTCGTTTGACACCCCCCCCCCCAGGCCCTAGCGGCTGTCCGAACGAGAATAAAAGTCCTCAACCAGTTCTATTACGGCATACACGTAAAATACAAGCAGAATCTTTTCACTTTTTTATGACAAAACCTATATTACGAGAGGTTTTATGATGCAAACAAATATGAGCATTTATATGCTGAACTGTGGGAATAAAAGAATAACATGTAATAGATGCATGATATCTTGAGCGAGTTGTGAGTCGTAACACTGAACGTTTATATGTCATAGCTTGGCAAGCAAGCGATACGCGACGCGGGGGTATTACGGTGAGAAGGAGACAACCACATGTCAGTAGGAAAACTTGCAGAAACTGCCTGCCCTTAAAACTTGCAGAAACTGCCTGCCCATAAAACCTGCACTACGTAAACTGCTTGCCCATAAAACTTGGACTATGGAAACTGCTTGCCCTTAAAACTTGCGGAAACTGCCAACCCTTAAAACTTGCACTACGGAAACTGTCTGCCCTTAAAACTATGACATAAAGACACTGTCAATGTTAAAAAAATTCCACTGATGTACGGTCTACTCACATTTCAATTAGAATTCAGCAATGCAAAAATATCCAGCATAAATACAATTCCTTCAGTAAAACTTGCAGAAACTGCCTGCCCATAAAACCTGCACTACGTAAACTGCTTGCCCATAAAACTTGGACTACGGAAACTGCTTGCTCTTAAAACTTGGACTAAGGAAACTGCTTGCCCTTAAAACTTGGACTACGGAAACTGCTTGCCCTTAAAACTTGGACTACGGAAACTGCTTGCCCTTAACACTTGGACTACGGAAACTGCTTGCCCTTAAAACTTGCGGAAACTGTCTGCCCTTAAAACTTGCGGAAACTGCCAACCCTTAAAACTTGCACTACGGAAACTGTCTGCCCTTAAAACTACGAGATAAAGACACTGTCAATGTTAAAAATTTTCCACTGATGTACGGTCTACTCACATTTCAAGTAGAATTCAGCAATGCAAAAATATCCAGCATAAATACAATTCCTTCAGTAAAACTTGCAGAAACTGCCTGCCCATAAAACCTGCACTACGTAAACTGCTTGCCCATAAAACTTGGACTACGGAAACTGCTTGCTCTTAAAACTTGGACTAAGGAAACTGCTTGCCCTTAACACTTGGACTACGGAAACTGCTTGCCCTTAAAACTTGCGGAAACTGTCTGCCCTTAAAACTTGCGGAAACTGCCAACCCTTAAAACTTGCACTACGGAAACTGTCTGCCCTTAAAACTACGAGATAAAGACACTGTCAATGTTAAAAATTTTCCACTGATGTACGGTCTACTCACATTTCAATTAGAATTCAGCAATGCAAAAATATCCAGCATAAATACAATTCCTTCAGTAAAACTTGCAGAAACTGCCTGCCCATAAAACCTGCACTACGTAAACTGCTTGCCCATAAAACTTGGACTACGGAAACTGCTTGCTCTTAAAACTTGGACTAAGGAAACTGCTTGCCTTTAAAACTTGGACTACGGAAACTGCTTGCCCTTAAAACTTGGACTACGGAAACTGCTTGCCCTTAACACTTGGACTACGGAAACTGCTTGCCCTTAAAACTTGCGGAAACTGTCTGCCCTTAAAACTTGCGGAAACTGCCAACCCTTAAAACTTGCACTACGGAAACTGTCTGCCCTTAAAACTACGAGATAAAGACACTGTCAATGTTAAAAATTTTCCACTGATGTACGGTCTACTCACATTTCAATTAGAATTCAGCAATGCAAAAATATCCAGCATAAATACAATTCCTTCAGTAAAACTTGCAGAAACTGCCTGCCCATAAAACCTGCACTACGTAAACTGCTTGCCCATAAAACTTGGACTACGGAAACTGCTTGCTCTTAAAACTTGGACTAAGGAAACTGCTTGCCCTTAACACTTGGACTACGGAAACTGCTTGCCCTTAAAACTTGCGGAAACTGTCTGCCCTTAAAACTACGAGATAAAGACACTGTCAATGTTAAAAATTTTCCACTGATGTACGGTCTACTCACATTTCAATTAGAATTCAGCAATGCAAAAATATCCAGCATAAATACAATTCCTTCAGTAAAACTTGCAGAAACTGCCTGCCCATAAAACCTGCACTACGTAAACTGCTTGCCCATAAAACTTGGACTACGGAAACTGCTCGCTCTTAAAACTTGGACTAAGGAAACTGCTTGCCCTTAAAACTTGGACTACGGAAACTGCTTGCCCTTAAAACTTGGACTACGGAAACTGCTTGCCCTTAACACTTGGACTACGGAAACTGCTTGCCCTTAAAACTTGCGGAAACTGTCTGCCCTTAAAACTTGCGGAAACTGCCAACCCTTAAAACTTGCACCACGGAAACTGTCTGCCCTTAAAACTACGAAATAAAGACACTGTCAATGTTAAAATATTTCCACTGATGTACGGTCTACTCACATTTCAACTAGAATTCAGCAATGCAAAAATATCCAGCATAAATACAACTCCTTCAGTAAGAAGTCTCTTCGTGAATTATTCCAACCAAGCGAAAAGGTCCCCTGAGGTGTGACATACATAATGACGGTAATGGATCAGAAATACCGCGAGCATGTAGTTTAGCGCCTTGCGGCTGTGGCGTGAGGGTGTGCAGCTATCGGCCTTCGTCGGCCGCACGCGATGGCGCTGATACTATGGCCGATAGTAAACGGTGCACTTTGTTAATATCAAAAGTGGTGGCGATGGTTTCTGTCCCAGGCCCCGGTTACTAGCCAACATTCGAATTGCGATTCGGGGATACCCCAATCAGGCACTGCGGTGTGTTCAAAAATGTTTTACCTCTCAACAGCCCAGGGTCTGGAACTCTGCAGTCTTTATGATCTTTTGACAAAATTATTCAAGAGGTATCGTAACCAAATTGAATAGGTATTCAGTTTATCCATACGGTTAAACTGCAAAACGATACCAACATACTTGGGAAAAGGCTGGTCAGGAATGTATTCCTGGAATATTATTATTATACTAGCTGTTGCCCGCGACTTCGTTCGCGTGGAAATTTTGGTGTGTATATGAGAGACTGCCTCGTTGGTCGATTGGTCGCAAGTGCAACTACTAAGCCTGAGGTCCTGGTATCGATACACGGATCGGGCAGTGTTAAAAAGAATATTTATTTTAATAACATAAAGTTATAATGCACATGATTTAGAGATCACCTTTTAAGCAAGGAGATGCTTGTGTGACTCCGCTCTTCCACTTAACATTAAACAATATTTGCAATTTTAAAAAAAATATAAATAATAGTGTTATTGGGTTTTTCTATCAGGAATTTCTCAATAGCAGCCACGGAATCTGGATTTGTGCCCAGTTGGTGGAAATAGGCTCGCCCCCTATCATATGGACTTCAACGTAACTGGCGAAATGTAGGTGTACGATACACTTCTGTCAGTGTAGGTACACGTCTGCCTAAATATTCGGGGATTACATGGCGTGATGTGTGAGAACTGGCTGGCTGATCAAAACATGAAAATGTGGGTGATGACTACAAAAAGACGTCCCAAACAAAATTGAATGGGACGACATGGCTTAAAAACCGTATATTTTGGCGCTATACAACTTTCTTTTCAAAGTGAACCATCACACGCCTTGTTAGGCACTATTTATTGTAATACCGTTCTGTATACAACATTAAATGACTTATTATTTTCCGCAAGCACGTGCAAGTTTTGGGCCCTAAACAAACAACATATAATTGACTGTGTGAAAAGCATAGAGTGCACAATTGAATACCTGTAACTTTTATGGTTTGGCCCTGGGATCTGTTGATCGTCATTGAAAAGCCAATTTTAAGGGAAATTGTAACCTCTTAAATTGAAATGGCAAGTTATTTTAAACAATGGGCATTCGGGGAATTAAAACGCTCTCTCCTATAGCAGCTCCGTTTTTTATAATGTTACTGCCGAGCTCTGTGATACGAAGCCTGGTGCCGTTGCACAGTCTGGTTGCATCAAGGTTTCGCTTGACCAGAACTGGAACGCCAACTTTAAGTTCCAGCTGATGGGACAAAAAAAAAGAAAAAAAAACTTCTTTATTTAGCAAATCAAAATAACAACCTTGCACAGTTCAGCATATATACATAATAACATAAGCTGTAGATACAGTTACAATTTTTGTTTGTTACATGTCGGTACCTACTTATCATAGTTGTACACACAGACCTGATTCGCTCTGTTCCCCGTACTAGTATAGACTGTATTACGGTGGAGCAGTTTTCCTCGTTCTCTGTGATTGTGCTTATGGTAGCATACTTGTGACAAAATAATATTTTAATAGAATAAAGAGTTTTACGAAGCAAAAGCAAAGCAAAATACAATATAACTTAAACTAGGGGTAGGCAAACATACAAAAGTGAACTTGATTTTTGTTAAGTTGTAAAAATGTAGTAGTTGTGAGGTAGATGTAAAAGTTGACATAGTATACGCAAAATATTTAGATGCTTAGTTTGTTTACATTGTGTTTGGTTATACTTTAAGGCCTCTGCCTCGAATTTTGCGGGCAGCGGGGCGGCGGCGGCGGCGGTGCGGGAGCGGCAGGATCTTATGCGTAAAATCAAATGGACCGGTTCTCGAAAACAGCGGTGCGGGGGCGAGCAACGAGCAGTGCACTCCAGTCAACGAGCGCCGCCGCCGCCGCCGCCGCCCCGCTGCCCGAAAATTCGAGGCAGCGGCCTTATAGTGTTTGCCTAATAATAAAAAAAACAAAACCAGAGTTAAAATTAATTAAATTAAAAGTAGGTCATAATTTTTTTTGCGATTATCTTTATGTGTAGAAAGTGTGTAAAGTCACTTGAAATGTGTGAATGTATGTGTATGATGCAATTTTGGTGATTTATTTCATTAACTAGTAATTTTAAGTATTTTTTCCGTATCATCGTAGTTCAGTGAGTTAAGAAACTTAAAAATTTTAAGTCTAACGCAACTTAGTAACCTACTCGAGTTCGTGAACTCTTGATCAGTGCGCATAGCGCGCGTTTCCCGCGCAGCGTAATTTGTTGCGTATCGCGTCTCCTTGCGCGGGCTGTGGGGTAAGCGATAAATGCCTACGGCGTTCGGGTAAACCTCGCCTTAATGTTAGATTTATTTATTAACCTCAAACGCGATTTCTATGATAAATTTAATTATTTACGTAAAATAGGTTTTAGTCGAAGTGGTTTCAGTCGGAATGGCTGAAAATGAATTTGGTTTTATTTTTCCTTTTGTGTTTACTCTTCGCATGGAAGTAATAAGTACTACGTACAACCCATTACGAAATAAAATCTCTAAAAACTTAAAAAAAAAAAAATTGATAAAATTCACGACGTTGTCCAGCAGTGGAAGTTAATATGTAGTATGGGACTAGTGCACAATGTCGCAGAATGCATGCATTAGAGGCGTTGTACCGCAGCTTGCAGGACGTCCGCGGCAACCAGGCGCTGATGAGTGGCGTCGTCATTTTACTCGCAGGCGACTTTAGACCCTGTGGACGGTGAGTAATGGGCTATCTCGCCGTCCGACCGCCTTATGACGACAGGCCGTGTCGACAGCGCGTTCGTGTTCCACGCGCGCTTCAAAGAGATCAAACTCAGCAAATCGGAATGGGTCCGCAAGGGCCGATGCATGCCAGGGCTGCGGGACTGTTCGAAAGAGATACCACGGCCCTGGAACACAAAGGGCTAAGAAGGAACATGACGAGGTTAATTAACTTGCGAGGTTAATATAAAAAAATAAAGAGTGGTTGTGTGAGTGGGCAGTGCTGTCGCCAAAGAACGAGTGGGTCAGTAAAATAAACAAAAAAAAAAAATATGACATGATCGTCGGCGATTCAAAAGTATACACATCCATAGACACTGTGATGGCTAATGAGGATAGTACTACCTATCCCTGACGAAAGTGCTGTCCCATCAGCTGGAGCTTAAAGTTAGCGTTCCAGTTCTGGTGATGCGAAAACTTGATGCAACCAGACTGTGCAACGGCACCAGGCATCGTATCACAGAGCTGGGCAGTAACATTATAAAAACGGAGCTGCTAAAGGAGAGATCGTTTTAATTCCCCGCGTGCCCATTATTTCAAATACACTCGAGAGCAATGAATCCGGGTCACTTAAAGAATCCTAAAAATCTCGGAAACTAAAAATGCTAGGTTAATGCAATAAATTGTATTTAATAGACAATGTAATACTCCTTAAATGAAGGTATTAAAACTTCTTAGTTATTGTAAAGTTATATCATAAAAAAATCTAATTTGAAAAAGGGCCACTTTCGAAGATGGAACTACGAAATTACAGCATTTGGTTTTGCTTTTGTTTGTAATCTGTCATTTATGTGGTTACATAAACCATGTTGATAGTGCTCTTTATTCATTATTCAAGCTGAAATTATGTCGCTTACGCCTGAAGAATGCACCAGAATACTTACAATGCTGGAAACCGGCCGGAGTCAGCGCGATACAGCCAGGACTGTCGGTGTGTAGCTGTCAACAGTACAAAGAGTTCTCCGACGTTACGAAAAAACTGGTTCTAACCTACGCAGACCAGGAACGGGCAGAACCAGGTGTACCGCAGCACGAGAAGACCGATACTTGGTGAACACCATGCTTCGAAATCGCTTTCTCACAGGAACTGAACTCACAAATCAGTTTCGACGCCTCGGAGGAAGTAACCCAAGTGCATGGACAGTAAGACGTCGGCTTGCTGAATCTAACTTAAAACCCCTTAGACCTGCAAACGGCCCTAAACTGGAGCGTGGGCATCGTATTTCAAGACTAAGATATGCCCAGAGCCACGTAAATTGGAGTATTGAAGATTGGTCAAAAGTTATGTTCTCCGACGAATCAAAATTTATGCTCTACAAGCACGATGGAAGACACAGAGTGTATCGAAGACCAGGGGAAAGATTCAAGCAAGCATGCATCGAAGAAAAAGTAGCCTACGGTGGTGGGTCTGTACTTGTGTGGGCCGGAATTTCTTCTGAAAGTCGCACAGAGCTGGTGATCATAGAAAACGGCTCTTTAACTAGCGTAAGATATGTGGAAGAAATCCTCAATGATCACGTTGGTCCATTTATGGTCAATTTAGGTGAGGATGCTATATTTATGCATGACAATGCCCGACCTCATACAGGTAGGATTGTGAATGACTACCTTCAAGAGATGAACATTACTCGTATGGAGTGGCCAGCGCGCAGCCCGGATATCAACCCGATCGAGCATGCTTGGGTCGAGCTAGGCAGATGCGTAAAACAACGAAACCCTCCCCCAATCACGCTTCGTGAGCTCAAAATTGCTCTCACAGAGGAATGGGAGAATATTCCCCAAAATCGTATAAGGAACTTGGTGTACAGCATGCCAAACCGCGTAAACGCAGTAATGGAAGCACGAGGAGGCAATACGAAGTATTAAAATTCAAGAAAATCGTAATAAAGTTCAAAAATTTCATGTTTCCTATTTTTGTTTTAAGGAGAGATCAGCAGTTTTTTTCTTTATGTAATTTTGTGTTAATAAAATGTATGGCGACTCATATTTTTTTTACTTTCATCTAAGGAGTATTACATTGTCTATTAAATACAATTTATTGCATTAACCTATCATTTTTAGTTTCCGAGATTTTTAACATTCTTTAAGTGACCCGGATTCATTGCTCTCGAGTGTAACTTGCGATTTCAATTTAAGAGGTTACAATTTCCCTTAAAATTGGCTTTTCGATGACGATCAACAGATCCCAGGGCCAAACCATAAAAGTGACAGGTATTCAATTGTGCACTCCATGCTTTCACACAGTCAATTATATCTTGTTTGTTTAGGGTCCAAAACTTGCACGTGCTTGCGGATAATAATAAGTCATTTAATGTTGTATACAGAACGGTATTACAATAAATAGTGCCCAACAAGGCGTGTGATGGTTCACTTTGAAAAGAAAGTTGTATAGCGCCAAAATATACGGTTTTTAAGCCATGTCGTCCCCATTTAATTTTGTTTGGGACGTCTTTTTGCAGTCATCACCCACATTTTCATATTTTGATCAGCCAGTCAGTTCTCACACATCACGCCATGTAATCTCTTGCCAGTTTAGGCAGAAGTGTTCCTAATCGTACACCCACATTTCGCCAGTTTTGTTGAAGTCCATGTGATAGGGGGCGAGCCTATTTTTACCAACTGGGCACAAATCCAGATTCCGTGGCTGCTATTGAGAAATTCCTGATGGAATAAACCAATAACACTATTATTTATAGTATTTTTTTCAATTGCATACATTGTTTAATGTTAAGTGGAAGAGCGGAGTCACACAAGCATCTCCTTGCTTAAAAGGTGATCTCTAAATCATGTGCGTTATAACTTTATGTAATTAAAATATATTGTTTTAAAACACTACCCGAGCCGAGAATCAATCCCATTAGTAGTCGCACTTGCGACCACTCGACCAACGAGGCAGTCTCTCACATACACACCAAAATGTCCACGTAAACGAAGTCGCGGGCAACAGCTAGTTTTCCCTAATATAAAAGGGATTAGGTTAATCATCTTGAAGGGGTGCGCACTAAATTACTAAGATGTACAATTCTTTATAGTACGCCCACCGTACTATCGCAGCAACCGGATTCCAATATTATTGTTTCTATATTGTGTTACTCTTAATTTCCAAGCGAAGAATTGGCCAGCTATTCCTGAATAAACTTGTGATGAAACAATGCGTCTAAGAACAATAAGTAGGCGACATAATGTGCCGGCCGGCAAGCAGCGCCGGAGGGCGAGCCACGTGAACAATCGCAATGACCGCCGCATAGCTCTGCGTGTGTGCACTTAGTCTGCGTTTCAATGAAAGTAGAGGGAATAGCTATATTATACTTAAAATTTTAATTTGGCTTCGATCATTGGGCAAGATTACCTCACTAACATTATAATTAACACTAGAAACGGGATATTTACCATGTCCACTGTTTGTTTTGAGTTGCAAGCACCATGATCACGGATAAACTGAAGTTGAGCTAGATAGCCCTCAGGTCATCTCGACAGAACGCCACTATATTCCTAGCCTGGGGGGCTGGTAAGAGAAGCTATCGATTTTACCGATTCAACCGGGAGGATGGGTTTCAACCGAGAGCATGGAATCCAGTGGTTCAGCTATGTAAAAACCGAAAAAGTGTCGAAAAAAGTTCGCGAGTGGACACTGTGAGTTTCGTGTGTCGGGAACAGAATCGAGTTGCAAGTAACAGTGGTAGCGGTACTGAGTGCAAAAAATAAACAAGAAAGAGGGTAGACCGATTTGTCTGCTCATAAACACCCACCCGCAATAACTTCAGTTCATCCTTTTTTAGTGTTAATTATAAGATTATCTCATAAATATAATTACATAGGTATAGTAAAGTGTCTGACTATAAAGACCTTAGATCTTTATTTACTAGCCAGAGACACTGTCGACAATACAAACGAATGCTTTATTTTTAAGTTGCTTTATATTTCACGATAAAAATAAAATAAATCGATACATTAGGTACAGAGCTATAAAAATAAAATATAGTTTCTAGACAAATTCAAGCCCCCCCCCCCCCCAAAATAATAATGTTTGATTATGACTGTAACGAGTTTCTGATTAAAGACACAATAGCATGTCGCCGGTTACTCAACGTAGTGTCGCGTTGCCTCGCCGGGCCAGTCAAGTCACCGGCGCGACGCTTCGCAACACATGCTGGTTTTATAGTCACGCCGCTAGACGCGCCGTTGGGCAGCGCGCTGTTGAACAGGAACACCGAACGGCGCTGCTCAAGCGCGCGAATTTGAAACGCTACTACTACCCCAATACATATCCGAGCGCGCGCGCTTCCGACGGCGCTGCTGAAACGCGTGACTATAAAATCAGCCTTAATTTACCGCGTTTGACATTAAACAGACAATAGTAGACTTAGGAGAACATACTCCGAGACACATTGTCAGCACTGCACCACTGCACACAGTGCACACGCAAGAAACAAACAGGAACGACATGCAAATAAGAAGTTGAAAAGATTAAGATTACGTGTTGCGTATGTGCGTGCGGCGGCGGTATAGGACGACACGACCGTGTACGTCATGGACGCAACTCTGGAGGGCGCGGGGAGCGGGGCTGGCAGCGCGCCAGCCGCAAGCCCCAGGCGCCTCTCCCACGCAAACTATAAACGAGTCTGCCATTCCGCCTCCTGAACGCTTACGAAATGCACTCAGCTCTAGAGCTTTACTCCTAGGGAGTGTAAGAGTACACACTCGTTAAATAGTAACGTGCCGAGCTTCGTGCAGCTTTACACAGACTGCTCAATATTTCATACAACTGTTGATCTTGCTTCTATGTTCTCTCTTCTATCTTCTTCTGGATGTACGCGTAGGCTGACTGCAATAGCCATCCACGATGGATACACAGTTCAATAAAAGCAACAAAAACTCGTATTCAATTCACATCGCGGTTGCCGAGGACTTACATACGTAACGCATAAGTTATAATCAATACTCAAAGTTAAGTTATCTGAGTTATTAGTGCTCACCAGTGCCCGTATACTCCCTGAAGTTCGCTGTTAAGTTGATATATATGGTGGTGGTGGAGGCCCGGAGAGGGTCCTGGCAGAGCAAATGGTCCCGCAGGTCGGTCCAGCCGCCGTTCCCCGTCGGGGGAGGCTTCACCCCCATGCCCACGCGACCCGTACTGCTGTACAGCATCACCGCCTTCACTCTCACTGGAAACATCTGAGCATCACGCAGCCAGAACTTGATCTGCTGGTGCGCGGCGCGGCCGCACGGGTACATGCTGGTGGACAGCACGCGCGGCGCCTCCACGGCCACCATATCGGCGC
Organism: Eurois occulta; assembly: GCA_950022335.1. Lineage (NCBI taxonomy): Eukaryota > Metazoa > Arthropoda > Insecta > Lepidoptera > Noctuidae > Eurois > Eurois occulta. The sequence goes on along the minus strand of OX465485.1, from coordinate 21,244,222 downwards.
GGCCACCGCGGAACTGGCCGAGCGCGTGCAGCAGCGAATAGCTCCAGCTGAGGTCGTCGTACGTGCAGTAGTACGACGACAACGCCGCAATCTTCTGCCACACAGTCTTGTTAAACGCCAGTCCTTTGTCGTACGGTGGCCGCCACGCGCTCACCGACAGGAGGTCATAGTCAAAATTTTTTGCGTACGGCCTCCCAAAGGACATGACGTGGATCCCTTGGAGGTATGCCTTAGTGCGCCTTGTATATCTTAGCATATGCAGTAAATCCGGTAAAACATAATTGTCCTCTTCTAGGAATATGACCGTCCCCTCGTAACCTTCCGACCAGTCTAACTCATTGAAGATGAAAAAAGCCTTCCACCACCAGTGGTGTTTATGCTCAGTGAGGCGTCCGTCGCGGGTGCTGCAGTCTGCCGTCCCGTAGCCGCTCAGGCAGTCATCTGGGTCGATGCCGGGGAAATGGTTAGGAAACAGCTGAAGCGAGTATGGGTAAAATATTTGCAAGACTCTGCAGAACGTGATGCTGGTGACGAGCTTGTTGATGACGTCGTCATAGTAGCTGTGCGAGAACACGAGCAGCACGGACTGGATGTTTCGCACCTGCGCCAGCGACACGATGAGGAACTGCAGGCGCTCCACGTCGCGGTGCACCTGCACCACCAGCATGTCGGTGTCGGTGCTCACGGAGCCGAAGCGCCACGTCTGCAGCACTTCGCGCTCAAAGTTCATCATCTCCGCGATACTGATGAGCTTGTTGATATCCGCCTTGCTCAGCGTCTGCTCGGGGAATCTCACCGTTTCATTGAACTTCACATATCTTTGCATGACTGTAGGGACGCGCTCCAGCTGTGGCGGCCTCGGATAAAAACTGTTATACACTAAGTATACCAGGAAAAGGAAAAAGCAATAAACCGGGACACCTTTAGATCGGGCCCTAAAAACGAGTAATCTTAAATTCATTCTGAATTATAGTGAGTGACTTAATAATAATGTAGTAATAAGATGACTATTGATGACGGATGATATGACAGTTCCTCAGGGGTATAAACAAAGTGCACAGACTTCAACTTGACTCTAGGACTTAACGTAAGAGCGGCTGTAGATTCACTTTTTGTCTGTGAATGAGAGATTGATTCTTTCGCTTTATCGCTCAGAACAAACAAAAAATCTCCGTTTAAAATAAAAATATATTAAATGGTAAATAAGTTTTTAAAACTAACATGGTCACTAACACTATCATTAACACTGAAAACGGGATATTTACCTTGATTACTTACTATTTGTTTTGAGTTCCCAATATTTCGGCGCTGTTGCAAGCTCCATTAATCACGGAACTCGAAAACTCCAATAACTTCATAAACTGCAAAACAGTTTATCCGTGATTATGCTTGCGACAGCTGGAAATCGGGAACTCAAAACAAATTTAATGGTAAATTATTCATTTAGAGAGCTTCGGGAGCTTTTCAACTCGGTTTTGTTCTGGGAGAACTCCAAAAGCGTGGTGAAGGAGTGTGGTCGTTCTTTTGTTTAAAAAGGGGAACAAGACTCTACTAAAGAATTACAGACCCATTTCGCTCCTTAGCCACGTGTATAAGCCGTTTACAAGAGTCATCATGATTCGTCTATGAATCATGACGAATTTTATCCTATCGCGATTATTTTTACTCTATCGCGAAGACTCGACGAGAGAGAGAAGACAGCCACCGGAGCAGGCCGGGTTTTGAGAAGGATACATCACCATAGACCGTATGCACACAGCGCGTGTGGATGTGGTCTAAGGTGATGTATCCTTCTCAAAACCCAGCCAGAGCATCATACAGAAGTCCGAAGAGTATAATCGGCCGCTGTGCATTTGTGGACTATGAGAAGATTTTTAACTGTCTGGAGTCTCTGCAGCGATGCCAAGTCTATTGGCGATACATCCAAGTACTGAGAAGTCTTTATGAAAACGCCACAATGACCGTCCAAACTCAGAACCAGCAAACAGCATATCCCATTGCGTCGGGGGGAGAGGCAAGGCGACGTAATTTCCCCGAAATTGTTCACCAACGCACTTGAGGATGTCTTTAAGACGCTGAAATGAGAAAGATGTGGCATAAACGGCGAGTACATCTATCACTTGAGATTTGCAGATGACATCGTCATAATGGCTGAATCGCTGCACGACTTGCAGCAGATGCTGGATGGCATAGTTGATTCTTCAATACGCATAGGTCTCAGGGTGAACTTGGACAAAACCCAGAGTATGTTCAACGAATACTTTACCCTAGGACCTATTGTTGTCAATGGCGGTCCTCTCGAGGTTGTTCGAGAATATGTTTACCTCGGGAAAACTCTGCAGTTTAGTAAGAACAACTTTGAGAGGGAGACTGCCAGAAAAATTCAGTTGGGCTGGGCAGCATTTGGTAAACTTCGTCGGGTCTTCTCGTCGCGTATTCCACTGAGCCTAAGATGTTCAACCAGTGCGTCCTGCCTGTCTGTGTTATGACTGACGGGGCCGAAACGTGGACACTCACGGATCGGCTGTCGGCTCATAAACTCAAGGTTGCTCAGCGAGTTAAGGAACGGGCTATGCTTAGAGTCTCTCTGAGAGATAGCATCCGGAACTAGGTGATCCGACAGAGAACCAGAGTTGTCGACATACAGTACTTATATCTAATAGGATCTTGACTGCAATAGTTACACAGAATAGATACAATCAAAATTTCTACAACCAGTCTTTAAATTTAAGAAACGAATTTGTATTTATTAAATACTAGCTGTGCCCGCGGCTTCGCTCACGTGAGCGATTATTATTTTGGCATTATCAGGGAACATTACATGGCAACGTGAAGTCGTAGTATATTCCTAACATCCTCTACAAAATAATATACTAATAAACTGGCTAACTGTTAATTTAAACTAAAATTTCAGTCAGTACATCTTCGTTTGAAGTATTCAAAGAACTCGTAGTCAATTTCTGGGGGGAATCAAATAAGATTGCCATTGACACGCTAAACAGAAGTTATGAACGAAAGCAAATAGATGAAATTCATGATCTTTCATAGGTTCTGACGCTGAGTATCCCTAAAAAAATCTTTCAACTCTGAGAGCTTAATCAGCCGATGGAAATCAAAAGTGAGAATATTCAAAAAACCCGTTGCTGATAAATATTGTAAACGCTTTAATTTAAGTAATGGAAGCAGAAAGAGTATGCACTTCGGTAATCTTCATGTTTCTGAATTAACACGAACGTCGGCCGCAGTGTGATCCCCATACATGCAAAGCTTCTATGTTTGGTTTTTCAACGCATTGTAGTGTATTAATTGCTCACCGCCTGTAATTCCTGAAGGGTGAGGCAGAGGTGTACCTAATAGTACATCCACATTTCACCAGTTATGTTTAAGCCCAATGAAATAGAAGGCAAGCATATTGCCACCAACCGGATACAAATTCAGACTTAGCTGCTACTGAGAATTTCCTGGTGGAAAAACTCAATAAAATTTTGCCCGAGCCGGGAAACTAACCCAGGACCTCATGATCGCTTCCGACCACTATACCAACAATACAGTCTACGCGATTTGCGGTATTAATCCTATAACATCTTGCAGACCTATCGATACAAAATTAAAACGAATCTACATTAACATGTCTTCTCATAATCCAGGCTTATTTTTTTAAAGAAACTTCTTATTTCTTTGTTGCATACGATTTACATTCAAAATGCTTTAAAATGATAGCATCAATAAAAAATCAAATCAATAAAATTTCAAAATAAATCAAGGACCTCTTCGTGATATATGTTTATCCAAACTGCGAAACCAACTGAAAAAACACTCTAGCACAGCGAGAACTTGTCAACTTGTCAGACTCGTGTGTGCTCGTGTTCCCTACTTTCTACTTTTTGGAGAAATCATCATCATCATCATTCTTCTGCTCTTTACCCAGTTTATTTGGGGTTGGCGCAGCATGTCTTCTTCTAAAATTGGAATACAAACGATGTCAACCTAATATACCTAAATATAAAATGAAATCTCACAGCATCAAAAAAATATTTTAAAAAATCACAAAAAATCAATCAATTTCTTTACTGTGGATCATAGGTAGGTACATAATACAGGTCTTAAATAATTAAATTGCGATCAGCCATGTCCCGGCCATAGGGAATACAATAGTCATTTACACAATGGAAGTCAAATTAAATACATTCAAAATACATTATTACTCCAAATTATAATTTAAAAAAAACTGTAAATGAAAAAAGTACTGGGGTTTGAACATGCGATCCATGGTATACAGAGCGACCACGAAACCGCTAGGCTGATTACTCCGTTGACATACGTTTAAAATAGCTGCTCTCATGTACGTCATGGCTGAAACGTCAAATAACTGAAGAATACAGACATAATGCAATATTGCTCACCCCCTTTTTTTTGTTTTTTTTTCGGATAGGAAATCATCAAATGACTCCTCCCGCTCTGGGCGGAGCGGAAGGGAGAGTCAGACTTTTACTGACTAAAAACCATCCATGTTCCTTCGTTTGCCCTTTATGTTCCAGGGCCGCGGTATCTCTTTCGAACAGTCCCGTAGCCCATTGCTCACCCCCTTAAGCAAGAAGCGTGATAATAATATAGCCTAACATTTGAAAAAGCCTATAAGGAATAATCTTGTGCAAAATTTGAACAGAGTCTATGCAGTAGTGTTTGCGCCAAGTCAGTCAGGAATCGTTTGATCGATTCGGATTTTCGATTTGGTTTTTTACGATTTTATTATATGTATAGATAAATCTTCTCTCATCTTTACTAAACAAAACTACCGTTAAGACGAATGTAGGTGTGGGGAGTGATGTAGCAGTAGCTGGCCGTTCATTCAAGTTTAAGAAAACTTTTCGTTATTTCTACCATTAGCCGGATTGTCAATCTATAAAATATATCCGCTTCATAAATCCATAACAAAAGTTAGTAGATACCTACCTACACGGTCAGAAACAACAGTCCATTTGGTAAGAGTCCTATCATCTATGATCCTACCACTTTACTGACATGAACTTGGAAGACTTCCAATTAGTTAGGTAATTTAGGTAGGTAGGTACCAAAAAAAATATCGGCTACTCCCTACACGGTAATCGATACGTTATTAGTAATCTGCACATAATGGAAAAATAATGTAACCGTTTTAAGTATACTGAAGAAACCGACAGAGTCGTTCCTGGGAGCTTATAAAAGTTTGCGCGGCCGGCCGTCGAGCGCGCGCCCCACGACGACACAACTTTGAGATCTTAATTTTTTGTCCGGGAGAATTCAATTTGACTAAGTATATCGCTTAAGTACATTTGCAGATAGGCTTACAATTCCATCTTGTATTTTACGACCTTAGATAAAGTTTGGAGGCGTTCCGTATCTTAGTCGGTGCTCATCCTGCGAATAAATAATATGCCGACGGGTAATGGAGTTTGTATTGACAGTTATTTTAAAATATAACCCTCCGGCCCCCGCTGAGTGAATAGCACAAAACTCGTAAATTATAAAGTGCCAACAAACAGCGCCATTAACTGAGCCGACAACGACGCTCGTCTTTGATTTTTCTCTCAAGTCCCGACTAACTTTTCTAATAAAATTCAGCAGAATTAAAATAAATAAAATTCTGGCAGCTTTCCACGTTGGATGGCAAAGCCTTCTGGGCACTTTTCCTGTTGACAGCGATGCGGACGAATTTTTGGACGCCCTGTAACCCTTTTCTACTTGTACATATTTATTACTATTATAGTTTTGTAGTTTGTAAATAATTTAATTATCTTTGAAATAAATTCGAGTTAGCCATAAAATTCTAGTTCAGAAGTATTTTGCTTGAACCGTGAGCGGCCTGAAAGCAACGTATCTACAAGATTATACTTACCTAATGCTATTTTTTTGTACAAAGCATTACTAAGATATTTCAGTTTTGTCAATAAATAATAATTAACCGTAAATAATTCCATGTAGTCCCGGAACTTAAGAATGCGGCCACCCCATGTCATCTAGTGGGTACCGTGAAAGGCGACTAAGGGAACTGACGACCCAGTGCAGACTAACAGGCACATTAAACCACCCAGGTGTCAGGGTGGTGACGGGTAACCACCAACAAAAGCATTCCCAAGGAGGGTTAGTGTCAGGTAGACGGCCGACGATAAAATCTAAGCTAAAACCTTTATGCAACATGTTTAGAGGAAATGATATGCGCGATAGGGCTAGGGCGTACTGCGCAGGAGACGCGCAGGGGCAGCACACGGCCCCCGCGGGAAATGGACAAGGGTTGTTGCACCACACGTCCACACCGGGCGGGTGCGACGTAAGAAGTCATATATATATATATAAAAGTACTCTGTGGTAAGAAACGAGCTCGGGAAGTAAGATTACTAGGTAATTGTCCCACGGGATCATACCACCAGGATAAAAAGTTTCGCATTTATAATAGTAGTAAGATGTTAAACGATCACTGCGATCTTTGCTGTTTGTTATTGAAGAATTCCATTGGCTATCTCCGAATATCTCAGATCCTAATACATTACCTATACAATAAAACCTTCTCTGAAAACATTTGCATTTGTAAACGAAAACCCGATCAACATTGGATTAGTAATTTTTGAGAAAATCGCGGACACATAGGGTACCTAGAGCACCTTCTTTTCTTGAAGTCGGTTGAAAATCGCGGTGTAAGAGTCAAATAAACGTAGGTATCTACATTTTCTCAATTTTACAGGAAAGCAAAAATACTGTGAAAATTCGGCTCTTTAAACTTTACCAGCTTTTTAATACAGATAAAAAACTAGTATGGAAAAAAAATCTATGTATTGCCATACTCTTAGAGCTTTGAAAAAATTATAAATAATTTATTTATATATGCTTACATAGACGCAATATATATATATATATTTAAAATTCGGTTGACATACGTTAGTGTGGCCCTTAATTATTTTCAAACTTATGTTGTAATCAAACTTAAATACGTCATTTGTGAAGTTAAGTTCTATTATGTCTATGTAGTGATAAAATGAGTAATAAAATAGGTAATAAATCAATAATCTTTATTTACCTGAAATAGTACAATTTAAATAATAAAACCTGTAATCAGCATATCAGCGTTTAGAAAAATATTAATTATCTCCGTCATCTGTTGTTGGAGTTCCAACTGAAAGCCCTTTATAAAAATCATGGTATTGCGTTGGAATGATGCCTTGTCTGCATATGTCTTGTAAATCGTCATACTTTTCACTAGAAATGGGTAAGGGTTTGTCGTATGCATTTTTCAACACAATTTGTTCCACAGGTAGTCTTTTGCCTCTTCTGATAATCTTAATCATTTTAAAATCATCATCCTCCAGATCATATTTAAAATATATATGTTTATTGTCTTCTTTACGATACTGCAGCCATCTTATTTTTAGCCAGTTGACAGCATTGCCATCACAGTCCACTTTAGCATTCTTAACTTATATAGTTTTTAGTTATTTAATATCTACGAAGTCTTCTGTTCCCATTTCATGGACGTCATATGGATGGTTTCGGGAAGCTTTTCTTATAATTGTATAGCATCCAGATGGATGACATAAAGGCATCTTCTTAGCCAGTTCAATAGTTGCGTGGATGTTATCTGCTTCCATTTGACTGTGCCCAGGTTCCAAATACTTTTGTTTAATTTCTGGTATATTGAAAGCTTCAATGCAGTACAGTAGTAGAGCTGGTATATATACATTACGACATTGGCTCGCACAAGTATCTGACATAAATGTGTGGTTTACCATCAGCTTTGGTTTTCAGATGTTTCAACAAACATGACCCGATTTCACCAGCCCCTTTTTTCGCCTTTTTACCTTTGTGCCAGCAATAACAGAAAACGTTACGCTTTTCTGTCTCAAAATCCAGCATGGTAAAGTTGTAAATTGCAATTCGCCGTTTGTAATAAATTAGCTTAGATGATGATGAAGGGCAATTACATATGGCTTCCAAGTCATATTCAACGAAATGTATATCACCAGATTGTGCTGACATTTTCGCTTCATCACGATGTCGTTGTGCAGTAACTTTTCTTTTTAAATGTTTTTCGTACTCTTCTTGCTGCTTCTCTTTTTCTTCTGCGTTCAAATGCTGGAAAGTAAAACATTTGTCACACAAATCTTTCCGTTCTCTATAGAAACCAATATTAAATTCTTTAATAAAAACCATACGGTTAGAAGCTAGGAGTATGATATACTGCCTCTGTCCAAGTTATTGAAAAGCGCGCGAAAATCCGGCAAAGTACCCCACAAATAAAGGGTTATGGTTTGTATAATATTGCCAAACAAACTATATTCTAAGAATAAAAATATTGTTTTTAGAAATACGTTCCTATAGCTCTAAAGAGGTAGGGAGATAATTAGAACTATTTAAACGGTATTCTGGTTCCATTGAAAATGATTCTTAAGCTATTTCGTTTTTTTGGAATTTAATAAATATTGACTTTACCGTTACGTCGCGCGTCGTTTTGGACTAAAGACTATATTGTGAACCGTTTTTTGACAAAAAATACCGCGAAATACTAACCTACGTATCACGACGACGGTACTAAGTAAGAATTACCAAATGCATTTTAAAAGGCAATTAAAAAATAAAATCAAGGACCAAGATTATTTAAGTGAAGTATACAATCGAGCGCTTAATATGACTTAAATTGTAGGTATATAACTAATGCGTCAAACTGAATACTACTTTACAACTGTTTAGTTGCTGAAAAACTGTCATAAACCCCTTACATGTACGAGTATGTTAGGTGTATAATTTTAATATTCTGTAACTTTTTTTGCTAGTTGGGAATTTGTTCATACAAGTAAATATTAGTTTTAATTAATCATGTTTATCTGTGATATTCTATTTATAAACATAATTTAAATACTCAAAAAATATTTACCTCGTAAAGACGTATATCTCTTTGCCGAGATTTAAAAAAAAAACAATTACCGCCGACTAAAGGTACATTGAGCCCATTAAAATTTGGACTTGATATAAGTATAGTTATCTGTGGAAATTTTTATTTCCGCACGAGTGCGGAAAAATATTATAATTCCACGTGTGAAATACATTGCATGTTGAACCTAATCGTAGTGCTATAAGAACCATTTTTCGAGAAAGTGTATTGAGAAATAATTATAGATATTTTACATCCAAAATAATACATGGTTCTTATATTGTATATTTTTCATACAGTTTAATGTTTTTTTTTTTCGATAGCTGCGAGTAAAACATGAGTAAAATTATTGATACACGCAGACGGACGGACAGACGGGGAGGAAGAACTTGTTATGGGTTACGGTCGTTTGTTTCAGCGATGATTGATGGCGCGAAGTATCGGCACGCTAGAGCTGCTGAATTTCACGCTCTTAGCGCCGAGCCCTACCTACGTATTACTGAGGGTTATGTTGTTACGGAAAATATATATTTTTTCCGAAAGGGTTTATGGATAGGTAATACGAACACATTATTCTCTACTTTCGTTAGAGGAGCTACTAAGAGACCCACCTATTTGTTTTACGCCCTATTTGTACCTAACATTGAGATCAGAAATGCACCTGCATGACGTCAATTTTGTAGAACTAAGTAGGCAGGTACGGTCGATATAATAATACGTTCTTATTACAAGCTCATACTCAAACATCACTGCTTAATAGTGTACCAGACCTATTCACCTAACTACTCTGAATATTGAAACAACACTCGTACTGTCGCACAATAACGTTATCAGCAAGCTGTCACCCTCAGCGACACATCACAGCCCCGACTGTAACAACAAAGGTCCCGAAGCCGCCATGTTTGAATACAAGTGTGTTGTAATTCTTTCACAATAAATTGACGTCACGCAAGTATTTAGGTCCGTAGATGGCGCTGCTGGCGGGCCGCGGTGTCCCGCTGTCACAGGTGGCAGCAAATTGTCGACCCTCGTCAACGGCGGCAGATTAAACCCTCCTACATTACCTGAGGCCTGAGGGTTGAGGGCTACCCGCACTATTATGTAGCTTGATAGTCTACCTTCGACACGCTGTACACGAATTTTTATAGGTACCTACTCGACATTAATTTGCTCGGTCCTCGGATAAAGAACCGTGACGTCACGCAATAGCTTGAAGAACAATGAATGGTACGTTCACTGAATGAAGGCTTCACAAGATCTGTAGCTACTCGCTTGGGGTCAAAGCGTGTGAATTTTATCATATGCATGTTAGTCTGTAAGGTATCTAGCTATGGGCCAATGTTTCCTGAGAATAAATGAAGGTTATATTATGTTATTTATTCAAAGGTTTTAAATAACTAACACGACTTCTGTTTAACAGCATTATTCTGCTCTAAAAAACTACATTGTCCTCTGAATTATTTGGTCAGCCAACATCAATGTGCGTCTAAAAAATACTATCCAAGCCACAAGCTGCAATGTAAGCTACTGTAAATACAACCCTTCTTTTTTTCGGATGGGAAATCATCAAAATTAAATGACCCCTCTCGCTCTGGGCGGAGCGGAAGGGAGTGTCAGACTTGTACTGAATAAAACCCATCCATGTTCCTTCTTAACCCCTTTTTGTTCCAGGGCCTCGGCATCTCTTTCACACAGACCCGCTGCCCCGGCAGAAATCTATATTTAAGGTATATTATTATATGCAATCAGTAAGCTTCCAAAATAATTATATGTGACGCCAACATACGATTTCTATTTTAAAAATTAGTTTTAAACTTGAACATGTAACAGTTTTATTAACTCTAATAAATAAAATAGTAGCCAAAGCTATCGGTGGTTAGAGCTCTAGAGACAGGAACCTTCTCACAATGCTAGACGATCGAAGAGTACCTGCTACCTTCTGAATCGAATCAGGCCCTTGATTCAAAGGCTTAACGAGAGGCTTGGGAGATGTTCGTCGAGGTTCTTGGCCATCATCCATTATATTTCAAAGTAAGTTGCTGGTGAATAATCCTAGCCACTTGCAAGGGCGTCGCCAGCTTTTGATTCTAGGGGAGAGGAGCAATTTTTTAAGGGTTAAATTCACTATGACGCATGTGCTCGTCGAAGAGGCGATCAAATTCCACAATCCCACCCATCGACCTCAAGAACATCGGGCCCTATGAATCTCTAGAGCATTTGTTTCCTTTGTGCGGTGGACATCACTGAGGAGTTTCTCCAGCTCCAAAAGAAACTTCCCAAATCACGCAGAAATCAGGTGCACAAAATTGAATCAATGACAGCGAAGGAATGAATGCTCTATCAATCAATTTTCGGGAAAAAAATATTATCTTTGAAGGGTTTATAGAGCTGCGGTTGGGTTTAAATTGTTGCAAATTTAGTTAACTTAAAAGTTGGTTTTAAAACGCATAGTTTTGGAGTTTTAGAGCAAACAGTGAAAAAAGTCCCAACATTTCGTAGTTTCGCCACAAGTTTTTAGAAGTTGCAAATTTGAATTCACGTCGCCTTAGCTGATCTACAAGCAACAAAGCATGATGTAGTTCTGCATTTTTAATATGTTGAATACATATTAAAAATGCAGATGACGTACATCATGCTTTGTTAATTTCCACTGGGCTAGAAGTTTATTAGCCCAATTACTTGGTGGGCAGGGACTGATAACGCCATCTATTCTTTAAGTCGTACAACATTTTGTCGCACTATTCCACTATCACTCAAGATATCAAAGTAATGAACAGAAATGCTGTTTTAACCTATAAAACGCAATTGAAAACCTAGATAACTTAAATATTTCAAATACATCTTCGTGACGAAATGAAATAGGTTTGTTTTGTGTTAAAAGACTAATACTTTTTGCTCAAATAAAACAATTTCAGTCGTGCAGAAATTTAATCGATCAAGGTCATGTCACCACAATCGTGATATAATGTATTATCAAACGAAATTGCCAATGAATAGAAAAATGTCCTATATTTTTTATTTTAATAATAGTATTTGGAGGGATTTAAAGTCATGTAGTGTATTTTAATGAGTGTTCGGTTATCAATAATACCTTTCGTTCAGAATCTTGAATTGAATGGCCGCCTGTCAGCTGTAGAAGTACTTTGGTTGGGAAGCTGTCAAATGGTGAATAGCAAAGCAGGAGCGGTAGTGAGAATATTTTATAATAAATATGTCTTTTTATTGGCAATATCAAAGTAATAGGTAATCGCCGCGCCTAGCCGTAAGCCTTAGCGTAAATACAAACAAAAACCAATACCGGCATCGTCGTAAAATGAGTTCGAGAGATAGGTCGCTGCAAGACAAGTTGAAAGTGCTCTTCAAAAAGGGTCAGGCGGGTGAGTATTGGTGCTGGTTCTGTCCGGTGAGATGACGTGTGAGTGTTGCGGTCGGCAGGGCGCTCACTAGTGTGTGTTCTGGTTGTGTGCAGCGCAACTGCCGCCGCGCAACGAGCTGGTGGTGAGCGGTGAGCTGGAGCGGGAGCTGAGCGCCGACACGCCGCTGCACCGTCGCCTGCGCGCGCTTAAGGAGGTCGGCGAGAAAGCCATCCACATCCGCGTGCAAGAGGTGAGTCCGTCACACCACACTTATTATATTAGTACCCTCATAAATACATTCTGATGCAACATTACAATGCAATTTCCTTCTTTTCTTCTTCTCTGTGGTTGAAACTTCTTTGTTAAGTGCATTTCTTGCACATTGTTTTATTGTCAAGCAGAGCCAACATAAAAACTGTTTTATCATTTTCATTATCTGATTATGAATATCCAGGTGAATTTGTTTGTTTTGATATGATTTATTTACAACATTCTTTCACTTCTTTAAGAACAGCTGTTTACGTTGGCTATCACTTGACGATTATATTTTGTTACTGGTTCATGACAAAATGGTGTTACTAATATGCTGTTGTGATAATGTGAGCTCTTAATTTTTTTGTACTTGTACTCAACTACTGAACATGAATACTGGTAAACCACACAGATATTCAAACATTGTCAGCTGCTCAACCAATAACATTCATACTGAAAGGGAATTAAAATGAAATTGCATAAAAACCTCATCATAAATTTATAAATGTTCCACTTAATGACCACAACCATTTGTGTTTTTCCAAACATGTTTTTGACTGTTTATAATACAGCTGTTACTGTACAAGTACACATAACTCACATAATGATCCTTTGTTTGTTATGATAACAAACATAAAAACTTCACCTTTTCTAGGGCGGAGTTGAAAAGCTTTGGTCCTTAACAAGAGATCTGCTAGAAGAGAGTAATGTGGAGGCTCGGCATGCGGCACTGTGGTTCCTGCGGTGCCTGGCCGAGGGGCAGGCAGACTACCTGCAGATCATGCGCACCATCCTGTTCCACTATCTGCGAGAGACACATGCACGGCATCCTCCAGAGGACACACAGCTACGCTTCAAGTTACTGCACACGCTGACCAACACTGGGAAGAATATCAACTGCTTTGAAGAAGAGGTCAGGCTATGGTGTTTTATAATTGTTATCTTAGCATCTTCTTCTTCATCATCATCTCTGTTTTTTTTCTAACTTAATACTACTTAAAACTCGTCATCTGCCTGCCTTTTCCAACATGTTGGGATCGGCTTCTAGTCTAACCGGATGCAGCTGAATACCAGTATTTTACATAATGTGACTGCCTATCTGACCTCCACAACCCAGTTAGCACCGGGTAATACAATATCCCTTAGTAAGCTAGTAGTCAAACTTTCAGACCACTGAGTACCTGTAACAACTGTCAAAGATCTACAAATGACAGTCGGGACCAATGGCTTAGCGTGCTTTCCAAGGCATGGAGGAAACTCTGTATGTAATGGGTGGTAACCCATCCATGGACCAACCTAGGTAAGCATAGCTGAACCTAAAGATCGACCTGAGTAGCTGTGAATATTAACCCACAAGCTCCTCAGCACTACTCGTACACAACACTTCGATAGTTTAAACTATCAACAGGATAATTCATCATTTGTACTGGCACTTTTTGCATATAGGTAGAAATTATAATCAGCAAAATTTCATAGCACTGCAACATTGTTGAGTTTCACTGACATGTGACTGGAACAATGCCATGAAAACACTTGTGTTGGTTCCAGATTGGTCCGTTCCTGCTGGAGTGGCTGCCACAGATCCAGCCGGCAGCACAGCTGGTGGAGTTCCTGCACCTCATCATCAACGTCGTCAAGTTCAATGCCACATACTTAGATGAACAAATTGTTCATGGAATTGTCAAGTAAGTGTTGAGTAGTTCTTCTGCGCAAGATATTTATCTCAAATGTAAAGAACCCCAAATCAAGTATTTGTTATCTCTTTGATGAAGTACAAGATTGTATTCAAGTGACCTTGAACCCAACTGTTTTGTCAGTTCCTGAAGAAAATCAAGTACAACTATGAACATCTGGCTGATATGACAATCATATAAACCACAATCAAATCAATCAAACCCATATTGAATTTGTGAAATTGAGATTTATTAGTTTGATTGTGCTTTACAGTTATGCAATTGTTTAGAGTTAGACAGACGGACAACAAAATGATCCTGTAAAGGTTAATTTTTTGTCCTTTTGATGGAACCCTAAAATCGAATGTACAATGGAGAAAGACTGTCAAACCATATTAATGAGAGAGCTAGTTAACACCTGTGTAGGTATAAGTGTTGTGATGGCACCACACTATACATTCACTGTTTATTTACAATACCTTCATCTTCAATATTTAGTTATTCAATCATATCCTTCCATAACAATCTTTGTTTTAGAATAAACAGGAGACTTGGTCCATTTTCACATAGCAGCTAATTTGTGTTATCAAACTATTGTTAATTTCCCCTTACTAACTTATTATTTGTTCATCCAGTTTTGATGTTAAATATAGGATGTTGTTTGTCGGTGTTGTGGGCGTGGCTATTATGACGTCAGTGTGTTGGTGATTTATTAATAAAGATAGTATCAAACATCTCAGTCAATTTATTTATTTATTTAATTATGGCACTCCAACGACTTATTCACTAATACATTCTCTGGGGTAATGTAACAATTAAACTTAAAATCTAGAGTGAATTTGTCACTTACAGGTGTGCACAGCACTTACATAGGTATTTCAAGTTTTATAATATTAAATTGAGTACATATAGGCATATAAAAAGAAAAACAAAACTGCATGAGATTAAAAATTAAAAATATAAAAAAAAAAAACCAAATCTATTGCTCTAAGAATAACACAATTAATGAATAAATAAGTAATATTAGTATTAATATAGATATTAACTGTGGCCACTGTGAATTAGAAACAATTGTTTGCGAAATTGCGATAGCTTGTTGGCGAAGATGTCAATGCTATTGGAACGTGTATGGAGCTCATTGTATGTTCTCATCAACCTGTTCATTGGTGCCGAATGTCCTAGGTTAGTTCTTGTTGAACATAGAGTGAATACATCTAGGATGCGTTCAGATCTGGGTGAACTGTGGCGAGGTACAGATAAATGTATTTCTAAGAGAAGCTTCGGAACTTGTATAGATCCATTTATGATTTTATGAAGCAAAATCATGTCGCTAGTATGCCTTCGCTGTTTTAAAGTTATCATTTTGAAGTGACTTAGCCTTTGCGAGTAATCAGCATTAAGAGGACAGCTATTAAATTTGTACCGGTGTAAAGCTTTTTTGGACCCGTTCTATGCGATTCACATGTGTACCATAAATTGCATTCCAAACTGGTGAAGCATATTCCAAAACTGTTCGTACAAGTGAATTATAGAGTACTGTTAAGGTTTGGATAGTTTTGAAATCATAACAGGTTCTTTTTATGAATCCCAGTGTTTTAGCAGCCCTAGAAACAATAGAATCAATGTGGGGTATGAAGGTAAGCTTACTGTCAAGGAGAACACCCAAGTCTCGGTTTTTGTCGACTTTTTGAAGTACTCTTCCGTCGAGCGAGTATGAAGAAGTAAGCGTAAGATGTTTTTTTGTGAATGTTATATGGTAACACTTTTCAGCATTCAGAAACATCTTATTTTTAGTACACCAACTATGTACAGATTTGAGATCTTCCTGGAGTAGGGCAATGTCTGTATTTGCGTCAATGACCCGATATAGTTTCAAGTCATCTGCAAAGATGGAACAGGTACTGTGTTTGATACTGTTTGTTATATCGTTGACGAATATAATAAACAGTATTGGGCCCAAATGGGAACCTTGTGGGACTCCGGAGGTTGAAGAGTAAGGTAGAGACTGATGACCCTTTACTACAACTCTGTTTTCTGTCGGTCAGATAAGATTTAAACCACAGCCAAAGTTGACCAAATATGCCGAGGTTAGACAGCTTTTGCAGCAATATTTTGTGGTCTACTTTGTCGAACGCACTGCTAAAATCGGTGTAAATAGAGTCGACTTGTTTGCTTGAGTCCACTAATTTGCAAAGGTCATTAACATAAAGAACTAAGTTGGTCGTAGTGGATTTTTGAGCGCAAAAACCATGTTGTTGTGGTGCTATCTCGTATTTTGGAATGAGCAGTTAAGATAGGACACACGAGTGACTCGAAAACTTTTGAAAATACAGACAAAATTGAGATAGGTCGGTAATTCTTTGCGTTATCAGCCTCACCTTTTTTAAAGAAGGGCACTACATGTGCTAGCTTCCACTTATCAGGAAATTGAGAAGTATTAATAGAGTGGTTGAATATTATTTTGAGTGGAAGAGATAGACTGGCTGCACATCTTTTGACAGATATAGGTGGTAGACCGTCAGGACCTGCACCTTTGCATACATTAAGCTTTCTTAGTGCTCTGATTACGTCTTTTTCCGAGAAAGCAACGCTGCCCAACGTATTGCAAGAGTAGATCTGCGCATCACCAGAACGATGTTCAGAGTGAAAGTCGCTCGATTGAGTAAATGTCGACGAAAAGTGACGAGAATTCACGTCGCGATTGGGAACTTGTGCTGACAGCTGTCATTTTATCAAGCGAACACGTCGGAACAGGGGCGTGTACGCGCGCTCGATTTTTTGAAGCGCGCAATGTGGCGCCGGTACGAGCTAAATGCACTACAAAATACCCTAGTCTGGAAACGCTCTAAGAGTTAGTTTGATTGATGGTTGGTGTGTGTATGCTGTGTGTTGCAGCAACGCGTGCCACCTGTGCGTGTACTGCGCGGACATGGCGGTGGTGCAGTGCTGCCTGTCGCTGCTGGAGGCCGTGGTCTCGTACTCGCTGCTGCCGCGCGCCGCACTGCGCACGTTCGTCTCCGCGCTCTGCCGCACCGTCAACCTGGAGCACTACTGCCAGAACAGTTGGAAGGTAAGAAAATGCACCCACCCAATGCTGAGTGTAATTTTCCTCTATTACACGCGATTCTTCCTGGTTGTGGGCCTCCGCAATTAACTCTTTCCTGCTGCCTTGGCCAGTTCGTCGCTCCCTAGCGCGTATTACCTGTTCACCTTATGGCCAGTTATCTGCCTCCACTTCTGTCTATTTTATTTGACGAATGCTGTCGTATGTTTCTCGAGGTAATTATTTTGTTTGTCACATATAGTGTAACTGTAAGCGAATGTAATGTCCGCAGCTGATGCGCAATGTGATGGGCGCGGACATGGGGCACGCGGCGCTGCAGGAGATGGTGCTGCTGCTGCGCGGCGAGGAGGGCGCGGCCGGCCTGCTGCGCGACGAGGGTGGCGCGGCCGGCCCGCTGCGCGGTGAGGGGGGCGCGGGCGGCCTGCTGCGCGGCGAGGGGGGCGCGGCCGGCCTGCTGCGCGGCGATGGGGGGGCGGCCGGCCTGCTGCGCGGTGCCGTGTTCTACATCAACATGGCGCTGTGGGGCCCGCGCCGGGTGCCCACGCTGCGTGTCTCCTTCCTCGCCGTGCTGCCGGCCTTCCTCAAGGTGACCGATACGTCCTCAATGGGATGCAGGGATGAATCGAAACAAAGTGGACGCCAAGTTTTGTGATGCTTACTAATATTATGTCGTGGTGATGACAGGCTCTGGAAAGCAACCAGCCGGTGGTGACGTACGAGGTGGTGGTGAGCGTGCAGAGCGTGGTGTCGCGCGTGCCGCTGGAGCTGTGCGAGCCCGCCTGGGATGTGCTGCTCAGCATCCTGCGGACCGTGTTGCAGCAGGACAGTACGTCGTCAACTTACACGACCGTCTTAAACTTATTGCTTTTGGTATCTACGGACATATTATCGTAGTAAAAGTCAGGGAAGAGAGAGTGCAGCTGTGTTTACGCCCACACTCGTGCACTAGAATATCTCCCGCGTTAATGGCTTGACTCTGCTGAGATTGGTCATATGGTGGTGATATGGCCATGACCGACTACGGTCAGGAGCAATATCATTTGTATTGTCTACAGACGTTAGCAGACGAGTTGGTTTTGGTTGGATATGGGCGCTATATGGCGAACTAAAGTACATGGTAATAAATATTTTGCAGAGAACTACGACCCTCCGAACGAGCTGATACACTCGCGCGTGCACGCGCTGATCACGTCCATCGAGCAGCTGCACGACGCAGGGCAGTACTACGGCGACGCCGACGCGCTGCTGGACCTCGTCGACTTCTGCGGACACGACCGGCCCGTGAGTTATGATTATAGTAAGAAGATCATAGCATGGAGTCTCTCCACCTGTGGAAGACTCAATCTGCGGTGGACTTCCTGTGCTACGTACCGGACTTATTGATTTTCTAAAAACAGTACAAATAGATGTTTGTAACAGTCATAAATCATATTGTTATCATCATACAATCTGATACCGAGCTAGAAATTACATAAAATATAACATTTTTTTTTTATTTCACTGAAGAACGAAATTATTAATTATTTTATACAAGACAGTACGCCAACAAAGATTGCGAGGCATAGAAGTCATTGGACGTGGAGTTGCGGACACCAGCCCGTTATACAATACGATACAAAGTAAAATCACATAAAATATTTACTAAAATAATTGGAAAATACCAGCAATAATCAAATTGGCGGTTACTTAAATAAGTTGTGTCACTGTCCTCCCGTGGTGGACAGTGATCATTGATAACAACCCGCATAAAGCATGGTGTGTGCAGGAGGCGTCGGCCATGCGCCTGGTGTCGCTGCGCGCGGCGGCGCTGGCGCCGGGCGGCGCGGGCTGGCTGGGCGCGGCGCAGGCGCTGGCCGAGCGCTACCTGCGCAGTGACCCGCGCCGCCAGGTGCGCCTGCACACGCTCACGCAGATCCTCGCCTTCATCAAGCGGAACAGGTTGGGATACGTTTGTTTTTTTTCTGTTCAGGCAAAATATTTTGAATTGTAATATGTTATTTATTTATTTATTATTTTTATTCATATAACAATTCGCATTGTGTTTCATTTATGTAGTACTGTATTAATTAATTAATTACAGCTAAAAGTAATAAATTATGAATATCGAAAGAGTAGATTTCACTAAAAGTAAAATCAATAACATATGATAAATATTGTATCAATAGAATGTAAATAGTTATTAATTTATATATAAACTCTTGCAAAAACAACGGGCACTTTAGATTTTTTTCTCTACTTCAATGAAGAAGAACAAGAAATAGGTTTTATTAATTTGACAATGTATTGGCATGTTATTTGAAGCATCCTGGCATGATTCTTTACGTTCCAAATTTAAAATTTGAAATTAATAAAAGAAAAATAATAATTATTGTGGATTATTCTAAAATTGCTTTACTAATGGCGCGAATTGCTGAAACGATTTTTAACTGATTACGATATTTTAAAACTTTTTGGATATTTTCTACAAATTAAACAATTTAATCTTTCTTTTTACATTAAATACCACTTTTTGATATGAGTGATAAAGCGATAAGGGCCGGTAAAATTATAGCCCTACTTGAAGAAGGTTGTTCGTGTCTCAGCGGCTAAATGTGAGTCGTTCAGCTGTCCAGAGGACTTGGCAACGGTATCAAGAGACCGGTTCGGTCAAAAGAAGACCCGGTTCGGGAAGAAAACGATGCACAGAACCAAGAGATGACCGCTTTTTGGTGAGTCAGGCGTTGCGGAATCGTAAGGCGTCAAGTGTGGACCTGAAGAAGAGCCTTGAAGAAGTAAGAGGAGTAGAAGTTAGCTTGTGGACGGTCAGGAGGAGGCTTTTGGCTGCCAATATCAGGAGTTACCGCCCAGCTCGGGGCCCTAAATTACTCCGTGAGCACCGTGTTGCTCGACTTCAGTTTGCTCGGAACTGTGCTTCATGGACTATGGAGGACTGGAATAAAGTATTGTTTTCTGATGAAGCTAGAATCTCTTTGTGTGGAGAGGACCGACGCCGGCGAGTGCTGCGAAGACCACGGGAACGCTATGCGGAAGTGTACTTAGGAATCAATTATTAAGTGCACATAAAGAAATAGAAGATTTAAATAATGAGAACTTTCGTCTGAAATCCGACCTACAGAACATGATTAAGACTGTTAACACATTTAAGAAAAAGTCCTCGACTCCTGAGAAAAAAAGAGCAACACCGACACGCCAAACCAAAACTTTGCAAAGAATAAGCTCACCAAATATGGATATCAACGAACATGAGCAACAACCACAGCGTGTTGAGTGCGCGACTAACAAACAAAATAAAGAGACACAAACTACAAGTACTTATAGTCATACACCAAACAAATCGAAAGATATGCCTACCGCTATAGCACCAATAAATTTAGTATCAAAACCTACGCAAAAGAATAAACTATGTATCCTGAGCTGTACCAAAATCAAAGGATCGAAACCTTTAGTTGAGGAAGTTTTTTCTGAATATTTTCACTACTGCCATTATATAATGCCCAACTGTACCATAATGCGACTCATAAGCGGTATCGAAGAAAAACTAAAAGAGTTTACCTTAGAGGACTACTGCCTACTTTTCATAGGAGAAGATGATATTAACACATATGGTAACTATATAGAAGTCATAAATATGTTAAATGAATCCCTCCGAAAAGTGTCACACACCAACGTAGTGATTTGTCTTCCTACATACAAAACAGAATCACCAATATATAACTTTAAAGTCGAAATGTTTAACAACCTGCTTCATTTAGATAACCAAAGTCATAAGTACGCGTATATCTTCGACAGCAATCGTGACCTAACACTTGAGATGTTCTCATACACTTCAGGCAGACTCAATAAGTACGGAATGAGAAAGATATATGACAATATTATGAGAAACATCTTGACTGATTTGAATCTTTATTGTCAAACGAATAGCCAGATAAACAGCAACAATACACAAGAAACCGTCTTTAACAGTACAAATGCAAATGTAAAGGAAACTTCGAACTTTTTTCGTGTACAACACCCTATACATCCTACATCAAAATATCGCGGGACTCCTGAACAAAGTTGATAATTATCCTTAATGTTTATTTGGAAGAACTAGAGAGTAACGGAAAAAGGATCGATGCGGTATGCATAACTGAACATTTTATGACACCTGAACAGGAAAACCTATTAAACATACCTAGCTACAGCTTAGCAACGAGTTTCTCCAGAGGATGTAGAAGAGGTGGCGCATGCATTTTAACTAAGACTAACCATAAATATAAGGTGCTAAATATAAGTAACTATTCTGTAACTAACGTAATTGAATGCTGCGCGATAGAATTGACAGATCACAACATTATTATTGTATGCATATATAGGGTGCCCCAATCTAATTTAGATACATTTTACGATAATTTGAACAACATATTACATTTGGTATGTTTAAAACTGAGTAAAAAGGTTATTTTATGTGGAGACTTTAATATTAACATTTTGAAACGAAATATACAAACTTTGAATTTTGAATATACACTGTTAAGCTATAACTTAAAATTACAATTTTCTCAACCCACTAGGTTAAGCAGTGGGACGTGTTTGGACAATATTGCTCATAATGTAAAGGGCTGCAAAGGGGAAATTATAGAATTCGGTTTGTCGGATCATACAGCACAGCTTTTGAAATGTCCAGTTAAGAAAACATGTGCTTTAAAGTACTGGCGAGTAAAAAGACGAAACTATTGCCACGAAAATATAGAAAAGTTTAAAAACAGCATAAAATGTCTTACCTTTTCAGACATTTATGGCACCAGTGATGTTAACGAGGCCTACAACCGTTTCCTAGACCTATTTCAATGTTTTTACAATCTCTGCTTTCCTTATGAAATGAGAACAATATCGATTAGTAAAAAAGCGAAATGGATCTCTAACGGGATAAGGAAATGCAGTAAAAAGAAACGGCAACTGTTATGGCAATATAGAAAAAACCCTACCTCAAAGAATAAAAGCACATTCAAAATATACTCAGCTAGATTTAAGAAAATTCTATCACTAACACAAAAATCACAAAATGACTATTACATTAAGACCTCCCAAAATAAATCGAAAGCGGCGTGGACAGTGATCAACAATTCCAAAACCTTCTTTCCTAAAGAGCCAATAACAGAAATAAGAACAGGCTCAAAGCAAATAACAAACCCATCAGAAATAGCCGAGTCATTTAACGATTTTTATGTTGACCAAGTTACCGAACCTAAAAATAAGACAGTGCCAGAAATTCCCATACACTCTAACAGCTCTAGTTCTTTATATATGGAACCAACTATACCGCAGGACATAATTTACCATATGAACTCACTCAGAAATACACATAGTGTTGGTTACGACGGAATTTGCACCAAAGTTATAAAAGAAGCCGCTCAATATATAGCTCCACATCTTAGTCACATCATTAACATGAGTATCTCTAATGGGATTTTTCCCGAAAGTCTAAAAACTTCCATAATTGTACCATTGCATAAAAAACAGGATAAGCGAACAATGGCAAATTACAGACCTGTTGCCTTGATACCTGTCTTCTCAAAGGTATTTGAGAAAGTAATTTATAAATCCCTTTATACATACCTTGAGAAGTCAAACATATTAGTCAAAGAACAAAAAGGATTTCGTAAACAGAAGACAATTAATATGGCCATACATGATCTTCTTCTCCCTGTTCTATCAAACGTTGACAAAAGAAATCCTGTATGTGCGATCTTTATAGATCTGACCAAGGCTTTCGACTATGTAGATTACGCAATACTGTTAAACAAACTTGAAAAATATGGTATAAGGGGGAATATACTTAAATTGTTGGAATCCTATTTGGTAAATCGAAAACAATTTGTAGAAATTACACAAATATGCGCAAATAACGGTTACGAGAAGAAATATCGATCCAAATGTAGAACAATAAAATACGGCGTACCCCAAGGCAGTGTACTAGGCCCACCCCTTTTCTTAGTATACATCAATGACCTTCCCGGACACATAAACCATCCCATGGTACTGTTTGCTGATGACAGCACAGTAGTGGTCAAATGTGACGATTATATGACTTATGAAAATGAAATAAATATGACATTAAATACAATTATATCATGGTTTGACAATAATAATCTTGTTATAAATCTTAATAAAACTAAAATTATGCATTTTTACCAGAGACTTCCAAGTAAGGTTCCCGAAGTTCAGTATTTAGGGACTCAAATAGAGCCAGCTACGGTCGCCAAATTCCTTGGCATCGTAATAGATAATAATCTGACCTGGAGATCCCAGACAGACGAAATTTGTAAAAAAATGAATAAATTTGCCTTTGTTCTCTACAAACTGTCAAAGATTGTCAATCTAGAATCAGTACTAACGGCTTATCATGGTTATGTTGCATCAACACTAAGGTATGGCATAATGTATTGGGGCAACTCAGTCGATAGAGATTTTGTATTTAGAGCTCAAAAAAAATGTATAAGATCTATGTGTGGCCTAAATAGCACCGACAGTTGTCAACCGTTCTTTAAAAGCCTAAACATTCTTACCCTACCGTCATTGTACATCTACGAAACTAACATATTTGTCAAAATACACATCTCGCAGTACAAAGTAGCTTTCAAAAGTCACTATAGAAAACTACGTGACAAAAATAAATTCGAACTCGAAAACACACATGGCAAAACAGCGTTAATGAATAAAAGCACTTTCTGTATGGCCACAAAAATATTTAACAAGCTACCCGAGACATTGAAATCGTTAAATCTGGACAAATTCAAAAGTGTACTTCTGAAAATATTAATCGATAAATGTTACTACTCGCTAAAGGATTATTTGGATGACAGTTCTATAATCGCTCCTTCAGACAATAAGCATTAGGTCATCATATCTGTTTTGACATGTCTGTAATTATTTGGTAATTAATACATAATTGACATTGCAATCAGTTGACATTATTCTTATGTACTTTTATTGATATTTAACATCTAAGTACTTCCTTAGATTTTTTTGTTAACATTGTAGAAATAGTTTATTGATTTGTATTAATTTCTTTGACATTCCTTTATTAATTTTAAATTTTATTAATAATTGACACTATCTTCTGACATTTATCATTTATATTTCTTAAATTTTATTGTTGACATTCTGAGAATATTTATTCATCGACTTGCTTTGATTTTTGTAATTTTAATTAAGTAATGTATTGTTATAATTTTATATAATGCAGGTATTTGTTGCAAGTAATTAACTGAATTTAAATAAAATTGATAAAAATATTTGTACGCCAAATGGCAAAACATAGAGCACATACGAAAATGTAACATCTCACACACTCTGTAATTACCTATGTTGACAAATAAACATTCTGATTCTGATTCTGATTCTGATTCTGTGTTTCGAAGAAATCACTCCTTATGGCGGAGGCTCCGTTATGTTTTGGGCAGCAATTAATTCGACGGAGCGTACGGAGTTAGTTTTCATAGAAAATGGAACATTAAATGCACACCGGTACATAATGGAAGTCCTAATTCCATATGCACAACCCACATTGACTGCACTTGGGGAAGATTCCATTTTTATGGACGACAATGCTCGCCCACACCGTTCTGGCGACGTGGAAGCGTACCTGCAAGAAGTTGGGATCCGTCGTTTAGATTGGCCAGCTCGAAGTCCTGACCTCAATCCAATTGAGCATGTCTGGGATGTTCTAAAGAGACGGGTAAGATCAGTGCAACCTGCTCCACAAAACATCAGGGAGCTAAAAAGAGTCATTGCAGAAGAGTGGGAACGTATTCCTCAAAACGTTATTAAAAACATCGTGGAAAGCATGCCCAGAAGGATTCAAGCTGTGATTTGGCAAGAGGAGGTCACACTCGTTATTAGGTTTTTACATTTGTAACTTTATTTAATTTAAAAAAGTAAAAAAAAAAATTGTCTTTATTGCCGACGTCTTCTTATTGTTTGGGCGTGTACATCGGTTTTAAAGAATCCATCGTTTTTTTTTCTTTTAATTGCCCGAATTCACTTCACGCGCATTAATTTACACGATTATAAGTATACAGACTACGTCAAAGAAATAAATTTAATTTAATTAACTCAAATCGACCTTAGAACGTAAATTTCCTTAGGTGCCCGTTTTTTTTGCAAAAGAGTGTAAATGATCATAAATATTATCATGTCAAATTATTATAAATCTATTCTCTAAAATGCAAAAATTGTTTAGAATGTTCGGAAGTTATCGACATCGGCACCTAATAACCTTGGAAATGATCTGAATTCGCCCAGGTACCTGTACGGCGAGGAGCTGATCGAGCTGGTGGGCATCCCGGTGCTGGGCGCGTGCGCGCTGGACGCGGAGTGCGCGCTGCGGGCGGCGGCGGCGCGGGCGCTCACGGAGCTGGCGCGCGCCTCGGGCTCCGACGCCTGCACCGACCTCATCGACCTGCTGGAGAAGGTATGCGCCCGGTATAATGCAACACTTCTTTTGGCGCGTGGCCATAGACGCCATCTTGTTTTTTCCATACCATACCCACAAACAATTTCTTTTGTACGAACAGCGCCCTCCTGATGTCACTCGAGCGGCAAATAAGCATGCTCCACACTATTCACTTGCCGTTGCTGAATATTTTAAACATATACATAACTGTCGAGCCATTATTGTATACACATGGCACGATCTCGCCGGCTACAGAGTGACGTATCCCTCTGCTGCAGATCCTGAACCGGCCGTTCGAGATGTACGTGACGGACGTGGCCATCCCGTGGGACGCGGAGGCGGCGGAGCTGGCGCTGGCGGCGGCGGGGCTGCTGGAGCTGCTGCACGCCAAGCTGCTGGCCGCGCCGGCCGCGCACGCCGCGCGCTGCTTCCTGGTGCTGCTGGACCACCTGGACACGCACTACAAGCGCCAAGCGCTCTTCATGCACCACCCCGACATACGGATAAAGGTACGAGCCGTGAACCACAATATTTGTTTTAAAATTTTCTTATAAATCATTATTCAGTCATTAAATGACTCCAAATTAAGTGGTCCTCTGCAGTCGCATGTCTCTGTAGCCACGCTTATCGACTCGGTACTGACCTGAGCCGGGCGGAAAATACAAGTGTCCCTCAACCTCGTTCTAAGGTACTCACACGTACACAGGGTTCCGTAGTACCAAACAATATAAAAATATTTCAAAGGCTCATTTATATGTTGTATTTTATTACATTCAACAGCAAAACTAAATTTGTTTTTCATATTTTGTTAATGAAAAACAAAGTTACTGCTGCAGTTTGACGAAAAAGTCCCATATCTCAAAAACTAAACCTCAAATCTTATTCAAACCAATGTTCGTTCAAAGTTTTTTTTACGTTCTACACCTACATTTTTTTTACTTAAGAAATTAGAGAGGAGGGCACACTTTGTACGGCTTTAGAAGCCAATATCTCATCAACCAATAATTAAGAAAAAAATATTTTGGGAATCTCAATATCATTTTCCAAGAGCTGTCGACATCGACTCCGAGACAAACTTTTATTATATATTTTTAACTTATACTATATAATTATTAATATTTTAATATCTATATATATTATATAAAAATGAATTGCTGTTCGTTAGTCTCACTAAAACTCGAGAACGGCTGAACGGATTTATCTTATCTTAGTCTTGAAATGTTCGTGGAGGTCTAGGGAAGGTTTAAAAGGCGAGAAAAAATCGAATAATTATATATATGTTACGGCTAAAGATGGGTGTCAACATAAACTTAAGATTAGCCGGCTAAACTCCGACGTCAGGGGCACCCCGAGGTTCGGTTAGTTAGGTTCCTGTAAACCTTGCAGACAGAAATAGGAGCCCCGCGCAGCAGGGATCCGTCGACCTGCTGATGGAAACGCTAACCCTAGACGGTCGACGACAGGGGCACCCCGAGGTTCGGTTAGTTCGGAGTTTAGCCGGCTAATCTTAAGTTTATGTTGACACCCATCTTTAGCCGTAACATATACAGAGTGGAGAAGACAATACGACAATAAATGAAAACACGGGCAATACTAGTTCATAAGAATAAGTTTAAGCTATCAAAAAAATCCTAACATCGAAAATAAAAAAAATAAAAATTTCAAACAAACTAAATGGCATAAAACTAGAAACGAAATAGAACACCATTTATAAATATTAGTTCACTAACCTGTCGTAAGAGCGGCAACAGCGCGCGGTCCTGTAGCGACTTGATCTTTTGGCTTTTAATTATGGATTAATGCTGAGTAAAATTACACTGAATCACAAATTATTAACCAAATAATCAGGCATCTCTCAACCGTGTGTTATTTATTAATCAAATTGTCAATCACGATCAGGATGTAGGTATGAAAGTCACTAAATTTTTCGTTTTTCAATATGGCCGCCATGAATTCGAATACACAAATTGCACCGTCGTAAAAGGTTATTTCTAACGTCTGACAAGAGGTCCCCATTCGCAGCCATGTGTTTTAATTTATTAAAAGATATGATTATTCTATCTTTTAAATCATCAACAGTATCAACAGCTGTTGAGTACACTTCATTTTTGATATGACCCCACAAGAAAAAATCCAGTGGTGTAAGGTCGGGGGACCTGGCTGGCCAACGCGTTGGTCCATAACGGCCAATCCACTGCTGTCCGAACATTTGAGACAAACGCTCTCTAGCAGACACCACTGAATGAGCTGGTGCTCCGTCTAATTGAAACCACATCTGCCTGTACGCAGTTACCGAAAGCTCATCCGTGTACTCGCAAACAGGTCCATTGAGGAGTTCCAAAAACTTTTCAGCATTTAAATTTCCATCAATGAAAACCGGACCGATTATGGTATTTCTATGAATGCCAGCCCAAACATTGACAGCAAACCTGTACTGGTGCGAAGTCTCCCGTCCTAGACGCGGATTCACGCGGCTCCAGTAACGAAGATTCTGTCTGTTCCATAAACCGTTCCTTGTAAATGTACTTTCATCAGTCCACATCACATTGTACAAGAAATCCGGATTCTCGAAATGTTTATTTTCAATCCAGCGACAGAAGTTTTCCCTAACTGGTTTGTCTCCAGGTAACAATGCATGCAATTTCTTGTATTTATACGGCTTCCGCTTGTCGCGTTTTAAAACTTTAAGAATAGTTGTATGGTCAACACGAAAATGTCGACCTGCCCTTCGCGAACTACACGTTGGGTTGCGTTCAAAATAATTTAAAATTCGTTCCTCAAGGGTCACTCTTCCACGTGGAGGAGCACTATCCACATGCGGGATTAAGGATCGATTCTCTCGCATCCTCTGGACAGCTTGGACAATGGTGCGCCCGTTGGTCGGACAAACTCGAGTGTTTCCAAACCTCTCTCGGTATGTCCGTATAGCCAAAGCGGCGTTTCCTTGACACTCCCCATAAATTAAAATCATGTCGGTGTACTCCGAAGCTGTGTAATTGTAGCGCGGCATGATTATAAAAAACAACACGAAAACAATAAAAACTAAGCGTCTAATTTCGCACAATTCACTCACTGTTTAACTAAATACCTATTAAAACGTTTCGTGTCCTGTCACCAAAATAAAGCGTCCAATTTCGCACTAATACCGTCGTAAATGAATTTACAAAGGAGACGGGCGAATCTGGGCCTAACGTTACACAAATGAAATATTTATCAATATTTTGTTTCAGTTTTTTTGTGGTTAATCATAAAATATTAAGCAGTTTATCATGGCATAAGAAATTAAATATTTAATCAAAATAATACTGACTTCCCTTACTTTCACTTTGAAACAATGTTGCCAGATGAATTATAAAAGTTAATCGATATTATTACAAAAATAGAATAGTTAATTAATTATTTAAAATACTATAAAACGTGATTCAGTTTTGTTCTTTACAGAAGTTTAAATAAAAAACACATTTATTTTTTAATGTTTCCTCGTGACACTTCAACGTTTCAAAAAAAGTCGTAAAATAAATTGATAAATAAATCGATTTCACAATCGATTGTCAATGTTTTAATATACAGGCAACAAAGCGGAACTCATGTCAATGTCAGGTCAAAAACTCAAACGTCAATCAAATAATTTGCTTCGTTCGTTGTCTTTGAATTTGTGGCGGTAAATTAGTGAATATTTTCTGTTGTGTTTTCGTGTGCTGTAATAATTATTATTCGATTAGTGTTCTTGAACGACTTTGACTTTAACTGTCAATATTCAATAATTCTAGCTGGCTGTTTAGAGGTAGTATAAAATCGAGACATGTAAGCTTTAAAATACATTTTACTTTAGTTCACAGTTCTCTTAATGGTAGAGAGGCCATCAAACAATATTATTGTAATTGCTTGGCAGGAAAAGAACTGTAGGTTGCTGTTGTCATGTGATGTCCATAGTATGGTACCATACTACTACCATACCATACATGGTACTACCTACGCTGGGCAAGGCATCAAGAGAATTTAATACCACCTACTCAGTTTTAATTGTTTATGATGAAGTGGACGATGAATAAATCATTAAAAGTGGAAGTGTGAAGGCCCAACTTTCTATGAACTTTCGCCCGCCTCCTTTAAACACGAGCGGCGGGGAAGTACCTACGACTACATCAAAGGCGGCCGACGCGGCGCGAACGAAAGTTAGCGGCGCCTGCGGCACTGCACCTGCGGCTGCGCTACAAAGCGAGGACGCGTGAATCGTCACAGGATCGCGGCGACACACTAACCTAAATTTGTAGTAGCAAATTTCTTCAAGAAAGCGAAATAACAAACTAAACTAGATTTATCTCTTTCGCACACACTAAATTTTCTATTAATATTATGAGTGCATTGCAATTTCCGCATTCGTTACTTTCTTATCCAACTTTGATGACACGCTTTATGACTCTTACTACTCAGAATTAAGGTATAATTTTCACTAAATCAGATGAAAATACTAATTTGGCGAAAGTGTTTAAGTAGCGAGTTGGCAACGTGACTTTTAATGTTTTGATGTTTATACCGATGTGGGTCGTTAACCTGACAGTGTTTCCCTATTATCAGATACATCATGTAGCAAATGTTAAAAATGAAAAATAATGTCGTGTGACTAAACTACTGAATATTATTCAAATGATTTTTTGTATGTAGACTGAGAACGTCTTGAGGTATGCGAGGTTTAATTTAATGTCGTATTGTCATCACCACTCTGTATATAAAACAAAGTCGGGTTTGTTACAACACTTATAACTCGAGACCTGCTGGACCAATTTTCATGGTTTTTGATTCGTTGGATTTGTCTCCGCCCCGAATAGCAGAATACATCTTAAAAACAATGGTAGGTAGGTAGGGTAGGTAGGTAGGTAGGGTAGGTAGGTAGGTAGGGTAGGTAGGTAGGTAGGGTAGGTAGGTAGGTAGGGTAGGTAGGTAGGTAGGGTAGGTAGGTAGAGTAGGTAGGTAGGTAGGTAGGTAGGGTAGGGTAGGTAGGTAGGGTAGGGTAGGTAGGTAGGTAGGTAGGGTAGGTAGGTAGGTAGGGTAGGTAGGTAGTTAGGGTAAATAGGTAGGGTAGTGAAAGTAGTAGGTAGGAAAACATGCATTGCAACGCATGCCGGGCACAGCTAGTTATAGTATAAAATTGGCTTATGTGACATACAGACGGACCGGGCGAATCTATAAAAGTTCCGTTTTAGCCCTTACCTGACCACGACTACGGATATTGATACCAGAAAGTATTTGTAAAACTATAATTTATAAAAATGATTACCCAAAACATCGGTAGTTGAGCAACAGGCTTTCATCCGTACTGTCGGGGTAGTCACTGCTCGTCGTGAGTACTCGTAGTTAATAACTGTGTATGTTGCTTTACTGGCAGATATTCGAGATGCTGTTCGGTCTGCGCGCGAACCAGTTCAACTGCGTGGGCTTCTGCTACGACAGCTCCGGCGCGGCCGTGTACGGCGCCGCCGCCATGCGCCTCAAGCCCGTCTGCTCGCCCTTCCTCATGGCCGAGCCGCCCGCCCAGCGCGGCCACCCGCCCGCCGCGCTGCAGCCCAAGGACCTGCCGCAGGTATACGTACACTCTATTTGCACTACAATACATTCTGTAGGGTACTTCAATCACATAAAATCCTGTGGATGTAGATGAAAATATCATCTATGATCCAAAAAAAGCTGCACTTCACAAAGCACAATTTAGTTAGGACAGTAAAAAATTAAAAAAAAGTAATCTACCAACAACACAACAACAACTACAAGAAACAACAACAACAACTAACAACAACACACACACACTACACACTAGTAACAACTATAAGAATAATCAAATTGGTACAAAAAACATTAAAACTAACTGAAGTAAATTGTATATGTTTGTGCTGGTGAAGCCAAGAATGCGATCAAAATTGAAATTGGCACGTTTACGAAAAAGATGAGCGCGCACTGATTTAGAACACTTGGTACAGGGACAACGCGCATAAAAGGAAGGTTGTGGACTCGCTTTATGGAAGAGCTTCATTTGCTCGGTCATATAAAATGTCACGTTACGTTGGTATCGTCGGCGATAGTGTGCTCACTATCTTGACTTTCGCCGACGCCAGTGAGAAGGCATACGGGGGAGTGTTTACTTCCACATCCAAAATAGCGATGGCAATACCGTTAAGTTGTTAATCGTTAAATCTAAGGTCTGTCCTAATAAGGTCGTTTCTCTCGCTCGGCTCTAGCTTTGTGCTATTCTTGTGCTAGCTCAACTAATAAAAAATTTCGTATTCGCTTGTCAAAACCACATTGTGTTTCGCAATATATTCGCATTTTCGGATTTCGGATTTGGGTACTTGCGTAGCCCCATCGATGGAACACTTTTGTGGCCAACAGAGTGTCGAAAATACAAAACGACTTGTCTCCACAGAATTTGTTTCACGTGTCCGGTACGGACAATCCAGCAGATTGCCAGTCACGTGGTCTCACACCTCAAATTATTGACCATCCGCTTTGGTTCAGTGTTCCTCCGTGAGCTCACAATGGCCTGTCGTTCCTTTCAATCCCTCTTCGGTGTCTGAAGCGCCCGAAGAGGAAAAATATTAGTTGTTATTCGCTACATCAAATGAAAGATGTAATTCTTAGTTTGGTCGATCGTATCTCGTCTTGGAGCAAATTGCTTCCAGTAGTAATTTACGTTTGTCGTTTCGCTAGATTATTACCTCTTAGAAATCGCATGCCAGCATCGGATCATGACTTCGCTGAATTACTCGTTCTTCGTGAACTTCAACACTTTCATTTCTCCACTGAGATTGCTAAACTCAGGGAAAGCAAAGATTGTAGCCCTGTTTTTCGACACATAAAACCGCTACCTTTAACCCCAGCGCACTTTTTGAATCTCACGCCTTTAATGTACTTGCCTGCGGAGGACATAGAGGAGAAAACTATTACTGCTAGACACGAGTTGCTAGATAGTTCAGTACAGTCGTTTTGGAAGCGCTGGAGAGGTGGATACCTCCATACTTTGCAATCGCGTCGTAAATGGAACTGGGTCATAGGGAAGTGTAGAGTGCGGGTGTACTATTAGGCCCTTCGCACATGGAGCTACTTAAAAAGAACTAGTCACAAACTTAAATTACTAACAAGTTGCCTGAGCGTCACAGCCCATACATGTTCAATGGAGGTTCGCACACGACGCGACTAGTTACTAACTGGTCAGTAACGCGTTAGCAACCGATCACGCGCGACGCGTCGTACCGGTCACCACGCTACTGGTTTCCCGAGTTTCTTTGATTTTTGTTATAAAAATGAATGAGCAAACATTAAATATTCAATTTGTGAAGGAGGTGGAAAAATACCCATGCTTATATAATTATCAAATAACAGAATATTCACGAAAGGATATCTTTTTTTTCTGTTTTCTTTTTTCTTTTTTTTTCCTTTCTTTTTCTTTTTTCCTTTTTTTGGTTTTCCTTTTTTTTTTTCTTCACTGCACTCCAAGCTCTTTCTGTTATATAACAGAAAGAGCTTGGAGTGCAGTGGGATAAGTCTTTAATTTGACAGGTGAGTATTTTTTAAAACCTGCGAATATTCCTTCGACGTCTATTATGATAATAGTATAATACAATATCGTCGTCGTCCTCGCTCGATCCAGTTGACATGTTTACCACTTGTTAACCGTGTGCTTTTGTAAACAGAAATAACAGAAGTGACTGAAACCTTACAACTTGAGTAGCGTTGTGTGCGAGATACAATTTCTAACTGGTTTGTAATCGTAATTACTGATTAGTTCAGTCATTTTTGAGTAGCTCCATGTGCGAAGGGAGAATAAATAATTGCCATACTGTGAGTACATTACATGCTTTGTAGAGCTGGTGTGTAGGG
Source organism: Eurois occulta (assembly GCA_950022335.1). Lineage (NCBI taxonomy): Eukaryota > Metazoa > Arthropoda > Insecta > Lepidoptera > Noctuidae > Eurois > Eurois occulta. The sequence continues at coordinate 21,210,669 of OX465485.1, read as the reverse complement.
AATCTTAAACGGACGAAAGGTAAAGAAGCAACCTTTAAAATTGCTCTGTGAGCACGTTCTAGCTAGAGGGAGAAGAATTGCATTTCCCGCTCGTACGGAATTACGGTTGCCGGCAGATATAATCAGTGGAACTCCCTCCGATGCTCCACGCAGTGTAACAGATTATTGCGAATTTAATTGCAAGCGAAATGGGATGGATCATACCCGAAGCCTGACTAGGATCAACGATGTCACCTACCGAATTCGGAAGGGCCCACGCAGTGCGCCTAAGATTATCCAAGCAGACCGATTGGCGTGATACTACGGTACTAATGGTGCTCGGGATGAGCATGTCTATGGAGGGGGTTGTATTACGTCGGCTGTTTAACGAGAACATTCTAGTTTACGTTTAAGTCTAGAAGGGTCCACTATGGAACTGTCTAGAAGATTCGATAATAAGCCTGGAATGTCCCACTATGGAACTGTGAAGAAGGTTGCAGAAAATTGTGGAAATTTCGAACCAGCAGTCGGCATATAAATAGGTGCTGATAATAGTCCCGATCCATGTGTTGATATTGCGTGTCATGTAACTGTCGGCTGTGTGCGCAGGGCGTGTGCCTGCTGCCCGTGGGGCGCGCGGCGCGCATCCTCACGGCGGCGCTCACCAGGGAGAAGGACTGGGCCGTGCTGGCGCGGGTGCTGCGGGCCCTGCCGCTGCTGCTGCAGGCCAGGGCGCTGGCCATCGGCAGGAGGGCGCAGGACCTCGACATGCTGGCCTCGACGCTCTGCTCCATGGTGAGTACGACCACACTGGAACAAGGACTGGGCCGTGCTGGCGCGGGTGCTGCGGGCCCTGCCGCTGCTGCTGCAGGCCAGGGCGCTGGCCATCGGCAGGAGGGCGCAGGACCTCGACATGCTGGCCTCGACGCTCTGCTCCATGGTGAGTACGACCACACTGGAACAAGGACTGGGCCGTGCTGGCGCGGGTGCTGCGGGCCCTGCCGCTGCTGCTGCAGGCCAGGGCGCTGGCCATCGGCAGGAGGGCGCAGGACCTCGACATGCTGGCCTCGACGCTCTGCTCCATGGTGAGTACGACCACACTGGAACAAGGACTGGGCCGTGCTGGCGCGGGTGCTGCGGGCCCTGCCGCTGCTGCTGCAGGCCAGGGCGCTGGCCATCGGCAGGAGGGCGCAGGACCTCGACATGCTGGCCTCGACGCTCTGCTCCATGGTGAGTACGACCACACTGGAACAAGGACTGGGCCGTGCTGGCGCGGGTGCTGCGGGCCCTGCCGCTGCTGCTGCAGGCCAGGGCGCTGGCCATCGGCAGGAGGGCGCAGGACCTCGACATGCTGGCCTCGACGCTCTGCTCCATGGTGAGTACGACCACACTGGAACAAGGACTGGGCCGTGCTGGCGCTGGTGCTGCGGGCCCTGCCGCTGCTGCTGCAGGCCAGGGCGCTGGCCATCGGCAGGAGGGCGCAGGACCTCGACATGCTGGCCTCGACGCTCTGCTCCATGGTGAGTACGACCACACTGGAACAAGGACTGGGCCGTGCTGGCGCGGGTGCTGCGGGCCCTGCCGCTGCTGCTGCAGGCCAGGGCGCTGGCCATCGGCAGGAGGGCGCAGGACCTCGACATGCTGGCCTCGACGCTCTGCTCCATGGTGAGTACGACCACACTGGAACAAGGACTGGGCCGTGCTGGCGCGGGTGCTGCGGGCCCTGCCGCTGCTGCTGCAGGCCAGGGCGCTGGCCATCGGCAGGAGGGCGCAGGACCTCGACATGCTGGCCTCGACGCTCTGCTCCATGGTGAGTACGACCACACTGGAACAAGGACTGGGCCGTGCTGGCGCGGGTGCTGCGGGCCCTGCCGCTGCTGCTGCAGGCCAGGGCGCTGGCCATCGGCAGGAGGGCGCAGGACCTCGACATGCTGGCCTCGACGCTCTGCTCCATGGTGAGTACGACCACACTGGAACAAGGACTGGGCCGTGCTGGCGCGGGTGCTGCGGGCCCTGCCGCTGCTGCTGCAGGCCAGGGCGCTGGCCATCGGCAGGAGGGCGCAGGACCTCGACATGCTGGCCTCGACGCTCTGCTCCATGGTGAGTACGACCACACTGGAACAAGGACTGGGCCGTGCTGGCGCGGGTGCTGCGGGCCCTGCCGCTGCTGCTGCAGGCCAGGGCGCTGGCCATCGGCAGGAGGGCGCAGGACCTCGACATGCTGGCCTTGACGCTCTGCTCCATGGTGAGTACGACCACACTGGAACAAGGACTGGGCCGTGCTGGTGCGGGTGCTGCGGGCCCTGCCGCTGCTGCTGCAGGCCAGGGCGCTGGCCATCGGCAGGAGGGCGCAGGACCTCGACATGCTGGCCTCGACTCTCTGCTCCATGGTGAGTACGACCACACTGGAACAAGGAGTGGGCCGTTCTAACGCTCTTGAAACTGTCTTCACATTGTTATTTCAGCCCTAGGGAATGGAGTACATTTTTAGATATGTTGCAGATATCAGACCGCAGCCTCAACTTCCCTGAGTGCCTCCGAGTGAGCAACGGCCAGAAACTGCTGGTGTCGGAGTTCCACAGCACCGCCCTGCCCGGCCTGGCTGCCCTGGCGCCCTACCACAGCTACCTTGAGCCGCAGACGCAGCAGAGGATAGTGCGCTGTCTACTCAAGTACGGCATGGGTGAGTACAACATATGTAGTTCCACATCAGTTTGCTGGCCAGCTCCAGATTGTATACTGTATTTGACATTTAGGGGCAGACCAAAACTGTTGCAGAGGCAACATCACTAACGTAACAAGTTATTACGTGTGGCATGAGGGTGCGTCTCATATCATATAACAGTTATTTGGTATATTTTCATTTCAGTAACGTTCACAAGAAACGTGAGATATATCAACTGTTGATAATAATTACTTTACATACAACAATTATATCCTCTAAAACTTATTTCGTATAACGTTATTGCATGTAACATTTATTTGATCGTATGATTATGTCTATTGTTTAAAATATATATTGACACCATCTTTATGGTTAACACCCAGATTCAGAGCAATCCGACTCGGATGAGTTAGGTTAGAAGGCCGAGGCGGGAGCGGAGCGGAGCGCCAGGTCCCCTCTACTGTTGGTGAATCATTTGAGTTAGGTTAAAACAGTGACCATTGACGCGCGAATGAGAGCGAGCGGAGCGAGCGTGCCGCGGGAGCGACCGCCGAGCGCCAGATCCGTCTGTTGTTGGTGAATCATTTGAGTTAGGTTAGAACAGTGACCATTAACGCGCAAAGGGGAGCGAGCGAGCAGTTTTATCACATTAGACTAAATAGGTTTTCCGTCTTCCGAGTGGTATATCAAACGATTTTATATTAAATGTATGTGCTTATAAATATAAATTAGTTATTTGAAAATTATATCAATCGTTTATTATAGCAAATTATAGATTCAGTTGTTATATTTTGTAAATATTAGAGATTTTGTAATTATATCATATACTAGCAGCCCGTATTAAATAAATAATTAAATATTATTAGTGTAGATTACTTACCCGTGTCTTCCAGTACTTCGCACGCCACAGCCGTACATCAACGCGCTGACGATCTTCACGCTGGAGACGCGCGAGACGATGGTGAAGATGCTACCCGAGGTGCTGCTGGACCTGTCCAAGATCTCCGACACCAAGGCAATCGCCAGTCCCATGCTCGAGTTCTTGTCCAGTGAGTACCGACAACTATAAAGTTTCACTTTTGTGTATGTGAATGTAAATAAGACCAAAATACGATCTCAGATATTTATCTGCATAGTCCTCATGTGAGCTGACCAACATTATATCTGGACATTTAAAAGACCTCTGAGTGGTCAGGTACGAAACACAGGCCTCATCAAGTTTTGAAAAAGACAACATGTATAAGTGTTTGTAAAATAAACATCATTTATCAAGACTAATGCAAATATTAATAATGCAAATTCTGCTATATCTATTTAGATTAGTGCAATAGAGAGTAGTATTCTGGGCCTTACGTTAACTGGCCGTATTCTTAACATTCGGGTTGCGCCACATCGAGCAGTACGATATCGCATTTGGCTCATTGCCTTTTCTGTCGCTCAAAACCGTCATTTGCCAGAGCGTGCTGCCGAGCGCATCGCGGATGCTGCCGCGTGCGATACATGTGGCGCAACCCTTATGCTGCGCTCCAAAACACAAATGATTAACGTTGCTCAAGAAGCTGCTGAGCTGAAGGTGGGACAGGGCTGGCCATATCTGCCGTATGAGCTGTGGACCAATATAGCCACGATGTGGAGCCCTCACAAAGCCAGAGGGCGTCACGGCAGCCGTCGAACAACATGGTGAGGTAAGCTCGACAGAACCGACGTCCAACGACTATTAAGATATCCTCTGGATCAAGAGAACTAGCAGTCTCGGGGAGAGGCCTCTGCCCCACAGCGGTATGCCTCGGGGCCATGAACTTACTGCGACTTACATCTTTCGGATGTTTGCTTTAACGTGTTTAATTTTATCGGTTACCTCGATAACCCATAGTTACATTGTGTGTCTGCAGCGCTGACGCGGCTGCCGAAGGTGTTCGCGTCGTTCGTGGAGGACCAGTACATGTCGGTGTTCGCCATCCTGCTGCCCTACACCAACCCGTCGCGCTACAACCACTACGTGGTGTCTCTCGCGCACCACGTCATCGCCGCGTGGTTCCTCAAGTGCCGCCTGTCCTACCGACGGAACTTTGTGCGCTTTATTATACATGTGAGTAACACTCGGACCAGTACATCCTGCTGCCCTACACCAACCCGTCGCGCTCTGCTAGCTGACTGACCGCTTCTCCTCAGGGCCTGCACAACTACATCATCATGCCGTTCGAGGAGCAGCTGCAGTACAAGAGCAACCACTTCCAGAGCGCCAACGAGGACTCCTCCAACAGGCAGCGCAGCTCTAGTCTGGTGAGAATTTGTTTTAATAACAAGCTTTTATTTAGGCAGTGTTATATTATAGATGTCACACATACATTTTGGAACATTTCCACTGTCTCTGCTCCAACGAGAATTCGTTTTACGCGACTATGTTCACGCTCAACAGTCGTACAATAGATGCCGGTTCCGACTGCTACCTGTACGAAATGACTATTGCAAGAAAAAAGAAAAAAAAATCATGAAAAAGTCATTCGTTGGAATTAAATGAATTTAGACAGAATTTAATAGTTAAAATCATCAAGACTACCCAGTATTCATGATTTTAATTATTAAAACTCTGTAAAGCTATCTTTTTACGGTCGTGAATCATATTAGAATCAACATAAAAGCTGGCAATAATAGAGTAACTCGTGTGGTCCCCCTCAGGGCTCCCGCGCCGTGTCCCGCGCGCCGCTGGGCAGCTCGGGCTCCGCCTCCGCCGCCTTCCACGTGGAGCTCACCGAGACCTGCCTGGACCTGCTGGCGCGCTACACGTCCACGCCCTGCAGCGTCAAGCCGCACAGGTCCGTACCGCCGGCCCTGGCCCGCTGACCCTGGCCCTGGCCCTGGCCCGCTGGCCCTGGCCCTGGCCCGCTGGCCATAGCTAACGCTGCGCACGTTGCAGGACCGACACGGCGGAGTTCCTGTTCAGCGGCGGGCAGGCGATGACGTGGCTGGTGGGCCACAAGCTCGTCACCATCACCACATCGGGCTGTCTGCAGAACTCCATCAAACAAGGACTGTGCGACCGGTAAGTGTGACATCTACTTCCATTTGGGCGCTTTGTTTACTAGTCCACTGTTAATAACTGATTCTATTAACCAACTCACTGTGTCACAGTCCAGTGCTGGACGTAGGTTACTCCCACGTTCCGTCGCAACAAGCTATCCTCCGCCTTCTGCATCTAGTCCAACCCAGCCCCTTTCATAAGGTCTTGTATCGAGCTCGGAGGGGCGTACCTCGACAAACGCGGCCCAGTGCCGCAGCTTGCTTACTCTGCAAGTTATGTCGGCAACTTCAGTTCTTTTCCGGATAATGTCACAAGTATATGACAATCCAAATTTTCGCGATTTTCTGTCATTTGTATTCCCTTTACTTATTAGTCAAGTTTTGTGCAATGAAGTTGTTTTGCGTTTCAGGTGTGCAGTCCTGTGCAAGCAGCACGCGGACAGCGTGTCGTCGCCGCTGCCGCCGCTGTCGGTGCACAACAACAGCAACAGCACTAGCTATAACAACAGCAACAACACTAGCTATAACAACAGCAACAACAACGGCGCGTCGCTCGCCAGCGACGCCAGCGACGGCGCCGTCGTCAACTCCGTGCCCGTCACCGTGCAGGTACGCGATGTTGTTCACTTTCAGCATTCATATAGAATAAGCCCAAGATACACAGTCAACGACTCAAGCCCGTCCGAACAAAAAGAATGCACTGTTTCGAATTTTGCCTTTTTTCCACTGCTTGTGACAGCCGCGGTTTGTCGAGAATTGAAAAAGATAACGTGCGATTCTCACGTTTAAAACACAACTTTATGTAATCCGTGTAAGTTCGAATTTGTGTTTAGTTAATCAGTACTAGTGAGTTTTTGGTTTTATTTTTAAGTTTGATTAATCAACGACACTTCCTGATGTGATATTTGCAAGGAACTATTCATCTAGATTTTTTTTTATTTATTCATGATTTTTAGTATTTGACTTCAAATTATGAAAATATTTTTTGACTTTTGATTCTGAAAATATACACTGAAACCTATTAATTTAAAACACACGTTTGACACGTAGTCAATAATAAATAGATTTATATTTTGTATAAAAGAATTAAGGCGACGAATTGTTAAACAAACTGACAATGGTCAAGAGGGGACTGAGCGTCAGAGCGGGGCGAGGATTGCATACGCGCGCTAGCTTATAATTAAAGGACGTAAGCGACAAAATGGTTTTGTTATTTTATTTAGTTAGAAATGATAATTTGAGAAATATTCCTTCTACTATTTTAAAGAGTATGTATAGACTCATCTACGAAAAAAGTTAAGAGGCTTAAATCGGTCCCGTTTGCCCATAAAATGTGAATCTCTTTTTAAAAAGAGGTGTGTTTGATATATTTTTCTCTGTTAAAAAAGTTACCTAATCATGTATTGAAAACTAACAAAATAAGGTTTTTATCATGTACTTTCAGGTAACCAACTTGTATTTTGATCCGTTTTGTATTTACTGAGAAAAATTGAGATCATTGGCGCCAAGATTTCCAATGCGTCCTCTTAATGAAGACGTTGGAGTCACGAGCGCCTGAGGTTCCAGCTCGAGCGCACGTTGTTCACGTTACAAAAAACATCGATTTTAAAATTAAAATACTCGTTTTGTATATGTATAATATTTTCATAATTTAAAAAATTGTAGATATGAATTATTATCTACGCATGATACTGATTGTGTTTGTTGGAAACAATTTAACTAAAATGCTGTAGGATAATTGCATTTTCGATTCCAAAATCGACGTATTTACGTAACGTTAACACCGCGCACCCAGCTGCCCGTGCTAGGGCCCCTGCCGCCAGTGCTAGGGCCCCTGCCGCGCGTGCTAGGGCCCCTGCCGCCCGTGCTAGGGCCCCTGCCGCGCGTGCTAGGGCCCCTGCCGCCCGTGCTAGGGCCCCTGCCGCCAGTGCTAGGGCCCCTGCCGCCCGTGCACTTTATGGCCCATTCACAACTATTTACCCGACTGACCCAGTCACAATCATCTTTATTATTATGTCTTAACAATTAGATTGTTGTTGAGTAGCTATTGTAGCTATTGTAAGAGATAAAATCTTAGACCACTGTTTTAAATTAAAAATACTGTTGTACAGACGCCAGCACATCAAGCTACTACAATCTGTCAAATTTCTTTAATAGATTTTCAACTGTATCGCTGGGTTAAAGGTTGATTAGGAAAATTTGATAGTTTCGGGTAGCTTGATATGCTGGCGTCTGTATCTGATGTCCGTCCATTGCACTATAACATTTACCCCCTTTGTGAATGCTGGTTAACCTGTAATTGGCGACTGTGTAAGTCCAAGACTGTAAAACCTGTACTCAAGAAATTTTGTACACACAAGCTGTTGGTAAACCTTTATTAATAAATAAATAAATAAACAACAACGAGCTACTTCTTCCTTCCCAGGTACAAGTGAACGATGGAGTGAGCGAAAACCAAACACACGCGACAAGCAACCAATTGCAAGTAACGGCACCGCCTGCACAGAGCAACCCGCCCGAAGTTAAGCGGTAAGTGCTCTGCGACCGATGTGCAATACCGTACCGCCCGTACATATAGCGCATCGAGCTGTACAACCAGACTATCGCACCAAGTCGTATCCAGAAAAGGTTTCGCTCAAAACTGGCGTGAGACCAACAGAATTGAAATCATCTCAAATCAAAGCTCATACTAGGATCTCCAATTCATAGTATTGCGACAAGTACCGTAACAGCTGAAGACCAGACTTAGGGCTGATTGAAAATGTTGCAATTTCCTGTATTCTGTCGAGGATTTGACCGCAACAGTCATTCAATTTGTAAAGTCGAACATGTTGAAAGCAACGGTACAGCTTAACACACATTGTCAATCCGAGCTCGGCTGGCCAACTGGTACAATCGTCAATTTATATTAAGACTGTGTAACAGAATGCCGTTATTGAAATATATTATTAGTTTGAACATTAGGTAAATTCTTTGGTAAAATACGGAAAATAATAATTTGGAAAAAGGCAGCATATTTAAAATGGCTCTATTTCTGTTCTCCGGTGACGTAGGTACTTGTTGTTCTAGAATGAAGTGAAGTCCTAATTATAACTACTATTTGAGATATATTTCATTTGTATCAATCTTACGCCCAGATTTTCTAGAAAAGTTCCCATTGTCGTTTAGTTCGGGGGGGGGGGGGGGCACTCTAAATAGAAAAAGCAAAATAAAGGGTGGGAGGTTCAGCACTGCCTAAGAAAGGCACTTGCAACTTTTGAAAAACTGTTAACGCTAAATTAAACATTTTTAATATATGCTACTCAAAGGGTCTAAACATCTAGGAGATAAAGCCTTGAACAACCGTCTCTGAATTAAAATCCAGGTAATCCTGAGGCAGAGGTGCTCAAGCAGTCCCGTCCCGTCCCCCCCCCCCCCGTGTGATAGAGTGTTGAATTGTTGTGTGTGAGTTACTAGATGGTGACGAGCTGATGATGACACGAATGTATTGTTGATGCCTGGCGTGGTCTGGACGACATCACCAGAATCATTAGCACGTAAAACGGGATACTCACCGTGTGTTACTATATGACGTACTGGTAGCGACCATGCCACTTTAAAAACGTATTATTTAACTTGTTATTATTAATTACCAGTCATCAAAACAGGCAAGATGAAAATGCTTTTCGTAATATGGCGTTACGTTAACGCCAATTTAAACAAAACATTAGACTCAGGTGATTTTAGACAAAAAATGAAATTGAACCTTTACGAACCGCATGCGTTGCACTCCAAGATCCGCGCTATTATAAAATGCCAAACTCACAAAAGCGGTCAAAACGCCACCAATTTCGATGAGATCGGAACGGATCGGGATCCCAGTTGTCATCAGCAATACATTCTACCGGTCAGCTTGACCGGCGTGTCCTCGCGACTACCAGTACCAACTGTACTGCAGCATACTATACAGTACGATACCGCGCTGTGACTAACGCTTGCTCTTCCATACAACTAACCACTGGGTTACTCGAATGATTACTCTATACGAATGACGTTTACATTTGTTTCTGTATTGACTTTTCGTAGCAGCTTGTACTTTACAAGGCTTTCAAAATTGTTCCCGAATTGTAGTAGAATACTTGATGGTCATGACTGTTGTTCGCGGAACGAGTCGCTTAGATGTCACCTTCCCGGCCCTCGATCATGTGCACTTGTATTCAGAATCTTCGATCATACAAGAAAAAGTTTCAACTCTTTTGCAACCAAAATAAATTTAGAACGATTACAATTGGCACCTCAAAAGTAACTAATAGCACTGAATAAAGTGGACAGTTGAGTAAGTTGCGAAGACATGTAAGATTCCGAATGCAAGTATAGATAGTGTGATGAGGATCACGTAGGCGTAGGGCAGCGCACGGCACATTCGAGTAGCCCTGCGTGACCCGTGACGTGTGTGCAGCTACAGCAAGTACTCGCTGCAGCACTCGCGCTCCGCCGAGACGTCGTGCTCGTCGCTCAGCATGTCCGAGCCGCTGCTGCCCAGCGGCCACGCCTCCAGGTGCCGCGCCCACACCCGCACCCCGCACCCCGCACCCCGCACCCCACACCCCGCACCCCGCACCCCGCCGCACTACATCGCATCTCTCTGCTGCCTAGTTGTCTTTCTGTTTGTCTAGACTCACCACTAGCGGTGTCGTTTTGTCATCGGAATGTTAAACCTCATTTTCTGTTGCCTTAGGTATTTGATCGCTCACAGTAAGTGCTGTTGAATTAGGTAGCACCAGCTGTATGCACTCAAATTATTTATTCCAGATAGTGTTTGACTAGAAGCATGTTTGATACTCCTTGTAAAATAAACATTTTTGAGAATGGATTTACATTTTGCCCATGTCGCAGTAACATCATTTTGTAACGCTCCATGTATTGTTGAATGCTAATATCTTAGCGACACATACGAGTAGCACGTCCACATGTACATAGAGCTGGCACGTAGTGCGCTCGCTGCCGCGTCACACAGTAATGTTTATATGCAATAATTTCAGACAAAACTCGTCGGAGAACAACAAGAGCAACGACCCGCTGATCGCGGTGCTCAACCAGTTCTCGCAGCACTTCGAGCGGATCTCCAAAGAAGTGGTGAGTTCCCATGCTCCTGGTAGCTATCCCATCCACTATTAACAATATTTTATTTCCCTTATGTGCACGGTTCCAATTAGTCGTTTAGTATAGTACGTGTTTCATTTGAATGTCACTTAGCTCTGTCATTCCCAAGCTACCGTGTTATCGGTATAAACGAAGAGCAGTTTTTGCTCGCGATTCCAACTTAAGGAGAATTGAACCACTACAAATAAATCTTAATTGATGAAGAATGAAGGCAGTGTAGTGTAACGGAATAGACAGATATGATAGCTTTAAAAGTATTTATTGTTGTGACTGTCCAGGAGCCTGGTCATGTTGTATGCGATTGATGTAGTGTTGGGTGTACGCAGGACACGGACGAGACGTCGTGGTCGCGCGTGGGCGAGCTGGCGGCGGCGGGGCAGTGCCCGTGCTGGTGCGGCGGCTGGGCCGAGGTGCACGTGCGCGCGCCCACCGGGGACGTCAGCTGGGTCATGCGCATGCAGAACCAGGTCGATATACCTCTGTTCGCCGTCATCACATCAGTGCAGCTAAAACGACACTACCACTAAATCTTCGTTCAAAGTCGTTTTTTTGCATGGCTTCTCGCAGGTCAACCTATGAGGCTGGCCTCTAACTAAGCGGACTATCCTGTGGGTGCCTTGAGTGTTAGACCTCCAGCAAGAGGCAAAAACTTAAAAACTAAGCAACTGCGCGCTAAGTGCACCCCCTGCGGAGCACGAGCCTTGGCTTAAGGCGTCGCGTAATGAGGGCGGCAAAGGGACAGGCTAGATCTGAATGATGCTGAGCGGGTGTTGCATTATACATAGTTTCCTTATTAACGCTGTCGCACGTGGTGTTCGCAGATGAACTGGGACTACCTGCTGGAGTCCCCGCTGCAGGACGTGGCGGCGCTGCTGTCGCCGGGCGGGGTGGGGGGCGGGGCTGGGGCGGGGCCGCACTCCTCCCACCCGCCCTCCTCCGCCTCCAGTGGCATCGGTGACTCGCGACAGGACGTGGTGAGCTCATTACATCATTCAGTTTATTCTGCAAACTAGCTTATGCCCGCGGCTTCACCCTCGTGGTATTCGGTAATTGGCCACGGATCTTACTTCTGGAATAATAAGTAATCTATGTAAAATACCAGACTATAATCTGTCTCTGTGCCAAGTTTCATCAAAATCTCTTCAACCGTTCTGGCGTGATTGAGTAACAAACATCCATCCATCCAAAAGAAAAACTGCGATACACGTGTCTCATAATTTTAATTAAAGAGTGTATACACAAAGTCTTCATCTCAATCGACCTGAGAATAAAAAGTTTCACAGATAATTCAACACCTCATTTTACCCTCTTAGGGGTGGAATTTCGTAAACCCCTTTCTTACGTACTCTTCAGAAAGAATACACCTTCCAAATTTCATGACTCTAGGACCAGCGGTTTATGCTGTGTGTTGATATATCAGTCAGTCAGGATTTTGAATTTTATATGTATAAATTGATGTAAGTCTCTAACATTTACTGGTCATCACGTGAGTGTGAGGCCCGGGTTCCACCAAAGCGGAGAGCAGTGGAGCGAAGAGTCGACGTGTCTCTCGACTCTCCTGAGACGGGTCGAACCTTGAGAGGTGTGGGCACTGCTCCGCTCGTCTCCAGATCGATGGTGGCATCAGTACCTTTTCTACAAACCCGTGTTGGCACAGTTATAATCATGTCCCAGGGTTCCGACTGCTCGCCGCGCTCGCGCAGCGGCTCGTCGTCGTCGGCGGCGCAGGCGCAGGACCTGCACAAGTCCAGCTCCGACAGCGTGGTGGGCGGGGACCGCAGGCCGCAGCTTGCGCCCGCGCACGCCGTGTTGCAGACGCACAAGTAACTTACAAGAGTGCTCCATTAACGATGCTTGAAGGACCAATTTAATTAGCTAGCGAAACTCTAAAGACCTGCGGTCAATGACTTATTTTTTCATCATTGATTTTTTTAACCAACGAAAAAAAGAGGAGGTTCTCAATTTCACAAGTATTTTTTTATGTATAATCACGCAAATCTGAATAAATTTTAAAACCCTGATTTTTGTGCCAAAATTACCACCATTTCAAAGTGTCGCCGCACGCCACAGATATCTATACAGCAATAATTTTTATGCAGTGCGGAAACTGACAAATTAAACTTAAATGAGTTTCATTAAACGCCTATTTTTTATTTTGATAAATCTTAGTACAAAAAAATAAAGTTATCGTTAACGAAAGATGTTTACTTTGAAATTGATTTTATGGCCACTCTCAGCCGGGCGGCGCCGGCGCGTGGCGAAGCGCTCGTTCGTTTTTCGTGCACAGACGATAAGTGTAGGTAGGTATTTACGTGGGTTACAATGATTTTATCAGGTTCGAACTAGACTTTTTTAAGATTAGGCCGTGATCTGAAGTTATTTGAAGAGTAATTCCAATTTTGCCTTCATACTTTCATGGGCTTAGGACCATCAAAATGCAGAAAATAAAGCATTATAATCAATTAAATTATGGCACTTTTAAAAACATAATAAAATTAAAATTATTGACATTACTCTTAATGCATTAAGGCGTAGGTATTTAAACATTTGGAATCAACTACGTATTTACAATAATGTTCAATCAAAAATAACCTATTCACTAACCGCCAGTCGAGGTCTGCCAGACTCTAGTGCGTGATTTGTGGTCCTGAACTGACCGTGATCAAGGTGGCTGCTAAATGGTGGTAGGTGGTCCTTTCATTAGGGACCGCGGGGTCAAGGGTCGATCATGGGAAGTATTCGACGTATGCTCTCCGTTGCATACATTCTGCGAACTCCTCGTAAACTTTCACCACTTAATACATACACCCGCACCATCACATAAAACTCGCGGTTACCCGACATCGTGACCTGTAAGTACGACTACGACACACTTGAGGCGCGGCGGTTGCGCGGGAAAGCGATTAGACGCGACGTCACGACAGCGCATGCGTTTACTGACTGTCGGGACTCCGGCGCCCGGTGCCTCGCAACAAACTCTGCCGCCCGCGAGCGGGTTTCACCCCCGCTGTTAGACGAACGAAGACGGCGCCTGCGCCGGCGGTACGCGCGGCCTTTGTTATTATTACGAATAGATAGTAGGTTGAACAAATAGTGGAAATGTGTTCTATTACTGATACTGAATCACCAAAATTTTTTTCCGCATTGCTAAAAAAATATTGCTGTATAGATACCTAAAAATACCCTCACGGATCCGTATCCGGTATCCGATATTGACGTAAGACTTACATATTTTGTAATTCTTACGTCAATCGATTAGTCTTAATCTTGAGAGTGTCACTAAAGACATGATAGTAATCAAAATTAAATATGGCGACAACCAGACGCCATGCAGTTGCACGTAAAATACTGGTATTCAGCTGCATCCGAGTAGACTGGAAATCGCCCCAGTATATTTGGAAGAAGGCAGGCAGATGATGTTGAGGAAATATCGATACCCATCGCCTCGCCAACGAACGTCGCCGTTAATATCCGATTGTATGTGCAGCAGCCGCATGGGCACGCAGCCCATCAACATCCCGGGCTCCCCGCAGCGCCAGGGCTCCGCCAGCGCCGCGCCCGAGGACGACTTGCTGCTCATTGTGCCCGAGGTTTGTATGCAGGGGTAATCTTCGGAACTACTTATCCGATTCCTAAAATTGTTTCAGTAACGGGAAGCTACGTTATCCCCGAGTGTCACAGGCTGCTTTTAAAACGGTCCCGTGGGTTAATTTCCGTACATAACGGGAGCGAAGCCGCGAGCAAAAGCTAGTCTACTAGGTATAAGATCGCGCGGTGCGCACATGTGCAGTGTGCACACACGGCCAGCCAGGCGTCACAAATATGCGGCATCGCCTGCCGGACCCGCTTCCTCGTCAATATTGACAGGCCTGTCTGATGAGTCCAACCAGGCCTGCACAATTGAAACTTCCAAGAGGGCCTCCCGATTCAGTCGCTTCAGCGCCCAACGTGGACCATCCCCAAATCTGACCGCTCGGTACCTGGGTCGAGAAGTTGAGCCAGATGTATCTGTGATCCGATAACGTTTCGACCACCTCGAGGACTAGCCAGTTCTGAACACGGCGCGCGACTACAAGACTAGCAAGCGAAGCACCCCGCTGCCGCGGCGTGGACCGAACCACGGCTTAGAAGAAGTAGTCCTGGCGTCACCGCCCACTTCTCCAACAACTCCTCCATGCATCCATTGCTAGGGATCCCCAAGCCCTGAACTTAGCTTTGAAGTCCCTCATAACACGGTACCTAATTCCGCAATAAAGTCTAGAAGTCGACGAGAGGTCGGTTGCGGGAGAAGTAAATCCCCAACAACATCATGTGTCATCTACTAAGGCATCTATGTAGCCCCGCCCTCGGGTAACGGCTACTAGCGGCGGACTGCGACATAAGAGCCACCAACCCATCAATGGCACGCACCCAGGCATCCCTGTGTGTGCCCACAGCGTACCTCGCTGTCCGCTCGCTGCTCCGCGGACTCGTCCGACGCTGCACACACTACTAATGCGGCGTTTGTTGACGAGCTGGCCTTGTGACGGGGCTGACTACATGAGAAACAAAGATAGCTGCGGTCGACCTCTGAGGTGCACCGAACTCACTCGTTACCTACGAGTATTTGATACTCCCGTAGTATCTCAGGGGCTTAGACGCCTAAAGCCTGACCCGTGCCAAAAGTCAAACCATCAACTGCCCTTTTTTTGGCATGGGTAATCATCAAATGACCCCCCCCCCCCCGCTCTGGGCGGAGCGGAAGGGAGTGTCCGACTTTTACTGACTAAAAACCACCCATGTTCCTTCTTTTGCCCTTTGTGTTCCAGGGCCGCGGTATCTCTTTCGAACAGTCCCGCAGCCCTGGCAGGCATCGGCCCTTGCGGGCCCCTCCTGTTTCCTGACATCACTTTGAGGCGCGCGTGGAACACGAACGCGCCGTCGACACGGCCTGTCGTCATAAGACGGACGGACGGCGAGCTAGCCCATTACTCACCGTCCACAGGCCCGCGCCTACGGTGGCCGAGAGCCACCACGTGGCCGCCGACGCCCGGGGCGTCTCCCGCGGCAGCTGGGATGTGAGGTTCTCTCCCTCTCACGTTCCGCCACCTCCTTCGCTAGCATGACTGCATCGCAGAAGGAGGTGACAGCTTCCCATTCCCTCTCGCCCCGAACCATGGCTTGAACCAGGGCTGGGTGCGAGAGGTCGCCGCTACGAGGACACGGCGGTGCTCCGCCCAAGCGGAGCAGACCTCCACGGTGTGCTCCACCGTGTCCTCCGGGCGATCCTCGCAATGAAAGCACCCGGGCGTTTCCTCCCGCCCGATTCGGTGCAGGTACCTCCCGAAACATCCGTGTCCGGTGAGGACCTGCGTCAGGCGGAAGGTGAGGGCTTCGTGGCGCCTCTCTAGCCACTCCTCAAAGAGGGGACTTATCGCCACTATCGTGGCGTGCCCTGCACGGGGTTGCGACAGTCGCTCTCTCCATGTCGCCATGAGATCGCGCCGGAGGTCTGTCCTCTGCGCGACAATTTGCCGCGGCAGCGGAGTTTCCCCCCGGCGCTGTGCCTCCGCGCGCCACTCGTGCAGGCGCGCGAGGACTATGGCCTCCAGATCCCATGGCGGCAATCCGGCAAGGAGGCTCGCCGCCTCGCCGGAGATCGCGCAGTACCCACGGATCAGCCTTATGGCCACCACCTTTTGCTGCGCGTTCAGGTTGTGGCTCAAGGAACGCGTCCACACCGGGACCGCACGACCCCCGCGTAGAGCCTCCGGCAGCAGGCGTTTGGACCCCTCGGGTTGGGCAAGAGCCGCTTGAAGGCAGCCCCGGCCCGTTCCAGTTTGGGAGAAGAACGTCGGAAGTGCTCCACGAAGTTCCACCGGCTGACGACTGCTGGGTACTTCAACGTTGACTCGACGCCGAACCCATCACCAGCCTGGGACCGTCTTTCGTCTGGCCTGTCGTGTCGAGTCCACTCCGCGCTGCCACGTCGTGTGTACGGTCTCATAAAGACATCTACACGCGGTCATCGGTAGATTAGCTTAGACAATCTTGTCGTGGTGTGTTCACGGGTGGCCGGTGGACACCGATGGACAACGTTGACCGCTGTACAAAATGTAGGTCGTGTCGCATTTATAAGGTTCCATACTTTCTATCGCTACGGACCCTCGTAGCATGTCGTATTATGTCCTTTCTTTTCCCAACTTTTTTCCCAAAGCCGAGATTGCGTCCTAAGACAGTTTTCTTGTAGCTGCAACGGTAACGCACCTGCCCTTACTGGCCTGTGTCAATATTCCACCCTGTACAATGCGTCCAGGGCAAGTCGCGGCACCCGGTGCGCCGCTCCAACTCGTCCCCGGAGATGTCGTCCTCGTGGAAGGGCGCGGCGCGCGAGCCTGGCCCGCCGCCCGCGGACCTGCGCGTGGACCTGCGCGCGGACCTGCGCGCGGAACTGCGCGCGGACCTGCCGGCGGACCTGCCCGCGGACCCCGACGAGATGATCTTGCTGCCGAGCTGCGAGCCCACGTGTGTATTCACTTGCTACTTACGAACTTCTGTTCGACTATGCTAATAGAAATATTTTCTCGTCACGTGACACATAATATTTAAAGTCCAACATAGTCGAATGTGTCAGCCGTAGAAGCAACGAACATTCGGTAAGATTTTGCGTTCGTAAGTTGAGACTGCGAATCTGCAAACATAAGGAGAGACGTCTTCACAGTAGCTGATGATCCAGTTGAATGGAGTGCCGTCGGAGAGGCCTACGCCTTGCAGTGAGGAGCTGCAGGCTGACGGTGATTAGTCACGTATGAGTAACATTTGTGTAGTCGAGCTGCCCGTCGCGTGGGGCACGTCTCGTGTGTAACGTAGTGTGTCTGTGCAGCAGCACGGCGCTGTCGCTGCACGCCACGAAGAAGGCGGCGAAGAAGAGCGACATGCGCGTGTCGTGCGAGGCCATCCCGGAGGAGATGTCGGGCACGTCGCCGCACGCGCAGCACCCGCACCTCATGACCTACAACTCCGACCCCGGTACGCACACCTGACACACCCAGATACTATACCGACCTTCACTTTCAGATAAATATTGCAAAGCTTATCCCGATCCTCACAGAATTTAAAGATGCAACTTGTTTATAATCGATTGAAGATCACTCGATTTTTATCATCTCAGTCAGTGACAGATAGACTGTTATTCCATACTATTAGTTATTAAAAATTCTACTATAAAAGACAGCACGATTGATGTCATTAAGTAGACTACAGTGTAGTTGCACCTAAATATAGAAGGCCTATTTCTCAGCTGAGGATATGATGAACCTGCCAATATGATCTATAGATATACAATTCAAAGTCCTGACTGACTGACTGATATATCAACGCACAGCCCAAACCGCTGGGCCTAGAGACATGAAATGATTAATAAAAACGATATTGATGGGAATGATATACAAAACTCTTTGTTACACTACCTTTCTAGACAAATTATAAAACTAATTATTGTTGATTGAGTTTGGCAAATTATGAAACGTATAACAAACGTCTTCGTACTTTGCAAGTATAAAGCGCAGGCCACACCGCCAGCAGGCGGGCGCGAGCGGCCGGACGATCGTCTTCGGATCATCGTTTCACCTCTTTTCATACTTTTCATACTTTGGTTCACACCGCGAACTACCGAGCTAAGCTACGTCAGTGATACAAAAGTATGAGGGCGTCGCTCGCGTCGCTCGCCCGCCAGCTGGCGGTGTGGCCTGCGCTTAACACGCACAAAATAATGTCTCTAACACACGATAACTCAACATAAACTGTGCACTTTTATTATAATAGTATTGTATACTACAGTAAATGTGTAAACAACTTGATAAATAGTAACGTGGACTAGAACACTGTCTGCTGGCGTTCATACAAATAGACAACAGACGGTTAGTCTGTAGAACGTGCGCGTCCGCTGCAGGTGTGTGTGGAGGTGTGGTGTGTAGACATTAGAGCTGCGACACGCGACCGCGCCCGCCAGGTTACATGCGACACGGCATCACTATCTTAAGTTCTGCCGCCGAGATGCCGTGCCAGCAGCTTGCACAAAAGTATACAAGAAGCTTGCATGCCATTGATCCATTACAAATTCTCTTTGGTGGATGTTACAATGTCTTGCCTGGCTCCTTGCATACTTTTGTGCAAGTTATTGGCATGTGTATTACGTGGTTTTCAGTAAAGGAGAGCTTTTCTTTGGTATAATATTTTGACGTAACAAACCGTAATCTATAAGAAATCGTAAGACTACCGCGCGTACTAAGCCTCCAGTGTGCACGTAACCTGGCACCGCCCCCTGTGCGTGACGCCGCCCCTTTGTAGCTATACGTACGCGCCCGCCCGCAGGCGCCGCCTCCGCGCCCGCCCCGCCCCGCGCGCGCCCGCACCACCCGCACCACCAGCTGCAGAAGGTACGTGTCCACATCTCACTATCTGCCGTCATAGGTAAAGTAACCGTGTGATATACTTGGAATTGATATGATGGCTCTGTCTTAAAAAAAAAACAGTGTGTCAAATAAATAAAAACAAAATTTTTCGAGCAGTAGTGGCCCAGTAGTGATGGCTCCGGCTCGTGCCCGGCCGAGAAGCCTACTTTGTGTTATTTATTTCATCAGTGTTCTCTGCTGTGGTGAAAGAGTTCATCTTGAGAAATCCGATATGTCTGAGCCAAAAATTTGAAGACATGCGTGGTGGCTTATAATAACCCGCTCCGTGTCACAGAGAGGCGACCCGTGTCTGGCCTGTGGACACGATATGCTAAAGCTATACACATTCAAGTTTGTTGTATTTGTAACCGAACATAAAAGCCGTGTTGCTCCCCGGTCGGCGCAGACGGCGAGCGACGGCACCGTGCCCGAGGGCCGCGCGGGCCGCCGGGCCCCGGCCGGCGGGGGGCCCGGGCTGGGCGCGGGGCCCGGGGGCCCGGCCGCGGGGCCCGGGGGTCGCGAGCGCGACGACCTGCCGCCGCTGGCGCGCTCCAAGCGCTCCAACACCATATCCGTCATGAGCCCCACGAGACGACACAGGTATACACGAAAACTTACTTTAAATACCCATGCAAACAGTTCAGTTTCTGTTATGTTAATCTGAATGTTCACAAGTTACAAGTATTGAAACAAGGATTTGAATATACTTTACTACACTTATGACGAGCACTCCTTGTCTGGTCCGTGACAGATGGTACACTACGTGTACATAGTAATTTGGTGCCTGGCGAACTTAAGATCGCATCAGGGTTGACTAGCTAGAAAGCAACAGACACACACACATTCATAGTTCGAGCTATTTTTATGTTGAATCTAAAACGCACATTTCTCCTGAAACTCCGATTCTGTGCCACAAGACTATCAATATCTTCAATTACGTGTAGCAATAAATGCAACGGTTCGGCTCCAAAAGCGCTTACAATTGACACCTAGAGTGACTGTAGGTAGTATTATAAAGCCAGCTGTGTTGTGCATGATGTTTTATTTTAAACTTACTATGTTTTCACAACAAAGTTCTTATAAATTTGAGTTTGTTTAACTATCATTTCCGTCCTTCATTTTATTTGTTTCTTTAACAATTGAACGTTTGCGCTTGTTTCTGATGTTTTGTTGTATTATTTGGCTTGGCGTTGCGTGTGTCGTGCAGCACGCAGGCGGGCCGTCCGGCGGCGGGCGCGGCCGTGGGCGGCGGCGGCGGCGGCGTGACGCCGGCCTTCGTGTTCCTGCAGCTGTACCACAACATGAGCACCTACCCCATCACGCCGCCCGTGCCAGGTGACTACTGCTACCACTGTTTATTAACAAAGCACTAAGTTCACAGTACACGGTCACCAAATCGCTTATACGAAATAGAAAAGAAGCCAGCAGAAAGAAGAAGAACACAGAATGTACTAAACAACGACAAGAATCTTGTTTCTAATTTAAATAGAAGGTGGAAGCGGACCCTTCACGAAGCCGTTAACCTAGCGTTCTGTACAGCACACTCAGTAACTCTGCTAGGGAACGGCGTGTTTTTTGTCTCAATTTTTTTTTTTTTTATGTATTTATTAAACTTACACACTATCATTACAGGAAGACCCAATACAATAGTGGTTTGCAAACTAAACTTTCAAAATATATATAAAGCAACACTAAACACAATGTAAAGACTACAGAATTATACGTACATATTTTTAATATTAATAAAATAAACTTTTTTTTTTGCATGTTACAACATCTTAACCTAAAATACAAATATTAATACCTTTTTATTTACTTTTTATGTACACACGAAAAAAAAATAATATACCTAACCTATTTAAATATACTTAACTAACAAAATTCAACAAAATTCTTGCGAATTCACTCAGATTGCACGAAAATATGTCACTCCTCTCATGCACTTCGTTTAGAACCCGTATTGTCCGGGTGAGAGGTGTTATAGCCAGCAGGTTGGTTTTGGCTGCAGGTACAGCCAGCAGTGGCGGTCGCCGCCACTGGCGGCGGTCAAATTATGGTTTACGGTAGCACTCAATGTAACACACTCAAAACAAAATAACAAGAACGGGTGCATTCAATAGTACGGGGCTCACGGAGGAATGTAAAACTAGTATTATGAAAAAAACGTGTGAAAAAGTTGAACTTTGACCTTCAATATATATGGTTCAGAATAAAAAAATATCGCAATGACCGGCCAAACAAGTACCGTACGTTAAGGGTCTTCTTTATACACCCTTTGTACTATCGAAACATACGGCATATGGATATTATGGATAGATTAATAATGATGTTCGTGGGTATTACTTGCACCATTACGAGAGGTATAACTAAGCTTACTGTGTGTGCAGGAGAGACGCCGACGATCCTGAACCCGCTAGCGGAGCGCCCTCTGCGCGTGTCGGGCGTACAGCACGAACGCACCATCAAGAACCTCGACCTCGTGCCGCCAGTAGAAACATACAAAGTAAACCTTATTATACCCATACTGGCCCAACTGGCCCATTCATAATGCCTACTTCCAAGTACAGTTCTCCCTAACTAGCCACTACGAAATGTCGCATGTAATGTCCTCACCTTACAATAGTCTCAGCACATCTGAACTGCGTTCAAGAACTGTCAGCGCCATCATTGCTATTGAATATTGACGACTCTTGAAGACTGCTGATCATGGTAGGATAATGCGTAATTTGTTCACCAGATCGGAGTGTTGTACGTGGGTCCCGGACAACAAGATAACGAAGTGTCCATACTGAAGAACGAATACGGCAGTGTGAGGTACGTCTCTACGTTTCACTGTTCTAGACAGTTGTTACTTTATTGCTGTATTTGTGTGGGTTTAGACACGTGTAGTCCTGATCTGTGTATCATTGTAGGGAAAATAGCCCGCCATGAGATCAAAAGTAATTTTTTTCCACATAGGCCTATAAGGGCACTTATAAAACATCGACAAAAAGGTGCACGGTTCGGGTTTGGTCGTTTCCTATGGAGAAGAACCGGCAAGAAACTCCATGGTTACTCTTTTAAAAGGATTTGATTTTACAATATTATCATGTTACAGCATTAGTACTTAAGTATGGGGGGACAGCATAGGCCCGACAATAAGTCGTTGCTTACAAAACAAGATAAGAGGGTAACAAAAGTTAACACACCTCTAGGAATCTACAAGGCCTACACTGTTCACACATTCACAAACAATCGTTAAAAAGAATCTATACGTAGGCAAGAAAGTATTATATAAGACTAAATTAAACATGTGGCACAAATATTGTCATCAGTGCTGCAACTATTCTGAACAAAAGGTGTTTAAATGATTTGAGAACTATTGTAAAAAAAATCAGATTAAAAGGAAAAGAAAAAAAAAGAGATTGAGAATAGTTAGAGACAAGTTTGGGAAGCCGCTTGCGCAGAAGGAACAAAAGCCAAACCTCTTTATCTTCAACGTAGTCGTTGATTTTGTAATATGCTTTTTTAATAAGGACACGTTTAATGTAGTTTTTGAACTTTCCATCGGTCGGTTCTATAACTGACTTAGGTAATTTGTTATAAAAACGTATACTGTTTATAAGAAAAGACTTGCTAGTTTTTGTTAACCTGAATTTGGGTATTAAAATTTCGTGTTTACTGCGTGTATTAATATTATGGAAGTCCCTTCTAATTTTGAAAGCCCTCGGTTTTTGCGGACATATAAAATACATTCTAGGATATAAAGGGAAGGCAGAGTCAGTACATCGATCTCTTTAAATTTTTCTCCGAGGGACTCGCGAGGACCCATTTTATAGATCGCGCGGACTGCCCGCTTTTGTAAAATGGAAATTGAGTCAACGTCTGCCGCCGATCCCCACAGCAGAATGCCATAAGACATAATACTGTGGAAATAAGCATAGTATATTAACCTAGCTGTAACTGCATCAGTTAACTGCCTTATTTTCCTTACTGCATATGCAGCTGAGCTTAACCTACCCGAAAGAGTTCTAATGTGCGGTCCCCGCTGCAATTTTGAATCGATAGTAATCCCTAGGAATACAGTTTCCGCTATAACATCAAGTTTTTTGCCGTCAAGATTTAAATTTATATCCCGTTGAGGTACATTTGGTAAAGAGAACTTTAGACATTTTGTTTTGTTCGCACTCAGTAAAAGATTGTTAGCTGCGAACCATTTCGAGAGAACAGTTAAACTTTCGTTGGCATGTAAGATATCCGTATCCTTTCTATCTATTTTAAAAATTAGCGAAGTGTCATCAGCAAATAGAATTATATCCGATAATTTAGCCATCATGTAAGGGAGATCATTAATGTAAACAAGAAATAGGAAAGGCCCGAGAATTGAACCTTGGGCCACGCCCATCTTTACTAGAGACCCGGAGGACGTCGCCCCATTTACATTTACTTTTTGCTGCCTGTTTGATAAATATGAGAGAACAAGATCAGCAGCTTGTCCACGAATTCCGTAGTGGTGTAATTTACTGATCAGTGTGTTGTGGTCGACGCAGTCAAACGCTTTTGAGAGGTCACAGAAAATGCCAATGGCATCCTGGGTCTTCTCCCAAGATTCCAGAATTTGACTGATGAGTTTTACTCCCGCGTCTGTTGTCGACATATCCTTCGTGAAACCAAAATGTTGACTATGCAGAATCCCATTTGAGTTGAAGTGAGACAGCATCTGGTCCAGCATTATTTTTTCATAGATTTTACTCAATGCTGGAAGCACAGATATAGGTCTATGATTAGAGGGGTCACCCTTACAACCCGATTTGAATATTGGTACTACTTTACTATGTTTCATTAAGGCAGAAAACTTGCCGCTATCCAAACATTGATTGAATATGCCTGTTAGGAGAGGAGCAATAGAGTCAATAATATCCCCAAGAACTTTGACGGATATCCCTCATAAGTCTTCAGTATTATGTTGAGACTTTTGAATGCATTTATAATTGTATCAATACAATTTATTCAATTAAAATTAAATGATTTCTTGGATATCCTATAATATAGGACATCCAATGAGATCAAAAGTAATTAAATGATTTCCCAAAGTTATGTTACCGTCACTTAATGAGTTCTTGCAGTAAGCCGACGTGGGTATCCGCCTTCATTTACATATTTATTTTAAGGAACATAACATTATATCTTAGAAGAACATCTTCAACTAGCTGAGAGGCCACGCGGGCATGCTACCTTTGTTGGCATTACTATATTCACCACACAATTCTACTCACACATGCTAGCAGCAACTTTAATCTATGGCATTGATTTTGATTGATGTAACGTCGATCATCTTTGCAAACCTTGATTGTAAACATGAAATTATAACATTTTCTGTTCTCAAGGATGACATAACGCTACGTACGTACTTAACGATTTTAATAGCAGCAGTCACTAATTCATAATGTATTTAATAACACAAAACATGTTGCAAATTCAATAAGAGGATGACTCCAAAGCTAAGAAATCTTGTGTTTCCAAAGACAGGAGGCGTATTACCCACAATGACTTACATGTGATGGGACAAAAGTGATAACCTATCGACACAATATAAACGGCTTGCTATCACCAAAATCCTGCTAATTAGAGTCATTAAAGAAATATAAATTCCATATTCTGTTAGGGTGAAAACGGCAGGGCAGCCGGCGAAATTTATTTATTTATTTGAGCAAAGTAAATAAAATATAAAATTCTATCGGTTCGTATTCTAAAAAATCTCAACCATTTATGCAAAAGTGGGTCAGCTAATTGCTACCCACTGTACATACTTTCATTGATCATAAACTGCCCTTGGTTTATTTAAAAAAAAAAAAAACATTTCTCAATCGGATTAGCAGCATATGCCAAATGTCGTTTCCACATTTGTGTATGTTACTTCTAATCACTTTGCCAATTTCGTAAACGAAATTCTTGCACTAATGCTTTACGGAAATAAATAATAACTGCGTTTAGATTTTATGTTTAACCCCTACAATCTTTTTTATTGTTTAATTGAAAATGATAGTAAGCTGGTATCATTTGGCGGCTGTGGCTTTGCAGATGGTTTTTCAGGTTTGAAGTGGCAGATCGTTTTTTTACACGACTACCCAAAAAAGGAATGTTATGTTTTCAGGGTTCATGTATGTATGTGTGTATGTATATATTTATGTTTGTTTGTTTGTGAGTTTCTTTATTCCACTATAACTTCTAAACACTTAACCGAATTCAATGTATGTGGTATCGTTAGAAGCGTTGAGATATTCCGTGTAACATAGGCTAGTGAACATTTAAAGAAATATAAAGGGCGAGCCATGGTTCATGAAAAAAACGGAAATATTTTGTATTTTTCATGAAAATTTGACTAGTTACGTATACTATCATCGTCTAGAGCTTGCTTAGAACATAACAAAAATATGTAACAAACAAAGTATTCATATTGAATACTGCATTCGTTCACTAATTAAAAAAAAAGAAATTTTAATAAGTTATCTTTTGCGCGATATTGATTTCCTTCTAAAAATAAAAGTTACCTTTCGTGGCACATTGTGAGTTTGCAAAACTATTGTTTTATCACTAAAAGGTATAAAATAAACACCAAATAATAAAAAAATATGTGCCCAAAAGTGGAAAACTGTAAACCAATCTTTTCATCGAAGTCGGGGGACCTGTAAAGAACCAAGGAACCGTCCCCCGACTTCGATGAAAACATCGGTTTACAGTTTTCCACTTTTGGCACAGTGGCGTTTTAATTGCACAGTAAATATTATAATGTGCGTGTGACCTGAGGGACCATACTGGTATTTCCAAAATAAATATCGTAGGATTTAGTAGTAGTCTAAAAACAATTGTAGAACAAATCTGAGGATTTGTAAACAAATACATTAAAAATTACAGCCCATAAAGTGTGGTCCCTCAGTCCTCACAGACCATCAACCAGATCTCGGAAAGTATCTGGAAAAATAAGATATTGTGACTACAGACATTTAGTAAAGACTTTGTAAAGATAGTTACTGAAAACAGACCACGCAGCATCAAAGATAAAAAATAAATAACGACTAAACTTTGGTCCCTCAGTCCACACAAGAAAGATAAATATTTTAGTGAATATTATCGAATCAAATAAATAAAATCTTTCTTTTTCTACATAAAGTTTTAGTAACAGACTTAAAACATTTTGTAAAAAAGAAATGGAATAAAAATATCGATGCAATTTGAAGATAGCGATTATTAAAACTGGTCCCTCAATCTTCACCTCCACTAACATATGTGTATGTACTACCTACCTGCTAGACGAGAGGAATATCAGCAAGTCTAGTGTGCTTAACTTTTAGTAAAAAGTTTCTACTAAATAATAGGTATCTAAGATTGTGTAATTCTTACCTCTGAGATGAGATAATATTATTTTTAATGCTATGAAAGTATACAGAGTAGAGTGACCACACAATGACACAAAATGTAGACGGTACTATTATACTTCATTAATTATGTCATTAGAGGAAACGAAAACAAGGTTAAAAACGCGTTGCGGAATGCACGTTTTACCTATTCCTTTAACCCACTTTATAAAAATATAAAATCAAAATAAAAAAAGAATAAAATATTGTCCTATTTGACCCAAAGGTTGACTGGTAGAGACTGCCTTGTGGCATTAAGTCTGCCTATAGTAACCAATACCATATAATAACCAATGGCATTAAGTCTGCCTATAGTATACTAATTTTCTTTGAAAGATATTTTTTACGTTCTACAATCCTACATTTTTTCAGAATTTTCCTCCTGTTACTCTAGAAATTAGAGGGGGGGGGGCACATTTTACCACGTTGGAACTGTCTATCTTTCAAACTATTCGATCTTTGAGAATATTTCCAAAATAAATATCGTAGGATTTACCTACGATATTTATTTTGGAAATACCAGTGTGGTCCCTCGGTTCACTCGGTACCTACCTACCTTGTGGCCATTCAACACTAAAATCATGTAACTTGTTTTTATTATTGCATACTTGACCATTTTTAGAGAAGAGACACTTTTTTTAGAGATCACTTTTGTTTGCGATATAAAACATCTGTCGGCGAATGAACTATTTTCTATATAACGTCCTTGGTCAAATGGCCAAATGTAATTTGACAACGGGTTAAGTCCAACTTTGCCAATCCTAGTACTTTCCTCTATGTCTGTGGCTTACTGGGGCTGTTACTCAGTACTCAGGGCTGTTAAATAATACACAAATAGCCAAATATGGTGGATGCTTAGATTCGAAACAATATACTTGTTATTTTTTTATTATCTTCTATACCCCCGGTTGCTTCAGAATAAAATACGTGAAATGATAATTCAAAGGAAGATTTTTGTATAAAAATGGAAAAGACTACAGCTACAACCTGCCTTCTCCTTTGATAACACATTTTTTTAATAATAATCAACTAAACATAATTTTTTCTTTTAATTTGCATCATTAATCTCGGAATAAAAAATTAAACATTTACAATCAACAAAATCTTTATTCCTTTAACTATATACCTTTTAATTACACACTTCACGGCTAAATAACAAACAAATTGTGTTTTTCGTTTTTTTGTGTCGGAATATGAGAAACCTTACGCGTGAGGTTTATCAAGTAATATTTTTTGCTATCGCTCGATTAAGGACTACAATTCGTGAAAGGCATTTAATAAATTGTACATGTTTTTGATCTCCAGGATTACAATTTTTTATTGTATATATTTATTTAAGGGCTACCAGTACTACTATCCCTATATCGCGATAAATACCTAGTGTGTAAGTCTAAACACGACGAAACAAAACAATCGGGCCTAGTTTCGCTAGCTAGTACATGTGAACGTGCGATAGTGACGGCGTGACGTGCACAGGTACGCGGAGTTCCTGACGCAGCTGGGCACGCTGGTGTCGCTGGAGGGCGGCGACGACGACCAGCCGCATCTGTTCCTCAACCTGGAAAAGGGCGGCAAGGACGGCCACTACACCTACGTATGGAACGACGACATCATGCAGGTACTCTTACGGCACACTTATTTATTTATTTAACACTTCAAGCACAGAGTACAGAGGCGGACTTCGCCGCACACAAGAGATGTAATCTTTGTTAATGGCATCTCGCAGGTCAATCTAGGAGGTTGTCTCCTTAACCGAGCCATCTTGTGGGTGCTTTGACACTTAGACGTCCAACCAGAGCAAAAATATAAAAAAACGGCTACGCGCCAAGGAAACAAGTGACGAGCCTTGGCTTAGGGCGTCGCTAGACTGCAAAGACAGAAGGTCAATGACAATACAAGAGACAATATTTATAAGTTATTTTGTAGTGTCACGTGTCGCCACTACAAGTAAGGAGTTAGTACACGGTGACACGTTTGGTTAGTGAAGGTGCGCTCTCTATTATATGCGTATTAAACGTAACTGGTGAAATGCTACCTAACCCTTTGGGAAAATACTGGCGTGATATTAGCCTAATTTTGTAGTAGTAAAGTCTGTTTTCGTGTGGCAGGTGCTGTTCCACGTGGCGACGGCGATGCCCTCGTCGGCCAAGGACCCCACGTGCAACGAGAAGCGCAAGTATATCGGCAACGACTACGTGTCCATCGTGTACAACGACTCGGGCGCCGACTTTAACATACACACCATCAAGGTACGCTCACTGCGCATTGTTTTGTAATCTTGCGTCCTTTCGGATAAGCAATGAATTTTGAGACTTTTAATAATTACAGTACGTCACAACATAACATGGTTCCATTTCTCGATGACGTGTAAATCAAAATCTTAGGTCAGCCTACACCGAGATGCGATGCAGCTCGAGTTCATGCAGCTTCACGATGCACCTCGCAGCTACGAGCCTATTACAGAATCGTTGCGTCGCGGTGTGAGCGGACCCTTTAAATTGTGTCAGATTCACTGTTCGCGATTCAGAACAAAAGTTTCATCAGAATAAATCAAATGCAATCGAGCGTCAGGGAAAGCTGCGGCTTTATAGCGCATCACGAAGTCGTCAGTACAGCGCATGCGTCGCTACTAACACTGATTATATTCGCTATCGTTGTGTGCGCAGGGGCAGCTGAACTTCTGCATCGTGGTCGTGGAACCGTACGAGCACGGCATGAACCGCGTGTTCATCAAGACAAAGGACGAGCGCATCCGCACCAAGTTCCTGGCGCATCTCGACACGCACTGCGTCTCCGACACCAACGTGGCGCTGCTGGCCCGGCAGATGGCGCTGCACTGCGCGGTGAGTCACACTCGGCCTTATCTCTCCTCCAACGTGGCGCTGCTGGCCCGGCAGATGGCGCTGCACTGCGCGGTGAGTCACACTCGGCCTTATCTCTCCTCCAACGTGGCGCTGCTGGCCCGGCAGATGGCGCTGCACTGCGCGGTGAGTCACACTCGGCCTTATCTCTCCTCCAACGTGGCGCTGCTGGCCCGGCAGATGGCGCTGCACTGCGCGGTGAGTCACAATCGGCCTTATCTCTCCTCCAACGTGGCGCTGCTGGCCCGGCAGATGGCGCTGCACTGCGCGGTGAGTCACACTCGGCCTTATATCTCCTCCAACGTGGCGCTGCTGGCCCGGCAGATGGCGCTGCAGTGCGCGGTGAGTCACACTCGGCCTTATCTCTCCTCCAACGTGGCGCTGCTGGCCCGGCAGATGGCGCTGCACTGCGCGGTGAGTCACACTCGGCCTTATCTCTCCTCCAACGTGGCGCTGCTGGCCCGGCAGATGGCGCTGCACTGCGCGGTGAGTCACACTCGGCCTTATCTCTCTCCAACGTGGCGCTGCTGGCCCGGCAGATGGCGCTGCACTGCGCGGTGAGTCACACTCGGCCTTATCTCTCCTCCAACGTGGCGCTGCTGGCCCGGCAGATGGCGCTGCACTGCGCGGTGAGTCACACTCGGCCTTATATCTCCTCCAACGTGGCGCTGCTGGCCCGGCAGATGGCGCTGCAGTGCGCGGTGAGTCACACTCGGCCTTATCTCTCCTCCAACGTGGCGCTGCTGGCCCGGCAGATGGCGCTGCACTGCGCGGTGAGTCACACTCGGCCTTATCTCTCCTCCAACGTGGCGCTGCTGGCCCGGCAGATGGCGCTGCACTGCGCGGTGAGTCACACTCGGCCTTATCTCTCTCCAACGTGGCGCTGCTGGCCCGGCAGATGGCGCTGCACTGCGCGGTGAGTCACACTCGGCCTTATCTCTCTCCAACGTGGCGCTGCTGGCCCGGCAGATGGCGCTGCACTGCGCGGTGAGTCACACTCGGCCTTATCTCTCCTCCAACGTGGCGCTGCTGGCCCGGCAGATGGCGCTGCACTGCGCGGTGAGTCACACTCGGCCTTATCTCTCCTGCAACGTGGCGCTGCTGGCCCGGCAGATGGCGCTGCAGTGCGCGGTACCACTAACTCGCTCCTCTGGCCACAGCTGGCGTCGCACATCTCGCAGTCGCTGGCGCTGGGCGGCGCGCCCTACGCGTCCAACTCGCTGGAGCGCCTGCGCCTGCTGAAGCGCCTGCGCGTGCGGGCGCAGGCCGAGCGGCTGGCGGCGGCCGCGCGGCCCCCGGAGCCCTACGCGGGCCCGCCCGACCTGGCGCACCGCGTGGCCATCGACGACTTCAACGACTACACCTAGGGCAGCCGTCGGCCGCCCGCGCAGGTGGGACCGCGCCTGATTCCTTACGTATCGATGAATGGAAGGATTCGATGAAATTCAATATTTTTTTGGTAATTTTTATGCTTACGACGCGTGATACGACTTGAATTTCGCTAATTTGAACAACGATGACGAAACGCAGATTACTCTTATATTATTTGAAATTGTAATAAATAAGATTAAGAATCTTTACCCTATATACTTTAACGAATCACAAAAAGCTCACATGAGTAGTAGAGTTCTCACTAGATTATATTCTTAAGAATAATAGGGACCCTGGGCTCACCAATTGTATATAACTGTATATCCAAATTAGCGAAATTGAGCCTCACCACAATGTACTGTAACTATTTGGTCGGTGTTTATATAATGTATTACATGCCGGTCGCGGAGTTCCTCCCGCGGCCACACCCTCGCCGGTCGCGCACGCACTCGTGGACCGGCGCGCACGCACTCGCGTACCGCTCGCTCGATGGTCTCGGTGACCGCGACGATGCGTGCGACGCCGCGCGCCGACGTGCGACGCTCGCGTACTTGTCGACCTTATTATATTATAACCGTGTATCTCATTCATTTTTTTACAAAAAAAAAATATTTTGTGAGATGTGATAGTAGCGTAACAATTAAATACGAAATAGAAATATGAGAAATATATTTAAAGCTGGCAAGTTTTGTACACATCGCTTCGCTTACGGGATCTCGCGACTTGCATAAATATAGTGGTTTAAATTAGGAGATACCGCCTGGAGTATGAGTGGACAGTTTTAGGAAACAGATTAGTTGTCACGACGACGCGCGACGGCTCCCGACGGCTCCCGACGGGCTAGGCCGTCAGTGGGCCGCATCCGATATGATATTCTGATGGTATTATCAGTGTAACCTGTGCAGTGTCGAGTCGAGTCCGACACGGCGACACGACACCACAGAGTACACTCAGAGCTTACACCGTGCACTCGCTACTAATTCATTTTATATACAACCAATGTATTGCGGAACGATGAATTATTTTTGTTTATTTATTCGATTCTACCAATACATGTTTTTGTCTAGATTGTCTGTGGCTTAAATAGTTTAATTTCTCTTATATAAATTTAGATTTTGAACTGAATAATGTAAAAGTTAATGTTAAGGATTTTTAGTAAGTACATGTTTTCACAAAATATGAGTTTGTCAGTAGAAGTCGGCGCGGCGCGGGTGGCGCGAGGCGAGTGACGTCACGCGCCAGCCGCGCCGCGCGCTCACCAGTCGTTACACAGTTGAGGCATTTCTTGTTTATATATATTTTATGTAGCAATTTATTTCCTGACAAAATATTTTGTAATCAAATAAATGATGGCTATTTTTTTGTGAGTTTTATTTTTGACAACTTCTGTAGCTCCGTAAGTGTTGTCAGCCAAGTTTTACACAGATCGAGTAGAGCAAACGTTCACAAGGAGGCACGGAGAGGATGATCCCTCGAAGAACCAAGTAATACTATGTTTTATTGTGGAAACATTATATTACGGGAGTTATTGCGCAATAGCGAGCCTATTGCGCAAATAGAAACAGGGAAGCAATTCTTGGGCATAAATTCAACTTTAAAAAGGCTGTCAGCAAGTTCGAACCTAAACTTAGCTAAATTGAGAAGTTTATCGTTGCCTTTCATCTTATTTACTTTTTTGTACATAATCCATGAATTTATAATTGAAAGGTCCAGAAACTGATAAAACAAACGCATGGTCCACTTCCGGATTTTCAGTGTGATGTGGTAACAACCTATGAATGAATCTAATAGGTTCACACCTCCCATATGTGGATTGTATTCCTGAACAACCTTTGGGCATGGAATGTCAACTCTCTCTTTCTTAGATTTATCAAAACGTTTAACTATGGTGGCTGGTTCTGCACCTACGATCCAATCCATTAAACCTTCCGGTACATGAGTTTCGCCTCTAAATAATAGCCTATTTGCATCGGTAATGAGATTCCGTTTTCGCCAGACCACAGGTCGATTTATGGGCCGCCTGGAAGTCCCATGCGATGAAACTGCTACGACATCTTCATCTGCCAAAATGGGGGAGTCTTGCATATCCTCAACAAGATCATTTACAAGAGTGGGATCCGGATCATCAGCAGCTCTATTCTCACCTTCATTTTCAACTTCACCTTCATTTTCAAGGTCTCGGAGAACGTCTCGAACGCTATGATAATAATTGCCTTCGTCTTCTACCTCGGAGTCTGATCCATCTAAACCATCTTCTGAGTCATCAAGAGTTTCTAAATACTTAGAAATTTCGCTTTCTAGTAAGCGTGGCATGCTGAAAACCAAAAGAAAAGCCCTTCACCAATCATGCATTTTTTTACCAAGAAGCGCGCAATGTACACTCGAGAGCAATGAATCCGGGTCACTTAAAGAATGTTAAAAATCTCAAATCTCAAAACTAAAAATGATAGGTTAATGCAATAAATTGTATTTAATAGACAATGTAATACTCCTTAAATGAAAGTAAAAAAAATATGAGTCGCCATACATTTTATTAACACAAAATTACATAAAGAAAAAAACTGCTGATCTCTCCTTAAAATAAAAATAGGAAACATGAAATTTTTGAACTTTATTACGATTTTCTTGAATTTTAATACTTCGTATTGCCTCCTCGTGCTTCCATTACTGCGTTTACGCGGTTTGGCATGCTGTACACAAAGTTCCTTATACGATTTTGGGGAATATTCTCCCATTCCTCTGTGAGAGCAATTTTGAGCTCACGAAGCGTGATTGGGGGAGGGTTTCGTTGTTTTACGCATCTGCCTAGCTCGTCCCAAGCATGCTCGATCGGGTTGATATCCGGGCTGCGCGCTGGCCACTCCATACGAGTAATGTTCATCTCTTGAAGGTAGTCATTCACAATCCTACCTGTATGAGGTCGGGCATTGTCATGCATAAATATAGCTTAAAAAAAAAACACGTGAATAATGTAAAAATGTTATACTTAAATGTTAAATTGTTATAAAAGTATTCTGTTCCACTGTAAAAATCTTCTAGCTATGAAAGAGCGGAGTCTCCTAATACAGGCTTTTCTTTGCTTAAAAGGAGGCTCCAATCATCAACTTGTTGTTTGGATTTTGGTTAAGAAATAAACAAATTTTTAATTTTAATAGCATCCTCACCTAAATTGACCATAAATGGACCAACGTGATCATTGAGGATTTCTTCCACATATCTTACGCTAGTTAAAGAGCCGTTTTCTATGATCACCAGCTCTGTGCGACTTTCAGAAGAAATTCCGGCCCACACAAGTACAGACCCACCACCGTAGGCTACTTTTTCTTCGATGCATGCTTGCTTGAATCTTTCCCCTGGTCTTCGATACACTCTGTGTCTTCCATCGTGCTTGTAGAGCATAAATTTTGATTCGTCGGAGAACATAACTTTTGACCAATCTTCAATACTCCAATTTACGTGGCTCTGGGCATATCTTAGTCTTGAAATACGATGCCCACGCTCCAGTTTAGGGCCGTTTGCAGGTCTAAGGGGTTTTAAGTTAGATTCAGCAAGCCGACGTCTTACTGTCCATGCACTTGGGTTACCTACTTCCTCCGAGGCGTCGAAACTGATTTGTGAGTTCAGTTCCTGTGAGAAAGCGATTTCGAAGCATAGTGTTCACCAAGTATCGGTCTTCTCGTGCTGTGGTACACCTGGTTCTGCCCGTTCCTGGTCTGCGTAGGTTAGAACCAGTTTCTTCGTAACGTCGGAGAACTCTTGTACTGTTGACAGCGACACACCGACAGTCCTGGCTGTATCGCGCTGACTCCGGCCGGTTTCCAGCATTGTAAGTATTCTGGTGTATTCTTCAGGCGTAAGCGACATAATTTCAGCTTGAATAATGAATATAGAGCACTATCAACATGGTTTATGTACCCACATAAATGACAGATTACAAACAAAAGCAAAACCAAATGCTGTAATTTCGTAGTTTCATCTTCGAAAGTGGCCCTTTTTCAAATTTGATTTTTTTATGATATAACTTTACAATAACTAAGAAGTTTTAATACCTTCATTTAAGGAGTATTACATTGTCTATTAAATACAATTTATTGCATTAACCTAGCATTTTTAGTTTCCGAGATTTTTAGGATTCTTTAAGTGACCCGGATTCATTGCTCTCGAGTGTAGTTTTTATACAACAAACCGATTTGTGTTATTTTCTACAAAACGTGTAATTTATTTCTATGTTTTATACGTTTACCATGTATTTGAAGATATAATCAAGCAAAATAAATAAATTTATAAACTTACGTAATGTTTAGCGAAGTCTAGACACTGCTTTAAAACAACGTTCGCGCCAAAACCTGTTTTTGTCAAAGTAGCATTTGACATTCAATATTTAAAAAAAAAAAGAAATATTTTTTATGACCTATGATAAAAAAGTATATCGTTCAGAAACACAAATTATTAGTTAAAATAATTAAAAAATCATAAGAAGTTCTTTTTAATCTATGGTTTTTGGAATGTTGTATTTATACAACAGTGCGCATTTAAGGGTTTACGCCCAGTGACCGTTCATCCTGACGGAGACGTACATTATTAATACATTTTTGTACGATTATGTAGGTGAACCTACTAGGAAAAACTAGTATTCCGAAGCCTGGAGCAGTGTGCTCGGTCTATGGCACTAGGCTCGCCTTCTATTAAAGTAATGTAGGTGGTTCTTACAAATGCAACTTAGGTAGGCGCAAAAATTCTTATTTTTGCGCCTACATTTACATCCACATTTCGCCAGTTATGTTTAAGCTCAACGAAATAGCAGGCGAGCGGCGAGCCTATTGCTATATCACGGGTAGGTACTGTGGCACTATTTGGGGTTGAATAATATCATAAGCATAAAATAATATTGCGTGTTTTTTTCGTATCATGACTGTTTGTCATGGTGCCTGCATTTTAACTTTTTACATCACCGATCACACTGGCCACACAAAAAGTTTGAAACAAACCTAACGTGTCTTTTGGCACGTCAGTCAGTCTGAATGTTCGAGACTCTTTAAAATGTGGCTCCTGATATTTTGTGTAATAGTGATTGTAAGCGGAGCAATCGCCAAGAAAGATGTGATGTTGGAGTCCATGTACGGGTTGGAAGGACAAAACAAAATGGCGATATGCGTGAGGACGGCGAGCGGCTGGCGGCACTGCGACGGCGCGCTGTACAACCGCGAGTGGGTGCTGGCGCGCGCCCTCTGCCTCGGCACCGCGCACGTCGCCAACCTCACCGCCGAGCGGCTCGCCCTCGGCGGCAACTGCGAGACACTGGCCGCTTCGGGTGAGCAGACTTTCTGCGCCGATCACATCACTAACACCGGACAATGCTTGCAGGGTTCTGTTGAAACTAAAGTTACGTAGAAGCGAGACTACAAACTTTGGATTCTTTTATTTTACTCTCCTATAACAAAATGATAAAATCCGTTCCAGCCTTCCAAGGTACTCAAAACACGCATGCAAAACTACTGTAGGTTTCAAGAGAACCTAGAACATCCTTCATTAAACGGAGGAAAAACACGCTCTTTCGCGCTGTCTATTGAAGGATGCTCAGAGTCAGAGCGCCTCCCGCCAATTCAAATTTTCTTACGTTTTTTTTTTAATTTGCAGGTCAGTGTCGTGTTGTATGTAAAATATACAACCCCTATAAGTTCATTTCCCATTGAATGACATTTCATAGTCATTGCTTGGGATTAAATGAACTTAGAGCGTTATCACAGCGTTATATTGAGGATTTTAATGATTATAATTCTGTAACATACGCGATACGTTACAAAAACAAAAAACCTATTGTAACATAATTTGAACCGGAGAGTCCAAGTATTACGTAACGCAATTTTTGAAGATTTCTGACCCTCGCTCCCGCCCATGTATCGCGCCGTAACGTTTGCTATACTCCCCGTCCCAAAACGTTACGTAACATCCAAAGTAACTATAGCTAGCCGAATTTGAAAAAGAAATCGTAGGTAATACCTACAAGAAGAAGTCTTTATTCTATTCGTTCTATCAAAACTTTGAGTAACATAAATAAGACGAAGTGCGACCAAACTACAATGCGTTGAAAAACCAAACTTGAAGATTTTTTAGTTTTTAATGCCCCAACGGTTAATGGTTAACGGGTCCCAACGGTTAATAACCCAGGATATATCATGATGAGTTGCATCTATGTTTTTGGTTCATAAACTTTGTCAATGACAAAGGAATACGCGGTCACTTGAGCGAAGCCGCGGGCACAGCTAGTATAACATACAACTATAAATAACTACAAAAAATAATAATGTTTATGTAGGTATAGAAGAAAGTTTTAAACTAAAATAACTCACAACTCAAAGCATTTTTTTCAACTAAGTAGACCATTACAGGCACTTTTGAAAGTAAAAAAAAGCGAAGCTTAGCTACAGTCACAAGGCATAATAACTTGAGAAAGTATTGTAGTTGCACATTCCAAAGCGTAGATCTCTATGGAGAAGAATTGGCAAGAAACTCCATGGACACTCTCTTAAATCAAAATATTGTTACAAAATCTTGGTTACATCATTCATGTTGAGATTACACATATATGTGAGAACGATGTACAAAGACGTGCACATTAAGAGCGTCCAGAGTAAAAGATTAAACCAACAATTTAAAAATAAAGTAATTAAAATAAACCGTGACAGCTAAGAGATGACCAGTCCCAACTGAGGGCGAAGGCACACGGCGCGTTGCGGCGCCGCGCCGCGGGTATTTCACCGAATCAGAACGCTGCTAGCTTAGCCCGCTGCCCGCTGATACGGTGAAATCCCCGCGGCGCGGCGCCGCAACGCGCCGTGTGCCTTCGCCCTGACAGCGCCCGGCGCCCGTTCACGAACATGACGCATTTATAAATGACAACCAAAATGATGGGGTGAGATATGTGTTTCTGAATGCAACTTTATGACTCAAAGAAATACACAAACTAGAAAAAAAAACAAACTTGATTCTAGAATTGGACGGGAATTACCGAGTTCTAAAAGGAGGAGTTCTATATTCGGCTCTATGTATTTCTTTTATTAAATGTATGTTCACAGATTTCTCCGCCAATTGTGGAACTATTTGGATGTTTTGTTTTGTTTGGAAGAGTATTACGCGGTGGCTCCGTTTTTTGGTGAAGATCTGATGCTGATTTTCGAAGATATACAATGGAACTCTACAATAATAGACAGCAAGTCTGTCGTAACTGCTGTAATCGCTTGGATATGTTTACACTTTTACACAATTCCATACATAACATTATGCTCGTTTGCTTTGAAGGGGTATCATCATCTTCCTGCCCTTGTCCCATAATATGTTACTTGAGGTCGGCGCAACACGATCTTTCTTCCATTCTCCTCTGTCAACCGTCACGCTATCATTATCCTCCACCTATTACTGCTTTATCTTTCATATCATTATTCCTCACAAAATCCATCCATCGTTTCTTTGGTCTTCCTCTCCATCCATCAACATTTATATTCATCACTCTTTTAGTCACATGCGATTCGTCCCTCCTCATCACATGTCCATACCAAGACAGTCGATTGTCTTTCAACTTTTCTGTAACTGGCGGAAATTTTAAAATTCCTCTAATATACTCGTTCCTTACCTTATCCATTCTTGTCACACCCCACACACTCATCTCAACATTCTCATCTCCGCTACATGCAATCTTTTTTCATCCATGCATCTTCTTCACAGCCCAGGATTCCGATCCATACAGTAAGGTATGACAGGTCTAAACTGTAAACATATCCAAGCGATTACAGCAGTTACGACAGACTTGCTGTCTATTATTGTAGAGTTCCATTGTATATCTTCGAAAATCAGCATCAGATCTTCACCAAAAAACGGAGCCACCGCGTAATACTCTTCCAAACAAAACAAAACATCCAAATAGTTCCACAATTGGCGGAGAAATCTGTGAACATACATTTAATAAAAGAAATACATAGAGCCGAATATAGAACTCCTCCTTTTAGAACTCGGTAATTCCCGTCCAATTCTAGAATCAAATTTGTTTTTTTTTTCTAGTTTGTGTATTTCTTTGAGTCATAAAGTTGCATTCAGTAACACATATCTGGCACTTTCGTGAACCTATTTTTTTAAGTAGTAGGTAATTAGTTGCCAAACGGCAACATTATGGCATGTAAGGGTTGATACAACTCTCTGACCAATATCCTATCTGGCGTGTTATGTATAATATGATAGTATGTTCGCACAGGAGGTAACTTGAACCATGCCACCTCGCGGCGCGTGCACGACCTGATGCTGCACCCGTGGTTCAACCTGGCGCTGCTTATCGTGAGGACGCCCTACTACAAGCTGGACGAGCATGTCAACATTACCAAGATCAACAACAGGCTGCGCCCACACGGGTAACCGACACATTCATACTGTGTGAACTAGTTAGATGATTGCAGTCAAATGTGCAAAACAGCCTGAAACATTGAAGTCTTCAGCTATCACTTTTGTAATTGTCAAGTGTTTAGGTACTTGTTTTGTATGTTCTTGCAGATTAATAATGAACGTCAAGGTGACGGGACCCCGCCAGGTTTTGCGAACACCAAGTGAATAGGATAAATACAATATTTCTACTATTTTCATACTTTCATAGTAAAATTCTACAA
Source organism: Eurois occulta (assembly GCA_950022335.1). NCBI lineage: Eukaryota > Metazoa > Arthropoda > Insecta > Lepidoptera > Noctuidae > Eurois > Eurois occulta. The sequence goes on along the minus strand of OX465485.1, from coordinate 21,171,153 downwards.
CCATAAAATTTTAAAATACCTATTCTACAAAAGAAAGTTGTCCCGCTATTTTGATAATTTGACATTCTTTATTGGACGTATTCATCATCATCATCATCTGCCTAGCCTTTTCCCAACTATTTCGGGGTCGGCTTCCAGTCTAACCGGATGCAGCTGAATACCAGTATTTTACATGGAGCGACTGCCTATCTGACCTCCGCAACCCAGTGAGTACTGGGTAATACGATACGCCTTGGTAAGACTAGTTGTCAGACTTTCGGGTCACTGACTACCTGTAACGACTGTCAAAAATCTACAAATGACTGCCGGGACCAACGGCTTAACGTGCTTTCCGAGGCACGGAGGAAACTCGGTATGTAATGGGTGGTCACCCATCCACGGACCAGCCTTATTGGACGAATTAAACCTAAGCTAATGTCTGTACAGACAACAGCTTACGTAATATTTTCTCAAATCTAATTCTGTCACAACCTACGCTTCGTGTATGTTTATTCTACAGGCGCACATACAATGGTTTTAGAGATACACGATTTTGCAAAACATTACTCCAGCAGGAATTGTTTTTTTTCATTTTTTTCTAAAACTAGAATTTTACTATGAAAGTATGAAATATTGAAAATATTTTATTCCATTACATCCTATTCGCTTGATTTTCGCAAAACCTGGCGGGGTCCCGTCATCTTGACGTTCATGATTAATACACATTCTTTACTTTTCTAAACTAGGCACAGGTGCCTCAGCTGCATCTTTTAGCAATTATGTAAATAAGAAAATTTGACTAATAACCTAAATTAACAACTTGTTTCAGAGTGTATAGATGGATGAAACACCACATGAATGCCCCTTGTTTTAATCGCTACCCTTCTTTTCACCACACACATTCGATAGTTCTACTTCATCCTCTTTGGTACTTCTCTGTAACAATGCTGCTGCCCACTGTGCTGTACCTCTTGTTCTTCATTTATGTTACATTCTACACGGGCACCTCGTGCAGCACGGATAAAAAAACTGGCTCTTATACTGAACTACATTATTCTAAGACAGTAACTCACATATAGCTTGTCAACATAGTAATAAAAAAAGGTTTTATTTACAAGCAGTGTTTTATTTACAAACAATTAAACAGTATTAAATGTAAATCGAAATCTAATCATCTTGGCAGATGATGACCTAGTCAATCTAGCTTTGTAGCGAGTCGTCCTATGAGCAAATGGTCCTAAAAACAAGGAATGGGGGAATTTTTGTCATACCACTATTTGAGACAATACAACAATCAAATAAAATTATGGGAGTGGGTGCAATGCGGGTTGGCAGATGTCTTTGAATATTTGGTTCTGGAGAAAATTAAAGATTTCCACCTCTATTTTGAGAGTTAAGTGGTGATGAAAGAAGTCAGTTAAATAATATACACAAAGTAAATTTGCTTTCCTGACGGGTCACACATGGGTTCCAGAAGTTCTCCATCGACCCTCAGTGCATTCGTCGCCATTGGCACCAAGTTTGATTTAAATTTTCCGCTGAACCAAATATTCCAAGATTTATAAATAAATATATTTATATTTCTTTAAAACAATTTACTTCTGTGTGGTTTGGCTAAAATTCCCATTCCTTTGTTTTTAGCACCATTTGCTCATAGGACATTTTGCTAATACGATGTTTCAATACGGAGCCAATCTAAATACACTAACTTGGGCATTTCTAATAAGTATTTTACTTTGACATATTTCAACAAGAAAATGTTGCTGTTATCAGCTAGTGGACCAAGATCCCATGAACGTCAGACCTATGTCATTTTATAAAAGCATTCCTTACTATGTTGAAGAACAATTGGATATGAAAAGTTGGTTGTGGTGGCTTTGGCAGATGTCAGGTAAAAGTGTGATTTTTTTTTTATATTACACAAGGGTTAGTATGATGATTGACCTCCTTCACTGCCAGACACTTGGGTGGTGGAAAGCCGTATGTTATTGGAGAGGTTTCTCAAACCACCAGTTGCACACCCAAAGAAGTTTCAGCTTTTATAAAATGGTGTAGGCCTAGCGGTCATGGTGTCTCTCTGTGTAGCTCATGACCTGGAAGAAATGCACAACACTAACAGAATAGCCCTCATTGTCAGAAATCTTTACTTCATTCCGTTTTCTGGTCGAGCTTTCTCCTCCACACTTTGAGCTTGCCGCGCAGCTCCCGCAACCTCTTCATCTCATCCTTAAAGTCCTGGTGCTCGTCTCGGAACAAGCCGTACTCTCGCAGCTTCAGCATCAAGCTGTGAGTCTCGACGTGTCGCGGGTAATAGTGAATGATCGCCTCGTTAGAATGAAGCGGCCGCTCAGAAAACATTTTGACGACTTTAATGGACTTGGAATTGGTGGGTATTGCGACCTCGCCGAAGATCCTATTAGACAGACGCTGCATACGACGTGCATAGTTCGTCGTTGCCTTTACTAATTGCGAATATTTAGCGTAGTTTGTAGCCATTGTTTACCTGCAATTAATTCAGAGACAGTATACTAATCGTTTTTAGGTTATTTATAGTAATAATTTTATTATGCGGGTTGTTATTACACACATTTTTTTTATTTACCTATCCGCTTCTAACGTTTAATTCAACTTTAATAATTATTAAGTTCCATATAAATTCATAAAAAGTAACTTATAATACCTACTTGCAGCTAGTCTCACAATGAATTTTATGACAATTGAATGACACTGACACAGTGACACTACTGGTCACAGAACATCATAGACCTTATTATATCTCAATGCAGAACATACTCTAGGTAGGTAGTGTGACATGTATGTGAGGGACCGACCACTTTTTTTTTTACTTTGCCCCGAAGGGAAGGCTATAGTCTCGACTATATTGCCTAGTCTTACGTCCAATTATTTTCTTTCGTGATAGGGACCGACCACCAAGAACACCACTGAGATCTATACCTATGGAGACGGCATATTTTAGTGTAGAAAGAATAGTTCCACAAATATCTATAATATCGACACATACATTATGAAAAAGTCTTGTTTCCCTTTATCCGACTGCGGTGAAGCCCAAAAGGAGGGTTATGTGTTTGACCTGTATGTAAGTACGTATGTATTTATGTGTGTATGTATGTATGTCCGTTTCTTTGTTCCCTCGTAACTCCTAAACGAATGACAGCGTGTACATACTATATTAAAATAAAATAATAAAGAAAAATGTGCGGATTTGGTGTGCCATATTGTGTTATGGAGTTCAAATTTTTAGGGTTTCGTAGCCGATGGCAAGAAACGGAACCCATATAGATTCGTCATGTCTGACTGTCTGTCTGTCCGTATGTCACAGCCACTTTATTCCAAAACTATTAGGACTACACAGTTAAACCTTGATAGGTAGATGTATTCTGTGAACCGCTGTACGATTTTTATACAAAAACAAAAGATTAAGGCTCCCCATACATGTAACTGACACTAAAAAAAACATCAAATTTATACGTGCGGAGTGTTCATAGATACGACTTTAAAAATGACATTGAGGTTCCTAAAACCAAATTTCTCAAAGAATCGTTTGAAAGATAGACACTTTCGAAGTGGTAAAATGTGTCCCGTCCGCCCCTCTAATTTCTAAAGTAAAAGGAGAAAAATTCTGCAAAAATTTAGGATTGTAGAACGTAAAAAAAACTTTCAACGAAAATTGGTTTGAATAAGATTTGACGTTTAATATTTGACATATGGAACTTTTTCATCAAACTACAAGAGTAACTTTGTTTTTCATTAACATACTACGACAAACTACTAAAACAAATTTAGTTTTGCTGTTGAATGTAACAGAATACAACAAATTTGAATATGAAATAAAAAAAAATGGAATGGGACCCACCTGCAACAACGCGGTCACGTATGGATAACCTTATGGCGTCACACGAAAGTGTTGTCAAAATAAGCAATTGACAAACTGTAGTTGTCTTTCTTTTCCTATGCAGCTGCTGCTTTATAAAAAAAAAGGTGGAAATAAAAAAGTAGTTGAAACAACTAAAAACGCCGCGGCGCCGACTGACAAAACTGAAAAATTAAAAACAAGCACATTTTAAATTAAATAAAAGTTGGAAGCAGGTGATGAAAATGGAATGGGCCCCCCATTCCATTTCACTCGCTAATACAACCTCCCCCACTTGAGTTACTTTTATTCATATCTCTGTATGAATGTACAAATAGAACCTAATACATGGGGCGGAGGCGGGTTGCTTTAATTTTGAATCTTGAAGCTCTCTTCTCTCGCTCGTGCATTCTATTAGTACCAAGAGTGGAGCCAGGGAGGGATTATGGCCGGGCATCATGAGCACCCTGCCCTGGGCCTAGGTCGACCGTGATCATGTCTTTGAACTCATTAATTTAAATAAAATAAATAGAGGGCCGGCTCGCTTCGCTCGCTCTTGCATTCTCTTCATCTTCAAATTTGAAAATCTAAATATCTCAGGGGCAGGGCCGTAGGCAGGCGTGGGGGTAATAATAAATTTCAAACTGCTTCGCTCGCTCTTGGGCTCTTGGGTTGGGTATGTACCTGCTTAGCTCCTGTATGATGGTTCAAAAGAAAATCGAACTTCATCGATGTAGTGCCAAAATTTTCGAGCTCGCTTTGCTAGATGTGACATTCTGCGTTCTTTCAGTTTTTCTTTATAAAGTAACATTATTTATTTAAAATTTCTGAAAACCTACCAAATTCGAACTGGGTGTTTTTTATAGGCTCGCTGCGCTGGCACTTGAATCCTTACTTTTCTCAATTGGGTAGGTTCTTATATACTTATAAGTTGACAAAATTAAATCGACATCGACAAACGAAAACCTAACATATCCGTGGTGGAGTAGGTACAACAAACTCTTTTAAGGAAAGCTGAAGATGCACCCCCCCCCCACACCCCGGAAATAAACCTGTAGGGGCCCATGATCGATCCATGATTTTGTTTGGGTAAATCCAGAGATGGTTGATACAATTTCGTTTTTAAAAGTAGTTCTTATTAGTATAACGGTTAAACTATTAGGAACAACTTTTAATATAAAGAATATAATAATATATCATTTATTTCAGACCCATAAAATATATACCTTATAGACTATCATACATATTTATAAAATCCAGAAAATTTATGCAAACTATTGTTGTGCTATTGTACATGAAGTGACGGCGGGCGTCGTGTTGCGCTGCGTTGCGTGCACACTGCACATTTTTCTTTCAGAAGTTGGTGTCAAATAAGTCAATGAAAAAAATAAAAGGCTGTTGTAAAAGTGTTTTTTTCTGGAAGTTGTTTTTTTTTTGCAAAATAGTTTTTGTTATTCTACCTAAATGTTTAGAATAATTAAGAAAACTTAACCAAGCTATTCCGGATAGGTTACATTTTCTTTTTACCATGAATATTTATTTATTAACTCATCATCACTATCATTACAGGGATTTCCTAATTCAATAGCAGTGCCGGATTAGCCACGAAGCAAGAGTAGCAAATGCTGCGGACCCCGCGCATTTGGGGGCCCCGCGCACCAACGTTTTCTGACCATAAAAAAGTATTATTTATATATTACATTTAGTCACAATTACTAAGAAGAAAATATTTGCATCAAAATGGTCAACTATAATTTTATTTTTCTATCTGCTGGTCATACCAAAAATCATGTTTCGCACCGCAGTACACGCAAGTTGGCAATACTGCTAAACAAAACGGGAAATTCCCTAATATTTTCTTCGTGATAGTCGTAATAACCCGACCGATTTGAAAAGGGTTATATTGACTACCAATCGAGGAGGAATGATCGATATTTACGTTTGAATGATAATAATAGTACTTTCGATATGAACCATTCTTGAGAAAGGTGGTTTCGTAATTGTGTTGAGTATTGTTTTCTTACATAATATATATATATTTTAAGTATTCAGTTATCTCTTAAAAGGTTCACTATCCATTTGCATAAAATGTTAAGACCTAATATATTTTGTTTGGCATAATTATATTTTCGCATAATATAATTACGCATAACAGCTTACGCATAATTTTTTAAGCATAATTTCTCTAACCATAATAATGATGAAGCATAATATTCTAAAGCATAAATTTATTAAGCATAAAGTTCTAAAGCATAACTTTTTTATACGCCCTAGCTTTTTTGCCCGAAGAGGATAATTATACCAATTTATTTCGACGATTGGAAAAAAGCCATATCTCCTGAATCAGGTAATAAATAACATATTAATATAATATACCGTATTGAACAATTTTGTGGGTTTTTTTTTCGCTGTAGGAAGCATGAAGCAAGCAAGCATACAGCATGCAAGCAAGCATACAGCATGCAAGCAAGCATGCAAGCAAGCATGCAAGCAAGCATGCAAACAAGCATGCAAGCAAGCATACAAGCAAGCATGCAGCAAACAAGCAAGCATGCAGCATGCAAGCAAGCATGCAGCATGCAGCATTCAAGCGAGCATGCAACATGCAGCAGGCAGGGTTTCTGTCACGGCTCCGGCGCTGCGGGCCTCCGGCGGCCCCACGCGTGCTAATCGTCGCAGACGGCTTTCGCTCACCACCGCAGCTTCGGCTTGTTGGCCGGCTTCGCCGGCCAGCCTCAGCCGCGGCGGCTCGCTCGCAGCCACTTGCTCCTCAGCCCGCGGGCCGCCTCGCCCCTACGCGATTTTAAATTACACTCTAGGGGTAGGACAAACAAGACTACGTGGAGTCGGTTTTGCAGCAATTCGGTTCTGTCACTAACTTTTGTTGCACAGCATATTAAATTTTTAACCAACAATATTTTGTATGCCTAAATAATATTATGCTAATAGTCATTAGGCCTACTAACGTTATGCGAATCAAATTTATGCCAAAACAAATTAGTTTTTAAGATGATTATGCCAACATAAAATATATGCCTAAAAAAATTATGCCGAAGTATTATTATGCCAAAATAAATTGTGCCAAAATCGTTATGCCGAAGTATATTAGGACAAAGAACATTATGCGAAAAGAAGGGATCCCCTCTTAAAATATACTAAATAGATCAGTGTTCTTACGTAGTCAAGAAGAGAAAAGTATTCAACGATAATAACTGTGCATAAGGTAAGATATTTTTAAGTTAAAATAAGAAATTATTATTACTTTTCACTCTGAGCAGTTGCTGGGTTCATCTGAAAGATCTGACCGTAGCCAACCTTATAAAATAACAATTAATTGTGTTTTTTTAAATTATCTGATTGGATGTCCGTGACTCCATTCGCAATATGGAAAGTGACGAAAGTGTTTATTATGTTATTTCCTAAGAAATACATACTTATGATACTTATACTGTATACGGGTGGGTCAGGTCGTAGATTTGATTTTTATCAGACCCACAAAGACAGTAAGCACCATTTCGGTTTTTGCTACCTTACCTAAATATTTTATAGAGTCTATGTGGTTTGTTTAATACGGTCGGATTTTTCTCGTAAAATAAATGGAGCGTTAGCTGCGATCCTGCCTGCTGCGTCAAGTTCGATTTTGATTATTCTGAACATTAATTTTAAAAATTGATTAATCGTAGGTAATATGAGCAGCAGATCAAGAGATACTGGCCGACACTACGCTTCAGGAAGTGCAAAGCGCAAGGCAAAAGATGAAAAAGAAAAAGAAAACGAAGCTGTTATATCAAAATTCTTTACAATCTTGTTTCCCGAACGTTGAAATTGCTTTGCGCATTTATTTGTCTATCATGATCACCAACTGCAGTGGTGAACGATCTTTCTCAACATTAAAACGTGTTAAAAATGAATTGAGGAACACGATGAGCGAACAACGTCTTTATCACCTCACTTTAATGAATATTGAACATGATTTACTCCGAGAAGTCAATATCAACAGCAGTTTTTATAAATTTGCCCAAATTAAATCAAGAAACGTTTGTTTGTAACAGTTTTGTTTTATTATAATACCATAAACTCGATAAGTACCTAACCTAAAACAGTCTAAGGGCCCCTTGGTAGAATCATCACTATCATTACAGGGATTTCCTAATTCAATAGTGTGGCCATAATTACAGTTTTATTATTTTCCATAACATATTCTGTACATCGTGGTTTTTGTGAACTCACTCAGAGAACAAGTAAGCAAGTAAGTAAGTATCTATGCTGTCCGCTACGTCATTAAGTACAGTCAAGGTACGCGTTATAGGGGCTTTACTCAGTAGATTGGTCCTACTACTGGGCACCGCCAATAGATGTGGCCGTCGCCTTCGTAATACATAATTGTCGGGCACACACAGCTTTATTTCTTTCTATATGGGTTTGAAGTCTTGCCACGCAACAATTTAAAAATATAGGTAGCAAGAGCTATGTGCCTCCTTGTTTCTAATTTATTGTATCCCACTGTAGCCACCACCACCAGTCACAGCACATTACCACGTTTTTAGACGCTCTGATAAGAAACATTGAAGCGAGCAGTTCTGATAAGAACTTTGGTATAACGTTTCTGACGTTTTGATAAGAATCCAAGGATTTTTGACCAATCGCGTCACAGCACTGTTGTCGTGTTATTTCCACGAGAGGCGCTAGTGTGCTCACGCGGCGCGGCGGCGGGCGCGCGACTTTTCCCGCGTATTTCGCCGCTCGCGACGAAAGCATAAATATATGTGCCACGTAGCGCGCGCGTTAGTGTCGGGCAGGCCTCCGTCGAGTGAAGACTGAAGATGCAGTGATGTAGATCGAAGACACGTCGAACCGAAGCTAGAAGAGTGGCCTCACAGCTCCCGACACTCCTATTTCTTTAAGGAATCGTCTAAAACGTTGAAATAGTTCTTTTCAGAACTGCTTGCTTCGATGTTTCTTATCAGAACGTCAGAAACGTTATACCAAAGTTCTTATCAGAACTGCTCGCTTCAATGTTTCTTATCAGAGCGTCTAAAAACGTGGTAATGTGCTGTGACTGGTGGTGATGGCTACACCACCATGCCTATAACAAACAAAGTTGGATACATCAATGGATAAAATGGATATACACCATACCACCTTAGATAATGAAACCTAGTAAATTTATTTTGTATACGCTCCAGCATGAGACTGTATTTAGCTTCATGCGGAGCCCATATGATTGCGTTACATTCGAGCTGACTTCTTACCAGTGCATTGTACAAAGAAGTTAGCGCAGCGATGCTTTTAAAACCCTCTGCTCTTCTTAGGACGAAACCTGGGCTCTTAAATGCTTTTTTACAAACATTTACGATGTGATTACGAAATACCAGGTCCGAGTCAAGGCGTACTCCTAAATCCCGCACCGTTTCTGTTCTTTTCAATAACGTGTTATCCACTCTTTGTTCATATTTCTTGGGCATTTTCATGCTACTAAAAGTTATTACCGAACACTTAACACAATATAAAAGGTGGGCGACAGCCTGGAAAAATATAATGCTTCTATCTAGAAAATACAGAGCGTGCGGCAGACAGAGGAAAGTAATATATTTCGGCGGCAGACCAGAACATACATACGTAAGGCTTGTATGGAAGTAACGGCTAGTGCGCCCCTCGCAGTCTGCCGCACTGGGCCAAGGGAATATACTAAGGATACACCACTGCTTGGCTGTCCTTGTTTTTACCCGACTGAGGTGAAGCCCAAAAAGGGGGGGTTATGTGTTTGAACTGTATGTCTGTTTCTATGTTCCCTCGTAACTCGTCGTCAGATTCGTCTTGGTGGCGTGAGTGTACTAAAATTAGTAAAAAAAAAATTAAATGAAGTGTTTTAGAAGGTGATTAGAGAGAGGCGCCACGGCGCCCTCACCTTCTGCCTGACGCAGGTCCTCACCGGACACGGTTGTTTTGGGAGGTACCTCGACCGCCATGGTTTGGGGTGAGAAGGAATGGGAAGCCGTCACCTCCTTCTGCGAAGCAGTCATGCTAGCGAAGGAGGTGGCGGAACGTGAGAGGGAGAGAACTTCACGTCCCAGCCGCCGCGGGAGAAGCACCGGGCGTCGGGGGCCATGTGGTGGCTCTCGGCCACCGTAGGCGCGGGCCTGTGGACGGTGAGTAATGGGCTAGCTCGCCGTCCGTCCGTCTTATGACGACAGGCCGTGTCGACGGCGTGTTCGTGTTCCACGCGCGCCTCAAAGAGATGTCAGCAAACAGGAGGGGCCCGCAAGGGCCGATGCCTGCCAGGGCTGATGCCTGCCAGGGCTGCGAGACTGTTCGAAAGAGATACCGCCGGGCCCTGGAACATAAAGGGCAAAAGAAGGAACATGGATGGTTTTTAGTCAGTAAAAGTCGGACACTCCCTTCCGCTCCGCCCAGAGCGGGAGGAGTCATTTGATGATTTCTCATCCGAAAAAAAATAAAAGATTATAATATTGTGGTAGGTATTCTAAATTGTTTGGGTCTTATTTTTTTACTTATTTCATCAATTTCATTAGCATATTGTGATATTATAGCTAGCTTTAGTTTGTCAAAGACATTTATTATTTTACAATATTCAAATAATTGTTGATTTGAGAAATTTAAGCTTTATTTTATAAGGAAGTATAATTTTTAACATCCTAATTTGTATGTCATATATTTTTTGTAAGTATGTTTTATATGTTCTACCATAGCTATGTAGCTATACCATATCCGATAATTGAATCTGCTAGTAGATGTTCCGATGTTTTCGAGGACTTATCATCGATATAAAAACATCGATATTTATCTACTACCGGTATCGATGAATGTCGATCATCCCTGCCATTTAAAAGATTGGGGTTGGGCCTCCCCTAGTATTATTACTCTTTGGGTTGGGCCATTATATTATATTACTTTTCTCTTTGGGTTGGGCATTGTTTGCATGGGCAGGCTGACGCGCTGTTGTTATGTTATCAAACAGTGATAGCAAAATATTTTGCCGTCACAGTAAAAGTAAACAGCATTCTTGAGTGACTAATAACACCGTTCTGAAAAGCAATAAAACCGAAGCAGTTTTATAATAAATAAGTATCGATTTCTTCAATCAAATGATAAAGTACAAAGCTAATCAGCTTCGGTTACTCTGACCCATCGTTTTGTTGCACTGTACGAGGGAGACGGATTACTGGTGATTGGTGCAGTTTCTAAACAAACTTCCTAATTCTACATATTCTGAATGTCTTACTTCGTGGCGGAAGTGCCTGAGGTTGTCGTAAAACCGGTGAGCTAACAACTAACATACACATTTGACATCATTATTAAAAAATAAAATGAACCAAAATTAGTGTAGGAGCCAGATAAGTCCAACTTGAACTTCTCTTCTCCTCTAGTTATTGTCTGTACTACAGCGGCGGTGCTGAATCTTCAACTAATTATTCACTCTAAAATGTTTGCTTGTTTTCTGTTTAGAGTGCCTACCTACACGGCTATGATGTCTAGACAACACTAATAACATCCCATGAATCATCATTGTATTGTGCTGTATGTTAGTACAGTAACTTATGTCTTTTTAATCAAATTAATTCTATCAATTGAAATATTTTGCAGGGCAAGATGATCAACCTTTCAACTTCAAAAATGAAAGCCATCCTAGCAGCAACAGTCCTATTGTTATATGTTTACCTCTTAGTGTACTTGAAAAGCATCTATTTAAGAAATAAAAGACTTGATGAGATAATGGCTGTGGTAAGCAAAATTTTTATTTGTAGTTGTTTATTTATGTAAACAAAATTAGAAGCGTGTCAAACAGCAGTATGAAATAAAATATATTGTAAAATGTTGTATCAGTTGCTGATATCCCATTGTTACAGGCATTAAAAACTGAAAGAGAGTTGCTGAATGTCCACACCTTAGACAAGAAACTGGCAATGCAGATGGCGCAAATTGACCGACTTTATGGGGACTACTAGAAGCTACAGATAAAAGTTATTAATGCCTTTGTATATAAGGCGCCAGGAGGTCATAATGCCACAAGACATTTTTGCCAATCAAACTTTTGTTAAGATGGTTGTTGCTGTGGCATGTGACCTGTGCTTTGGCTGTTGTGAACAACACGCGCTACACATGACAGTCACTGACTCCAACCTACAAATAACTTGATTACTTAGTTGGAAAACAATCCGTTTGGTTGGCAACTCAATATATTTTGAACTACTATGTGTTCTGAAATTAATCCAGTCTTAATTAAGTCTATGTACTGTGTACAGTCGCAAGCACTAATATGTGTACAAATAGCAACTTTTAAAAGTGGTCCCTCATTGTATTTATAGCAATTTTATGTTGCTGTGAACTTTGATTTGGACCCATACCATTATGAAATAAGTCTTTTCTCAAAGCTGCAATTGATATTACTCGAGGAAGTTGCTTTAGAATTTTCCTGAGTACCTACATATTAGTGCTTGTGACTGTACCTCATTCTTAACCTTTTGAACGCCAGAGAATAAAAGCATGCGCATGCCCTCCTCACCAAGTCACAATTTCACCGCAAACAATTATGAAATCAAGGACAGACCATTAGAATTACCATTAGAATGGTCTGTCATTGATATCATAATTGTTGATTTTGACTTGTCAAAACTTGTCAAAATCAACAATTATGAAATCAATGACAGACCATTCTGACACTATTGTCGTCTATTGTAATAGCAGAATTGGGCCCCTGGGCATGCGTTTGCTTGTCAATATTTATGTGTCAATGGCATTCAAAAGGTTAAGAAGTTAAAATTATGTAGGTAATAATTATCATTCAGGACCCTTATGTATACTCTACATAATTATATCAACTATCATATTTCAATTTTACAGAAGCATTATGAACAGGGTGTATAGTCCTTGACCCACCATTGACAGGGGTTGTTGTTGGTTGTCTTTACCTAGCATGCATGGGCGTCGCCAGGGGGGCTGCCGAAAGAGGTCGAGGATTTTAAAAAGTTAAAACAAAATTAGTATTGTACATAATAAATTATAGGGTACAATAGAAGCAATCTCAAACTAAAATAATTTTTAAGGCTAAAATTGAGCCTCTGAGTACTTTTACTATCGCTACATTTTCTTTAAACCAAAGTCGTTTGAATCCTGCAAAAAAAAAAATCACAAAGGCTCCTTTCTTCTGCCTCTGGATTGGCACTCCTATTGAGTCTTCGCATGATCGCCCGGTATACAAAGAAGCTGAAATAAATTAAGAGCCCCTTGCCCAGAAGCCTTATCATTAATAGGCAATTATAGCATAGGTACATACTACTTTTGATCTCAAATTACATTATCATCTCAACATCTGCCTAGCCTTTTGCCAACTCTGTTGGGGTCGGCTTCCAGTCTAAGCGGATACAGCTGAATACCAGTATTTTACATGGATCGACTGCCTATCTGACCTCCACAACCCAGTTAGTACTGGGTAATACATACGATATCCCTTCACCCTTGGTAAGACTGGTTGTCATGGGGCACTGAGTACCTGTCACTGTCAAAAATCTACAAATGACAGCCGGAACCACTTTCCGAGGAACGGAGGAAACTGTATGCAATGGGTGGTCACCCATCCATAGACCAACCTAGGCAAGCACGTCCTAACCTAAATATCGATCGGAGCGGCTATTATTGTTTTGCCACAAGCCTCTCAAATTACATAATTATCTGAATTATTTTAAGGCAAGATGTAAAAATTTCGAGTTAGCTTCGCTCGCTCTTGCAGGATATTTTATCATAAATAGGTAGTAACTTTGTCTATTAGTAGCCCAGGTAATTCCGGTAGGTCGAAACCATTGTAACCTGTCCAAGGTAGGTAGTGTTAAAATTTTCGAGCTCGCTTCGCTCGCTTTTCACACTACTTTCTCTTGAATTTGTCTAAAAGTCGACCAAGTAACTCTAGTATGAAGGATCGAAACAATTCCAACAGGCAAGGTGTCATTACAATGTCGAGCTCGCTCTTGCAGCATACTTCCTCTTGAATCTTGACTTCGTCTGTAAGTTGATCAAGTAACTCCTAGTCCTGTATGATCGAACTAAACCTGTCCAAGGTAAGGTGAGCTCGCTTCGCTCGATCTTAACCTTACTTCATTTTGTTCTCACTTCTTATAATTGTCGCCCTAAGTCGATTAAGCAACTCTATTTAACAAACATAACAACAACATTACATCTATTTTTTTTCTATTTCTTAATAAAAAGACTAAAGAAAGCTAACTGGTGTGGAGTGGAAAGCTTCAATTATGTTTTAGTTTGTAGACTTTTCTAACAACTCTTCAAAATGAGCAACTTCTACTTCTATAAAAACCAGTACCACCAGTACTTAGTACCTACCTATCGAAAATCTAACCAATCCGAGGTAACCGAGGTACCTACTAATATTTTTGAAGTAGGTAGCTAAAGCATAGATTCTTAGAACTTCCGCTGTGCAACCTTAAATAGCAAACTTAAGGTGAATGCTTCAACCAGCCCGCGAAATTCAAAATTTCTTGCGTTTTTTGCAATTTGCAGGCCAGTGCTAGGTTGTATGTTGATTAAAATATTATTCGCGGCTGTAAGACGTATGTAGTTACAGAATTCTTATCATCAAAATCACCAATACAACCCTCCAAGTTCATAATTGATTAGAATTCTGTAACTACATACGTCTTACAGCCGCGAATAATATTTTAATCAACATACAACCTAGCACTGGCCTGCAAATTGCAAAAAACCCAAGAAATTTTGAATTTCGCGGGCGGGGTTGGAGCATTCCCCTTAACCCTTACAAATCTGGTTTTACTCGAACCCTTCTGCCCCCCTCCCCCCCTAGCCCAAAAGCTGGCGATGCCCTTGTATGTTACATGTTAAAAGTGGATAACTCTGCTTGAGCGATGCACGACTTGTGATGACTGTGTGTTGTGATGGGAGCACGAGCACTACACTTGGGATATCTGGGCAAATATTCGCCTTCTATCATTAAAACAAAGTCAACTTTATCGCAATAGACATAAATAACATTTTAATTTGATAATACGCCATGTGAAGTGCCGTTTCATACCTGATGTAGGTATGAAGCGGAGTTCGTAATGTCGCCACAATACCGAGAGAATCTCCTTAAAATACTCTAAATTATTTAATTTAAAAAAGTATTTAATGTTCCTAAAAAATTACTTACAGTATTAAAAAAAAACTATTCAATAAGAAAAAACCTAACAAGTTAAGTAAAAAAGTTACTCACCTTACAACATGGAGATATATTGAGCAAGCTTTAACGCACAATAATAAATGTGACTTAAAAATTAAAGAAGTTTGTTATAAACACAATCCTCCGCAGTCGAGTGGAGCAAGTGTCAAACAATCCAACTGAAGTCGCCACTTCAGAGCAAAGTTTGTGATGGCCGAGCTTCTCTCGAGATTCGACCACCATTAAACTTGTCGGCGCTTGCCGCATATAATATCATCGTAAACAAGACCATGCCTACTGTTCTCAATGGCGTGTCTTTACCTTATATAAGAGATTTTTATCAGATAAAACTAAGAATTTACCAACATGAAATGGGTCAGTAAAACTGAACTCTGTTATTTCCCGACATGAAGTCGAAAATAAAATAAAATGTTTTGTATTATGTCTACCTACAGCCAAATCAAAGCAATTGGCACAAAGTGCAGCGCTGTGATGATTAAGCTCCCTTTCAAATCTGTTGTGTAAAAGGAAATATTATTCTTTGAATCGGGTAATCGGTATTACTTTTCTTAATATATTCTGGCATGCTACTTAATTAAGTTATGCTCTAATCATGTTATTTATTTCTTATTTAACGAGCGATACCTGTATGCTTATCTTTAAGTTAAACTTATAATAGGTACCTAATGCGCCTTTTCGGGAGTATCACGCCCGTGGAGATGGCACCTTTATTTACCAGTTCATGTGATACAATATTCTATTGAGAATTTATAATGTTACCCCGTCACTTCTCCAAAGCGACTGGACGTCGGACGACCGGACACCTTCAAATATCACTCATGAAATCCGGAAGGCGCCGAGCGCGAGGATCGCGTAGGTACTCGCGGGACGCACCGGGACTGTCGCTTTCGGTTAGGAGACGGCCTTAGTACTAATTATAAATTTTGGTAATAAAACCCTAACAATGCACAACTAATAGTATAAAACAATGTCGATTTACATGTTTTTGTGAGCGCGTCCTTAGTCATTCATCTAAACTACCAACAATTATTGGATTTTGATGCGGTTTTCACTATATTTTATGTAATTTATGTTGGTGTTGTATGTATGGCACCTGTCGCACAAATATTTTAGGTCGGTAAAAGAGATAGCTACCTACTTATATTATATGGTCGCTGACCTGACGGTTCGTACCGCGCCGCCGCCGCCCGCGCCTCAGCGCCTTGTTAGCTGGCCTGCTAGCTGTGCAGTGTGCTCGCTTGTCGCTAGTCGATGCCTGCGAGCTGTGGGATAGGTGCCGTGCCTATAACAGTGTACTATCCTATACATCCACACATTTAAAACTTAATTATATGTCGCATCATGGGTGGCCGAGATGCGAAGCATCGGGTCTTCTTCACGATCCGACATAATTTCAAATAAATGTGGGCACTGTCGTGGGCACTCGAACGAAAGATAATTTAAATCAAAATAACTTTATTTAAACTAACGGTTTTACACAAGAAACAAACACGTGCGTTGGTACTGAGCGTCTGCCAGGGCTGTCGGAGCTCGACTGTCGGGACCCTCGGTCCCTTCTCCAACCTTCGCTGTATCCCTTCTACCGACGATCGTGTCCAAGCGGTGGGGCGCGCTTGCGTTTCCGGTAACGATATTGTTAGTTCACAAAACTGATTGTTAGATGGCGCTGCTTGTTGCACTATCGCGCCATCAATCCACGACACGGCCATCCCTGACTAGCACCCGTCCTCGGGTGTAGTACCTGTGGACAAAATGTGCTCAGAGAGTAATTTAGCTCGGCTATCCTGCCAATAAAAGTAAAGGTTCATTCCTAATGGTACTTTATTTCTCCTAAATCTAAGTACAATAATCAACTGTCATGATTGACAATGCCCTGTTATTAAGGCTTCGTACACAGTGCTTCCTGCACAACATGATTCATTGGAAAAGGTCCGATCAACAAGTTACAACACGGTAATTCTAACAATTCGGTTAGTCTTTACCATAATTCATAAGCAATGCATACTCAACTCATGAAACTTTAATTGTAATCTGTGCACCAACACAGGTCAGAATCGCACCAACGATTCTTCACAAATCTGCCGTCACATATGCTACAACATATGAGAGGCTCTGTGCACCAACACAGATAAGAATCGCACCAACGATTCTCAAAAACCTAGCGCAATATGTGCTACAACACATGAAGCGCTCTGTGCACCAACACAGACAGAAATCGCACCAACGATTCCTTACAGACCCATCGCCACATGTTACTCATGAGGTGCGGTCTCAAGTTCCGAGTATGAGTGTACAAGCCATTCTTAGTCAGATTTGGTCTCACTACCACTGTCATCAACTATGACATCTAATTCTCGAGGAACTTGGTGATCGGGGATCTTCCTCACACGATCATGGGGGTATTTGTAGGTTCGCTTAGAATCAAGCGCCTTTAGTAGGTATCTATCCCCGTCTAACACATCAATAATCTTAAAAGGGCCTTTGAACTTAGGATCTAATTTCGTCTGATTCCTTTCCTCATTTTCAATCAAAACATAATCATTAATAGCTAATTTAGAAACCTGAGCCTTATTTTGGTCAAATCGATTTTTATCATAATTGGCATTCTTTTCAGTATTCCGTGTCGCGTGCTCTCTAATCTCATCCAAATTAATGTCAATCACATCATCATCAGCGGTAACTAAACTAAGCGGTCGTGCTACCCTTCCTATCATCAGCTCTAGAGGGCTAGATTTAGTCACCCTATTAATAGTAGAGTTCATAGCCAGCTGAACCTCTCCTAATGCGTCCTGCCAAGAGCGATCACGACTAGTCTCTACAGCTGTCAACATACTCTTGAGGGTACTCATTACCCTTTCGACCTGACCATTTGCGCGACTGCCTCCAGTAGCTATCAAGTGTAACTCTATGTTGTTAGAAGTACAGAAACTAGAAAAATCTTTGCTAGCGAAACAACGACCTTGATCTGCTATTATGCGTTTCGGTGCACCAAACAAAGCTATACAGAACTTAATAGCACAAATGCTACTGTTAGTGTCGATGTTAAGAGAATGACGAAGAAGTACAAATTTGGTAAACGCATCTATGATGACAAACACGTACTCCTTTATGTCGTTCTTACCAGATAATTTACCAGAAGCGTCAATATGAATTGTGTGCCATGGGATATTGACCTTGGGAATTGGGTGAAGTTCTGCCTGAACTTTACCCGAGTGGGGCTTCGCTACTTTACAAGTGATGCAATTGTCAACAAATTTTCTCACGTATTTCGACATACCTTCGAACCAATAGTGCTCGTAAATCTTTTCGAGAGTTTTCTCCCATCCCAAATGCATGACGGACTCATGGACGTTATTAATTACAGACCACCTAAGCGACCTAGGTACAATAGGTAAACATCGAGTGCGACCGCTACGCTGTATTTTGCGATACAGGATGTTTTTACGAATTTCGTAAGTTTTGCGAGTTTCCTCAGGAAAAACTTCGTTACGAAGATCAGAAACAATCTTACTGATCTCTTCGTCCTTTTCCTGTTCAGCTTGCAACCAGTTACTAGTAAGCTCAGCTAAATCGACACGCTTTTGTTCTACACGAGTGAAAGCTACTTTAGGTGTAAGGAGGGGATTTCTAGACAAAAAGTCTACATGACTCATCCTACTGCCTTCACGATAAACAATGTCAAACTCAAATGACTGCATGTAGGCCCACCAACGATGAACTCGTGGCGACAAGTCAGTTTTGCTTTTAGAAGCTTTAACAGAACTGCAGTCTGTCACCACGGTAAACTTCCGACCTAACAAATAATGTCGAAAATGTTTTATGGCATTAAAGACAGCTAATGTTTCTAGTTCAAATGAATGAAACTTTGATTCGGCTGGGGACGTACGACGACTGTAATAAGCAACCACATGTTGTTTCCCGTTAATCTTTTGAATAAAAATGGCACCATATCCTTCAGCACTGGCATCGGTATGTAACTCGATTGGTTGCGCAGGGTCAAATATTGTCAGAACAGGCTCACTGGTTAAGTAAGAAATTATTTTCTGACGAATAGCCTCATGGCTCGGTTCCCAACCAATGGACCTGCTCTTGCCACTCGTTAAACGAAACAGAGGAGCCATCGTTTTTGAGAAATGCGGCACAAATTGTCTGAAATAAGTGGCCAGCCCTATGAACTGTCTCAGCTGAGTGATCGTTTTAGGTGGGAGAAGTCTGGACAAAGCAACAATTTTATTTGGGTTGGGTCTGATTTGGCCGTTCTCAACAACAAAGCCTAAATATTCAACCCGTCGCTTGAGAAATGAACACTTATCAAAATTAAGAGAAAAACCAGCTTTTGTTAATTTATCGAGTACAGTGCGAAGACGAACTAAACTCTCCTCCACAGATGATCCTATCACTAAAATGTCGTCGACGTACGTCACAGCATAGCTATAAGCAAGATCACCCAATGCTTTCATCACTGCACGCTGATAAACTGAGCTTGCATTCTTCAAACCGAACGGCATGGTCAAATATTCCCACTGACCGTCAGGTGTGACGAATGCAGTGCGCTCTATTGATTCAGGATGCACTGGAATCTGATGATAGCCTGATAACATGTCAAGACACGAGAACCATGTAGCACCACCTAACCTGGATACAAGGTCCTCTATCAAAGGCAATGGAAACCTATCCGACACAGTGTTGTCGTTCAGTTCCCTGTAGTCAACACACATACGATCTGAACCATCCTTCTTCTTAACAAGCAACACTGGACTAGAAAAAGGCGAACAACTGGGCCTAATAATACCTGCTTCCTCTAATTCACGAACTTTAGCAGTAACAACTTCTCGTTCACTAGCACTAAGCCTATAAGGGCGACGGTTAACCGTTCGACTAGGATCTACAAGCCTAATTTGCAACTGTCCTGTCGTAACACGGGATCTAGAAACACCACTAGAAAACGAAGGTGAATATTCTGACAAAAGGTCAATTAACTGGGAACGAAATTCTGGCTGGACATCTGTGTCAACTTTATCGAAATCAATTTGATAATTAAAACCATTCTTGAGCTTATTTGATACGTTACATAACCTAACAACCTTATCACGGCACAAAACAATACTATCAGAAGTCATACTGACGTTAAATCCCTGATCTAAAATCTCACGACCAATTAAAATATCATTTTTAAGACAACTATCCGGTACAACATGAAATAATATCTCTAATCGTAAATCATCAATCATAACCTCAGATAAAATTTGTAGGGTACTTTGCACACTACCATGACCAATCCCGGTTAAAATTACAATATTATTTACACGCTTGCCACTAAACTTTGAGGAAACACAATCTTTGATGAGAGAGCATTCGGCACCAGAATCATAATAAAATGGGTATGACTCACCAGTATTCATCAGCACACCGCTGGGATTGCTGACATAGCAAACGTCAACGCGTCGCTCACTGCTCACCGCTGCTGCAGGCGCTGCGCCGGAACTGCTTGGTCCACCTGCCGCGCCGGTGCCTCCACCATCATTGCTTCGTGGACATTTTGTTGCAAAATGTCCGACGTTGCCGCATCGGAAACAGATGATGTCCGAACGCTGCTTTGGTCCTGCAGAACTTGACGCCGAGGTGGTAGCATTGGCTGCCTTGCCTTTCACCTCGCTTCTTGATCGGCATTCAGATGCTCGGTGACCTGGTTTACCGCAGTGGTGGCACTTCAGCGTTGTCGACTGAAACTTGGATCGCTTAAACTCTGGAACGGCGTCGGTCGAGTTAGCCGTTGAAGCTTTCCTTTTCAAAAACGAGAACGCTTGAAGTTCACACTGCAGCTTGTTTCTATTGTTGACTTCGGTAGTAAACGCCAACCTCTGAATACGCCCATCAAATTGTGCCATATGAGCAAGCACCGTAGATATGGCTATCTGCTCAGCGCTCATGTTTTGCCAGCGTGATGTGAGCGTAGACAACAATCGGGCGGAGTACGCAGCATAACATTCACCTTCCCTAGGCTTGCTACTCATAATTTTCACAAGAGTTGCGGCTGGTGTGTCCACGCAATCGTACCGGGATAAAAACAGGCTTTTGAAATCATCCCATGTCATACCCGCAAACGACACTTGCGCAAGCCAACGTGAAGCACTTCCTTTCAAAGCCTTACTTAAGGTGATGATTAGAGCACTTCCGTGAAGCGGTACCTCCGATAAGCACAGATCCGCTGTAGTACACCAGGCACGTGCGTCTATATCCGGCTTATCCGGGTCAAATTCAGGCAAAGAAATATGCTTGGTACCTGTCGGGCCCTTGATGGCTTCTATTAGGGACATCATATTCTGGTTTTGAGCAGCCAACAGCGTCCGAAGTAAATTCTCTTCGCACCGTGACGTCATCGCTCCAGTCTCCGTGTTTTCTTCAGCTCGAGTGAATCCCGGTTCTGATGTCGCATCATGGGTGGCCGAGATGCGAAGCATCGGGTCTTCTTCACGATCCGACATAATTTCAAATAAATGTGGGCACTGTCGTGGGCACTCGAACGAAAGATAATTTAAATCAAAATAACTTTATTTAAACTAACGGTTTTACACAAGAAACAAACACGTGCGTTGGTACTGAGCGTCTGCCAGGGCTGTCGGAGCTCGACTGTCGGGACCCTCGGTCCCTTCTCCAACCTTCGCTGTATCCCTTCTACCGACGATCGTGTCCAAGCGGTGGGGCGCGCTTGCGTTTCCGGTAACGATATTGTTAGTTCACAAAACTGATTGTTAGATGGCGCTGCTTGTTGCACTATCGCGCCATCAATCCACGACATATATTAGAATGAATGTTTTGTTAAATGAACGAATAATGATATTATTTGACTGATCAATAAATTGTTGTTAACTATGTGTTCAAATGAGATTAATAAATCTAACCAAAGCCCAGTGAAGTTGGTACAGCAGGCGACACGCAGACCAAGCCGAATTCATGTGAGAAGTCTGCCTGTTACCTTACGTAGGTACCTATCATGGCTTATGATTACCTAGGTACTGTATTAATATTCCTATAATGTATTAGCATTTTTACTACCTATAACATTTGGGTTAAATGAAAACATAAATAAAACAACTGAAATGTAGACTGAAGTTTTATTCAAAATGAAAAATTAATATTAATGACCTAACTACATATTGTGACGTGGTAGGTATACTACAACTAAAAACTTTAAATCTAAACCCAAACCCAAACATACGGAGTGGAAGGGGCACCGTTGCGAAAACGGTTACCACGTATTCAGTACATCATTCTGAGCCACATATTTTTCATAAAAAAAAATACAATAAGTAGTAACTTTGTCTATTAGTAGCCCAGGTAATTCCGGTAGGTCGAAACCATTGTAACCTGTCCAAGGTAGGTAGTAGTGTTAAAATTACATACATTTTGACCGTGTAGGTAACACGGTCAAAATGTATGGAACAGCTGTTTTTTTAATAACCGATGAACTTCTATGTGGGGGGGGGCTCAGGATGATGTTCTGAATAAGTGGAAACCGTTTTCGCGTCGGTGTCCACTAGCAGCTGACCCGCGCGACTTCGTCTGCGTCACATAAGAGAGAGAGAGAGAGCGACAATGCGCGCGAAGTACTTGATCATTATTTTGAAAATAAGGGCAATTTTGTTCAAAATTAAATACTTAAATAGAATAGAATGCTAAACTTACAAAATTAATATAAACATTACCTATAGGTACCTAACATTAAAAACAAAAAACCGGCCAAGTGCGAGTCGGACTCGCGCACGAAGGGTTCCGTACCATTATCTATAAAAACGGCAAAAAAATCATATCTGTTGTATGGGAGCCCCCTTAATTTTTTTTTTTAATTTTTAGTATTTGTTGTTATAGCGGCAATAGTGATACATTTTTGTGAAAATTTCAGCTTTCTAGCTATCACGGTTTATGAGATACAGCCTGGAGACAGACAGCGAAGTCTTAGTAATAGGGTCCCGTTTTACCCTTTGGGTACGGAACCCTAAAAATGAACCAAACGTAAAGAAACACGAAAAATAATAAACATGTTAAAAGACATTTATTTAAAGTTGTTAAGTACTTTAAATAAATGTTTTGGTAAGTACAGACGCCAACAGGTCAACCTACCCGAAACTGTCAAATTTTCCTAATCAACCTTTCACCCAGCGATAAAGTTGAAAATCTATTAAAGAAATTTGACAGATTGTAGTAGCTTGATGTGCTGGCGTCTGTACATCATATTAAACACTCTAAGGCTAAGTACAAATTTTATAATTCTGTAAAATTCTAAATCTAAATTACTACTTTTAAAATGTCTTATTATCACTTAACAAATCTGTCACAGAATGATAACATTTATCTAGTAGTAATGTGGTAAGTCGTTTTTTAAATTGAATTGAATTGATTAGATTGATTGATTTTTAAATATTCTAAATGGTTGCTTTTTAATGTTGTTAGGAATTTTATTATACACAGTAGGCGCCATACAAATAACACTTGTTTTTAAAAGTGCTGTCGTACTTGCACCTGTGTAGGTACCTACAATAAGTTTTGGTACTGAGATCTCATGTTCGATTGCTCGCTGTTCTTTAAAAGTGCTGTCGTACTATATGCACCTGTGTACAATAAGTTTTGGTACTGAGATCTCATGTTCGATTGCTCGCTGTTCTTTAAAAGTGCTGTCGTACTATATGCACCTGTGTACAATAAGTTTTGGTACTGAGATCTCATGCTCGATTGCTCGCTGTTCTTTAAAAGTGCTGTCGTACTATATGCACCTGTGTACAATAAGTTTTGGTACTGAGATCTCATGCTCGATTGCTCGCTGTTCTTTGTTCTTTGTTTCTCGACGTCTCGTCGGTTACTTTTAGGCCAAACATGACTCTTCTCTTTCACTACAATGAGTCACACCAACACATCAAAATATTACTAAGAATAAAAGTTAACAACTATTATTTCATAGTAGTTTTTGTTTATATCATAATACTTTTTAACTTCAAAAAGGAAGAGGTTCTCAATTCGATTGGTTTTTGTTTTGTTTCATCGAAATCGGGCCAGGATTTCCAAAGTTACAGCGATATAAAGTTTCACCGCTTTTTTAATTTAGGTACGTTCCTTCGCACGCTACTGCGATCACGTTACGGGTGATGCGGAGTGTTTAAGTTCATTTCATACAATTTGATTTGTAAAGTGGTTTGCACTTATTATCTTAAGTGCTTGCGTGAGCGGTTACTTTAAAATATTATTGTTATTAAATGAACATAGTGATGGAAGAGGGTTTTGTAAAACGACAATCGGATAACCTACCAAAAGTCGTCATTTTTATGGTTGCGCGATATTTGTCTGAGTATGGTGATTATGTAGCCGCTGAAATGTGAGCAATAAAACTGAATATGTACCTAAGTAATATACATAATAGTCCTCCTAACTGTTTTCGCGGCGGTCAGCGCAGATTAGCCATCGGCGCGGGAGTTTTTTTTTTAAACTACCATAGAGTGAACAAGTGTGTGCGCAGGCACAGATGCACTCTCTATTCGTTTACTCGATGGAACGGCAATCCGACACGGCCGGAGAGAGATCAGACGCAGGACCAGCAGCTTAATACCGTCAACTTCCAAACTCCGGGCTAGTACTGAGAAATTTCTAAAAGGAAAACCCAATGGCACTTTTTGCCCGACTCGGGAATCGAACGCCCTGGGTTCGATTCCCGAGTCGCCTACGCTCAACAATCGTGCTTGTGATATGTGTGTGTTGTGTGTGCTGATTAAGGTATGATGTTATGTTGTGTTGTGTTACTTATCGAGTGCCATTAGAGAAGAAGAAGAATAAAGCTATTCATTGCCCTGGATATAATGATTTAGGTTTATAAATCCAGTTAAGTTTAATCCACACTTCCACAGATTTTATTTAAAACCACGGAAGGAAGGTATATATTAGAAGGTATATAGTCGGGATCGGAACCCATTTAAATTTACCGTACTTACGTTACGTGGTAAATAAAAGAAAAGTCTCTCTAAAAAAGTTTTTAAAAACACCTTTTGCAAATAAGTAATGCCTAATTTTGGAACAAAGATTACAAAAAGTTATAGTAACTCAACCTTAACAGACATAACTTCGCGCATTTTAAAATAAATAAATTAAGAGGAACAATAATTCTATCATACGTGATTGTTGCCGATTGTTGCGTAACTTTAGCCATTTACGCAGCGCACTCAACTGAAGCGAAACGTTTTTGCAACATTTTTCATTGATGCTCCGCTCCTATTGGTCGTAGCGCATAAAGAGAATATAGTACCTATAACCTATTGCGGTATTGCCTACCTCGATAAATGGGCTATCTAACACTAAAAGATTATTTTCTATAATTCTAACCAGTACTTCTTGAAATTAGCACGTTCAACCAAACAAACGGACTCTAGCTTTATAATATTAGTATAGATTAAAGAAAAAGCTCTATTTAAAGAGCTGAAAGATGTTACGCCTGCAATGTAGGCCTCTAACATGGTGGCAAATATAAATGTGAGAACTAAAATAAAAGTGAATGCAGTGCTTAGTGGCGAATAGTAGGAGTCTATAAGCTGAGCTGGAGGCTGTACGGAGGAAACTCAGAAATTAAACTAAACAAAAAACTACTTGGAGGCAAGAGTGTGATACAAAATTTTAAATGATCTATTACCCTATCGTATATATTAAATGAGCAATACTGTTGTGTATTTATATATTTGTAATCACGCTCTCGAAAATGGCTCTTACGATTTCGATGAAAGTTGCAAATAGGTGTTTACGGGGGCGAAAAATCGATCTAGCTAGGTCTCCTCTCATATCTGGGAAATCGTTTTCTCTATTTTCACCCAAGTAGAGCTCGGTCGCCCAGCTACTACCAACTATATAGGATATTGATGTACATAGTCTCTCATCATTTAACAGTACTATTCACTGAGATTCGCACCTATCCTCAGTATTCACATAAGTAGGTAATAGCAATATAAGTACCAACAAATCAACAACTTAGATACGGCGAATTACTTCCTACAAGACAAAAGAAGTACAAAATAAGATTCTGTGCTCTCGTCCACACGACGTCCGCCGTTAGCGTGTAGCTGTGGATGCCGAGGGTTACTGCAGCTGGTTGTCGAGGCTGCGGCAGCTGGTGGCGCCGGCCTGCAGCTCCAGCACGGCGCCCGGCGCGCACTGCCCCGGGGCTGCCGAGGGTTACTGCAGCTGGTTGTCGAGGCTGCGGCAGCTGGTGGCGCCGGCCTGCAGCTCCAGCACGGCGCCCGGCGCGCACTGCCACGGGTCTGCTGTGTCCGCTTGCCAGCGCGCCAGGCGCTTGCGCAGCTCCTCCTCCACTTGCTGCAGAGATGGCTTGCCTGAAACGATTGTGGACCTCTCTGCATTATTGACATACATTCGCTTGAAGTGGGTTGAAGAGAACAACGGGAATGCGTTTTTAATGAAAATAGAAACGGAAATCTGTTGAAATGAAGATGACAGGCATACCATGCAAGTTTCTGCTCTCGGTGGGGTCTGCGCGGATGTCGTAGAACTCCCACTGCGGCCGGTAGTAGTACTGCTGCAGACTCTTGTACCACGGCAGCGGCTGCTTGCTGCGCGTGCGGTTTAGCACGTCCTGAAATCACGACCATACTGACTGTTGTACAAGCCTAGGTCACAGTTTCAATAAGTACACCCAGTGCCTGGGCTGTACTAGGCTGAACACTTACCTGGAAGGTAGGCGACACGTACAGATCCTGATCTATCGGGAAGGGCATCCCAAAGTTGAGGTTGTGTATGAGTTTGTACCGACGCGTGCGCACTGCGCGCATCGGGTAGTACATCGTGATCTCGTGATGAGTCTGAGACGCGAATATCGCTTCATCTTCAGAGTACGGTGGTTCTAGATAAGAATTAGATATCACATGAAAATTGTTACTTTTAATAGCACATGCATACAGCCACAGCTAGTGTTGATGCTACTTAAGGTGAATGCTCCAACCAGCCCGCGAAATTCAAAATTTCTTGCGTTTTTTGCAATTTGTAGGCCAGTGCTAGGTTGTATGTTGATTAAAATATTATTCGCGGCTGTAAGACGTATGTAGTTACAGAATTATAATCATCAAAATCACCAATACAACCCTCCAAGTTCATAAAGGCCTAGGAACAAAAAAAAGTCATTCCTACAGCTTTATGAACTTAGAGCGTTTTATTGATGATTTTGATGATTATAATTCTGTAACTACATATGTCTTACAGCCGCGAATAATATTTTAATCAACATGCAACCTAGCACTGGCCTGTAAATTGCAAAAAACCCAAGAAATTTTGAATTTCGCGGGCTGGTTGGAGCATTCCCCTTAAGTAGAAAGGTACTTACCTTTTTCTAAAATAGGAAGCAGACTCTTTGGTTTGTCCGACTGCTGGATATCATTGCTGTCCTCTCCAAATGGGATGTTGAGCCAGTCCATCACGGTGGGCATGACGTCCAGCAGGCTGACCATGGCGAAGGAAGCTTCGTTCTTCCTCGAGCGAGGCTTCGGAGATGCGATGATCATCGGCTCGCGGAGACCAGGGTCGTAGAAGTTTGTGCGGCCAGACGGGAAGGGAATGCCGTTGTCCGAGGTGTATATCACCAGGGTGTCGTCCAAGTGTCCAGCGTCTTGCAGCTCTTTGAGCACTAGTCCTACACCTGTGTAACAAATTTTTGGTAAAATTACTAGTAGGTTTTGGATCCTAAGGTTCATTAGAGCATGACAGTCATGACTCCCCTTAGCCCTTGTGAGTGAACTGTGAACCTGATCATACCTTGATCGAGTCGCGACATTGTCGTGTATTGTGCGGCGATGTCCCTTCTTGCCGCTTCTGTATCCTGAGCGCATTCAAAGATAATCATTACTCATGCATGTAGAATTTTTCATTTTATTTTGTCTACATATAAAGACTTGAAATCGAAATATAAATTTCGATCCCGTCGTTACCTGGACAAAGTACGGCAGTTGCACCTGCTCCCACTGGTAGTATATCGGGTGCCAGTCGGGTATGAGCCCCATGCCCTCTTCGCCGGAGCCGAACCGCTCGCAGAACGGACCAAACTGTGGGTCCGTGTGCCCGCATCGGTGCGGGTCGTGGAAACTCACGTACAGGAGGAATGGCCTAACAGACAGTTAAGAGGAATTACATATAGCCGAGTCGTGATTATTATTTGATGTATTTGGGATAGTTGATGAGATTACCTGTTGTGCTGGTTGGCTTTAGCAAGGAACTCCCGGGCGAGCAGCTTTATGTGCGTGATGTTGCGGCCGACTTGGTTGACGTGGTTGTTCTCTTCCGTCTGTTCGTAGTCGAACTTGTATACCGCGCCGGGGCCCACGTCCTTTTTACCGATAATACCTGGAAATAAAACTCTTTAGATCAGGTGCCATTCGTTGATGCACCCATTTTCGAGGGCAATCGAAACGGGACAATAATTTACCAAGATTTTCACCCCATTTCAGATTCAGATTTTTCAGATTTAAAATTGATCTCCTATCTTAAAATGAAGAAATCAATCAATAAGCTACGCTCCGGCCACTCACCAGTCATGACATTGTGTTTGTGGAGCAGGTTGGGCATGCTAGCGACGCTGTCGAAGGAGTTGAAGTGGTGCTCGGCGCGGTGTAGGCCGTACATGCCGTTCTGGTGGCTCGGCGCACCCGTCAGCAGCGCCGCGCGGCTGGAGACACGACACACAACTGAGCTCAAGTACAGCCAAACTTTCGTTTCGTCACAGAAAAACTACGGTTTTGTAATGCGTCGTAACCACGGAATAGATAATATCTGTTCTGTGGTCGTAGCACAGCCTCATTCTATTCTACTACGTAGATCTATGCAATCGATACCGGCTGTGTGGCAGCCTCTTTTTAAAACCCGATGGCTGATACATTTGCGCTCTGATGAACCTTTTTTTTCTGATAGGAAATCATCAAATGACTGCTCCCGCTCTGGGCGGAGCGGAAGGGAGTGTCAGACTTTTACTGACTAAAAACCATCCATGTTCCTTCTTTTGCCATTTATGTTCCAGGGCCGCGGTATCTCTTTCGAACAGTCCCGCAGCCCTGGCAGGCATCGGCCCTTGCGGGCCCCTCATGTTTGCTGACATCTCTTTGAGGCGCGCGTGGAACACGAACGCGCCGTCGACACGGCCTGTCGTCATAAGACGGACGGACGGCGAGCTAGCCCATTACTTACCGTCCACAGACCCGCGCCTACGGTGGCCGAGAGCCACCACGTGGCCCCCGACGCCCAGTGCTTCTCCCGCGGCGGCTGGGACGTGAGGTTCTCTCCCTCTCACGTTCCGCCACCTCCTTCGCTAGCATGACTGCTTCGCAGAAGGAGGTGACAGCTTCCCATTCCTTCTCGCCCCGAACCATGGCTTGAACCAGGGCCGGGTGCGAGAGGTCGCCGCCGCCAATCGCCGCTACGAGGACACGGCGGTGCTCCGCCCAAGCGGAGCAGACCTCCACAGTGTGGTCCACCGTGTCCTCCGGGCGATCCTCACAATGGTAACACCCGGGCGTTTCCTCCCGCCCGATTCGGTGCAGGTACCTCCCAAAACAACCGTGTCCGGTGAGGACCTGCGTCAGGCGGAAGGTGAGGGCGCCATGGCGCCTCTCTAGCCACTCCTCAAAGAGGGGACTTATCGCCACTATCGTGCCCTGCACGGGGTTGCGACAGTCGCTCTCTCCATGTCGCCATGAGATCGCGCCGGAGGTCTGTTCGCTGCGCGACAATTTGCCACGGCAGCGGAGTTTGCTCCCGCTCTGTGCCTCCGCGCGCCACTCATGCAGGCGCGCGAGGACTATGGCCTCCAGATCCCATGGCGGCAATCCGGCAAGGAGGCTCGCCGGAGATCTTGCGGTACCCACGGATCAGCCTTACGGCCACCACCTCTTGGGGCGCGTTCAGGTAGTGGGCGGCTCGCCGCCTCAAGGAACGCGTCTGTCTGTCTACTGTCATAGTCTAGACACATGTAAGTCTACTGTAACACCTTAGTTCTTAAATCAGCATATCCGCAAGAGAAAATTGCTAGTTGGGTAGGTGCCTACCTGAATCAGTCAGTTATTTATTTATATATCAACTTACAACTGTACAGTTGACATAAGTATGTAGGTACACCTACGTCTGGAAATCTCAATAAGATTCTTAGATCCCTATCTAAGAATCTTATTGAGATATCTAGGTACTAATTAATATGGTAAGCTTATTGCTCAGAAACCTTGGCGAGCAGCTGCTGACCGAAGTGAAGGCATTGTTGAAGAGTAGGCCGCGCTTGGCTAGCGCGTCGATGTTCGGAGTCTGGCATATCTTGTTCAGGTACGAGCCTAGCTCGAAACCTCCATCGTCCGCTGCAACAGAAATAATAACTGCTAATAACCACGATTAGTGTAACGGAAGTCCGCGCATTACGACCACCACAAAAAAGTTAGGTAGGTTTCCTACGTTTTGGTTCGGTTCATTAAAAATTGTAGGTAGGTACCTAGGTTACCGTTGCATTCATTCGCAACAATATTGTTTTTTATTAAATACTCTCGCTAAAAGGCACTAATAGGTACCTAATTACCCAGGTACCTAGATTTATTTACAAAAAAATTTTTTTATTACATTGTGGCTGAGTATGACTGTGCGATAAAAAAAGAGCCCACAACCCTGTGGGCGTGTGAGTACCATACTCCATACTTCCATAGCACCAAACAATAAATAATAAAAATATTTTGAAGGCTCATACATAATGTTGTATTGTATTACATTCAACAGCAAAACTAAATTTGTTTTTCATAGTTTTTTAGTTAAAAACAAAGTTACTGCTGCAGTTTGATGAAAAAGTCCCATATCTCAAAAACTAAACATCAAATCTTATTCAAACCAATTTTCGTTGAAAGTTTTTTTACGTTCTACAATCCTAATTTTTTTCCAAATTCCTCTTACTTTAGAAATTAGAAGGGTGGGGGGGACACATTTCGCCACTTTGGAAGTGCCAATTTTTCAAACGATTGAGTTTGATAAAAAATGGTTTTAGGAACCTCCATGTTATTGTTATTTTTAAAGACCTATGTCATGTACCCGGCAAGTATATGTTTGATGTTTTTTTTTGTTTCAGTTCCTCGTAGGGTCGTTTCGCCGGTAACGCGACCACCTTCAGTAGGCGACCATTTGACGGACTAAGTTTCTTTAAATCAAGATAATAGTATTTGTAGAAGAAACTTATATAAAAAATAAATCTAACGTGCTTTATGAATAATTAGGAAATAAGAATTTACACAGTTTGAAACAAATGGGTTAACCCAGAGCCGAAAAAAAATTGCTCAATGCGCGTCTTGATTCAGTGGTGCCTGGACGTACCGCGAGTTAGAAAAAAAATAACACGACGCGCGGCGTTCAAAGGTAAGTTTTATTACTTATTTCATGTTTTACACACAAGTTAGTTGTTAAATTGTACAATCGATAAGTTTTGGATAGTATTTAGTTTTATTTTGCTATTTTTTAACTTATTATTAAGATAAAATCAAGTGGTCGGTAATCGAAATGCTTATTCTATCAAAAACGTTAGATAGCGACCACGTGATCGCAAACCGACGTGAACCGCATTATTTTGTTTTGATTAGTATGCCCCTAATGCTTTATACAGGACTGTTACAATTTTGAATGTAGCATTGTAAAAGTATTTCGTTTTAGTTCTTTGGTAAGCGACCACCAGTTTCTTTGAAAGAACTTTGTACAAAATTGGGCTAAACAGGTGGTCGTAAATCAAAATAATCGAAATAAAAACACTGGTTTTCGGCCACCATCGGAGTTCCCAAATAATTCAGTCAACTAAACAAAAAGAAAAAGACTGTCCAGTACACTGAAGAAACCCTGAAAAAAGTTCTCGATGATATACGAAAAGAAGGGAAGGGAATAAGAGAAACATGTAGACTGTATCAGATCCCAAGGACCACGATACAAGATCGGCTTAGTGGGAAGAGGTGTATCATTCATAATTATGAATAAGAAACGCGGAATATGATTTCTAAAATAATATTAAATGATGAAAAAATATTAATGTTGATTATTTTTAAATGTTATACTACATACTTTACTACATGATACAACTATGACTAAGTTCCTACAAAATGTAAGATTGTTATTTTTTATTATAAGAAAACATTACACCAAATGATTACCATATTTGTTTTTATTAAGAGGCAAAAATTAAAATATTTTTAAAGCGATTATAATTGTTTTAATGGCATATTTTTCATATTAAAATAGTGGTCGCAAACCGGCTCACTGGTGGTCGTAAACTGATAAAAATGGTCGCAAACCGACGTTTTCGCTATATTTTCACTTTTTCAGCATTTTATAAATATTTTTGTATTAATGTATTTTATTTTACGTTTTATATCGAAACTAGACTATATTTGGGACAAACTCACATTAACATATACTATTTTGCGTGTAGATAACATTTTTTTTTCCTCATCGTTTGTGGGCAACCCAGCTAACTGGTCGCTAACCGGCGCAATGACCCTATGGGGAGCCTTTTTATTTTTTTTATAAAATCGTAAAACGGTCCACAGAATACATCTACCTAACCGTCGAAACTTGGGTGTTTCAACGTGTGTAGCCCTAATAGTTTCGCAATAAAGTGGCTGTGACATACGGACGGACAGACAAACAGACTTGACGAATCTATCAGGGTTCCGTTTTTTGCCATTCGCCTACGGAACCCTAAAAAGTGTAGTGTTGTTGACCACAGAGTAGGTACTTTTATTTGTTGACATCAAGGAACTTACATAACTTACACTAGAACTAGATGTAAGTAAAATTTTAACTTGACAAGATGGCGTGGAGCGTGTAATTTTTTTATCACACAGCCGACAGCGCCACTTCATCAACCTACTGAGTTTCATCATTTTCATTTTGTATTCAATCGTGCCACCATGTAAATTAAAAAAACGCCCTTGTCCTCCTTGACCTCTTCCATGATTGAATAGGACACGTATTAGTATTAGCTGTCAAACTGATAACATTTATGATGGACTAAAGAGAACTTGATTGAAGTAGGTAGTGTTACTCACCAAATAGTATAAGAACATTTCTCGATTTAGTAGTGTTATCTGATAATACGGTTGCAGTGACAAACACACACAATAACAGTACGTAAACAGAACCCGGCGCGCTCGCCATGTTGCCTGCCCGGCTGATAACAAAGAAGTTATTTGACGTGTCTCAGTGAAGTGTTGGCACATTACGATCGCTGCCGGTGCCCTACTTACAGACCGGCTTCACATTGCCTCCAAAATTCAAATCTGAGCTTATAAAATAAATATTCAAAAATACAATGGCTAGTCGGAAACCTATTTTGTATTTGTTCGACGTGGACGGCACCCTCACGAAGCCCCGCCAAGTTATCACAGAAGAACTGAAGCACTTTTTGTTAGATAAGGTGAAATCTAAAGTGGCCGTAGGACTCGTCAGTGGATCCGATTATGTTAAAATAGCTGAACAAATGGATGGGGCTGAGGTGGCAGCCAAGTTTGACTATGTGTTCTGTGAAAATGGTGTGGTGCAGTACCGAGGCGGCAAGCTGATCAGTTCGGAAAGTATCCTCAGTCATCTGGGAGAGAAGTTGCTACAGAGAGTCATCAATTTCTCCCTTGGATATATGTCCAAGATTGAATTACCTGCCAAGCGGGGAAACTTTGTTGAGTTCAGGTCAAGCATGATTAATATCTGCCCGGTGGGACGGTCCTGCAGCCAGGCCGAGAGAGAAGAGTTTGTAAGGTTCGACTCTGTACATTCAATAAGACAAAAGTTTGTAGATGCATTACAAAATGAATTTGGGAATTCAGGCTTGACATTTGCTCTTGGAGGGCAGATCAGTGTTGATGTGTTCCCTACTGGCTGGGACAAGACCTACTGCCTCAATCATGTAGCAGACCAGAAGTTTGAAGAAATCCACTTCTTTGGAGATAAAACAATGCCAGGAGGTAATGACTATGAGATCTACAATGACTCACGGACAATCGGCTACAAGGTTACATCTCCTGATGACACCAAAGAACAACTCATAAAGTGCCTTAATATTGAATAGTTCTTCATAATCTATGTATAATATGTATCTTAAATAATTTGATTACATCATAAACATCAATGACCTGTTTTGTAATTTTTTTTTAACAACTTCTTTGAAATAGTTTTATAATATTATGTACAGTTACTCCAAATGATAACCTTGTAGATAAGTGTATCAGGATTATTGTTGTTTTCTATAATATGAGTAGTTGTTATTATCACTAGTCCATTCAAATTGATTAGTGAGGAAATTCTAACTGATGTTTTTTTTTGTTGCAACTTAAAGCCAAAAGGAAGGGTAATGACTTTATTTAAATAGAGAAACAACAAATTAACAGAAATTTTCAACGATTTATTAAAAAACATATGTAAATATAAAAGATTCAATGCCTTGCATAATATTATATAATCATCAAAAATATGTACTCTGTTTTACACAACATCATTAAACATTAATTTTTAATAATAACACTGATATGTTCGATTTGCTTACACCTTATAATGTAATTGAGCTTCAGTGACCCTCATAGATGGGTTTCCTCTTCTCCATAAAGGATATCATGCCTTCCTGACGGTCTTTTGTGGGAATGTTCAGTTCGTAGAACTTCTGTTCCACTTCATAGCCATCCTTGATGCTGAGCTGTATGCCTTCGTTGATGGCTTGCTTGGCACATCGGAGAGCGATCGGTGCATTGAGGATGATCTCCCTTGCAATGGTTAGTGACTTTTCAAGTGCTGCATTTTTTGAGCTGCTCTGTGTTACTACATGGTTTACTATGCCTGCAAATGATCATATAACATTCAATACGGAAATCTAAAATGACAAAGATTTTATTTTCAACAGGTATTCTGCAACACTTACCTAAATCCTTGGCTTCAGTACCACTGACTATTCTTGATGTGTATATGAGTTCTTTTGCAATATTGATATTGACAGCTCTCGGAAGCCTTTGAGTGCCTCCAGCACCAGGGATGAGCCCTCGGCCAGTCTCCACAAGCCCCAGCTTTGCTGTTTCAGACACCACTCTGATATCACAAGCCAGGGCTAGCTCCAAGCCTCCCCCGACTGCTACACCTTCAATAGCTGCAATTGTTGGCATAGGCAGGTCTTCTATTTCTATGAATGTGGCTCGCAGACCTTTGACAAATCTGGCTACTTCATCATCTGCCATCTTGAAGCGTTCTTTCAAATTTGCCCCTAAAATAAACCAATGCAAAATTAATCCTACAAACAAGTTTCAACTTTATTGGCGACTGCCTCGTTGGTCTAGCTAGTGGTTGCAAGCCTGCTGAGCATGAGGTCCTGGGTTTGATTCCCAGGTTGGGCAAAGTGTAATTGGGTTTTTCCATCAGGAATTTCTCAGTAGCAGCCACGGGGTCTGGATCTGTGCCCAGTTGACGACAATAGGCTGGCCCCCTGTTACATGAGACTTACAAACATAACTGGTAAATGTTGGTGGACTACAAGGGGCACCTCTACCTAAACCCTGTTATGTAATTTTATTGGCTGTAAGTTATTTTTTCCTTCTGGAAGACAAGTTACTAACTTGCATTAGGTAATTTAAAAACCTGTTTGATTCTTACCAGCACAGAATATGCCAGGCACCATACTGTGCAGTATGACAACAGACACCTTTGTGTCCTCCCTGATCAACTGGTTGACTTCCCGCATGGCCTCGATCATGTCGAAGCCTAGCGCATTGCGGTCGTTGGGACTGTTCAGTCCGTACAGCGCGATGCCCCTGTCCGTCCCCAATAACTTCTCGTACACCACTGGACTCACGTTCTCAGTATACTGCTGTGTCTGAGTCGCTAATAAACGCACCGACCCATTCTTTATTAATGAACTGCATTTAAACAGCCTTGGAATCAACATTTTCATTTAGGATACACTAGTAAAACAGTTAACTTCCAGACTTATCTAGACAACAGAACTACCACTTATAGCTATAGTATTATAAATAGCGAGAGCAAATAATTTACGTGATTTGACTTGAATAATCTTATCACCATACAAGATAAACATAAACTTCAATTCGAATTCCGCCAACTCTGTACTAATATTCCGTGATGTGCCTGTGTGTACTGTGATGTGATACTGTCATAATTGTTT
This sequence comes from Eurois occulta, assembly GCA_950022335.1. Classification (NCBI taxonomy): domain Eukaryota; kingdom Metazoa; phylum Arthropoda; class Insecta; order Lepidoptera; family Noctuidae; genus Eurois; species Eurois occulta. The sequence continues at coordinate 21,134,901 of OX465485.1, read as the reverse complement.
TGTTGTGTTCGTGTTGTGCTGTCAAAGTCAAATAAAGTTTAGCAGAGTTACTTCTGAATCTGTAAGGGTCAGCTCACACGCACGCCTCACACCGAGACGCGACGCGACGCGACGGTACTGGAAGAGGCCAGTGATTTCGTGCTGCGCCGCGCACCGCCGCGAGACGAATCGCAACGTCGCGAGGCGCATAGTAAAATCGTTGGCAACACGACGCCTCGCTGCGCAGCGAGACGCCGCGCGGCGCAGCGGAACGTGTCTACATTCGCCACGAATTCTTCTATTTCTCCATAAATTATGCACCCAAATACTCCTGTGTGATGTCTTCTTTTTAATTTTATTTTGGTATTCTTCCTCTTCCTCTTCTGCAAGAAGTCCGATTATAACAAGATCCCAGTCTATCATTATAATTTCACTCAAGCACTCGACCGAACTGCATAAATTCTACACGAAGTTTGGACGGAAATAGTAGAGACAAGTCGTCACGGCAGCCTCGGCTGCGCCTCGCGGCTTCGTGAGGCGCAGCGCCGCTCTTGCACGCTGCGCGTACCGGCGCGGGCGATGCAGCGCTGCGTCGCTCTACGCCGAGGCATCACGAGGCGCAGCGCTGCATGGGGCAACGTATTCTAAATTCTCACAATGAAATGTGTATCTTTTCGTGTAGAAAATAATAAAGTTGTATTTTGAGTCGCTCTTTTAAAGTGTACGCGCATCGTCGTGTCGCGTCGCGTCTAGGTGTGAGCTGACCCTAACGGCACGTTATGTTGGTGGTCCCGACTTGATAGGGTCTTGGCCTTACCCAAAGATTAAAGTAGGTAACTATAGAGGGAGCCTTACCTTGCAATATTTAGTTGATCTAGTTTTAAGCAGTCAAAAATAAAAGAAGTAGTAGATGATGGATGATGCATGGAACTAGTTAATAGGTACCTACCTATGTCATTGTCACATTTCTTTGTCCATAATCCATATTTATATGCAAAAAAAACTGTGCGAATATGATAAATTCGGTAAAAAGTTTCACCATTACCATTCAGCTTCAGTATATTTGACAGTTGACCAGACGGCTACGTAGTGACATCTGGTTTTTTTTATATCAGCCCGCTCTGTCCTAATGCTGGCCAAAGGCACATGGCTTTCCAATCCTGTTTACAATTTGCCCTCTCCGACAAATCCGTTAAGAATGAATCCAGATCGTCACACCAGCGTTTCTTGCACCCACGCGTCTTCAGGCACCTACTGTGACTATCTTCGCCGATCTGTTCAGCTTCATCCTAGCAACGTGACCCGCCCAGTTTCATTTCAGTTTCGCAGACTTTTCGCCAACATTGGCGATGCCTGTCTAGGCCGTATTAAGGTGTTGCGTAGGTATTCGATCGGAGAGTCTAATATTTAGAATGCTACGTTCCATCGCTCTTTGACAATAATTGAGTTTGGATTTTTGAGCTTCAGTCAAAGACCAAGTCTAAGCGCCAAAGGTTGGGATAGGCAGGATACACATGTCGACGAGCTTGCGCTTTAGTGGGATAGGAAGGACTCCCTTCATAAATGCCTTCATGGACCAGTAGCTCCATGGCATAACATTTTCGACTTGACGGTCGACACGGCCATAGCTAGGGGGGGGGGCATTGTGGGGCAATGCCCTACCTTGAAATCACCATGCCCTACCTTAAAAATACCAAAAACTAAGATACATTATTATAATTAAATTGTTTGTTCATAGTTAGAGATAAAAAAAATGTAGCGACATTATCTCAACTTTTCCGAACATACCACAGTTTGTGACATTCATTTCATATTATAATAATTCTTTGTTCTGTGTATAGATGGCAGTTGTAGCGCCATCACAGGAAGCGATGGGTCTATTTAATGAGGAGAAAAACTCAAAGGTCGACTTAGATGTCGCTAGCATCGACCCTGCCTTGTCAGATAAATGTTGACGATTTAGTGAATTTGTTATTGCTGTTTTCGAATAATTTTATATTTAAAATGTATTCTTTTTGGACTGTTTCACAATTAAAAGAGGAGTTACGTTAAAGAAATGCATCAACAGCAGGACAAAAAAGCAGTTTTGATTGAAAGGTAATCAATAAATAATTTTAAGGTTATATTGATAAATAATCGATTTTCTCATCGAATCTATTATGATGTATGTTTTTGACTTTCAGATTAGAAGCATACGACCGAAATTTTAATTTTAATGTCAACCTAGAGCCTGGCACATCTCTTAGTGACCCACAATATCGGTGCCCACCAACTTCTTCTTACAAAGACATCAATGCCGATTCGCCGATTCCTGCTCTAAATAGGCAAGAAATACAGTCGTACTTCGAATGGTGAGTTCATTTATAAAATCTCTTGTAGCATCTCTTTAATGATACCTTTATATTTAGACTTTAGGACTAAAATTATAGGAGGTACCTTCTATGTTACATGATTTACCAAAGTGCCTAAAGTGCTATTCTATTTCTTTCAGATTCAATGCTCTGAATGCTCAGCCGAAAGGACAGGCTATTCATACATAGCCAGGTGTTTGTTGACTGCACGGTATAGCATTGAAGGTGCATACACATACATACAGGGCCAATGCAAGGCCCAAATGAAAAAAGTTGTCTATATTGTAAATATTCTGTTGAGCAATGAAGGTAACATTGAACAATGTAATTGAAGAAATTAAAGAAAAGATTGAAGGCACTGCAGTTTTCTTTAAGAATTTAGCCTTAGGCTCATACACTGAAATAAATAACATATTATCATTACTTTCTATGCAAAATGATCTACAATTATCCACGAGTTATTATGAATCAATCACACGGACCGGTATATTTACTTTGGCCAAAATAATCATCAGCTTTAAAATGAGCAGGGCACAACACAGAGCTTGCTTGCTTTAAAGTTTTTGATTCTCAACGGTTTTTCCCAGGCTTTTCGGCGTTTTGGATCCTTTGGAAATATATGTCTTCCTTGATTTTTGCAGTCTGGAGCACAACACTGCGTCATATTTATAGTATTTAATTATTTTCGATCTTTGTTTATATAAAAATCGTAAATTAGTATGGATTTTGACAGGTGACAGAACACAATTAGGCAAAGTTGATTATGCGACACCTGGTGGGATAAAAAGGCAGTTTTTCACCCCATTATGGAAATAATAAAATGGAAAATACATTGCAAGATTTGTACAGGCAACGAGAGGCTTTCAAACAAAGATACATAATATGAACTTTTTGCATCTGTGGCGACCATAGGATGTAGCACTGCAGTGTGCGAATCTACGTTTTCAACTTTAACTGCAATCAGGCTGTCAATGCTTCACGAAGGAATGACTGGTATGGTATTTCTGGCCTTTGAAAAAAAAAACAAAATCAGTTGATCTGAACGAAGTTCTTCGCATTTTGTAATAACATGGCTAATCGTAGAATTCAGCTGTTTTAAATATTTTTATTATTATGTTTATTATTGTAATAAGTTTGCAGAAACAATATGATCTAAATGGTATTTTTGGTCGTATCTATTTACTCGTATCACCCCACCCAACAATTAATTATTACCTCACTCTCACTCAGACGTGGATCTCTACATCCAAATCTGGAAGTTCAATCATCTTGTTCGTCTGTTCTTCATCATTGAGGATTTAATAGTTCTTAGATCCATGCTCATGTTCTGTCCCAGAAATTATTTGTCTACGAATATCTATTGAATGTTCATCACTGACCTAGAGGTCAGTGATAAACATGGTGATAAGGTGATTGATTTAGGAACCCGTGCTTCGAGCGCAGATCAAATTATGATTTGTATTTCCTGTCAACCAACCTCGACTCTATATTTAGCGGCATTACTCAAGGCCTGTCTTTGACCATTTCATAATCAATCCAAACTCAAGGCTTGTAGTGCTCAGGTCTTGCAGCATTTGTTCCAGTTGATTTGCTTCAGAAGCAAAAAGAACAATGTCGTCTGCGAAGCGAAGGTTCGATACCATTTTAACCCCGATCGGAATGCCTTGAGTCGTCCATCGGTCCGCAAGCGTTATAATGACCTCCTCCAGGGTGCTGGTGAATAGTTTGGGAGAGAGCGGATCACCTTGGTTAACTCCTTTGTTTATTTTGAATGTAGAGCCTATAGAAGCCAATTTAACACTAGCAAAGCTATTGTTATAAATATTTTGCTAATGTTCTATATAACTTATCTCTGTACCTTGGTTTCGTAAGGCTGAGAATATTGCGCTGTGTTTAACGCTGTCGAAAGCCTTTGTGTAGTCTACGAAAGCCAGATATAGGGGTTTTTGAAATCTTCAATTAGCTGATTTAGACTGCGGAAGTGGTTGGTGGTAGAAAAACTTGGGCGGAATCCGGCCTGAGTTGGTGCGAGTCTAATTTGGCATAATTTGATGAATGCTTTATAAATATGTGAAACTAGACTAATGGGCCTATAGTTGTTAATGTTGGATTTTTCTCCTTGTACAGAATAAAATATCGGAAACCTTCATTGTTGTTGAAGCAGGTCAATATGCGTATTGCGGGTCGTGGCCTCATGGCTCAAAATTAACATGGTGTCAGATAGAGATAAAGAGAGATCGACAAAAGTGAGGCGAGATCGTGATTGTTTCGCCAGTGCGAACGCAGTTAGTGAAATGTGTATAATCTATGGTGCCCTGTGAAATTGACGTTGGTAGATTTGACAAGTTGACATAATGTCAGTTTTGATAGAACGTGTGCGCGAGTCAGCTGGGAGCCTGGGACCGGGACAGGGGACTCTGTACAGGCTAAATATCCATTGGGTATATTTGTATTCTACTCTTTGGGATATACATAGATGTCCTCCCGTGTGGTGTGGATGAGAACTACCTAAATGATTGATTGAGCACGCAAAAAAAAAACTAAGGGAAACACGAAAACAGAACTGCGCTTGTACTACTAACTTAAAGTAACATTGATTGGCAAGGAACGTTGCGTGATAAAACGTTAAAACCCTGGTATTATTGTTTGTCTGGTTCCGTATCTTATACCGTTTTTGTACCTATTTTAGATTGCTTCCTAACTACTACTGTATGGTTTTAGCTTTATGAATAAACTTCTTTTTACAAAATTAATTTATTAAATTTCAGCGACAACCATGACGCCAGAGCCTTATGTTGTTGAACTAGATCCAGACACCAAAACTACATTGAAGATGTATCTATTCCAAAATGTACAGAATGTGGAACTTATAAGAAATAACATTGTGCAAGGTGTTTGGTGTTGTGCTGCTATCAAACCCCAATTAATAGTAGAACCCTTCCAAGTAGCCGTTGCAGCCAACAGGGCTGTGCTGTCTCAGAAGCAAAACACAATGGTCACCAGAACAGTGTTTTCAGAGATTTTGTATAATTTATCAATCTCGAAAAAAATCACACAAAGTTTGAGCAAGTTTGGCATAGAGAAGGACACAAAACTATTGGTTTGTTTTTTAGTGACTGAAGAATCAGATGGTAGTATAGAGATTTTACCACAAATTGAGGGTGAGTTGTTACCTATGAGTGATTTGAAAGAGTTTACATGTAAGAAGACTCTGAATAGTGCATATAAATTGAATAATATACCCACTGATCAAGACTTGACTGATGTAATTGTTAGCAGAATGGTTACCAAGAGCTTTGTAGCACATTAAATTTTAATACCATAAATACATGTTTGTATCAGTGTAACCAAGAGGCCTACAAGAGCTCTTAGGCCCGTATTAATAAACGGCTCTCAACAACGTACACAAGTGCGTTATCATTTGATACGCCATTATGACGTCATCAGCACCTCAAGTTTGTTGCTAATTAATAGACACATAAATACAGTATCTCAGTAACCAAGATCGGTTCCTCACCTAGCCGTACTTGATGGCTTGATCTCGTGAACGATGACGTCACATTGACCGAAGTTTTGAATGAGACTTGTCGCATTTCGTTATTGCTATGTCAAAAGATGTAAAACTTTTGATTGAAATACTTTTATTTCATTAAATCTTTAATGATTAGCGCTAATACACATTATAAAGTTGGTTGCTACCCAAGGAAGCGTTAAATTATTGAAAAAGTTATGTATTTATTTCCCAATACGACATAATTGTTTACTACAAATTGATTACATAATAAGCCTAAACAACATAACGCAATGAAGCATCAGTGTCAAAAAAAAGGAACGCCAAACATAAAAATCTGTTTGTTTACCAGTCAATTTATCAATATTATCTCGCATATTTGAGACCGTAAAAATGAGACCGTTCGTATTAGGTAGTTAATTACTTACAATATTACATACATTTGAATGTCTTTGTTACATAGGAACATGAAATGATGCTGTTGCATAAAACCTTAAAATTAAAAGGACGGCTATTTCCGGGGAAATTGGAAGACCTCTGTTATTATATTTTACGAATCAGTTTTTGATTAATTAAGGATAAATTAAGGAGCTGACGGCTAAATAATAACAGCCGCTCGGGTCGATCTTCGGGTTAAGCCGCGCTTGCCTAGGTTGGTCCGTGGATGGGTGACCACCCATTACATACCGAGTTTCCTCCATGCTGTTACAGGAAGTCAGTGGTCCGAAAGTCTGACAACCAGCCTTACCAATACCATATTACCCAATACTAATTGGGTTGTGGAGGTCAGATAGGCAGTCGCGTCATGTAAAATACTGGTATTCAGCTGCATGTTGGGGTCGACTTCCAGTCTAACCGGACTGGAAGCCGAACCCAACAAAGTTGGGAAAAGGCTAGACAAATGATGAGTTTTTGATTAATGTTACTATACATAACTTAAACAACACTGACTCTTGAACAAATCTGAATCGTTTTTTTTTATTTTCTCTAGGTAGGTAACTCAAAAGGATTTGAGCATCCTTTTAGATAAACTTTTGGTAAACGAAATCGCAAAGGCTACAAAATATCGTCATAGTAATCTATTTCACTGTAATAATTCATATCACTCAAAATATTTTCAAACTCCATGTTTTACGCAACGCTAATCACTCCTCAAGTCACGGACGGTCTACACTCACGATATAGTATCTCAGCAACCCGCGCTCGTTGTATACTTAAGGGTCGAGTTTCGTTTATTAATCAGTCCATCACTCAGTTGATGACGTAAACCTAATTCGCAACTTGAGAACATAAATAATCACGTTTATTAATACGATCAGGATCTCAACATTCATATCAAGTGAGGTATCTTGGGCTGAGTAACGTTTATTAATACGGGCCTTAGAGCTCATTCCACCATCTCCCTTCCATCTTGAGTCCAGATGTACTGCAGGTTGTCACCCACACTTGACACCCACAGTTGCTTGATGCGCTTTGCTACATCTTTTATTATGCGCACAGCCAAGGAGTGGAATTTGCTTCCTGTGTTGGAGTTCCGGAGTTCGTGTAACCGGAGAATCTATTTAAGGAGCGAGTTAATAGACTTCTTTTGGGTTAGCTCATTCCATCGTCAACCTCATCTCTGTCCTCAGGACAAGATTGAGGTCAAGCGTAGACCCATTTAATATAAAAAATCCCCTACCTTACTCTTAGGGTCAGTTCAGACAGAACGTAAAAATCCTCGCGCAGGGTCGAGTCTCCTCCGGTCGCAATTCCCGCCAAGACCGGAAACGCATTTCGAGTCTGTCCAACATTGAGGGAAGGCTCGAGAACGTGAGAGGACCGTGCGTCTCCGCGAGCCTACACAACAAGCGGGGATTTGGTAGTATAATCACGTCAGAACTTGCTCGCGTGGTCTCGGGTATCCTCGAGTACTCCCGAGCATGTGCGAGGAGGCGCGCGATCGAGTCGCGGGCATGCGTGATGTCCACGTCGATACCTATTCAAATAATTTTATACTTGAAACTCTCGAACCTAACTAACCGAACCTCGGGGTGCCCCTGACGTCGACCGTCTAGGGTTAGCGTTTCCGTCAGCATCTGATAAATTTCAATTGTAATGTCTTCATTCCAAACGTTATTTATGGAATAAAATTAAAAAAATAATGAATTGTTTGTCAAGTAATATGTTATTAAATAAAAGTTTATCGGATATTTTGCTAAGTGAAATACATATTTGGTAAACTTATTGTTGTAGAATGATGAAATGACAAATAATGTTTTTGCCAATCGTTGCTTGTCAAGTAAAAATTTTTGAGTTAATGTTTGGTGTACTGGTCAGTCTGTACTTGACCATTACGTTCTTGAGGTATACTAAGTGGACTGTATTTTGGTGTGTTTTATTAAAAAACTTCTTTAAACTTCACGGTGTTTAATTTATAGAAAGATAACAATGTTACTACTTAATGCTTAGAGAGATTCTAGTCGACTGCGTCCTTCGAACTACGGGCCCGGGGTATTTATAGTCGCGCGTCGAGCGGGCGACCGGTTCGTTCCCCGCCCCGCGTCCCGCTAGTTTGGTCCGTAGTGATGTGGCTTGTTTTCGGCGTCCTTAACAGCTCTCCCCCCGGCGCAGCCTGCGTAGCCTCTTCCCTTCTCATTAGGACGACGAGCTTGCTTACCGGGCGTCGGAAGATGCCGGCCTTAGTTCGCACCTTGACGACTCGAACGCTGCCGTCTGCTCCGGGATGTGTGCGTTCGACGACTCCCATCGGCCAGGTGTTTCGGGGCAGCGTGTGGTCGACTACTAGGACCACATCCCCGGCCTGCAGGGGTCGGGCGTCGTTCTTGGGCTCGCCGCGTGGCACCAACGTTGGCAGGTACTCCCGTAGCCAGCGCCGCCAGAAGTGGTCGGCGAGCGCCTGGCTAGCTCTCCATGCCCGTCGGTCGGTCTCGTCGCAGGGTCCCGTCGCTGGCAGGCCGGTCGATGAACCCAACAGGAAGTGGTTGGGGGTCAAGGCCTCGGGGTCGCTGGGTTCTACGCTGACGTGGGTCAATGGCCTCGCGTTTATTGAGAACTCAGCCTCGGTGAGAAGTGTGCTGAGAACTTCTTCTGCTGGCGCCTTTTCCCGCAGGGTCACCTTAAGCGCCGTCTTCACGGAGCGCACCATCCTCTCCCACGCGCCGCCTTGATTGGGCGCGCCAGGAGGTATGAAACGCCACTCCATGCGATGCTGCAGCCCCTCGTCGTTCAGAGCGGGCAGCCACTCGGTGTAGGCGTTGCGTAGTTCTTGGTCAGCCCCGCGGAAGTTCGTCCCGTTGTCCGAGTACATTAGCCGCGGCCATCCTCTGCGCGCAGCCATTCTTCTCAGCGCCATGATCGCAGAGTCGGTTGAGAGGGACGCCACGAGCTCGATGTGAACGGCGCGGGAGGTGAGGCACGTAAACAATGCCCCCCACCTTTTCTCTCGGCGACGGCCCACCTTGACCATCATTGGTCCGAAGTAGTCCACCCCGCAGTTGGTAAACGGGCGGTGGAAAGGATCCAGGCGGGCGTGTGGCAGGTCTCCCGTAGCCGGCGTCTTGGGCGTTCCTCTCAGCCTCTTGCAGAAGGCGCAGGTTTTTTCTATCGTGCGAACGGTGGGTCGTAGGTGAATGACCCAATAGCGCTGCCGTAGGTCGTTCGTTACACGCTCCCTGTTGGCGTGCCCCGCAGCGCAGTGTTCCCGAAGCACGATGAGCTTGGTCAGTGGGTGTCGACCATCCATGATGATGGGTCGCTTCGTTTCGTTGGGTGCTGGGGAAGCCTCGATCCGTCCTCGCACCTTCAGGAGTCCATCCTCTAATATAGGATCTAGTCGATACAGCCTGCTTGACTTTGTTAAGGGGTGAGCAGACTTGATCCTTTTCAGTTCTTCGTTGAAGCTGTCTTCTTGCGCGTGTCGGATTAGTTCTCTCTCGGCACGCTGAATGTGTCGAAGCTCCATACTGGTCGCCTTACGTCGGCAGATATCAGTGAAGGCGAGCGCTCGTGCAGTGGCTCTTACCAGGACTTCATATCTCGAGAAGCGGGCAGGGTCTGGCAGCCAGCAGTCTCGTCTCGGTTCTTCCCTGGTATGCAGGACCTCGTCGTCTTCTTCTTCTCGCGTTGACATCTTGGGCCATTGTGCTTCTGATTGGTATAGGAAGGCAGGCCCCTGGAACCATCGATCCGCTGTACTCAGTGGAGCGTCACTGAGCCTTGTTGCGTTGTCCGCCACGTTATGTTCCGTTGGCAGCCATCGCCATTCTTCCTTCTTAGTGAGTTCAGCAATCTCACCTAATCTGTGTGCGACGAACGGTGTGTAGCGTCGCATGTCGTGGTGGATCCAATGGATCACTGTGGATGAGTCGGTCCAGTAGGTTATCCGACCAATCTTCAAGCGGTGTTCTCTTCTTATCGTACCGGCGAGTCTTGCCCCGATGACAGCTGCTTGCAGTTCGAGCCGAGGTATGGTCTGCGCTTTTCTTGGCGCTACCTTGGCTTTGGCCGCCACCAATACTACGGCGACACTCCCGTCGCTGCCTGTGATCCTCCAGTAGGCCACGGTCGCATAGGCCTGTTCGCTGGCGTCACAAAGCACGTGGAGGTCGATGTGGTCGTACTTCTTCGTCGTGTAGCAGCGTGGCAGTCGGAGTTTGGCTATCTCGTTCAGGTGTGCCAACCACGATGCGAAGAGCTCGTTCTCTTCTGCTGGTATCTCTTCATCCCACGTCATCTGGAGGCGCCATAAGCTCTGTAGGATGATCTTAGAGCGGATGGTGTAATGGCTCAGCAGTCCGAGTGGGTCGTAGATCGACATCACGGCGCTGAGGGCTTCGCGCTTGGTCGGCGCACGAGCTTGTTCTCGTACCTCCGCTGGCACTCGGTTCATGGATGTATTGAACCCGAGTTCATCTCGTTCGGCGTTCCAGAACAGGCCGAGTATCTTGCTCTCCGGCTGTTCTCCCCCCAGTTGTGTGGGTGCAGTGGCGTATAGCTCAGGGGGTATGTCTCGCAGCACTGACTGATCGCTTGCGCTCCATCCCCGCAGCGTAAAGCCGGCGTTGGCGTGTACCGTTCTTGTTTCCTCCACTGCTCTCCAGGCTTCCATCGGGTCGTCATAGCTCGCTACTAGGTCGTCCATATAGTGGCTTTCTTTTATAGCCGCTAGCGCACGCGGGAACTCCTGCCCATGCATGTCTGCGTTGTGATTGCGGACATAATGAGCCATGTACGGGGAGCTCGCGGCGCCAAAGATCATGCTCTTCATCTTGAATTTGAGTGGAGGTGTGTCTCGTTCATCGCCCCGCCACAGGAATTGTTGTGCTGGTTGATCTTCTGGTCTGATCTTTATACGTAGGAACATTTCTTGTATGTCAGCCGTTACTCCCACCGCCTTTTCCCTGAACCGGAACAGGATTCCTGGCAGCGACAGCAGCAGGTCCGGTCCCTCCAGCAGTTCGTCATTGAGGCATATTCCGTGGCTCCTTGCGGCTGCGTCAAACACCAGCCTATACTTGCCGGGCTTGTTTGGGTTCTGCACGGCAAAGTGTGGCAGGTACCAGCACACCGGGCTCGCATGTTCCGAGCCGTCGCACGGTGTGGCGTATCCTTTCTGCAGCAGGTTCTGTATCTGGTTGGAGTATTCTCTGGCAAATTTAGGGTCGGCGTCCATTTTCTTCTCGATGGTCGCGAGGCGCCGCTGTGCTTGGCTGTAGCTAGGTGGCATGATGGTGTCGTCTCTTCGCCACGGTAGCCCCACCTCGTACCCTGTGTCGGTCTTTTTGGTGGTCGCCTCGATGATCTTCATGGCTCGCTGGTCTGCCTCTCGTTCTCGCGGCTTTCCCTCTATGCAGAGAGCCTCTATTTTGAAATGAGCCTCAACCCGGTTGTGGAGCTCTTGGTTGCTCACGTTCGATCCTCGGTCGGGCTCGTATACATGCAGCACCCTGCCTTCCTGCAGAAGGGCGCTGCGTGGTGCGGTTCCATGCACCACCCATCCCAGCTTGGTTCTCGATGCGGCCGGCTCGTTCAGAGCGCCGGTTCTGAGCTCCCTGGAAACGATGCACTCCCAGTGGTCAGTTCCCACTAAGAGCCCCGGGCGCGCTCGTTCGTAGCACACCTCGTTCCTGGGAAGGTCCCTCAGGTGCTCGTGCTGGAGAAGGGTTTCGGGTATGGCCTGCTGATGCAGCTGCAGGTCTCTGATGGTCCTCGCTCTGACCTTGTACTTCTCGTTTTCATTTATCCCTCTGACGTCAATGGTGACGAGCTGGCTCTTCATCTCTTGCTGCGACATGTTGACGCCGTTTAGGTGTAGCGGTTGTGATGGCCCCTCTGCCCCAATGCTGGAAGCCAACTCCTTATCTACCAGAGTTATTGTAGCTCCCTCGTCTAAGAGCGCGTAGGTCTGCACCTCCCCCCGTGGTCCGGACACGATTATCGGACACATCTTCAGTAAGACTGTTCGTTGTCCTACAGCTGGTTGTGGTGTGACGGATAAGACTGCTTCTTGCTTCGGTGTCTCCGCTGGCTTGGCCGCCTCTGCTCGCGGTGATGTTTGGTGTAGGGTCGCGTGATGTGGTCGGCGACATTGGTCCACACCGCAGGGCTTTGCTTTGCATCCGATACGTCGGTGTCGTCGTTGGGCGCACTTGAAGCATATTTTCTTCTCTTTGAGAAACTCCCATCGTTGCTCGATCGTGAGTGCCTTGTATTTAGGGCACTGGGGTAGAGTGTGTGCTTGTTCACACCCAGGGCACGGCATCTTTTCTTCTTCCGCTGCTGCGACGGTGTTGTAGACAGTCGCTTTCTTCTTTGGGGTCACGGCGGGTCGTGTCTCTTTCTTCTGGCTTGTGGCGGCGCTCGTAGCCGGGGCGTAAGTGTAACGTAGTGCCCTGTCTGCCTCCCTCATTAAGAATCGGGAGATCACGACGATTTCTGGATCGGCCGTCCCTTCGTTGTCGTAGGCGTAGTCGCACCAGCGCGAGCGGAGATGGGGACTGAGTTTGTCCAACACCTCCCTCGTCAGTAGGGGATTGAAGAGGTAACCCCTTCGGTCGATGGTCTTCAACACGCAGATGATGTTCTGTAGTTTCACAGCGAAGCTATTGAGGTCAGCTGCTGATGCTCCAGGTCTTGTGAGTTTCTTTAAGTCGTCGAGCGCCCGATCAATTATAATCTCGGGACGCCCGAAGCATTGTTCCAAGGTCTTCATTATTATGTCCGGGTCTGTGGCCGTATGTAGTAGTGCAGCCACAGCTTCCCGGGCTTCTCCCTTCAAGCAGCTCCTCAGTCTTTGGATGTTTTCTGCTGCTGGAATCTGGTACATTTGTGTTGAGTCTCGAACGGCTGCTTTGGAGGGCAACCACTCGCTAGCAGCTCCAGTGAATGTGGGCAGGTCTGTATATCGCGGACGGGGTCTGGCCATCTTCTCAAGTGTGGTGGCCAATTGCTCGATGCTGTTCCTTGTTCTGGTGGGAGTGGGCGATCGTACCCTTGGTACCTCGAACCTCAGCTGTCTTGGCTCCTCCCTGGTGCCCTTGGCTGCCTCCTCCCCCCGTGAGTCGAGTGGGTTAGTTCGTAGCCACTCGTCTACCTTGGTGTGATGTTCTTCATTTATTGGCTCGTTGTTGATGCTCTCCTCGTCGTTGATGGCAGACACTTCTGCAGCTAATCTCTTCTTGACTAGGTCCGCCTCCATGTCTAGCTGCTTTCTTTGTAGAGCCGCTAGTCTCTCTGCTGCGTTCAGTTCCGCTAGTCGCAGTCGCGTTGTGATACTTGTGGTTGATCGGTGCGACCGTAGTGATCTTGCAGGTGACCTGGTTCGTTGTTGTGTGGTCATTGTGGTTCTGACCCCGGAGGGTCCAGCTGTGCTTGTCTCCGCCGGCCTTGAGAAGGGTGAGGCCGGCGGATCCGATGACACCCGTCGAAGTCGCTCCCTTTCTATCCTTTCTTCGTCTTGACGGCGTGCGGCTTCTTGGCTGCGCTTCTGTTCTTCCAATTCAGTCAAGTCTGACTTGCTCCTTGTGACGACCATTTTGAAGGTGCGCCTAGGTGGCACAAGCGATGTCAGGCTCAGGTAGGCAGGCGCAGTCTCTCGTTGATTCTGCCTAGATAGCAGGCACAGGCACTATAGGTTCTGCCTGAGTAGCAGACACAGTTTTGCACTATATTGTTCTGTTTACATTTGTAAACACAGGTACACACTTATTGTTCTGCCTATAACCGTAGGCATAGGTAACACTTACTGTTCTGCCTATGTTGTAAACACAGGTACACACTTATTGTTCTGCTTATAACCGTAAACACAGGTACGCACTTATTGTTCTGCTTATAACCGTAGGCACAGGTACCACTTATTGTTCTGCTTATAACCGTAGGCACAGGTAACACTTATTGTTCTGTTTACAGTTGTAAACACAGGTACGCACTTATTGTTCTGCTTATAACCGTAGGCACAGGTACCACTTATTGTTCTGCTTATAACCGTAGGCACAGGTACGCACTTATATTGTTCTGTTTACGTTTGTAAACACAGGTACGAACTTGTTTGTTCTGCATAAGGCACCGGCACTCGTTCAGACTCGGTTGTTTCCTGCCTAATTATCTAGCACATGTACTGTTTATTCAGTCTATATAGATAGGCGTCGGCCCTCGTTCTGACTCGACGTTTTCCCGCCTAAATACATAGTTAGCACACGCACTGTTTATATGCCTAGGTAGACGGATCGGCATTCGTTCTAGCTCGACTTTTCCCGCCTAAATTGTTAGCACACGCACTGTTTTACTGCCTAGGTAGACGGATCGGCATTCGTTCTAGCTCGACTTTTCCCGCCTAAATTGTTAGCACACGCACTGTTCATACGACCTAGGTAGACGGATCGGCATTCGTTCTAGCTCGACTTTTCCCGCCTAAATTGTTAGCACACGCACTGTTCACTGGGCACGGGTGCTTCGTGGGTCTGGATGGCGACACTACTTCAATTCTTCTGGCCGACGCCGACGTTTCTCCAGCCCTCGTGGTTGCCAGTCGACTCTCTCGTTGGTTCACAGGTTGCCGGTGTTTTCTTTCCTCGGAGCGCGAAGAACCAGGAACTGCGTGGCTTCGTTATCCGGCTCGTATGGACCAGGAAAACTGTACTGGTCAGTCTGTACTTGACCATTACGTTCTTGAGGTATACTAAGTGGACTGTATTTTGGTGTGTTTTATTAAAAAACTTCTTTAAACTTCACGGTGTTTAATTTATAGAAAGATAACAATGTTACTACTTAATGCTTAGAGAGATTCTAGTCGACTGCGTCCTTCGAACTACGGGCCCGGGGTATTTATAGTCGCGCGTCGAGCGGGCGACCGGTTCGTTCCCCGCCCCGCGTCCCGCTAGTTTGGTCCGTAGTGATGTGGCTTGTTTTCGGCGTCCTTAACATTTGGTGAAGTGATTGGTCACCGTCAAAACCACTTTTGACGGAATCAGTTAGTCTAAACTACAGTTTTAACCAGCTCCATTGAGCAAAAATACTTTTAACTGTTATTTGAGTCAAAAATAGTATTGTCGAAAGCATAGGTACGGTTAAAACTACTTTTGTCTGATTTTGCTAGTTAAAAGTACATTTGACTGGTTAAGAGTTTTGCTGTAACATATAATACATATGTTGCAGTCAAAACTCGCACATTTTGCCCCTACTTTTAACCCTTTATTCAACACTTAAATAACAAACTGTGATGTAAAGGTAATGATTATAATAATGGTGTATAATTATACATGGTGTATATTAATGGTGTATAATCATTACATTTACATCACAGTGTGTTATTTAAGTGTTGACTAAAGGGTTCTAAATTTACAAGACATGGCGACTCATCACTATTTTCTAACTGAAGCGCTTACTCGACATAGCGATAAATGAAATGACCGTCATATAAATTATTGAGATGACGTTTACCAGACCACAGATATAAGAAAAATAGCATTTTTTATTTTTATATCTATGTACCAGACACATTAATATGAATTGTATATAACTAATGCGTAGAATTGAATACTACTTAACAACTGTTTAGTTGCTGAAAAACTTATAAATCCCTTACATGTCTGTTAGTTTTTAACTCTAATATTATACAACTTTTTTGCTAGTTAGGGATAGACTGGATCACTAACATATTAAGCAAATGACTGGTTCGCCTTGCAGAAGAACAGCAGATGGCCATGATAGCCAGAGGCTGCCCCCAAGGAGTAGGTACTATCCCCCCTCCTCTGGAATCTGGTGATAATGATCTCATCACAAAGCTCAACGCCAACCATCACTTCTACTCAATCAGGTCCGCGGACGATCCTCATTTCGGGGAAAGTGACGGGGACAATCTGTAATCTAACTCAACAGGCGCTAAGCATCGTTGAACGGTGGTTTAGGGAATACGGCCCTTCAGTGAACCTCACGAAGACTGAACTAGTCATGTTTACCCAAAAAAGAGCACTAGGTCCTTATCGCCTACCCAAACTACTCGATACAGAACTCCAGTTAGCCGACGAAGTCAAATACCTGGGAGCCTGGACAGTGAGTTAAACTGGAGAGTCATCTAGACAACAAACTAAACATGCAGGGGCGTGCCGTCCATACAGGCAAATAGGCTTAGCCTACCTTAGCCAAATTCATTTATTACAACAAATCAACAATCATGTACTTAATAAAAAATACAAAATATAAAAAGAAAGTTAAAACTCCTGTTATAACACTTATAGCAACTTGTCGCGCCCGTGTGACGTCACACGGGCACACGCTACTACTCCTTAGGCCACCAAACGAACTGCCTTCATTTCTTATCGACTCATTGATGAATTTACGCACACTGGTGCATATTTTCGTGTGTATGAACGGCACACATGTATAGATTATGGGCGGGAACTCCGCCGTAAGGAGACCGCCAGCGCAGTTCTGATTGGCTGGCCTTGAAGGCCAGCCAATCAGAAGTGCCAGTCAAGATGAATGAAATGCAGTGCAGGGTTACCAATTTGTGGAGATTTCCCCGGATCGCGGGGAATTCGAGAAACAGACTACACACTGAAACGATCGTTTCCATAATGACTTGCTACTTTAAAAAAACAGGGTGGTATTGTCGAATATAAACCTTCCAAAAAAATATAAATTATAAGGAATAGCAAAAGCCCTATTAAAATAGTAAATAATACATGAATTTTATTTTTTCCCAAAATTTTGTGAAATTTCGCTTTGATTTTTGGGAAGTTAGGAAAATAACTGTGGCAATCCGGCAAAATGATGCAATTATTATTTGGTTTCTTAAGAAGCCATATTTGTGTATCCGCGATCTTGAATGTTTTGCTTTTTTTAACGTACTCAATTAAAAGTAATTTGTTGTTTATTGTTTGTTTATCTACTTAAAAATGGTGTTCTGTTGTGAAGTTTGCGCTGATAATGTGTGTTTGTTAGAAGTTCAAAGTAGTAAGTTTTCGCATTATCGTTTAATGTTAAGATTCAACTTGATTTGATTTTGATGATTTTAAGTTATTTATAAAGATACGAGACGAGTTTGAGTGACTGTGACTGAGTTTGAATCTTCAGAAAATCGTGATTTGAACCTTGAATAATGTGGTGAGTTCTTGTATTTATAACTTTTATAACACGCGTTTTCGGCAATAATCTCGTGAATGTACTTACATCCTTAGCTTCTACAAGTTGTGTGTTCATAATAAACTGATTTCGTTTGTGCTATAAAACTATTGTTTCTTTCACTGGATAGCCTACACCCCCACCATACTGTTGTTTTTACAGGCTTTCTTTTCAATTTTTTTTTTTTAAATATTATAAATCAATAAATGTGACTACTTTAGGGTCATCATCATAAGTAGAGCGACGTTGTGATGTTGCGCGAAGTTTTTTTTTTGGGTATCCGTATGCGTGGCCTACCTTCCGTGGAGAACCACTGCACGCCACTGAACATGGCCAGCATAACCTTTTAGCAATGCAGAAAGATGATAGGTAAGAAGTGGGGCCTATCCCCTAAAATTATACTTTGGTTATACTGCGCGGTGATCCGACCCATGATCACTTACGGGGCCGTGGTCTGGTGGCCCCGCACTAAACTAGCTACAGCCTTCATCAAACTGCAACGCATGCAGAGACATGCCTGAAACAATAAAAACCGACAAAGATTATAGATTTCTTAGAAAAATATACACTCATATAATGTACCTATAACGTAGAATTTTTACATACTTACATATTTTGATTTAATAGGCGTTTCTCTCTATTAAAATAAATACATAAGGTAGATCTGGTAGAGATGTCAGCAAACATGAGGGGCCCGCAAGGGCCGATGCCTGCCAGGGCTGCGGGACTGTTCGAAAGAGATACCGCGGCCCTGGAACATAAAGGGCAAAAGAAGGAACATGGTGGTTTTAGTCAGTAAAAGTCTGACACTCCCTTCCGCTCCGCCCAGAGCGGGAGGAGTCATGTGATGATTTCCCAATCGAAAAAAAAAAAAAAACGGTAGATCTGTCGAATTACGCCTAGAGGCTAATTAAAAAGAGGCTAATAAAATAAAACGCGATTGATCGCACACGCATGAAACTTCATGCTATAGTAAATTGAATCGGGTGTCCTGTGCTTTTACATTAGATTTTCGGATATGGTTTAATTGTTTTTAGCTAATATGTCTTGTGCATATACTAAGGACTTTTTTTTTTGTCATTGTACCTTAAATTGTTACTTTGGTGAGTGCAATTATATCAAAAAATGGAACTGGGACAAGCCACCCAACTCGAATTTTAAGGCGATTTTTTTTCATGATTATTTATATACCTACACTTATAAAAAAAAAAATATGTGGCCCTAATTGAACCAAGATACGAAGTTCACTATAAAAAAAATATGAAACATCCTATCATTTTACACCTCGATTCTCAACGTGGACACGTACTGCTGGGGTTTATCGTCGGTCATGTTGGTGAAACATTTTGTAGCTGGAAAGGGCTGTCTTTGAAATTGACGTATATGAAAGGTTCTGTCGGCGAAATGTCAGTAGGTGAAAGACTACCGGGGAAACGGAAATAAATGAATCATCCTGTCGACGAACAGTCCAATGAAGTCGGTCGTAGGAGAACGGTTGCGGAATCTGTTTATTTTCTACAAAGTGCTTTGTATGACGTCCGCTTAGTATGACGTATAGTTTGTCATTTCCATTCGGGTCATTATAAGCGGATTCCACTGTATGTTGCTGTAGTACTGTTTGTAGTGCCGCAACAGCTCCATGTAAAATGTGTATTCAGCTGCATCCAATTAGACTGGAAGCCGACCCCAACATTGCGGAAAGGCCAGCCAGCTGGGTGTCGCCAGCCAGAAAGATGAAAAAAAACCCTAATTTCTTTTTACGGATGCAGCATAATAATATGTTCTTCTAAGAATCTAAAATGCAAGAGTTACCTCAAAAATGTTAGCATCTCGGATTGGTTAGATTTTCTATACATTGTATTTTAGGATACATGTATATCATATAATAGACGTTACGAATTATATCGAGTTTTTTGAAAAGTCTAAGAACTAAAACAACCTACGCTGAAAAAGCGCGCCAGCGATTTCGAGAATTAAAGCTCTCCGCTCCAGACCAGCTAGCTTTTGTTTAGTCCTTTTAGATGATGTCTCGAATAAATTCTGATAATTTCGGTTCAAAATATCTACATACATGCTCGATTTTTTGCAAACTTGTGTGTTGCCTAACTTGCCTATGAAGGCCTAGGGCCTAGGGGCCAGGAACTACTAATTTATTTCAGCCTCTGTCAATTGTTTTTCGCAGGCTTACCGTGAGCGTTGCCGCGTTGGTTCAACGAAAATGTGCGATTTCTTAGCGGTAGGACGTTTCGAGTTACTCAAAGCATTTATTTCAATTAGACCATAACAGGCACTTTTGAATGTCAGAAAAACAAAAAAGACGAAGCTACAGTCACAGACGCACGGCATAATAACTTGTGATTCCTTGTGAAAGTGTTGCCCATTCCAAAGCGTAGATCTTTATGGAGAAGAATGGGCAAGAAACTCCATGGACACTCTTTTAAATCAAAATATTGTATATTTTGATTCAAAAGATGTTTTTTTTTAAGGCAACAAATTTTACTTTAGATACTTATAGTTAGTGATTCTAGTGTACGCTACAATTTATTTACGTAATTACGTAAATAAATTCTGTGGCATCAGGAAGAACAGAACAAATCCTAAGTCTAGGGGGGGGGGGGGGGGGGGCAGGGTGGCAACGGTCCTCCCCTGGGTTCTCAGCCTTTTCGCCGAAAATTGTTTGCCAGATTTTCACATGCCAACTAACGTTTCGCAGAATTTTATTTCGCCGAATAAGCATTTGCCAAGTTATCATATAATTTTGTTTTATTTCCCAACTGTACGTTTGGTCTGCTTTTCTTAATGACACTTTTTGAAATGCCAACTTTCAAGTAGCAGAATGTTTTAGTTTGCGTTATATTCATTTAGTAGTTTATTGTTTACCAAATCTAGTAGGGTTTCGTTTAATATTTATGTAATATTATGTGTTATAAACACCGCATATACTCATAATAAAAATGATAAAATCATAAGTCATACGTTCGATACTAATAAAAGGATTTTGATGATGACACTTAATATGATCTCAACTTTAAGCCGTGCGACATACTGGCTTTTAGATGGCACTTTTAAAGTTGCGCCCAACATATTCAAGTAGCTAAACTCTTTTGCAAAAAAAAAACGGGCACTTTAGATTTTTTTCTCTACTTCAATGAAGAAGAACAACAAATAGGTTTTATTAATTGGACGATGTATTGGCATGTTATTTTAAGCATCCTGGCATGATTCTTTACGTTCCAAAGGACAATGCTCATGGAAGTATGGAATCCCGTACCATGCTGCATCAAAATCAAACCTTGTTTTTTATAGACTACACTGATCGTATTAACTCCTACAAAAACTATTTTTGAAAAAAAAATCCGCGTTTCAGAGTTATTTTATAAAATCGAAACTAACCTAAAAAGTAGGTCTATTTTTTCGACGCTACCAACGACGTATTTTAACACACATACATTACATTATTGCTCTAAAAACAGCGTAATACACTAATATTAGTAAGAATTACGAGTTAAAGTAACATCCACAGTATGCTTGACTGAAACTCGATTTTATTTTAGACCTTTATATTGCCAATAGTCAGTCAGTACAGTACAAATGTCAGATGCCACAGATAAGATAACTATAAACCATAGAGTATAGTAAGTGCTATAAACTAGTCGGGATTTAGGGATGTAATCGATAAATCAAAATCTTTAGGCTGAGAAAATCTATTTTGTTGCAAATAGCAATAAACCAAACTAAATAGATTTGGTGTACTGATCTTACTTAATTGTAATTAATTTTAGAGTCCGCTCGACAGACAAGGGTTTGTTCAATTGAAACGGAACGTCATTTATATTCAGTTGAAACGGAACGTCATATAAAGGGAGTAAAACAATATTCATACTTTTAAACTCGAAAAGTATATTTCCAGTTCAAAAATCAAATCCCCGACGCGTAATGCCGTAAAAAAATATGAAACTAATTACTATAATATTTTGGTTTTGAGGCGCGAGACTTTTTGGTACCAACTTTGGTCATTCTCTTTTAAAATTAATAAAAGAAAAATAATGATTATTGTGGATTAATCTAAATCTAAAATCTTTACTAATGGCGCGAATTGCTGAAACGATTTTTAACTGATTACGATATTTTAAAACATTTTGGATATTTTCTGCAAATTAAACAATTTAATCTTTCTTTTTACATTGACTACCACTTTTTGATAGGAGTGATAAAGCGATAAGGGCTGCTAAAATTATAGCCCTACTTGAAGAAGGTTGTTCGCAAACTTACGTGTCTCAGCGGCTAAATGTGAGTCGTTCAGCTGTCCAGAGGACTTGGCAACGGTATCAAGAGACCAGTTCGGTCAAAAGAAGACCCGGTTCGGGAAGAAAACGATGCACAGAACCAAGAGATGACCGCTTTTTGGTGAGTCAGGCGTTGCGGAATCGTAAGGCGTCAAGTGTGGACCTGAAGAAGAGCCTTGAAGAAGTAAGAGGAGTAGAAGTTAGCTTGTGGACGATCAGGAGGAGGCTTTTGGCTGCCAATATCAGGAGTTACCGCCCAGCTCGGGGCCCTAAATTACTCCGTGAGCACCGTGTTGCTCGACTTCAGTTTGCTCGGAACTGTGCTTCATGGACTCTGGAGGACTGGAATAAAGTATTGTTTTCTGATGAAGCTAGAATCTCTTTGTGTGGAGAGGACCGACACCGGCGAGTGCTGCGAAGACCACGGGCACGCTATGCGGAAGTGTGTTTCGAAGAAATCACTCTTTATGGCGGAGGCTCCGTTATGTTTTGGGCAGCAATTAATTCGACGGAGCGTACGGAGTTACTTTTCATAGAAAATGGAACATTAAATGAACACCGGTACATAATGGAAGTCCTAATTCCATATGCACAACCCACATTGACTGCACTTGGGGAAGATTCCATTTTTATGGACGACAATGCTCGCCCGCACCGTTCTGGCGACGTGGAAGCGTACATGCAAGAAGTTGGGATCCGTCGTTTAGATTGGCCAGCTCGAAGTCCTGACCTCAATCCAATTGAGCATGTCTGGGATGTTCTAAAGAGAAGGGTAAGATCAGTGCAACCTGCTCCACAAAACATCAGGGAGCTAAAAAGAGTCATTGCAGAAGAGTGGTAACGTATTCCTCAAAACGTTATTAAAAACATCGTGGAAAGCATGCCCAGAAGGATTCAAGCTGTGATTTTGGCAAGAGGAGGTCATACTCGTTATTAGGTTTTTACATTTGTAACTTTATTTAATTAAAAAAGTAAAAAAAAATCTTGTCTTTATTGCCGACCACTTATTATTGTTTGGGCGTGTACATCGGTTTTAAAGAATCCATCGTTTTTTTTCTTTAAATTGCCCGAATTAACTTCACGCGCATTAATTTACACGATTATAAGTAAACAGACTACTTACGTCAAAGAAATAAAAGAGAATGCTCATGGAAGTATGGAATCCCGTACCATGCTGCATCAAAATCAAACCTTGTTTTTTATAGACTACACTGATCGTATTAACTCCTACAAAAATTATTTTTGAAAAAAAAACCCGCGTTTCAGAGTTATTTTATAAAATCGAAACTAACCTAAAAAGTAGGTCTATTTTTTCGACGCTACCAACGACGTATTTTAACACACATACATTACATTATTGCTCTAAAAACAGCGTAATACACTAATATTAGTAAGAATTACGAGTTAAAGTAACATCCACAGTATGCTTGACTGAAACTCGATTTTATTTTAGACCTTTACATTGCCAATAGTCAGTCAGTACAGTACAAATGTCAGATGCCACAGATAAGATAACTATAAACCATAGAGTATAGTAAGTGCTATAAACTAGTCGGGATTTAGGGATGTAATCGATAAATCAAAATCTTTAGGCTGAGAAAATCTATTTTGTTGCAAATAGCAATAAACCAAACTAAATCGATTTGGTGTACTGATCTTACTTAATTGTAATTAATTTTAGAGTCCGCTCGACAGACAAGGGTTTGTTCAATTGAAACGGAACGTCATTTATATTCAGTTGAAACGGAACGTCATATAAAGGGAGTAAAACAATATTCGTACTTTTAAACTCGAAAAGTATATTTCCAGTTCAAAAATCAAATCCCCGACGCGTAATGCCGTAAAAAAATATGACACTAATTACTATAATATTTTGGTTTTGAGGCGCGAGACTTTTTGGTACCAACTTTGGTCATTCTCTTTTCATTTAATTAACTCAAATCGACCTTAGAACGTAAATTTCCTTAGGTGCCCGTTTTTTTTGCAAAAGAGTGTATTATATACCATACATGGAAATATTTTTACGAACAGTAAAAACATTTCCGTTGTGCTTTTGTTTGTGCACTAATAAAGACAAACACACATTATGACAAAATGTTTGAACTAATAATAGAATATGGCAAAGAAAAGTATGTGTGTTAGATTTCGAAAAAGCTGCAATACTGAGTTTTCAATCAAATTTTGAAGAAATTTATTTACACGGATGCCTATTTCATTTGGGACAATTTATATACAAGTAGTTATTGTTATTTTTTTTTCTTTTACTTTATCTTAATGTGACCTAACCTGTTTCCTTTTACAAAAGCGATTCGCTTCTGGCACATCGCCGGCCGCTGTCGCGGCACGCTCGCTTCGCTCGCTCGGCTCATGCGTTGTTTGTCATACTCTAACCTAACCTAACCTATCGTAGGTAACCTAACATTTCTGTTGCTATACTTATTAAAAAAAATGTTTGTTTTAGGCAAGTTCAAGACCAGGGTTTCGCCAAAAGATACGCAACCGACATATAGTTTTATTGCTCTGCATTGCTGCCAATTAAAAAGAATTAAGTAATGTTATTTTTGAGATTCTTAAATAAAAAATTTATGTAAAAATTGGTTTATTTTTTATCATTATATCAATGTATGAAAAGGGAACTGTTACACTGACAAAACGTCATTCGTCTAATAGTTGTGTGGCCTAGTGAAATGTTTGACAAATGATAAATGTCCCAAACGTTTTGTGTCATTATAATAATCAGCTTAACAATAATGGGGATGGCAACTGTGAAACTAATGGCGCTAGCATAGCTAGTTCCAAGCAACGTCATTGGTTGAAAATCTGGTAATGTCATTTTATATTTCAAAGTAGCTTGACCTCATTGGTCAGATTGAGACTTAGCTATGGTCGCGCCATCTACTATTAGCTTTTAACGGTCTTTCCCATTCTACCAAATGAAACGTTGTCATACAAAAATTTGCTAATCGTTAGTTGTCAAAGTGAAACATCGGCGACACGTTGGTTGGCAAGTGACAATCTGCCAAACAATTTTCGGCGAAAAGGCAGGATACCCCTCCCCTGGCAACGCCCATGCTAGGAAGAATATGATGATGTAAATTTTTTGAATCTCATTTGTTTTGTTTTTGGTAAACAGGTATAATTGAAAGATCAACATATTAACCATGTTTTATTTTAACAACAACAATTATTATTATTATGTAAAATGTACATTTAAATTACATAGGTAATACGTAAAAGCAAATCGATTACTTCATAGATGAAATGCAAGTTTCAATATATTTAACAACCGATTGGCAACTTGTCCATTTGTTCATCGTGTTGACATAGTTGAGGTTTGATCACAACGCGTGACAACCGCTTACAACTAAGTATCGTTTTCTATGGCCACGCATTTCATACTGAATGCTGCAATACATCTCCAATATTAACACTTTTGTTCAATGTAAATCAACATAATCATCACATATTACAATCTATTCATCGTTACAGATAAATGCTCATTATATCACTTAACACTATAGCTACCTATATCCCTCATTTCATTGCGGTACAAACTTGAAATGATAAACATTAAAATCCTTAGATGTACACATGGGCATCATTTGTTACATTCAATGTGTTCTACAAACGAACACAACATCGTTAACTAATTAGTTATTATATTACGTAGTGAACAAAACCTTATATAATTTAAAAAATGGCAGCTATTACTTATTGAGTCTTAGGAACTTTCTGTAAATCACAAGACAAAAATCATTTGGAACGAAATAAATATACACTTATCTGGGCGTATTATATAGAAGAAGCTCACTTATATGTACAAGTACGAAGTAGGCGCTGGAGTACGTGTGTAAAAGTAACAACTAAGTCATATAATTAGTATGACAACGTTGTATGTATGTAGCACCTCGTGAACACTTGGGTGGCGTGCTACTGTTGCGTCTGCGCCGTCATGAATGAACAGCAATGAACACAAACTGGGAAACTAAACAAATAATACCATCATCATTTTACATTATTACAATGGTCAATTTCAAATTTATGCAAAAAATAATAATAAAATTAATGACAGTTGTAGTCTAAATTTGCGTCTTATTTAAAAAGCAGCAAAACAAGAAAGGTCCTGTTCGAGTCCGCGCCACGACACGCCGGACATTCGGACACACACCGCGGCCAGCTCGCTGTGCTATGATGTGCCACACTCATCTGGTCTCAGGAGTTTCCACGATATCCAAATAATGACAAAATCTTATATGCCGAAACAAACGCATATACTAAAAAAAACTATGAAATATTGCATTAGTGGTACATTATTTTGTGATCAATGGCTTTAACTCGCGTCTCTCTGATTCCAGTACACGCTTCAGGCGTCATAAGCTTATTCTGTCGTGCTCTTTTACCAGGTGTCTCAACCAGTGATACGAGTATATATGTATCGTCCCTATACAGTTACGGAGAAAGGCAAGTATGCAACTGGCAGCCATGAAATGCGTGTCAAGCACACAAGTTCGTCTTACTCGTAACACACGTATGATGCGGTGGCTTCGGTCGTTACTTGTCTCTTGTCTGCCCTCCGCACAGGGTACAAACACACAAGTTCACATAGTACAGCTGGTATATTATCCTATCTTATTTACACAATAATTACATACCTACTTAAAGCGTTACATTTTGTGAATAATTTAATTAACAATACATTATGAATATACATGTATTGTTGTAGTATGTATTTGGCTAAATTGTCTGCAACGCATTGCGTTCGTTGCGGTGCTCGTCCAGTGTATGTTTGACACTCAGATCTGAACAACACACTAATATGTACTGTTTAGATAATGAGAGATGTTAATAGGTAGGTACAAAATTGCTTAAAAGCACATTAGAGCTTGTATGTATACAAGTTTACAAATACTCTAGTTTTTGTTTCATTAAAAAAAACCAAGTATTTATGATTTTACAGTCATTTAAAATTGCTGTAGATATGGAGTCCCGCTAACAGTCACGTGACCACAGTCATGATCATGCTCTCCGCAGTGTGGCGTCATTTCCCAACGCTTCGCTCACTCGCATCTCGCATTCGTCGCCAGCGGTGCTGGTAGGTATCATGCGGTATTAGTGGATAGTATTTTGTGTTGTTTTATCCGTGCATTATTTACTACTGTTACGTTCATAGTGTGTGTATTCAATGAATTAAGTACAATGGATGAAGGATTTGAAAAAGGGCAATCGGAAAATCTACCTAAAATAGATGGGCATGCATTTAAATGATCGTTTAATTTTGCAAAACACAGCAAGCAAAAAAATCAAAATTGTCAACTTTTTGAATGATTGATCCTCTTTCTTAAAACTGTTTCTGTTGTGTTGTTGTTTAACCTTCTCTTTGTTAAAAATGATTGAGATCTAGAAATTACGTCTGACAGTTACTTGTTTGGCCCCAAAACTAAGAGAAATGAGCATTAAATATCTAAGAGAGGTTGTGAGAAGATTCTGTGTTTTTTTTCCTCATCAGGGGCCCTCGTTAGTCGGGGTATCATTGATACGGCGGTAGCTGCGCCCCTGGTGTACTAGTGGTATTTGGATTAAACATTTATTTATATAATCTTCTAGTGAAACGTACGGCGGCGGTACCGAGCGTTGTAATATGACGTCACAAGCGTCGGGTACCGGCCCGGTGGTCGCGCGCTCTATTCTGTAATTATCTCGGAAACTACTTGGCGTATCGAAAAAATCGTTTCAAATGTATTTTTTCAACAGAACATACGGAGAGTTAAAAGTCAAGATTAGTGAACATTCTTCATTTCACATGTCTGTGAGAAGTGTGGGACCACATTGAAAAATTATGATATTTCGTTATGTCGCGAATGCGCAGTTCAGTGTATTAAAAAAACATTTTGAAATGAAATTATACGAAATAAAAAAAATAGATAGTAACGGTAATTTGAGGTAGCTCTAGATACAAACGTTTTCAAGACAGTATAAGATATTTGTATCCAGGTTGAGCTTATCGGTCCGACAGAAGGCACAACCAATTATAATTATTTAGCGATGTAGTTGAATGAAACATGAACAGCCCACAGACACGTGACGTACACTCACTAGCGAGCGGGCGCCGGCGGCCCGAGCTTACTTACAATAAATTAATATTACAATATATCGGTATAATGTAGCACCAAATATTCTTAGTAGGCGTTCGAATTCACACCAGCACATCGAATGTGTTCCCTAAACATTGCTGAAATTATTTAATTGAACATTGCATTATACAAATAAACTGTATGCACTATTCCTTATCCCGTAGCTATGCAGTATAAAGTTTCGAGTATTTTTTGGTAACTTTTTGATGACACCTGTAGTGTGCACTCGAACGCCGTTAGATCTATATTTTGTAGGGTAGATGCGAATATAACCACAAATCAACATACATGTTAATTGTACGATTATACTATCATTTATATCGACTTGCAGGACAACCCTAACATACCTTTACACTAAATAAGTATTCAATGACATACTGACGAACAAAATAAAGACTATTTAAATGTAAAGTTTAAGATTAGACATTCTAAATGGATAATGTATGAGAGACTAGACAGAAAGCATTGCTAACGGTATGACGTCGCGCGTCGCTTACAACGTCGCCAGGCTGGCAGCAGACATGTCAGTGAACAGATACTTGTATACAGCATGCGGCGCCGGCCGCGGGACACCTGCGGAGCGAAAGCGAAATCTATACTAATAAATAAAATTGAAGCGTCGTTTTGTAATTTCAAAATAACAGCTTGGAGGCCAGACTGCTGTACAGGCTCGCTTAAATGGGCATTACAAATAGCATAGCCTAAGTGAATCTACGGTGTGATTGTGTTTTAAAATATTTGTTGGATTTTGTCATTTGGATTACAGATTTTGGATTAAAGAAACCCTAACCAAATACAGACGCGCCCCCCGCGAACGTAATATGGCAGGACAAATATATAGTACGAAGGTGTTCAACTTTACAATAATCTACCGGCAGATTTCAGGAACACATCTTCTTTAAACTTATTTAAAGCTAAACTCAAGCAGTACGTCACTAACAACACAAAACTATTAAGTTAACAATATAAGCTAGTCTTTCAAACAATGAATGTCGACATCGTACCTCCCTACATTAAGAAAACAAAACTGTTAACTACTGGACTACACTTTACTTTAGCTATGTAATTATTCGATAAGTGAACAATGTATGTTCTTTTAGAATAAATAAAGAATCTTTAAACCCAAGGTATATTTTTATAATAATTTCACGAGAACAAAGGTCGCAGTTAGTCAGTTATAATTTGTAAAGCTCCAGAAACAAAATCATTTCTGTTGCCGTGTTGTCGTTACATGTAAACGCCAATACGTACGTAAGTACTAGTGTAGGTACCTGCGCGCGCGCCGCTCAGTGGTGGAAGGGCGCCAGCGAGTACAGCGAGGGTCACCGCCGCGCCTCCGCCACGTACACCGACACCGTGGAGTCCTTCGAGCCCACGCCCAGCGCGCACCTGCAGACGGACAGGTAGTACTAGTGTAGGTACCTGCGCGCGCGCCGCTCAGTGGTGGAAGGGCGCCAGCGAGTACAGCGAGGGTCACCGCCGCGCCTCCGCCACGTACACCGACACCGTGGAGTCCTTCGAGCCCACGCCCAGCGCGCACCTGCAGACGGACAGGTAGTACTAGTGTAGGTACCTGCGCGCGCGCCGCTCAGTGGTGGAAGGGCGCCAGCGAGTACAGCGAGGGTCACCGCCGCGCCTCCGCCACGTACACCGACACCGTGGAGTCCTTCGAGCCCACGCCCAGCGCGCACCTGCAGACGGACAGGTAGTACTAGTGTAGGTACCTGCGCGCGCGCCGCTCAGTGGTGGAAGGGCGCCAGCGAGTACAGCGAGGGTCACCGCCGCGCCTCCGCCACGTACACCGACACCGTGGAGTCCTTCGAGCCCACGCCCAGCGCGCACCTGCAGACGGACAGGTAGTACTAGTGTAGGTACCTGCGCGCGCGCCGCTCAGTGGTGGAAGGGCGCCAGCGAGTACAGCGAGGGTCACCGCCGCGCCTCCGCCACGTACACCGACACCGTGGAGTCCTTCGAGCCCACGCCCAGCGCGCACCTGCAGACGGACAGGTAGTACTAGTGTAGGTACCTGCGCGCGCGCCGCTCAGTGGTGGAAGGGCGCCAGCGAGTACAGCGAGGGTCACCGCCGCGCCTCCGCCACGTACACCGACACCGTGGAGTCCTTCGAGCCCACGCCCAGCGCGCACCTGCAGACGGACAGGTAGTACTAGTGTAGGTACCTGCGCGCGCGCCGCTCAGTGGTGGAAGGGCGCCAGCGAGTACAGCGAGGGTCACCGCCGCGCCTCCGCCACGTACACCGACACCGTGGAGTCCTTCGAGCCCACGCCCAGCGCGCACCTGCAGACGGACAGGTAGTACTAGTGTAGGTACCTGCGCGCGCGCCGCTCAGTGGTGGAAGGGCGCCAGCGAGTACAGCGAGGGTCACCGCCGCGCCTCCGCCACGTACACCGACACCGTGGAGTCCTTCGAGCCCACGCCCAGCGCGCACCTGCAGACGGACAGGTAGTACTAGTGTAGGTACCTGCGCGCGCGCCGCTCAGTGGTGGAAGGGCGCCAGCGAGTACAGCGAGGGTCACCGCCGCGCCTCCGCCACGTACACCGACACCGTGGAGTCCTTCGAGCCCACGCCCAGCGCGCACCTGCAGACGGACAGGTAGTACTAGTGTAGGTACCTGCGCGCGCGCCGCTCAGTGGTGGAAGGGCGCCAGCGAGTACAGCGAGGGTCACCGCCGCGCCTCCGCCACGTACACCGACACCGTGGAGTCCTTCGAGCCCACGCCCAGCGCGCACCTGCAGACGGACAGGTAGTACTAGTGTAGGTACCTGCGCGCGCGCCGCTCAGTGGTGGAAGGGCGCCAGCGAGTACAGCGAGGGTCACCGCCGCGCCTCCGCCACGTACACCGACACCGTGGAGTCCTTCGAGCCCACGCCCAGCGCGCACCTGCAGACGGACAGGTAGTACTAGTGTAGGTACCTGCGCGCGCGCCGCTCAGTGGTGGAAGGGCGCCAGCGAGTACAGCGAGGGTCACCGCCGCGCCTCCGCCACGTACACCGACACCGTGGAGTCCTTCGAGCCCACGCCCAGCGCGCACCTGCAGACGGACAGGTAGTACTAGTGTAGGTACCTGCGCGCGCGCCGCTCAGTGGTGGAAGGGCGCCAGCGAGTACAGCGAGGGTCACCGCCGCGCCTCCGCCACGTACACCGACACCGTGGAGTCCTTCGAGCCCACGCCCAGCGCGCACCTGCAGACGGACAGGTAGTACTAGTGTAGGTACCTGCGCGCGCGCCGCTCAGTGGTGGAAGGGCGCCAGCGAGTACAGCGAGGGTCACCGCCGCGCCTCCGCCACGTACACCGACACCGTGGAGTCCTTCGAGCCCACGCCCAGCGCGCACCTGCAGACGGACAGGTAGTACTAGTGTAGGTACCTGCGCGCGCGCCGCTCAGTGGTGGAAGGGCGCCAGCGAGTACAGCGAGGGTCACCGCCGCGCCTCCGCCACGTACACCGACACCGTGGAGTCCTTCGAGCCCACGCCCAGCGCGCACCTGCAGACGGACAGGTAGTACTAGTGTAGGTACCTGCGCGCGCGCCGCTCAGTGGTGGAAGGGCGCCAGCGAGTACAGCGAGGGTCACCGCCGCGCCTCCGCCACGTACACCGACACCGTGGAGTCCTTCGAGCCCACGCCCAGCGCGCACCTGCAGACGGACAGGTAGTACTAGTGTAGGTACCTGCGCGCGCGCCGCTCAGTGGTGGAAGGGCGCCAGCGAGTACAGCGAGGGTCACCGCCGCGCCTCCGCCACGTACACCGACACCGTGGAGTCCTTCGAGCCCACGCCCAGCGCGCACCTGCAGACGGACAGGTAGTACTAGTGTAGGTACCTGCGCGCGCGCCGCTCAGTGGTGGAAGGGCGCCAGCGAGTACAGCGAGGGTCACCGCCGCGCCTCCGCCACGTACACCGACACCGTGGAGTCCTTCGAGCCCACGCCCAGCGCGCACCTGCAGACGGACAGGTAGTACTAGTGTAGGTACCTGCGCGCGCGCCGCTCAGTGGTGGAAGGGCGCCAGCGAGTACAGCGAGGGTCACCGCCGCGCCTCCGCCACGTACACCGACACCGTGGAGTCCTTCGAGCCCACGCCCAGCGCGCACCTGCAGACGGACAGGTAGTACTAGTGTAGGTACCTGCGCGCGCGCCGCTCAGTGGTGGAAGGGCGCCAGCGAGTACAGCGAGGGTCACCGCCGCGCCTCCGCCACGTACACCGACACCGTGGAGTCCTTCGAGCCCACGCCCAGCGCGCACCTGCAGACGGACAGGTAGTACTAGTGTAGGTACCTGCGCGCGCGCCGCTCAGTGGTGGAAGGGCGCCAGCGAGTACAGCGAGGGTCACCGCCGCGCCTCCGCCACGTACACCGACACCGTGGAGTCCTTCGAGCCCACGCCCAGCGCGCACCTGCAGACGGACAGGTAGTACTAGTGTAGGTACCTGCGCGCGCGCCGCTCAGTGGTGGAAGGGCGCCAGCGAGTACAGCGAGGGTCACCGCCGCGCCTCCGCCACGTACACCGACACCGTGGAGTCCTTCGAGCCCACGCCCAGCGCGCACCTGCAGACGGACAGGTAGTACTAGTGTAGGTACCTGCGCGCGCGCCGCTCAGTGGTGGAAGGGCGCCAGCGAGTACAGCGAGGGTCACCGCCGCGCCTCCGCCACGTACACCGACACCGTGGAGTCCTTCGAGCCCACGCCCAGCGCGCACCTGCAGACGGACAGGTAGTACTAGTGTAGGTACCTGCGCGCGCGCCGCTCAGTGGTGGAAGGGCGCCAGCGAGTACAGCGAGGGTCACCGCCGCGCCTCCGCCACGTACACCGACACCGTGGAGTCCTTCGAGCCCACGCCCAGCGCGCACCTGCAGACGGACAGGTAGTACTAGTGTAGGTACCTGCGCGCGCGCCGCTCAGTGGTGGAAGGGCGCCAGCGAGTACAGCGAGGGTCACCGCCGCGCCTCCGCCACGTACACCGACACCGTGGAGTCCTTCGAGCCCACGCCCAGCGCGCACCTGCAGACGGACAGGTAGTACTAGTGTAGGTACCTGCGCGCGCGCCGCTCAGTGGTGGAAGGGCGCCAGCGAGTACAGCGAGGGTCACCGCCGCGCCTCCGCCACGTACACCGACACCGTGGAGTCCTTCGAGCCCACGCCCAGCGCGCACCTGCAGACGGACAGGTAGTACTAGTGTAGGTACCTGCGCGCGCGCCGCTCAGTGGTGGAAGGGCGCCAGCGAGTACAGCGAGGGTCACCGCCGCGCCTCCGCCACGTACACCGACACCGTGGAGTCCTTCGAGCCCACGCCCAGCGCGCACCTGCAGACGGACAGGTAGTACTAGTGTAGGTACCTGCGCGCGCGCCGCTCAGTGGTGGAAGGGCGCCAGCGAGTACAGCGAGGGTCACCGCCGCGCCTCCGCCACGTACACCGACACCGTGGAGTCCTTCGAGCCCACGCCCAGCGCGCACCTGCAGACGGACAGGTAGTACTAGTGTAGGTACCTGCGCGCGCGCCGCTCAGTGGTGGAAGGGCGCCAGCGAGTACAGCGAGGGTCACCGCCGCGCCTCCGCCACGTACACCGACACCGTGGAGTCCTTCGAGCCCACGCCCAGCGCGCACCTGCAGACGGACAGGTAGTACTAGTGTAGGTACCTGCGCGCGCGCCGCTCAGTGGTGGAAGGGCGCCAGCGAGTACAGCGAGGGTCACCGCCGCGCCTCCGCCACGTACACCGACACCGTGGAGTCCTTCGAGCCCACGCCCAGCGCGCACCTGCAGACGGACAGGTAGTACTAGTGTAGGTACCTGCGCGCGCGCCGCTCAGTGGTGGAAGGGCGCCAGCGAGTACAGCGAGGGTCACCGCCGCGCCTCCGCCACGTACACCGACACCGTGGAGTCCTTCGAGCCCACGCCCAGCGCGCACCTGCAGACGGACAGGTAGTACTAGTGTAGGTACCTGCGCGCGCGCCGCTCAGTGGTGGAAGGGCGCCAGCGAGTACAGCGAGGGTCACCGCCGCGCCTCCGCCACGTACACCGACACCGTGGAGTCCTTCGAGCCCACGCCCAGCGCGCACCTGCAGACGGACAGGTAGTACTAGTGTAGGTACCTGCGCGCGCGCCGCTCAGTGGTGGAAGGGCGCCAGCGAGTACAGCGAGGGTCACCGCCGCGCCTCCGCCACGTACACCGACACCGTGGAGTCCTTCGAGCCCACGCCCAGCGCGCACCTGCAGACGGACAGGTAGTACTAGTGTAGGTACCTGCGCGCGCGCCGCTCAGTGGTGGAAGGGCGCCAGCGAGTACAGCGAGGGTCACCGCCGCGCCTCCGCCACGTACACCGACACCGTGGAGTCCTTCGAGCCCACGCCCAGCGCGCACCTGCACACGGACAGATAGCCAATACCCACACACTACAACTTTATGACACCTAATTTTAATCTGCATAAAACGTACACTATGCAGGCAAGCATATTTATTAAAACTTTATGTACAAAGGCGGACTTAATGCCTTGGGCATTTTCTACCAGTCTACTCTAAGGTAGCCTGGTAGAAAATGCCCAAGGCATAGATAGATAAAGAAAAACAACAAATGAATTGTGGGACGAGTCTGCCAACTTCTTATGTAAGTGTTCGCGAGCTTTTACTTTAAACGTGAAACGACTTCAGAGGGAGTGCATTCCAAAGGAAAACATATTATAAGTTGGGAGGATTACATTGATAACAAAATGCTTGGCTCGCTGGTCCTGCTGCACAACTATACGGTAAACTTATTGGTTCGCATGTGAAGTTACTTCTCGTTGCTCCTCGTTGATGTTGGACTGCCTCGTTAGTCTAGTGGTCACAATGGCGACTGCTGAGTATGACATTCTGGGTTCGCTTCCCGGGTTGGATTTAGTGTTATAAACATACATACACACCATACAGGTCAAACAGATAACCCTCCTTTTGAGATACGCCGCCAGGTAAAAATACACCAAAATTATAGTAGTATTAGGTGATTTTTTATGTTGATGGAAAAAGATCTAGTTCCCAAGAAATTCTCTTAACGACTCTTAGCGACGGAGTACCTGAGCGGATGGAAGGTGAGGCAGGAGACGGGCCCGATGCGCGCGCCCATGAAGCCCTCGTGGAACTTGATGGTGTTCAGCGCGGTGCCCTTCAGGTCGTAGATGCTGATGCTCTGGTTCACGGACCCGCTGCCAGGTGAACGTTTCATTAATAACGTAACATGTACAAGGTCAAAATTAACTAGCTAACGGAACTCGGCTGGGTCACGGTATTCAAACACGACAAAAATATTGATTGGTTTTTGAGGTCAAAATCCGCACATAATGTAGTAACGTGGATTATTAGTTGAAAATAGCTGTTATTTATTGTGTATGTTTGGGATTGATAAACTCGTACTTCAAGTAAGTGAATTATTTGGAGTTAATAACCCCAAAAAAATCATTAAATATTTCTTTATGGTTTATCGTAGGTAGATATCGATATCGTAATCCAGCACGCGTCAGAAGCATCCGAGCGTCGCGTCGCTAGTAGCGTGTGAGCACGAGGGTACCAGGCGATGAGGTTGCAGAGCGGGTGCACGTCGATGGCGGCGAGGGGCGCGGGCGCCTGCACGGTCTCCAGCACGGCCATCTTGCGCGTGTCGTAGATGCGGACCTCGCCGTTCATGCTGCAAGGGAGGGTGGAGGTCAGTTAGCTAATCGTTTACACTGCTTTCGCAGTTATTTCACTTCTGATAGTTTCAACATAGTAAAGAAAGAAAAAAATTAGTTCCGATGACAATAGTATTTATCCGATCTCTTCGCTCGCTGTCCCCAGACTCAGCTCGCTGCCGTCCCCTGAAACACACCGCCCGGGGCCATGCCGCCCCTTTCCACGCTACGCCACAGCCCAACAGTAAACTTACCGAAATAAATATCACTGTGATTTTGACAGTGGCGCAAAATTATAAGTTACGTAACTTCGATTGACCTGTACCTAGTAGAGTTTAAGGGCACTGACATGTAGATTAGAATTACAATTAGATAAGAATAGAAGTGCGCGGGGCCCGCTCGTCCCGTCGTGTGGCAGGGTTACTTACCAGCCGGTGAGCATGATGTCCTGGTCGGGGCGGTGTGCGGCCTGCAGCACGGGCGCGTGGTGCGCGTGCAGGCGCCACAGCGAGGCGCGCGGGGCCCGCTCGTCCCGTCGTGTGGCAGGGTTACTTACCAGCCGGTGAGCATGATGTCCTGGTCGGGGCGGTGTGCGGCCTGCAGCACGGGCGCGTGGTGCGCGTGCAGGCGCCACAGCGAGGCGCGCGGGGCCCGCTCGTCCCGTCGTGTGGCAGGGTTACTTACCAGCCGGTGAGCATGATGTCCTGGTCGGGGCGGTGTGCGGCCTGCAGCACGGGCGCGTGGTGCGCGTGCAGGCGCCACAGCGAGGCGCGCGGGGCCCGCTCGTCCCGTCGTGTGGCAGGGTTACTTACCAGCCGGTGAGCATGATGTCCTGGTCGGGGCGGTGTGCGGCCTGCAGCACGGGCGCGTGGTGCGCGTGCAGGCGCCACAGCGAGGCGCGCGGGGCCCGCTCGTCCCGTCGTGTGGCAGGGTTACTTACCAGCCGGTGAGCATGATGTCCTGGTCGGGGCGGTGTGCGGCCTGCAGCACGGGCGCGTGGTGCGCGTGCAGGCGCCACAGCGAGGCGCGCGGGGCCCGCTCGTCCCGTCGTGTGGCAGGGTTACTTACCAGCCGGTGAGCATGATGTCCTGGTCGGGGCGGTGTGCGGCCTGCAGCACGGGCGCGTGGTGCGCGTGCAGGCGCCACAGCGAGGCGCGCGGGGCCCGCTCGTCCCGTCGTGTGGCAGGGTTACTTACCAGCCGGTGAGCATGATGTCCTGGTCGGGGCGGTGTGCGGCCTGCAGCACGGGCGCGTGGTGCGCGTGCAGGCGCCACAGCGAGGCGCGCGGGGCCCGCTCGTCCCGTCGTGTGGCAGGGTTACTTACCAGCCGGTGAGCATGATGTCCTGGTCGGGGCGGTGTGCGGCCTGCAGCACGGGCGCGTGGTGCGCGTGCAGGCGCCACAGCGAGGCGCGCGGGGCCCGCTCGTCCCGTCGTGTGGCAGGGTTACTTACCAGCCGGTGAGCATGATATCCTGGTCGGGGCGGTGTGCGGCCTGCAGCACGGGCGCGTGGTGCGCGTGCAGGCGCCACAGCGAGGCGCGCGGGGCCCGCTCGTCCCGTCGTGTGGCAGGGTTACTTACCAGCCGGTGAGCATGATGTCCTGGTCGGGGCGGTGTGCGGCCTGCAGCACGGGCGCGTGGTGCGCGTGCAGGCGCCACAGCGAGGCGCGCGGGGCCCGCTCGTCCCGTCGTGTGGCAGGGTTACTTACCAGCCGGTGAGCATGATGTCCTGGTCGGGGCGGTGTGCGGCCTGCAGCACGGGCGCGTGGTGCGCGTGCAGGCGCCACAGCGAGGCGCGCGGGGCCCGCTCGTCCCGTCGTGTGGCAGGGTTACTTACCAGCCGGTGAGCATGATGTCCTGGTCGGGGCGGTGTGCGGCCTGCAGCACGGGCGCGTGGTGCGCGTGCAGGCGCCACAGCGAGGCGCGCGGGGCCCGCTCGTCCCGTCGTGTGGCAGGGTTACTTACCAGCCGGTGAGCATGATGTCCTGGTCGGGGCGGTGTGCGGCCTGCAGCACGGGCGCGTGGTGCGCGTGCAGGCGCCACAGCGAGGCGCGCGGGGCCCGCTCGTCCCGTCGTGTGGCAGGGTTACTTACCAGCCGGTGAGCATGATGTCCTGGTCGGGGCGGTGTGCGGCCTGCAGCACGGGCGCGTGGTGCGCGTGCAGGCGCCACAGCGAGGCGCGCGGGGCCCGCTCGTCCCGTCGTGTGGCAGGGTTACTTACCAGCCGGTGAGCATGATGTCCTGGTCGGGGCGGTGTGCGGCCTGCAGCACGGGCGCGTGGTGCGCGTGCAGGCGCCACAGCGAGGCGCGCGGGGCCCGCTCGTCCCGTCGTGTGGCAGGGTTACTTACCAGCCGGTGAGCATGATGTCCTGGTCGGGGCGGTGTGCGGCCTGCAGCACGGGCGCGTGGTGCGCGTGCAGGCGCCACAGCGAGGCGCGCGGGGCCCGCTCGTCCCGTCGTGTGGCAGGGTTACTTACCAGCCGGTGAGCATGATGTCCTGGTCGGGGCGGTGTGCGGCCTGCAGCACGGGCGCGTGGTGCGCGTGCAGGCGCCACAGCGAGGCGCGCGGGGCCCGCTCGTCCCGTCGTGTGGCAGGGTTACTTACCAGCCGGTGAGCATGATGTCCTGGTCGGGGCGGTGTGCGGCCTGCAGCACGGGCGCGTGGTGCGCGTGCAGGCGCCACAGCGAGGCGCGCGGGGCCCGCTCGTCCCGTCGTGTGGCAGGGTTACTTACCAGCCGGTGAGCATGATGTCCTGGTCGGGGCGGTGTGCGGCCTGCAGCACGGGCGCGTGGTGCGCGTGCAGGCGCCACAGCGAGGCGCGCGGGGCCCGCTCGTCCCAGGCGCGCACGCTGCCGTCCCCGAACCCGCACAGCAGCAGCGCCGAGCCGTCGCCCGCGCCGCCGTCGGCGTCGCCAGCGCCGCGCCACAGAGACGTCGCCGCCGCCTCGCATTCTGGATAAGTACAGTGTTGTTCATAATCATAATTAATCAGGCGCGCGCCAGGCGGCAAGTCTGGGGTGCGATAAATCGTGCGATCCTCGAGTATCTCGTCTATAAAACATTAGAAATATTTTCAAGTGGACGTGGACGGCCAAATCCGAAACTATAATGAATAACGAAAATACTCAAAGGAGTCTCGAGCCCGATTTTGACGATAATCAGAACTGCAACATCGGATTTTTTTAAAATCTATTTTTCAGGAATCGAACCCATTAATTTCGGAAAAAAACGAAAAAAAAAACTGTATACTTATTACACCATTCGATAGTGTGACATACGGCAAACTAAAGGAAAGAGTCAATTTTTAGTGTAGGACGCTATGATCATTAGGTGTTAAAAGTTTTATATTGTAAATAAGTTAATTTTAGGACCGCGCTATCGTATTAGGTACATACCTGTAATGAAGTTGTAAGGGAGATTATAATAAATATGTATATAAATAAATAAATAAACATTCTTTAAGAATTGAAATATAATTAAACTACCTTTCTTGACTAATGATGATAATAGAGGGGCAGCGAATGTCTGGCATGCCCCGGCCAGCAAAAACCCACGTTATGCCACTGATTAGAAATCATGGTTGTAGAAAAAAAAAATAGTTGAAAACAAACTCGACAATGACAAAAAAGAAAACTAAAAAACTACATCTTGGTGTCATTTTCGGATAAACGGAGTCATCATTGTTAAATGTGACATATGTTACAGATACGTGTGACTATAAGATTTGACTCGTCGCGGTTCAGATAGCACCAATTTTTCGAGCTCGCTTCGTTTGTTTTTCAATGAAAATTTGTCTTCTCGCGGTCCAGAAAGCTCCTTGTATTGATGCCTGCTATTTATAAATATAGATTTTATAACTGGCTAATATAATAAAAGTTGTATTAATGGCAAATATTGTATCTCGGAAATTATGACGCTATAAAAGATTTTGTTTTTTACAAAAGTTGAGTACATTGATATCAGCTATTGATTAATACAGGTTTTATGCATGGCAAGGCAGGCCAAAGAAATTTAAACCCCTTTGACATCCTAATGTGACCAAACTAAAGATCCTCTCTGCCAAGTTCAGACAGTTCCATTACATACAGTGTACGGTCTCATCGCCGTACATTTTTCTGCTTACTCGGTAACCTACTTTAGGCCAACGATGCGCGTCATAATTAAGCATAATAAAACGACATGACTAACGAATTAAAATATAGTGAACTTATAACTGGGTAGCTATCAACAACGGAGAGAAATAATCGCCTTCTACTTTAGTACTGTATCTTACTCTTAACTTAAATAAACTTAACTTCCGACGTCCGTACAGTCCGACATATGAACCACTTCTCACGATATCACCGAATAAAGTAATATTTTCTTTTAAGATCGGTTAGTGTTAGATACTTAGTGTATCTCAGTGGAACGTGTTTCTCTATTAAACTCTCTATCTAACTAAACTTCACCTTCACGACAAATCGGTGTACGGAGTTAACTACTACCGCCCGTACATAGAGATTTCCCTCCGTGGCTCGACAAGCACGTAAAGCCGTCAGTGGCGGCACAGAGAGGTGTACCCACCGGTGTCGATGTCGGTGAGCAGCAGCTCGCTGTCGGCGTCCCACAGGCGCACGCGCGCGGCGCGGCCGGCCAGCGCCAGCGAGCGGCGCGCGCCGCAGTAGCGCAGCAGCGTGGGCGGCGGCGTGGGCGCGTAGCGGGCCGCGCCACCCACTGCCACACGGAACACCCAACCATTTATGCCGACCGACAAACAGGTTTCCAGTCACAGGTATATTTAAATCCACAACCACAATGTCTTCTTGTGATAATACGTTACGTTGTTCCACAACAGTTCGAATCAAGCAAAAAAAATGGTGGCGGAAGCTTTAGCTGCTTAGATCTTCAATAACAAAAAATATTTAAAAAGCAAACCTCCTATTTTTTTAATTTGCCTTTAAAAGTAAAAACGAGTAACTTTTTAAGGAAAACTAGCAAAAGCAAAAGGAAATCTAAATACATGTATATTATTTAAATGTGGATGTGAAGAGTTTGTGATGTCTACAAAGGTGGAGCAACAATTTTTGTTTATTATTTCCGGAAAGTTGCATTTTGTCATCAGGAACACAATAATAAAACTAAATGAGCCTACTTTTAGCCCTCTACCACCGTTCAAAGTATTCGCTTGTCTAAAGAGTGGAGAAAAAAATTGTATGTGTATATTGCCTAGATAATATCTACCTAACTAAATAGGAACACAATATACAGGTAGACTTAATTAAAATCTATCGAAACTCAACAACACCAACTACAAACATACATGATCAGATAGAGAGATGTTGGTTTGTTCAACTTAACATTTTAGCAAATTTCAGCGCTCATAACATGGTATTGTTTTAAAATTTCGATGTTTCGATTTTACTGATAAATACAATACAATATGCGCCATCGCGTCACATCAGGCCAGTTGCGGACAAACTCAAGCCTATTTTGAATTTTAAAAGAAACTTACGACTATTATAAATGCCAAAGTTTGAATGATGTTTGTTACTCAATCACGGCTGAACGGATCTGAATGAAGTTTGCAGAGGGATAGAGTATAGTCTGATTTTTTTTATCCCGGTAGTATGATCCCGTGGGACTGAACTCCACTATACAGGGTTAGTTTTCAATGACCAGCCAAATTCTAAGATATGATGCAGTACATCATTCTGAGCCCGGCCATATAGAAAAGTTTCATCAAAATGTCATAAAAAAAACAGCTGTTTCCTAAAAAAGTGCAATACCTACACGGTCAAAATGTATGGAACAGCTGATTTTTTTGTGACATTTTGATAAAACTTTTCTATATGGCCGGGCTCAGAATGATGTACTGCATCATATCTTAGAATTTGGCTGGTCATTGAAAACTAACCCTGGATATATGCGCCAAACTCGTGGCTCAGTTCTGGGCCGACACAATTTAGATTGCCATCGACACGAAGAAGAAATCTTTAAACGGCGGTAGGGGCTAAAAGTAAGTTCGAATATTTTATTTTCGTGTTACTCTGCGAGATCCGTTGGATTAAAAAAATCCTTCCATACTTTGAGGCTCCACCCTAATGTCCAACCTTGCACTAACAACAGTAATACCTACAGGCGCGAGGTGTTCACATACAGCGATAATTGCGGTGAAGTTATAGTTCTTAAAATTTAACTTGATTAAAATGACAGCTGGCAGGATGTACATAATTAAGCCGATAAAATTATGTTATTATAGTTTAATTTAATTGATTCTAATTAAAACCCATATTTAGATAGCGTAAGGTGACTGCATAAATATGCATTTGTAATTATTTATTTCGATTTGACCAAAGCTACTAGTCCCTTTAGTTTGGCAGCACACGGAATGAAATGAGCAGTGATCGGAATAGTTATAGTGCATATTGACATGCCACAAGAATGCCTACTTATATTCCGGGATTATAAACGACAATAAATCGTCATCGCTACATTGCGGTATAGTGCTTTCACAGTTATTTTATCTCTGACTACAAACGCGTAGCGATCTTTATTCTCGCTCCACGAAGGTTGCTTCTGGGTTGCTCCCAGTGACGAGTCTGTCGAAAGTTCAATTATCTTTATTCACGTCTCAATGAGGCTGCTGTTGGGTTGCTGTTGTCAGAGGTAAAATAACTCTGCATGGACTGTGTGTAGGTAGTATCCGATGTGAGTATGAGTGTATGAGTGAGACGCCACGAGCAGTACTCACGGTTGGCGTCCTGCTTGCTCTTGGTGTTGGCCTGCTTGTCCTCGGCCGACGCGAACTGCTCCGACACCAGCTGCGCTAGACCTGACACCCAACGGCAACACAGTCACTATCGGCACGCAACCGGCCCACTGTACACGCTCCAGCACTGATTCTGTGTGCGCCGACCGAACTTACTACTGATCTTTATGTGACAGCTGCTGGTAACTTCATTGCAATTACATCTTTTTTTATGAAGAGATTTGTGTGAGATGCATATATATCGATACTTGACAGACAGACCATAATCACATTAATTATGTGCTTACAATGAGCTTTTGTCCTGTTCTTTTTAAGTATTTTAACGAAACGTTTCAAATGTCGCGTGACAACACGCCACCATAATAAACTAGCCAGATACTCGTAAATATAAACTTTTTCGGCGTCTGTTATCAAAAGATAGTAACATGTAGATATCAGATCAGTCGGTGTGCCACAGAATCAGAGCTAACACTGCTCTACTGTGTGGAGCCTTGCATGTTGAGATCATCTAAATAAGAAACTACAACCAAAGACCGTTTGTCCAACGATCGCTAATGTTTGTTAAATAAATGATGTTTTGAATGAAATGGCCATGCAGTAATGGAGTCGAGTTGGTTTAGTCACACGAATGACATGAACTTGTTAGTTACATTTGTAACAGAGTGTTGTATGAACCAAATAACAATGTTGTGTGCGCCGACATCACGGACAGTCACAACACCTCCACCCAGCATTGTGCACTGTGCATCAGAACCAACAGTACAAATGTCTATGAATTGTTGAATTTTCTTGACATTTTTTTTTAGATTAGTTAGTAAACGTTCTCTGAATAGTTGTGTTTTTAGGAGACAGTTGCCGAAGGCACCTGCCACAGTGTCGCCGCCGCGCGAAAAAGAAGCGACTAGCTATCGACTCTCTTTTTGTTCAAGAGACGTAAAAAGATTGCGGCGGTGTGTCAGGACGGGTAGTCAGGTGGTCGGGTAGTGGGGTACGTACTGTAGACGGCCTGCGCGGGCGGCGGGCGGTAGTCGGCCGCGGGCCGCACGTCCAGCGCGCGCCAGGCCGACAGCAGCGCGGGCTCGCAGCTGCTGCCCTCGGGCCGGTAGATGGCCAGGTTGCCGCAGTGCGACACCACGGCCAGCAGCGCGTGCGCCTGCGCGTTGACGTAGGCCAGCGCCGTGATGCGGCCCCAGGCGCGGCGCCACGAGCCCACGCACAGCTTGGCCGCCGTGCCCCAG
Source organism: Eurois occulta (assembly GCA_950022335.1). NCBI lineage: Eukaryota > Metazoa > Arthropoda > Insecta > Lepidoptera > Noctuidae > Eurois > Eurois occulta. The sequence continues at coordinate 21,091,383 of OX465485.1, read as the reverse complement.
TCCCAGATCCTACGACACGCCATTCGAACATCCCGCATAAACATATTTCACTCAGAAACGCTACTTTTTGAACATCAAAAAACGCTCAAAACACCCGCCCTTCGCCTCTTTCCAAAAGTTATAAAAAAACAATTTAAAAGAGCGCTTATCCTACTCTACACAAAATCATAATCCTTTATTTGCTATCAGTATTGGTATTAATTGGTCTTATAGTCAGTATTTAAAATCCATACCTTACCTGCCAAGGAAGGGTTGTTTGTACCGCGTATCTTGTATGCATGTAATATTCTTTACCTCATATCTTCCAAATCGGTTCACAGATTTATTTAATTAACATATCGTTAGATTCGTCTTGGTAACTAAACTGTTCTTAGATACGTAACGTGAAAAAAACCCAACATGACGACTGAGACGCTATAATTTAAAGTAAAAAAATAATTTTTTTTTCGGTATTGCAATATAGATATCAAATTAAAGGGCTCATCATGAGGATTTGAAGTGGTATATCATGACCATATTTTAATTTAAATAATAGTAACTAAAAAATGTAAAATAAAAAAAATCCGACTGCGTAAAAAATAACTAATAATATAAAATCTATATATATAAAAATGAAACCCGTTTTCCTTGGTCACGGCATCACGCGTGAATGGCTGGACCGATTTCACTAATTCTTTTTTTGTTGTATTTGTTATTATTAGGAGAAGGTTCTTAAGGAAAAAAATATTAAGAAAATCTCTCAGAAATATTGAAAAATATACATTTAATTTTGCATATTTAAAAAAACGCGCGTAACGAATGTCAATGTCATTCACAGCCATAGACTATATTGAAAGAGCATTGTTTGTTCAGAAACGTGGTTACTTAATTAAATTTGAGCATCATTTGTTCGGAAACGTGATTACTTAATTAAATTCTAATTAATTTTTGAAAATAACTTGCCACGGAATAGTTATGTATAGATAAATATTATTAAATGTTCCGATTTTATGACGTTACTAAGGTAAAATATAGGTAGGCGCACCTAAGTGTGGTCTGAGTATATGAGTTTGATTTCAGAACGCATTATACAAACTTCGCATAACCTATTTAGTAATCTGTGGTAGTACATTGGCTTTACTAGAAAATCCATGTTTTTCACATGGCCAATTATATGTCGCCTGTTCCCGTGTCGGAAAACCATCAACATTATTTATTTACGCGCCAGAACATAAAACTAAAAATATAGTTTATCAAAAAGCATTAGAGTAGAGAGAAGCAGTGAAGGGTACAGAGACTATTAGTTGCTTTCTAAAACGCGCGTGGTATTGAGCTCAGTGTTTACTTAAAAATGCCAAGTTGTTCAATAGCGATTTGTAAAAATATTAGTGGAATTATTGAATCCTATGGAATAAACACTATTATGAAAATGTATATTTTGTTTTTTATTTAATTAAATTAGTAAGGTCCTTTTCAGGTAGGTATAGCGAGACCAGGGAATTATGGATTCATTTTTATATGGAGGATATTATAGATTCCAGTTCAAATTGAATAGGTACTCATACCTAAGATAGGTCAGCTATACAATATAAAGTAGTGCATCATTGCTACGCTAAGGCGGTACGAAGTTCGCCGGGTCAGCTAGTAAAATAATAAATTCTAATACGGAACATTCCGTATTAGAATTTATTATTTTATTTTAAACTAGCTGTGCCCGGCATGCGTTGCAATGCACCTTTTCCTACCCTAACTACCTACCTATCTACACTACCCTACTTTACCTACCAACCTACCCTACCCTACCTACCATAGCGTTCCGTCTGCATTTAAGCCTCTTTAAACTTTTCCGCTACAAACCTCAAAGCCATTGTCTTCTTTGTGGTTGTATAGTTTGAAGGATTGATTCCTGCAGCAAAAATCCAAGAGATGGTTTGATAGAAGATATTGCTCCAAAAAGAGAATGCTCATGGAAGTATGGAATCCCGTACCATGCTGCATCAAAATCAAACCTTGTTTTTTATAGACTACACTGATCGTATTAACTCCTACAAAAATTATTTTTGAAAAAAAAACCCGCGTTTCAGAGTTATTTTATAAAATCGAAACTAACCTAAAAAGTAGGTCTATTTTTTCGACGCTACCAACGACGTATTTTAACACACATACATTACATTATTGCTCTAAAAACAGCGTAATACACTAATATTAGTAAGAATTACGAGTTAAAGTAACATCCACAGTATGCTTGACTGAAACTCGATTTTATTTTAGACCTTTACATTGCCAATAGTCAGTCAGTACAGTACAAATGTCAGATGCCACAGATAAGATAACTATAAACCATAGAGTATAGTAAGTGCTATAAACTAGTCGGGATTTAGGGATGTAATCGATAAATCAAAATCTTTAGGCTGAGAAAATCTATTTTGTTGCAAATAGCAATAAACCAAACTAAATCGATTTGGTGTACTGATCTTACTTAATTGTAATTAATTTTAGAGTCCGCTCGACAGACAAGGGTTTGTTCAATTGAAACGGAACGTCATTTATATTCAGTTGAAACGGAACGTCATATAAAGGGAGTAAAACAATATTCGTACTTTTAAACTCGAAAAGTATATTTCCAGTTCAAAAATCAAATCCCCGACGCGTAATGCCGTAAAAAAATATGAAACTAATTACTATAATATTTTGGTTTTGAGGCGCGAGACTTTTTGGTACCAACTTTAGTCATTGTCCTTTTACTGTCTGAACCAATTTTAATTCGAAGTAAACGAATAGATTTTATTGTTGAATCGCTTTTAAACCGTTACTATGTTATTTTAATTTACTGGTACGTATTGACTATTGAATTTTCTAATCGTAAATCCCTTCCATCTTATTTCTGTCCCTCATCCTGATAATTCTGTCCTTTGAAACTGTGTTAGTAAAACCGATTTTTTAATTTTTTTGTAGGTTGAATAATCTGTTAAAAAGGGTCGAATTTATTAAGGGCGTTCCCTTTATCTTATAACTTATTCCCCTTCTGGCTGGCTGAGTTCTGTTTGATAACTGCAGTGTGGCCTCTTGCGAGTGAGGTTTCTGATTTGGTCGACGACGGCGGAGTTTTGTTGCGTGTTCTGCTGTTGATGTGGAAGTTTGTGTGACCCAGCAGAGGCGGTGCTGAGAGGTCGCGACACACGACTTAGTTACCCATAGACGTGTTTTCGTTGAATGTCAAGGTATTAATGATTTATGTTGAAACTCCAGAGGACGGCTTCGTATTATTATCCCTAAGAAGATAGTAACTTTAAAAGTATATAGCGATAAACATTTTTTTTTTCCTTTTTATGTTTCTCCAAATTTTTATTGAACTAAATTTAACCTTACAGATCTGTGTATTTTTTACAAAAAAGTAAGACATTTGTGCAAACAAGCCTTCTTGGCAAAAATTGTTGAGTTATTAATTTTATCATTGAATTTTATACCCATTTTTTGTAATTTTTTATTTATCTAAAGTCTGTTTTTTAATTTCAGTGGCTAAATTGACACATGCAAATGTCAAACTTACAAATAATGTTGCCTGATCTTTTGTGTAGTGATGTACCTACGATACCGGTTTGTTGAATCGTAACTTTTTATATTTATTAGACGATTAGAAAAAAAATTACAGATGTCACTAAAAATAATAAAACATTCAAATTTTATAATGCCTTTTTGAAGAAGGGCTTCGTCAAGTGACCCCGCACCGGTGGAAAGACTGTGTGGCTTATTTTATTAAAATTGCAGATGAAATGTGTCTTCTGGGCCATATAGTCGACGATATTTCTGATCGATTTATTACAGAAGTAGGTGGCGAGTTTGATGATTCAGACATGAAGTCATTATCGGAATCTGATTAATAATAAAAAAGCTATTTCATGCATTAATAGTTTAAAATATACATAGATTTAAAGTAAAATGACATGAATGCATGATTAATGAATAACTGTAATTAATTAATTAAAACTGTATGTTTCACAATATATATATCTATACCTACTTTTGTATTATTTTATTTTAAATAACTACCTACACCTTTTATTATAATAAAAAAACGATACTACTTGATTTTATTAACTGCATTTTACGGTAGTGGCTCATCACTACTTAATAATTGCAAAAAACTGGCAACCCACGTAATGTCAATTTAGTCTCTGAGATTAAAAAACAGACTTTAACTGTGTAATTATTATTAAGTTTTTCATTATACTTTAGTTAAAGTGGTGTGCTGTATTTTATTTTTTAATGCCACACTACCTACCCTACTCTACCTACCTTTTTTTTTTGTTCACGGGGTGAAACCTTGAAAAGGCGACCGGTCTTTGTGGATAAGACCGGGAGTGTGGGATTTCTACCTCACTAAAACCACCCCGGTGGTCACCATCCGCACATGGGAGGAGGCACCGTCGGTGGGCGCACGCCCGCGACCTCAATTTCCCATCTGCCGTATGCAGGCGGGGTTGCGGCTTGTTAGGCATCGAGGCGGTTGCCTCACCGACGCCTTCCCTACCCTACCTACCTATCTATACTACCCTACCCTACCTGCGTAACATGAACTGTCATTTGCGGAAATTGCCGAACCTTATAATTTATTTTGAAACTTATTTTTTTGTGAACTTTTCAGATATTTTAATAGTTATTCTGCTATCCGGGGCGGAAACGAATCCAAAAAATCAAAGATCATTCAAATCGGTAACCCGACTTTGTTTTATATTATAGATTATTAGTTATTTTTTACGCAGTCGGGTTTTTTGTTATTACCGGTGTAAAAAAAGTACTAAATACATGTTTTACTCTTAAGCAACCTGATACCACCTACACGTATTCGCAACATGTTTCTTCATGTCTTAAGATAAAACATACATTACACACAACACAGCATTAAAACTAAAATGCATTTTTCAGAATAATAATTGGAATAACCAAATCTATCGATGTTATACGGTTTTGCTCGCAAAACGTTGTAGCAAAAATTTTGGTCATGGGCTCTCGTACTAACATGTTCGTTTACACATGTGCTGCACAGTGCGCGACCCAAAATTACGCACACTTTAGCGGGTGTTAACGGATCTGGAGCTCAGTACGCGAACATTTTGTGCTGCACAAAATGTTCGCGAACAGGATGCAATAGGACCATACAAGTAATAGGTCTGTAATTATCTGCTTTTGAGGTATCGCCTTTATAAGAAGAGGCTTAACAATCACTAACCTCTGGGAAGGAGTCTTCTGAAAATTACAGTATTATTAAGTGTGCACATGAGTTATTTCTCACCATACCCGACCGCTCCGTTGTTGTTAGGGAAAGTATACATTTTTGTATGTCATTGTAACCGAGGAGAAGATGGCGGGATGCCTTTGGCCAGAAGTGGGAAAACTCAGGGTTAAAACAAAAAAAAATTGTAACCGAAAATTGTATGGCGGAAGGAACCGACTATCACACGTGTTCGCTTTGCAGTCTATCCAGTGGTTATTAAACGAGTTCGATTATGTTTAAATTCGTCATCTATACAAATAATAAAATTGAAGTGTCTGTTTGTAATTTCAAATAACAGCTTTTTACTGAATGCATATGAAAAGCATACGGAGTGGTAGGGACACCGACGCTAAAACGGTTACCAGGTATTCAGTATATAATTTTGAACCATAAAGAAATTTTGTGTCGGTTATTAAAAAACCGGCCAAGTGCGAGTCGGACTCGAGCACGAAGGGTTCCATACCATCTATAAAAACGCAAAAAAAATCATGTCTGTTGTATGGTAGGCCCAAATAAATATTTTTTTCTGTTTTTTCGTATTTGTTGTTTTTGCGGCAACAGAAATACATCATCTGTGTAAATTTCAACTGTCTAACTATCACGGTTCATGAGATACAGCCTGGTGACAGATAGACAGACAGCGGAGTCTTGGTAATAGGGCCGGAATTTGGGTATGGAACCCTAAAAAGCAGCTCATGGTCAAAATGTATGGTTTTTTTTTTTAAATTGCTGATGAAAAATTTCTGTCTATGTTAAATTTAAAACTCAGTTGGTGGACTTGCGTCCCGGTGCGTAGCATCGATAACTACTGAAAACGTAATTATTGAGAACAACATTTTGCGCCAAATATGTTGAAAATAGCATTTTTAGGTTACAGTTCGAGGCATTCGGTCGGAGTTATTAGTGACAAGGAGGTACTGACCCAAAGTTGTCCTTGGAGGCCACGGCGGCGTGCTGCTCGTACGGGTGGAACAGCACCACGGCGGGCGGCAGCGGGCAGCGCGAGTGGAAGGCCTGCGTCTCCAGCCGCGACACGCGCGCGCGCAGCAGGCCTGCGGGACACACACGTCAGCGCCTGGCCCCGCCCCGCGGGCGCGGCCGGCCTGCGGGACACACACGTCAGCGCCTGGCCCCGCCCCGCGGGCGCGGCCGGCCTGCGGGACACACACGTCAGCGCCTGGCCCCGCCCCGCGGGCGCGGCCGGCCTGCGGGACACACACGTCAGCGCCTGGCCCCGCCCCGCGGGCGCGGCCGGCCTGCGGGACACACACGTCAGCGCCTGGCCCCGCCCCGCGGGCGCGGCCGGCCTGCGGGACACACACGTCAGCGCCTGGCCCCGCCCCGCGGGCGCGGCCGGCCTGCGGGACACACACGTCAGCGCCTGGCCCCGCCCCGCGGGCGCGGCCGGCCTGCGGGACACACACGTCAGCGCCTGGCCCCGCCCCGCGGGCGCGGCCGGCCTGCGGGACACACACGTCAGCGCCTGGCCCCGCCCCGCGGGCGCGGCCGGCCTGCGGGACACACACGTCAGCGCCTGGCCCCGCCCCGCGGGCGCGGCCGGCCCCCCCCACTCACCCGCGGCCTCCCGGCGCAGGCTGCGGGACACCACACGTCAGCGCCTGGCCCCGCCCCGCGGGCGCGGCCGGCCCCCCCCACTCACCCGCGGCCTCCCGGCGCAGGCTGCGGGACACCACACGTCAGCGCCTGGCCCCGCCCCGCGGGCGCGGCCGGCCCCCCCCACTCACCCGCGGCCTCCCGGCGCAGGCTGCGGGACACCACACGTCAGCGCCTGGCCCCGCCCCGCGGGCGCGGCCGGCCCCCCCCACTCACCCGCGGCCTCCCGGCGCAGGCTGCGGGACACCACACGTCAGCGCCTGGCCCCGCCCCGCGGGCGCGGCCGGCCCCCCCCACTCACCCGCGGCCTCCCGGCGCAGGCTGCGGGACACCACACGTCAGCGCCTGGCCCCGCCCCGCGGGCGCGGCCGGCCCCCCCCACTCACCCGCGGCCTCCCGGCGCAGGCTGCGGGACACCACACGTCAGCGCCTGGCCCCGCCCCGCGGGCGCGGCCGGCCCCCCCCACTCACCCGCGGCCTCCCGGCGCAGGCTGCGGGACACCACACGTCAGCGCCTGGCCCCGCCCCGCGGGCGCGGCCGGCCCCCCCCACTCACCCGCGGCCTCCCGGCGCAGGCTGCGGGACACCACACGTCAGCGCCTGGCCCCGCCCCGCGGGCGCGGCCGGCCCCCCCCACTCACCCGCGGCCTCCCGGCGCAGGCTGCGGGACACCACACGTCAGCGCCTGGCCCCGCCCCGCGGGCGCGGCCGGCCCCCCCCACTCACCCGCGGCCTCCCGGCGCAGGCTGCGGTTGCGCGCGTAGCGCCACACGCGCTCGTGGTGCGGCCGGCTCTCGCAGTCCGCGCGCCAGCTGTCGCCGTCCTCGGGCCGCGCGAACGCCGACGACGCCCACTCCACGAACTGCGTCGTCACTATCGCCTTCTTCGCTGGTTGACCTGCACAAAAAAAAATTCATTGATTGATTAAATTTTTTTAAAATTTATTTTCATTTGTACATAGTAGCTTCAGATAGAAGCCTTCTAGAACGCCAAAAAATCGGAAGTTTTCGTTATTTTATTTATTTTATTTCTTAAGAAAACTTACAGCTAGGATACAGATAGTTGACAGTCAGAAAATGAAGGCCAATTAAAAGTTTTCACTGATAAATATAAGGTTAGCCCAAGAAACAGTAGACAGGCAAGAGAAAGTAAGAATTAGTAAGCACTCGGAGTGATGTACAATATAAGAAATGGTTTTAGTGGATGTCAAAGAAGTTTTTACATAGTAATTTCTTAAGTTTCGGAACACTGGTGGAAAATAAATCAAGGTCATCAACACTCTGACACATCGAGTTGTATGCCCTGCTAGCTCTTATTATATAAGAGTTTTGTCGATATATGCACCTCACAGAGGGAACATACAGAGGCTGATGATTCCTTAAGGTGAAGGATGGAACACGCAACCCAATTTTGCTCATCAGTTCAGAACAGTCGGTTGAACCATTTGCCAAATTGAATAAGAATACCATGTCGGCAATTTTTCTCCGCTCAATAAGTGGAAGAATGTGGAACTTCCTGCAGCGGCTGTAATAATTAGGTAAATAGGTTTTGGATCTGAACTGAATGTACCTCAAGAACTTCTTTTGAATACTTTCGATGCGATTGACGTAAGTGTTAAAAATGGGATTCCATACGGGTGAGCAATATTCGAGATGACTGCGTACAAAAGCACAATAGAGAATTTTGAGTGTTTTGATATTTTTAAAATCGGCTGATATCCTCATGATAAAACCTAGTGCCTTAGAAGCTTTTTTAATAATATTATTGATGTGTGTGTCAAAAAGAAGTTTCGAGTCAAAGGTGACGCCTAGGTCTCTAATCGTATTAACTCTGGCTATTGAAGTGTTGGCTAATTTGTAATCATAAATAATAGGTTTAGGTTTACGAGTGAAGGTACAAGAATAACATTTCGAAACGTTTAGATCCAAGCGGTTGGCCACACAATACTCTTGGAATCGGTCCAGATCATATTGGAGACGTTCAGCATCTTCGAAAGTACTGATTTCGCTTAGAATCTTCATGTCATCCGCAAACAAAAGAACTGTTGAGTTAGAGAAACATGAAGAGACGTCATTGATGAAGATGTTGAATAACAAGGGTCCCAAGAGCGATCCCTGTGGAATCCCTGAGGGGATAATCATAGTTCTCGATGTATATCCATTAAGAACAACAGTTTGACATCTGTTGGCCACATATGATGAGAACCACCTGAAGAGATTTCCACTGATACCTATAGCCAATAGCTTACGCAGAAGTATAGAATGATCCAAGCGATCAAAACACTTGTTGTAATCTGTGTAAATTACATCGACTTGGGTGCGATTAGCCATACATTCAGTCAAGTAGTCACCACAAAGAATGAGATTGGTGGTTGTAGATCGACCTCGCAGGAAACCATGTTGGCGGTCACTGATGCTTAGTTTAAGACAAGCACAAAGCTGTTTGTATATTATTTTTTCCAAGATTTTAGCGAAAATGCATAATTTGGATATGGGCCTGTAGTTTTCCACGAGGTCTCTAGGCCCTTTTTTGTGGATCGGAGTGATTAACGCCGACTTCCAAATTGTAGGTACCTCACCCAAAGTTAGGGACCGCCTGAACAGAAGTGAAAGAGGAGGAGTCAGACTTTTGGCACAGTTGAATATAAAAACTGGCGGGATATTGTCTGGTCCTGCAGATTTAGATAAGTCAACTCCTTTAAGTAGATTGAATACTTCTAATTCATTAACTTCGACTGAATGTATGTCCGAAACAATATCGCTCAAATGCATGTTTGATCCCTGCGCGCGGTCATTGGAAAGATCGTCGTCACCGTTGACACTGCTACCAGAACTGAGAAAATTAGAATAGAAATAGTCGCCAAACATGTTGCAGATATCCTCTCCTGTACTTGATATGCTGTTTCTATATTTAAGTAAGGAAGGATAAGCGTTGGTTTGATTTTTTGATTTGACATATGACCAAAACGCTTTGGGGGTCTTAAAAATGTCTTCTTCAATTTTAGTCGTATAGCAGCTAAACATTTCACTTTCAACTTCCTTGGCACGCTGTCGGAGCAAAACAAAAGACTCATGATCCGACAGGTTTCCGTATTTCTTAAATTTTGCGTGGTACTTTGCTTTTTCTTTTATAATTTTTATCAGTGGCTGTTTGAACCAGAGAGGGTATCTGCTGCTTGGAACTACCGTCTTAATAGGTACAAAAGAATCACGTAGTTCATAGAGAGTGTAGTTTAGTTAGCGCTATCTTAAATTTGATTTTGAGTCTATTTTCATTATCAGCGACACCGACAAACATGAAAATATGATTAAACACTAATAGAACTCACTAGTATTAGAAGAGGTGCTGTCTCTGTCCCGCAGGTCCCTGTCGCGGAGGGCCACCGAGTCCTCGGAGATGGTGTGCGGCAGGCCCTTGCGGCGGCGCGAGTGCTCGTGCGCCAGCGGCGAGGCGCGCGTGTTGGGCGAGGGCGGCAGCGACGCCGCCTCCTTGCCGCGCGCCAGCTCCAGCTCGCGCCCCACGCTGTCCACCTGGTTGGCGATGTAGTTGATGATGTCCGTGGCCATCTGCGAGATCTGCGGGTGCGGCTCGCGCGCCATCGTCGTCAGGATGTTCCACAGCTTCATATACACCGATCCGAAACCTACATTAGAACATGGTTCAGTCAAGTCGTTAAGTTCCCGTCGTCGCGTCGGCGGAGCGCCTGTAGCGCTGCACGTACCGATGGAGGGCAGCGCGAGCGCGGCCGCGTTGCGCACGAGTGCGTGCGAGTGCGCGCCGGCGTGCCGCGCGTCCGACAGCGCGTCCCAGCCCTGGTCCACGCGCCCGCCGCGGTGGCTCTCCCTGTGCACACCAACGTTCGCATCGTATTCAATACAATATCAATAACAGAATCATGCCTGTATTCGCTGAAGGGGTAAGCGACTATGATATGTAAAACAATCTACTGCTTATAGTTTCGGCTCAGTAGTCTCATCTCAAAAACACCGTTTAGGCCTATTTCAGACCGAAGCACATGCAGCCGGCGCCGGCCGCGCGTTTCCATATCCATAGACTTGTATGTTAGCCTAGTTCACTGTTCAGCGTGCGCCGGCCACAAGCTCAACCGGCGCCCGAGCCGAGGAGTCGCATATTTCGATGGCACTTTGGGCATCTTCTCATGAGTCAACAAGTTTTTTTATTAGGATAACATCGCCTTCAGTTACACGTTGCAGCTTACGTTGTAGCGCCCTTTTGTGAAACTTTCTCTTTCTGACTCTTTAACCGTAATTATTAAAGTAACGTTACATTTCGGTTTTGACTAACGTAGTGCGTAAAATATTGCTAACACAATATAAATGTAATAATTTAATTTATTTCTTTGTTTTTTATTTTATATGGATTAATTTTGATCTGAAATAAACTGATTAATAATAATAATTTGCTAGATTTAAAACAAAATGTTTGTTTGAAATGATTTTTTCATGAAACTCGATCATATAGGTTTTATACAGCTGTATATCTTTGATACGATTCAGAATAAAGTACATCGTCCACGTCATAGTGAATTTAAGTTCCTTTATATTTTGGTCTTTTTAAATAAAATAAATAACTTTCTCTCACCTGTCACTTTTCCGTACTCTCTCTTGTATGTACACGGCAATGAAGTGCTGCTCAAATATTAACACCATCCATTGTATAGCTGCAAAAAAAGTTTTATTATATTGAAAGTTATAACAAATACTTAGTCAGGGAATGTTGGGGTATTCTCGTCGTTCACTGATACCCCGGCTGACGTTGTACGAAAGCAGCTAATTCACACCAAACCACTGCTAGATTCAATAGTTTAATTAATTTATGTTTGTTTAGTGATCTGAACCGCACTTGATGCAAGGTCATTATTGATCGACTTTGACGACTGAATTTATGTTATAATCTATACAAATAAATAAATATAATAAAGTGTCTGTTTGTAATATCCAAATAACAGGTTTTTACTGAATTCATATGAAGTATATACGGTACTTATAAAAAAAAGCCATTTATTTTTGTTTATGTCTGTCTGTTTGTTCCCGCTAATCTCCGAAACGGCTGGACCGATTTTGGCGGGACTACTAGCAGAAAGCAGGTGTTATAAGCAGGAACTTTATTTAAGGAAAAAATTAGGGTTCCGTGCAAAAAAAAAAACAACGGGTTGCACTCCGGGAGTGCCGGCAGAAGTGAAAACTTGAATATTAACGTTGTGCATTTTTGATATTTTGAAATGGTTAGGGAATAATTTTGCACGAATTGCTTTAATTATCAATATAAAAGTACTATCATTTATGTGGTAAAATACAATATTCATTTATTGCGCTATCGGACACAAACATGACAATTTATATTACATTAAAAATTTAACACTTCAGAACTCCCTCCGTCTTACGCTTTTTCGATCAGGTCACGTGTCCTGACGCGAGTTTAAGATTTTATACCCATTACAGAAAAAGTGCTCAACGCCGCTAAAGAAGTTTTCACTTCAAAAATAAAACTTGAAATTGTTAACAATATCCGATTCAAATAGGGAAGTAAATTTTTATAATAATTTCACGCAGTAAAAGGGCGTCGGGCTGCAGGCGCGCTGCCAGCTGCACGCCCACCTGCTGGTCCAGCGCGTTGGCGTGCTGAACGTGCACCGGGCACAGTGACACAGGTACGTACCGGCGAGGATCTCGTGGCGCACGAGCGGCGAGGCGTCGGGCTGCAGGCGCGCTGCCAGCTGCACGCCCACCTGCTGGTCCAGCGCGTTGGCGTGCTGAACGTGCACCGGCACAGTGACACAGGTACGTACCGGCGAGGATCTCGTGGCGCACGAGCGGCGAGGCGTCGGGCTGCAGGCGCGCTGCCAGCTGCACGCCCACCTGCTGGTCCAGCGCGTTGGCGTGCTGAACGTGCACCGGCACAGTGACACAGGTACGTACCGGCGAGGATCTCGTGGCGCACGAGCGGCGAGGCGTCGGGCTGCAGGCGCGCTGCCAGCTGCACGCCCACCTGCTGGTCCAGCGCGTTGGCGTGCTGAACGTGCACCGGCACAGTGACACAGGTACGTACCGGCGAGGATCTCGTGGCGCACGAGCGGCGAGGCGTCGGGCTGCAGGCGCGCTGCCAGCTGCACGCCCACCTGCTGGTCCAGCGCGTTGGCGTGCTGAACGTGCACCGGCACAGTGACACAGGTACGTACCGGCGAGGATCTCGTGGCGCACGAGCGGCGAGGCGTCGGGCTGCAGGCGCGCTGCCAGCTGCACGCCCACCTGCTGGTCCAGCGCGTTGGCGTGCTGAACGTGCACCGGCACAGTGACACAGGTACGTACCGGCGAGGATCTCGTGGCGCACGAGCGGCGAGGCGTCGGGCTGCAGGCGCGCTGCCAGCTGCACGCCCACCTGCTGGTCCAGCGCGTTGGCGTGCTGAACGTGCACCGGCACAGTGACACAGGTACGTACCGGCGAGGATCTCGTGGCGCACGAGCGGCGAGGCGTCGGGCTGCAGGCGCGCTGCCAGCTGCACGCCCACCTGCTGGTCCAGCGCGTTGGCGTGCTGAACGTGCACCGGCACAGTGACACAGGTACGTACCGGCGAGGATCTCGTGGCGCACGAGCGGCGAGGCGTCGGGCTGCAGGCGCGCTGCCAGCTGCACGCCCACCTGCTGGTCCAGCGCGTTGGCGTGCTGAACGTGCACCGGCACAGTGACACAGGTACGTACCGGCGAGGATCTCGTGGCGCACGAGCGGCGAGGCGTCGGGCTGCAGGCGCGCTGCCAGCTGCACGCCCACCTGCTGGTCCAGCGCGTTGGCGTGCTGAACGTGCACCGGCACAGTGACACAGGTACGTACCGGCGAGGATCTCGTGGCGCACGAGCGGCGAGGCGTCGGGCTGCAGGCGCGCTGCCAGCTGCACGCCCACCTGCTGGTCCAGCGCGTTGGCGTGCTGAACGTGCACCGGCACAGTGACACAGGTACGTACCGGCGAGGATCTCGTGGCGCACGAGCGGCGAGGCGTCGGGCTGCAGGCGCGCTGCCAGCTGCACGCCCACCTGCTGGTCCAGCGCGTTGGCGTGCTGAACGTGCACCGGCACAGTGACACAGGTACGTACCGGCGAGGATCTCGTGGCGCACGAGCGGCGAGGCGTCGGGCTGCAGGCGCGCTGCCAGCTGCACGCCCACCTGCTGGTCCAGCGCGTTGGCGTGCTGAACGTGCACCGGCACAGTGACACAGGTACGTACCGGCGAGGATCTCGTGGCGCACGAGCGGCGAGGCGTCGGGCTGCAGGCGCGCTGCCAGCTGCACGCCCACCTGCTGGTCCAGCGCGTTGGCGTGCTGAACGTGCACCGGCACAGTGACACAGGTACGTACCGGCGAGGATCTCGTGGCGCACGAGCGGCGAGGCGTCGGGCTGCAGGCGCGCTGCCAGCTGCACGCCCACCTGCTGGTCCAGCGCGTTGGCGTGCTGAACGTGCACCGGCACAGTGACACAGGTACGTACCGGCGAGGATCTCGTGGCGCACGAGCGGCGAGGCGTCGGGCTGCAGGCGCGCTGCCAGCTGCACGCCCACCTGCTGGTCCAGCGCGTTGGCGTGCTGAACGTGCACCGGCACAGTGACACAGGTACGTACCGGCGAGGATCTCGTGGCGCACGAGCGGCGAGGCGTCGGGCTGCAGGCGCGCTGCCAGCTGCACGCCCACCTGCTGGTCCAGCGCGTTGGCGTGCTGAACGTGCACCGGCACAGTGACACAGGTACGTACCGGCGAGGATCTCGTGGCGCACGAGCGGCGAGGCGTCGGGCTGCAGGCGCGCTGCCAGCTGCACGCCCACCTGCTGGTCCAGCGCGTTGGCGTGCTGAACGTGCACCGGCACAGTGACACAGGTACGTACCGGCGAGGATCTCGTGGCGCACGAGCGGCGAGGCGTCGGGCTGCAGGCGCGCTGCCAGCTGCACGCCCACCTGCTGGTCCAGCGCGTTGGCGTGCTGAACGTGCACCGGCACAGTGACACAGGTACGTACCGGCGAGGATCTCGTGGCGCACGAGCGGCGAGGCGTCGGGCTGCAGGCGCGCTGCCAGCTGCACGCCCACCTGCTGGTCCAGCGCGTTGGCGTGCTGAACGTGCACCGGCACAGTGACACAGGTACGTACCGGCGAGGATCTCGTGGCGCACGAGCGGCGAGGCGTCGGGCTGCAGGCGCGCTGCCAGCTGCACGCCCACCTGCTGGTCCAGCGCGTTGGCGTGCTGAACGTGCACCGGCACAGTGACACAGGTACGTACCGGCGAGGATCTCGTGGCGCACGAGCGGCGAGGCGTCGGGCTGCAGGCGCGCTGCCAGCTGCACGCCCACCTGCTGGTCCAGCGCGTTGGCGTGCTGAACGTGCACCGGCACAGTGACACAGGTACGTACCGGCGAGGATCTCGTGGCGCACGAGCGGCGAGGCGTCGGGCTGCAGGCGCGCTGCCAGCTGCACGCCCACCTGCTGGTCCAGCGCGTTGGCGTGCTGAACGTGCACCGGCACAGTGACACAGGTACGTACCGGCGAGGATCTCGTGGCGCACGAGCGGCGAGGCGTCGGGCTGCAGGCGCGCTGCCAGCTGCACGCCCACCTGCTGGTCCAGCGCGTTGGCGTGCTCCGTGCGCGCGCCGCCCGCCGCCACGAACGTGCCCAGCGCGAACGCGCACGCCGCGCGCACCTGCACACATATTAACTATATACTACTTCCATTTTATGCAACTTATCTGCCGACCTTAACGACTATGATGCACCAGTGGCGAAGGGGTTTTCTACGGTGTTGCCAGCCGCAAGTCACGTGTGTGCGTACATACGATTTTAGTTGTGAATCCTGCCACCCGAGCGCCGGCTAATTTGGCGCTACCTGTTGCTTTCTTTGTTGACATGAAAAATGTTGGCATTTTTTGTAATATTTTTAATCCTGTAATGTATTCAATGTCTGTTCTGTTATGTGATATACCACAGATGTGTATGTAATATACTATTCGACTACAGTAGACACCTAGACACTACGTAGGGAGCCTTACTCCCGAAGAGAAGTCGACAAGAATCGGCTTGTTAGGTGCCTTAGGGCCTGCACGCACACATTTTGACACATCAGCTGAATCGACGAAAAATTATCAACTGAAAGTTACACTCGATTATTCGATTTTATAATCAATAACATGTCACGGCAACTATTTCTCTTAATAAGTCGGTGGGTTATCTCTCTAATAACGTGTTTAGATCAATAAAACCGCATCAGTCTCGTGCAAAGTGTATGTAAAATACAAATTACTACATCCTTCGAAAACGCGCAGCGCGCCGGCCCAGGCACACGCACGTACTGCGCCATGTTAAATGATTCGACTGACCTCGGGATGGCGATGCTGCAGCAGCGGGTAGAGCTTCTCGTGCGCCAGGTCGCGCACGCCGGCCCAGCGCGCGGCGTCGTAGTGGCGCCACAGGCGGCCCAGGCACACGCACGCCCACTGCGCCAGCGCCGACCCGTCACCCAGCTGCTCCAGGCAGATCGAGATCATCGAGCCCTGCGCGACGTTACATCACTTTGATGGGGAAGGTAACTGACGATAGCGTAGCTATAGTAGAATCGTTTTAAGCTGGCAAAACAATTGAATGTGAACTTGTACCAAAAACTCGCAATTGTAAAATATATTTATCGCTTTACCCGTATACAGGTCCTGTATTTTGATACGCGTGACATTATATGATATTTAGCGACAGTTAATATGAGTAGTGATAGCTATCGTTTACAATGGGGGCTAGCGCGCATGAATTCGCCGCTAAAGGGAATTTTGAGGAGTTAAGGGTCTTTAGAAATGACAGATGCCCTAGATGTTCGCGCGTTACGCTTTTATTACGGATTGGTACTAATATTAACGATTGTGGTGAAGATTGAGACATTCCTAAATAATTATGACCGACGATTAAAACGTTTCATGCATGCTAATTTTAGGAACAATATTGTAAATATGTATCTGAAATTTACACTTTAATCCTACTAACCTACTAATATTATAAATGCGAAAGTTTGTGAGGATGAATGGATGTTTGTTATTCTTTCACGCAAAAACTACTGATCCGATTTGGATGAAATTTAGCAGACAGATAGTTTATAACTAGGATTAACACAAAAAGCATACTTTGATAATAAACTCGACGCGGGCATAAGCTAGTAAAATAAATAAATTCTTAATTTCAACGGATTGACAACATTGTTACAGACATCTTAAAGTACAACATGCAGACATTGTGTGTCACGGATAGGTTCCCTGGCACCCAAACTAGGTTTTCATCTGTGACTTAGGAGATAGTGTTTCTCCATTAAAAGTACATAATTATGTCATAGCCTCATAAGTAACCGAAGAAGATGTAGCGCAAGAAGAAAAAAATACAAAAAGCAATTTCTTGAATCTAAATCACAATTTTATTATTGGAAACGTAAAGTGCATGACAGTGGTGTTATGAGAGGGTGTGTGTGTGTGTGATGGAGTGTACAGAGCATGTGATGGCATGAAATATATTATTTATGTTGGGCTTAGGGTTATCCAGTATGGGAGAATAGTACATTTTCTATTTCGTCGTAGGTTTTTTCATCAACCACGTTTTATTTTTTTATTTAACACTTCAAGCAGAAAGTACAGAGGCGAACATATTACCATAGGCATTTTCTACCAGGCAACCTTTGGGTGATGCAGAGACAAACAGTGGTAGATTATCTGAAAATAATTTTAAATTAATACTAAGATAAACTACAAGGCTATTAGACTTAACGTGAATGGACTGGTCGGTGAATGAAGTCAGAGCGGTGAGAGGGACATTGAGAACACGGTTTGTTCTGTTGGCACAAATGTACTGAAAGTGGGGAGCGAGGTAACTAGGGTAAGTAGGACAAACAAGAAAAGAAAACAAGGTGGTTAGAGCCCTTTGCTCCCTACACGGACGTATGGTATGGGCAACCACTTAAGAAGAGACCGGTGACATGATCATATTTACGCAGATTGAAAACGAATCGAATGCAGTTTTAGAAGACCGTCCAGTTTGTCGAGGATCTGATCCTCATACAGATCAAAGTAGCGCACATCACCATAATCGATGATAGGAAAAATTAAGGACTGTACAAGCATTGTTTTCGTATTTGATGGTAAGAAGTTTCTCAAACGGCACAGAGCCCGCAACATGCCAGTAACCTTCTTTCTGGCTGACACGAGCGAAGGTGCCGTGGCGCCGATTTCACCGCGTTTTTGCATAGGTGAAAATTAAGCTTATGTATCACGAGCAATTTCTTGATGGTTTTGTACATCTTTTGGCTGAGATAACAGAACTGGTGTTCAGGAAAGGTAGTATAGTGTTTCAAAACTATTTTTGACGAGTAAAGCATATTATAATATTAACGCAATTTATGGCAGAGTCATTTACAAGAAGCTAGCATTTGGCTTGTTGATTAAAAGGTCTGTTGACATACCATGTTTGACATTTTATTGTAATATTGACACATTTTATTGTAATTTTTTGACAATTTGTTGTAAAGTTAGACATTGTTATGGTACTTTAAAAGATTTATTATATTTGCACGCCACGTATGTGGCAAACATGTCGAACCAATTATATTTAATGTCTTGCATGCATCAGTTCACTGTTTTTGTATGTATACACGTTTGGAGCAAATAAATATACTTACTTACTTACAGGTGGAAAAACAACATCATCATCGAGGTTTTTACTAGTTTTTATTGGCACACGATGTTTTAACAGTATACACTGAACCAGATACGTCTTACTAAAAGCACTTCGAATGCCTTGCCAAACTCCTCTGTAGGGTTTCAATTACTGGTGTTCTGTAACACCAGTAATTGAAACCCTACCATCCCATGCTGGCAGGCAGTATGCAAGAAGTGATTGACAAAACGATAAGTAGACCACTCGGAAAGTGCTTGTGTGAACTGAGTAGCGTAGTTTAAAAAAAAACGTTGTCTACGTGAGTATACCACTCAAGATATCTGTCTATCAACACGCCCAAGTACTTTATATTTGTTGTTGTATTGCCAGTACAGGACAAAATAGTTGTTGACTGTGTATGGTGCTCGTTTTTTTTCAGTTTTCAGTAGATTTGTAGGTGGATTGGTGGAGGGTTTGGTGTGTTATTGTTTTTATTAGGTCCCAGGTAGCCTTAAGGTAATTTTTCCCTTTTTATACTCAGTTTTTTCATAGTTTATTTTGAGTGCTTGAGTTTTCGTGAACAAAGAGTTATAAAAATTACGGTATCGCTAGTAAGTTATTTTTAAAATAGGTAGGCGGTAATTTGTGTCTCTATCACAATAGTGTTCCCTGGCTGCTCTGTTCCTAATAGGACATGATCGAGGCAGTTTTCAAGTCTGGTAGGGTAAAGGTGAGCAGTTAGTTTACCGTGAGAGGCAGCGAAGGTGAGGTATGTATTAGAGTGCCTATCTTTATTGTCAGATTTTATGTCGATGAGAAGCATTAATGTAGCATCTAGGCGGTCGATACAAAGCTAAGATGACAGCATTGTTATCGACTATGCGAAGCTGACAATTTGAATCAATAACTTAAGGTTCACAAACTAAACACTCAAGTGAAGTTTTTGTGAAAATAACAACACCACGATGTTGTACATAATAAACTTTTATGAAGTTATTGGTACTTTAAAGTATAAAATAGAATTAATGACAGATCCTTACTCGCCAGTGCAGAGGCGCCATTTAATAAGCTCAAAAACGATAGCCCTCATTGCGAGTTTTTGGTACAAGTCCACATTCAACTGTTTTGCCTAGTTAAAGCGATATCACTTTAGTTTCCTATATCGTCATTGGTGTAAATCTGTTAATGTCACCTCACGCTCGGCAGGAGTGCTTGTGACCACTACACCTAAGACGCGGTCGAGGCAAACTTAACATAACATCACGCCTGTAACCGCCGTAGGGTGTGGCAGAGGAGTACTTAACATACACCCACATTTCGCCAGTGTTTTAGTCCCATGTAATAGGAAGCGAGCCTGCTATCAACCGGACATAAATCTATACTCGTGGCTGCTATTGAGAACTTCCTGAGAAATCTGATAGAAAATTCAATAGCACTTTGCCCAACCTGGGAATCGAACGCAGTACCTCGCGTACAGCAGTCGCGCTTGCGACCACTGGACCAGCGAGGGAGTCATACACGTAAACATACCATTCAAATTCAGAAACGCTACTTGGTTTTCCAAATTGAAAGTAAAGATCTGAAGTCACCTTACAAGAAGAGAGTAGTTAGAGTTAGTCTTGATTTTTAAGATGACATACCTGTAAGGCAGCTTCTTGGCCAGCGGGGTAGTTGTCCACAATGCCAGCCAGGACATACGCCGCTAGCGTTCGGTGCTCACTCTGCAAAGCGTTCTTAAATTAACATTACGACACGACTTCACAATGTTCATTTTGTAAGCCTCGCTCTAAAACTTACGTCAACTGAAGGGTCCTGTAGGACTGATAGGAAATATTTGTGTCCCTTCGCGTTCACCAAGTCCACTTGACAGCTCTGCAACAAGGGTAGAGTGGAGTAGAGAAGAGAGAGAACATAAAATATGTCGTCTGAGAAATGTGTTGTTTAGCAGAAACATGCGATAAATACCGACTGTCATGCTTATCGGCCGTAGGACTCGGCTAAGGGGTTTGAATGTTTTGGTATGGAGTCTGGCTTGCTCATCAATCCGCGAGTAAAAAAGAAGCAACGAATAAAACCTGTTATAATCATTAGGTTGAAATATATTTACAGAGTGCATCATCAGTATAACTAATAGGTTATATCTTGGAAATGTGATGCTTTAGAAGATTTTGTTTCTTGCAATACTTGTTTATATAATAATTTGTTGACATTGATGCCAGCTATTGATGTAAACAGGTTTTAAGTGTGGTCACAAAAATATAAAATTAGCGGACGAGTAGGTAGGTCAAAATATTCGAACCCCTCAGCCGAGTCCTACTGCCGGTAAGCATGACGGTCGATATTTAGATATCGGGCGGGCGGGCGCACTCACGGGGTCGACGGCGACGATCTTGGCCCAGATGTACACCATGGAGGCGCGCAGGTCGGGGGCGGAGGCCTGCAGCAGCTTCAGCATGTAGGGGAAGATGCCCACGTTGAGCACGGCGCGCGCCGCCCACGCGCCCAGCGCCAGGAAGCGGCACAGCAGGCGCAGCGCGCGCAGCCGGTGCAGCGTGCTCAGCAGCACCTGCAGCACCATGGGCAGCTGCGCCGGCGCAGGACGCGCGCCGCGCCGGCCCAGCGCCAGCCACACCTGGAAGGCCGTCAGCTGGTCGCGGAAGAACGGCGCGTGCGCGTAGTCCGCCGGCGCCGGCCGCAGCAGGCGCGGCAGCTGCGCCAGCGCCAGGTCCAGCGTGTGCTCCCAGGCCGCCCACAGCGGGTGTGCCGCCAGCGACGGCAGCGCTGGCAGCGACACCGGCGTGCAGTTGTACGACCTGCCGGGGAGGAAGGCATTGTAGATGGCGTGGGGATGGGCAGATCCGTGTTTCGTTACGTTACGGTCGCTACGCACCTCATGATCCTGTCGGCCAGCAGGAAGTTCCTGCACAGCGAGGCCGTGAGCAGATCCGCGCGGAACAGCTGCTGGAACAGTTCCGGCGGCAGTGAACTCCACGCGATGGTGTCAGTGATGGCCGTGAAGATCCAGTTCAGCTCGCCCAGCATCGTGCGCCGGTCTGTCACCTGACCGGGGATCCTGAGACCAAAATAAATCTTTAATGTTTAAATTCAGATTTTCGATGACATTGCGAGATTATTTCTAAATCTAAACAATAATAATATTTGACGATATTAAAATATTTATACTTATAACGACCGCTAGGCAAAGGCAATTGCTAACTTATAAACAAGACATCCAACTCGTCCCGCTATCTCCTTCGTAATGGCCGCGCCCGTCTCGTGGCTAAATAATAAGTTTAAAAAAACTTCTAACCTTAAATATAATTTTATTGTCATGGTGGTGGGTGGTGTACAAAGGAACGCCTAATTCCTTAAGCTATCTAAATAGTAGAGGTCCGCTCGCATACTTGTCAATGAGGTCGTGCACGTCAGCGGGCGCGACGCGCGTGCGCTCGCGCAGCACGAACCACTTCATGGCCATCTTGACGGGCGTGGTGAGGCAGGCCGTGAACAGGTCGGCGGGCAGCTCGGGGTTCATGGGCAGCGCCTGGCCGGCCGCGCACGCCGCCAGCTGGATGCAGTTCTTGTACGACACGGCCGCGCCCGCAGCCGCGCCCTCTTCCGGCTTCGAGGTCGACTGGGCCTGACGAGTGACGGCGATGAGTATTGACGATATAAACTTAAATATATTTGTTACACTTGAGGATAAAAACAGACTAAAATGGTATGGTTACATTATTTTTACGAAAAGGGGCTTGTAATGGTTAGATTTTACCACTTTAGTGTATTACTGTAATAAAACAAGTTTACATAAATATGAGGTGAACAACTCAAATTTTTAAAGCACCGAAAAGTTTTGATTTAAAACTATGTCCATGGAGTTTCTTGCCCGTCCTTCTCCATTGAGATCCAAACAGATAGACAGACAGACAGACCGACAGACAGGCAAAAATTGAAAAAAAAAATGTTTTATTTTATAACAAAAACATTTTTTTTTAACATTTATTTTCATATGCATTCAGTGAAAATCTAATTGAACAAATTTTGATGTCACAAACAGACACTACAATTTTATTTATTAGTTATATGTATAGATGTACAGATATTATTCAAAAGTAAGTGGTATAAATGATTAAAGTTGAGTTTGGCGGAAGGTAGTTACCTCATACTCGCGCTCGTGCTGCTCGGCGAACTGCTTGAAGTTGTCGATGATGACGCCGGCGTTGGAGCAGTCGTACACGTACAGCGACGGCGCGCCCATCCACGTCTGCAGGTCGTACATCGACAGCGGGATATACTGCGTGTAGGCCTAAGGGACACACTCAACTATAATATACAACAAGGACTTGTGCAGGTTTCTGGTTTGTGCAGAAACCTGCACAAGTCCTAATTTGTTATCCAGTTTGCCACAATTGTAATTGAGTAATGATATGGATCCGACGGTGGTGTTATCGCTGACAGCGATATTTTCGAGACCACCTTTGGATGGACTGAACGAACTTAAAATAAAAAGGGTGTGAAAGTGAATAAATAGATATGGAACGAGAAGTTGTAAAAAATCGATGGTTCCTTATAATACATATTGTTCACACACAAGCATCCTCGATTTCGTAAACATTATTTGCCACGACAGAGGTCATAGTTACATGACATGTATGTACTTATGGCGTGTTTAGCCATTATCATTCAGTTAGCCAGTTGCTATCAAAGCTAGCTATTACGGTTAACAAGATACCTCCCTGAGACCGACAGACGGAGTTGTCTTTGTGTACGTAAACAAAGAAGCATTTGACTGTACCCTGTTGAAGACCCAGATCTCGCCCTGCGCGGTGGGCTTGGGGACGCCATGCCCGTTGTAGTGGAACAGCACCCGCTCGTCCTTGGCGTTGCGGCGCAGCGAGCAGCACAGCTTCTTGACCTGGTCACACACAAACCCAACATTGGTCACTGGACATACACAGGACACACATTGTCACCAACACGAAACAGAAAGAAGAAACCGAGACCTATAATTATATCGACTGGCTTCATAAATGGTACAAACATTTTATTGAATCAAAAATAATACAAGGTGTAAAACACACGAAGCCGTCAACCAAGTATTCTGTAGAAGTCCCAGGATGCCATTGGCATTTTCTGTGACCTCTCAAAAGCGTTTGACTGCGTCGACCACAATACACTGATCTGTAAATTACACCACTACGGAATTCGTGGACAAGCTGCTGATCTTGTTCTCTCATATTTATCAAACAGGCAGCAAAAAGTAAATGTAAATGGGGCGACGTCCTCCGGGTCTCTAGTAAAGATGGGCGTGCCCCAAGGTTCAATTCTCGGGCCTTTCCTATTTCTTGTTTACATTAATGATCTCCCTTACATGATGGCCAAATTATCGGATATAATTCTATTTGCTGATGACACTTCGCTAATTTTTAAAATAGATAGAAAGGATACGGATGTCTTACATGCCAACGAAAGTCTAACTGTTCTCTCGAAATGGTTCGCAGCTAACAATCTTTTACTGAATGCGAACAAAACAAAATGTCTAAAATTCTCTTTACCAAATGTATCTCAACGGGATATAAATTTAAATCTTGACCGCAAAAAACGTGATGTCATAGCGGAAACTGTATTCCTAGGGATTACTATTCAAACTCAAACTCAAAGCATTTATTTCAATTAGACCATTACAGGCACTTTTGAAAGTCAAAGACAAAAAAGCTAAGCTACAGTCACAAGGCATAATAACTTGCGAAAGTACTGTAGTTGCACTTTCCAAATCGTAGATCTCTATGGAGAAGAATGGGCAAGAAACTCCATGGACACTCTTTTTAATCAAAATATTGTTACAAAATCTTGGTTACATCATTCATCTATCGATTCAAAATTGCAGTGGGGACCGCACATTAGAACTCTTTCGGGTAGGTTAAGCTCAGCTGAATATGCGGTAAGGAAAATAAGGCAGTTATCTGATGCAGCTACAGCTAGGTTAATATACTATGCTTATTTCCACAGTATTATGTCTTATGACATTCTGCTGTGGGAATCGGCGGCAGACGTTGACTCAATTTTCATTTTACAAAAGCGGGCAGTACGCGCGATCTATAAAATGTGTCCTCGCGAGTCCCTCAGAGAAAAAATTAAAGAGATTGATGTACTGACTCTGCCTTCCCTTTATATCTTAGAATGTATTTTATATGTCCGCAAAAACTGAGCGCTTTTCAAAATTAGAAGCGACTTCCATAATATTAATACAGTAAACACGAAATTGTAATACCCAAATTCAGGTTAACAAAAACTAGCAAGTCTTTTCTTATAAGCAGTATACGTTTTTATAACAAATTACTTAAGTCAGTTATAGAACTGACCGATGGAAAGTTCAAAAACTACATTAAACGTGTCCTTATTAAAAAAGCATATTACAAAATCAGGGACTACGTTAAAGATAAAGAGGTTTGGCTTTAGTTCCTTCTGCGCATGCGGCTTCCCTGGTAGCTCATAAACAGCACAAATATGTGGATGTCTCTAACTATTCTCAATCTCATTTTTTATTTTTTTTCTTTCCTTTTAATTTACAATGGTTTTTTTTTACAATGGTTCTCAAATCATTTAAACACCTTTTGTTCAGAATAGTTGCAGCACTGATGACAATATTTTTGTCACATGTTTAATTTAGTCTTTTATAATATTTTCTTGCCTTTGTATAGATTCTTTTTAACGATTGTTTGTGAATGTGTGAACAGTGTAGGCCTTGTAGATTCCTAGAGTTGTGTTAACTTTTGTTAACCTCTTATCTTGTTTTCCGTTTTTTTTTTTGTAGTAAGCAACGACTTATTGTCGGGCCTATGCTGTCCCCCCGTACTTGAGTACTAATGCTGTAACATGATAATATTGTAAAATCTAATCATTTTAAAAGAGTAACCATGGAGTTTCTTGCCGGTTCTTCTCCATAGGAAACGACCAACCCGAACCGTGCACCTTTTTGTCGACGTTTCATAAGTGCCCATGTAGGCCTATCTGAAATAAAAATATTTTGATTTTTGATTTTTTGAATGCCAGATATAGAGATTTGCTTTGTCCCACTAACAGAGGTAATTCAGTGCTAAAGTGTCGGGACCTCAGCATGAGTTCCAGCTTAGCCCCACTTAACCAAGTTTCACAGTATTTTGTTGCTACATCCGCTTACAGTGTAACGAGAGAGACAAACTGATAAATGATGAGTGCTATACGTTGAACTCTGGCCTCTACTCGAAGATAATGCTCATTCGTTTGTTTTTTGTTAAATATTTACCCCCTACAAGCATTCAGCAATAAATGTAGTTACTATGCGTAGTCACGACCTACTCGTATATTAATTTAGTCGTAAACGGTGATGTATGAGTGTGGTGTTCGAGTAGTACGGGACATGTACAGGCCAGAGGAGCACACAAAGTCAATTAGTCATATTAGGTGAAAGCATGTTTATTTTCCACTTAAAATGCTTGTGTTTGGCCGCAACTCGCCTAAAGCTCCACTGAAGCGTACTACTGTTGTTTGTTTCGTGAAGGTATGTATAGTGCAGCGTGGTTGTTTTGGTGACATTGCCAATGCGGTGCTTTTGATAAACATTTGTGAATTGTCGGTGGGTATTGTATTGCTAAAACCAGATGGCGGCGTTATTTCTCTGGCTAGAGAACAACCATGCAGCACTATACTCGTCTGGATTGGAGTGGACCTTCTGTGTGGAGTTGTGGAGCGCGCGCGGGCAGGAATATCGCGACAATTATCTCAAGGTCGAGCGCCTAAGCCGGAGCTCGCAGACGCGCCCCAAACCTAATTACTAGGTACGTCAATTTACGCACCTAGCGACGACACCCACATTTTTGTAAACTTCCTATTAAAGTAACAAAATAGGTTGTCGGTCTGTTCACGGGAGTGCCCAACTAGATTCGGATTTAATTGAAACTCATCCCAACTCACGATTGTGATTTGTTCGAATGGCATAACAAAGACCATCGGCATTGTTGCATGATACGTACGAGGTTTTTAATCGCAAATCAAACGACTCAATTGCAAAGCCCTAACGTTAAATTGTTTATAGTCCGGCCCAAAGACGACTACTGGGCAGAACTCGCCTCCTCGCCAGGCAACGTCATGGTCACATCGACCAGATCTAGGATTCTCGTATTCAACAGATTTCCGTGATCTCCACCGAGTCATCACCACCTCCGATGCTCGCCAGCGGCGTGCAACCTTGTGAGAGCACAGACGATGAGATCGCTTACCTCGTCGCTGGTAGGGTCGAGGCTCTGCTTGTAGCGCGCGCGCGGCTGCCAGCGCTCGTACTGCGACTGCAGCGCGTGGCCGATGCTCTCCAGCGCTTTGCTCGGCGACAGCGACTGCGGGTCTAAGGAACAGAATAAGCAATCATAAGCACCTTAGTACACAGACGTCATAGATGTAATAAAACTTGTGCATCTGTTCAGTCAATTTTGAAAATCCAAGACTGATGGCTTTGGTGTTCGGTCCGCGGTGGTTTAAGATAGTGGTAGTCTGTGGAACTGGTGAATATTATTAATCGTTATCGGTATTATCGGAAATGTTTCCTGTTTATCAGTTAGGAACTAGTTAGGAAGTTATTAGTTATTTTGATTTTGCTCCGTCCGAATTGCGGCAGTAGAAAAAAATAACGCAAGCCGTGTTTCTACTTTTCTAGGTGAACGTTTCCTCACAAATCCAAAGGAACATACAGAGTCTTAAATAACATTGTATCAATAAGGTGCCCTAAGGTTATCATAACAAATAGCATTCAATATAATAGTCTCAAAGTACGAGAGAACTAATCTTATCCATGCGCGATTACCTATAGTTTCAATATTTGCAATTCGTTAAATAGGTAAGTCATTCATGTACAAAAACATACCAATACTAACTAATAAACTACCTAACTAGTAAATCGATGACGGTAAGCTTTGCTCTTGCAGTGCCAAGTGGCTTTTCCTGGGTAATCCAAAACTCATAATCCAAAGCCTGAATTCACCCACTGCTGGGTATAGGCCTCTTTCATTTGTGCTAATCAACCCAAAATAGCAGTATCTATTTCCTGATAACGTTATACGCTCTACGCAGTATTATTAACACGATCAGCTGTTTGCTGTATTGTCTGGCGTTTGACCTCAAAGCGATCCACATTGCTGAGTCATCCATCACTTTACAGAAACTTGGCCGGTTTTAATGCGAATATACCTTCCTACATCTCTTTAATTGTGTATGTCCTGAAAGCTCAAGCGTGTAGCTATTATAGTATCTAATTATTGTTGTTGTTTTAAGCATCGCTTCGGCAAAATAACCACAAAACAAAATATATCAAATCGAAAGCCAAGTCCCCTACAGTGGAAACTAATTCCTCGATAAATACTCGGGACAAAAATACTATGGAATTATATCTTATGATTGAATCGTAGTACATAACACACAAAACTGTGCTGAAGTTCATAAAAAACCTGGCTTTTGGTATATCTAATCAAACTTGTTACTGAATCAAAAATATCGAACTCCGCGATCTAGGAAATGGGGCATCGCCATTGAAGCGTTATTTAGGCACGCACACGGCACGAAGTGTTAATGAAGTCATAAAGACTTTATAATTAAATTCGCAAGAGCCCGGGTGCGGGTGGACGAACCTACGGCACGCCTTAGGGCTCAACACGCGATCAAGTATTGTCAGCGTGGGAAACATTTATGTTCGGAACTCCGGAAGAATTTGGGACAGGCGTGGCATTATTTTGTTGTAGAAGTTATATTTTAAGTTCCTCATTTGTAATGTATGGCAATTATTAAAGATGAAAACATCTGTAGGCTAGCTTTTGTGTGCACGGCATGACCGAGATAGGTCGGCACGATACCTACATACATCACTACGCATAAACATAAATACGCAAAAAAAACAACTGAATCATACGGCGCATTTCAGCTGATCTCTATTTACTAAGTCCCGCCATTTTTTTATGTACACAAACCTTTATACCTACTAACTAAACAATACAACTAAAATAAAAATATGATTCCTTTTCAACTTGCAGTGATAAATATTAAAGTTTCGGTCACAAAAATGCCCTGATACCTTTAGTTTACAGAATAATGAACAATCTTCAATGAAAGATTTTTTATCGGAGTTTGGCTGTTTTTCAATTAGCTAAGTATACTGTACATCATTATTTTTGTAATTTCATAGTTGAAAAATCATATAACCCAGGACCGCCCAGCCCTGCCTATAGTGCGATATTTCATTGACAAAATGTAGCACCATAGACAGGGTTGGTCAGTGAAATACGTATTTGAAATGTATAGTAATATTCGTACGTGAAGCAAGAACTATGTACCCCTTTTTACGAAAATTACGCGGCCGGAGGAGTATGAAATTTGGCACAGTTAAAGATATAATACAAACACTACCATGCGTTTGACACACTCACACATACGAGGGCAGTACCAGAAGTACTCGGCCTTTATACACCGTTTCCTCTCTGTATCAAGATCTCTATTATAATTCAAATGAAATGGTTACATACCAATCCAGCATTCAAGGCGTGCACAAGGCTGCGTCTTCACCACGTCGGGCGGATCCACTCCAACATTGAGACACAGCACCAGAGCCACACAGTGTGTCTTGTACTAAACAAATGCAAAATAATACTTTGTTTTATTACGCCCACTTGATGTTTTTCTGAAGTTTTATTAATAACTAGCTGTTGCACGCGACCTTCGTTCGCATGAAATTATTATAAAAAATATTTATTTCCCATTTTGAATCGGAATTTTTTACCAATTTCAAGGGTTTTAATTTTTTTCCACGGAACCATAATTCTTATTCTAAAATAAAAGTAGTCTTAGTTACTCCTTATAACATCAGCTATCTGCCAGTAAAAGTCCCATCAAAAGCGATTCAACCGTTTCGGAGATTAGCCGAAACAAACAGACAGACAGACAAAAATTTGAATAAATGTGTTTTTGTTATAAGTGCCGTATATATTTTAATATGCATTCAGGAAAAAATTATTATTTCAAACAGACACTTCAATTATATTCATTTGTTTAAATAGATTTAGTAATACTATGATGGAGAAAAGGCAGATTCTTCGCTGGAAGATTGACCTCAGCAAAATTGATTAGATAAATGATTTAAAGTGTTTAACCAACTATACAGTATATTTAATCATAAGTACTTTTACTGAAAACTGAACTAACACATCGCTGTGTTTCAAAATAAAATAAAAAAATAACCAGAAATCATACTTTATTTTCACCAAAAATATTACAGTATACAAATATTGCCCAGAAACGCACCAGGATGTTCTATGTCCTCGTAACGAGCCCACCCAAGATACCACACTACGCTCATGACGTGGGCGCAACATCCGACTGTCCTTTTCCCTATGATACAACTACAGTAATAATGTTGAATGCCCTGTATTCCATCCTCCTCCTTATACATTTCTTTATTTTAATTTTTCTATTTGGATCTCCAACAAAAGATACACAGATACAATATAAGTCACAGTTAGACCTCACGTGACGAGAGTGAATACGACTTCGCATTAATATCAAGCCATTTTGCTCTATTCCAAAACGCTCAAGTTCTGCGGGTGATATTCAGTCTATGAAGACTTCAATAATGTATGTACTTAAATATCACTTGTAGTAATAATTAAAAATCATAATTTAACTTTATTTCAGACATACGTCCATACATTTTTACACAGAAAGCGTTAGTAGACGCGTTGGGCATGTTGGTAGTGTATCTATAAAATAAATCATTAAACAAAATATTTTGATTACAGATCCCTATGACATAACAAAATCTTTTAATGATTTCTTTATTGATCAAATTCAAAATACAAGTGAAAAAAAAACATCCGATAGAATTATTCGTTTAGACAGCATCCCGAATTCAATATTTATGTCACCGATAATACCAGACTTCATACCTAGGATAAACAGAAGTCTTAAAAATACAAAAAGTCACGATTATGATGGTATAACCTACACAGAGGTTCTTAAATTCGTTAGTAATATTATAGCTGCACCTTTATGTCACATTTTGAACAGGAGTATTGTTTCGAGTATCACAGTACCTATCACAGTATCTATCTTACTAGACGAACTCAACATACAGAAATGACCAGAGTATGCCTTGAAACCAAATGTGAGCTTAGATATCCATTAGCCGGTAGGGAGGTCAAACACGGTGTACCACAGGGGAGTGTCTTGGGACCTTCTCTATTTCTCCTGAAAATAAATGACTTGCCACGACAGACACGACAACCCATGGTCTTATTTGCAGACGGTAGTACATCGCTAGTTAAGTGTACCAATAAAGAAAACTATGAAAGGGCAATTAATAAGAAACAATTATACATTGGCTTGATACAAATAACTTATTAACGAAATCTAAAAAAGACAAAAGTAATGCACTTCTACCAAAGGATATGCGCTGATAATATAAATATTAGATAAAATGGTCAAAAAGTGGATCAACTTGTGTAGCGAAACTAGGCATCTTGATTGACAACAATATGACTTGAAAACTGCATGCGGGTGACATATGTAAGAAGTTACATAAAACAGCCTACGTACTGTACAACTTATCAGTATCGCACAAAGTAAGCAACAATACTCTTCTAATAGCTTATCATGGGTTGGTTGCATCAGTGTTAGGATTTGGAATCATATTTTGGGGTAACTGTAGTGAGAGGGTGGAGATTTTTTAGGCCCAGAAACGGTGTATAACTATGTTAAACCCTAAAAGCACAGACAGCTGTGTACCTGTGTTTGGTCTCTGAGGATACTGACTTTTCCATGTTTGTACATATTGGTGGTGGCAACTTTTGTATTTTATTTATTTATTTACTTAAGGTTAGCCAACAATTGTTTACACATAACAATACATTGAGATAGACAGGTATACATTGGTAAGTGTAACAATTACTTAAAGGCTAACACCGCATGCACAGGAAATGGATTAAACATACATAATTAATTATTATTATTACATATTCTTTGTAAAAACCAATCTAAATTTATTTCCATCACTGGCCAATATAAGAACACGCAATGGCCTCTTGAGATCCCAATACAAGAACTTGCTACATTCGGGTAATTACAAAACAACACTGTTAAGGAAAAGTTTTGTGACTATGAGACCCGTCATTTATAATAAAATACGTCATGGTTTTAAGGATTAATCTGTAAATATTTTTAAATCTAAGGTAACTGCACTACTTTTAGACAAATATTATTACTCAGTGAAAGACTTTCTAAATGATATGAATTTATACAGTTTATGATTGTTATAATTAATTGCAAATTTGACCATGTAAGACTTATGTACCTGACTATATTATGAATTGACTTCACTTTAATTTCTGTTTTGTTTTGTTGACATTATTTGGTTTGTATTAATATTTTAATTTATGCAATAATTTGCATGCTGTAAGGTCTACCTTACAGCATGCAAATCTCATTAATTTATATACAACATCTTATATAGTTCTGATTCTGACTCAGTAATTACAATAAATAATAATAATACCAGCCTACAACTGCCCCACTGCTGGGCAAAGGCCTCTTCTTATACAGAGAAGGCACCAGCATTGATCACCAAGCTTGTTTAGACAGGTTGGCGATTTCAGACTTCTATTAATTATAAGTTCAGGTTTCCTCAAAATGATTTTCCTTCACCAATGAACAAAACGTCTGTGATGTCCAAGATAAACTTAGACCTTAGTGGTGCCACACTCACTGAAAGTCAACCACTTTCTTATTATTTATAACATGGGTGAAAAGTGGTTGACCGTCAGTAAATTTAGTAGTGCATATGAATTGAAAAAGTCAAATTGATACTTGCCCACATTTGAACCCACAGCCTCATTCATGAGAGGCGAGGCCTTAACCTTTCTTATCTGTAATTGATAATGATGCCATCCAGCTGATTTAGGCCTTAACAACTGCATTCAACAGCTTTCTAGGGTGGTTGTCAAGAGCTTTGGTATGTTATCAGAAGTTGATATGCTTACGATACTATCAACAATCTGAGGTATGTATAGTCAACTACAAGAAAGTAATAATTTCTAAAGCCTTATAAAAGAGCTGTATGCCGCTTTTGGAATGAGTCACACAAATATTTTTTTGTTATCAACATGTCTCAAAAATAGTTAACTCGAGAAAAAAGAATCCGCTTTTTTGCATCTTCAAAAATGAAAGATATTTAGTTAAAGTAAGTACGGCCTCCGTGGCAAAATCCAACAAACGTGTAAAAATAAGTGCAAACTATTTTACAAATCAAATTTTATGAATGTAAACACACTGCATCACCCACAGTCGGACACGACACTTGCAGCGTGATGTCATCGCAGTAGCGCGCAAAGGAACGCAAACTTAAAAAAGTGGTGAAGCTTTACTACACTAACTTTGGAAATCCTGATACGATTTCGATGAAGCTAAAACTATTACTATTTGCATGAGTACACGCGGTAACTTTTATGATAATATTTTATCGTGTTGGTGTGACTCATTATAGTAAAAGAAAGAAAGAAAACATGTTTAAGAAAGAAAGAAAATACAGTTATCTTATTTTACCCAATATTGCACAGTTGTTTCAGTTCTTACTTGATGCAGTCAAAATGAATGGGTTGCAATCAAGATATTAGTAATTTTTTATTAATAACATTTTTGACAAGAATAAACCCTAAACATAGCAAAATAACAAACCATAGTACAAATGGAATGACATTAATATCAAACACTTTATAATGACTTATTTATGTTGTTTAAAATAAATTATATACCTATGTTAACATTATTCCAGATTATAGACCTAAGCCAAATACAAATTATTTTGTAAAACACTTTTGATTTGTTGTTTTCAAATTACTTTGTTATTTTTTATTGATTATATTATTATTGTTTACATCCAAAAGTTAGCAGTTTCATAACATTGTAATGATGCAGGTATACTACGTAAACAACTAGGTACATAAAAAGAACAGAATCGGAAAACTCACAATCATATTTACTTTAACAAAAACAAAGTTGTTTCTTATTCGAGCTAAGCTGAGCTAACGACGCATTCATTCAATCAACCATGTGCGTTTGTTTTCATCGCACTTACGTTACACTCAGCTACGCAGTAACGTACACACAAGTTATCAATTGGAAGTCACTGTCTTACCTTCTCTTTGACTCTCCACGTGTGCTCCACGCGCTCGGCGCCCTTTATAGGCTCAAGATGCCTAGGTTTATCAAAACTCAAAGGTAAATCCCAGTCGTCTACGTCTGAAGAAGTTTCACTGTCACCCTGACCACTGTTTTTCTCCTCATCTTTAACCGCGAGATAAGGAGGCATTTCTGTCATTTTCACAACACTTTGTCACAAAATTGTCAATTTTTACCGCTCAACGAACGTGAACACTAAAGGAAAACATTTTCAAAACCTCACAGAATCATGTGCGCGTCCATTTTTCCACCACATGGGAATAAACAATAAATTTATTTTTCATTTCACGGTAGCGCTTTTTGGACGATTTGTAAAAAATAATAAAATAGTACAAATATAAAATCAGACTTTGTTTTTGCTTTGTTTCTATGGGGAAAACATACATTTTCTAGTGTAGAAATTAACATGATTAAATATTTAGCTAATTTCATGAAATTGGAAATGAAAAGGAACGTCATTCAACTGCGTTCATTTTTTTTTTGTAGTTTGATAATGTTGCATGGATATTTCAGAGCTCGAATGACAACATTGTCAGGAGGGCGCTGTTGGTGAACATTAATTTGTGAAAATGTCGGTGGCAACGCGCCAAAAGAACAAACAAACAAATGTAGCACTGTAAAAAGTACGAACCATTTTATGCCGCCCACACGATCTAAACTTAACCGCCGCGCCGCAAGCGTGTGTTCCTGTGTGCCTAAGGGCGTCGCCAGCCTTTGGGTTAGGGGGGGCAGAATTTTACTACTTACGGATGCAGCTGAAGTTCATCTAAAATTTAAAATGCAATAGCTACTTTAAAAATGTTAGTACCTAAGTTCCCTCGGATTGCTTAGATTTTCGATACTTGTTTTTATAGAAGTAGAATTTACTAATTTTGAAGAGCTATTTGAAAAAGTCTAGGAACTCAAAGAAAATTTAAGCTCTGCACTCCAGACAAGTTAGCTTTTTTTTGTCCTTTTATTCAGAAATTTAAGTTACTTAATCGATTGGGGACAAGTTTAAGAACAAAACGAACTAAGACTCCAAGAGGGAGCGACGAGAGCTCAAGCTGTTTTCGGCACCTTGCCTTGGTTAAGTTACAATTGTTTCGATCCTTCATTCAGGAGTTATTTGGTCGACTTTTAACAACTTGACCTACCTTGGACAGGTTAGAATTGTTTTGACCTACTGGAGTTACCTGGGCGACTTATAGACAATGTTAAAACTGAAGAGAAACTAGACTGGAAGAGCGAGCGAAGCGAGCTCGAAAATTTTTACATCATTGCTTCGAATAAATTCAGATAATTACTTAAGGCCAGGATATTCGAGCACAGTAGGCATTTAGCGTTACTTACCTACGCGCGTGGCAAGTCGCACGAATCTAGACCTTTCAAATGAACTCGGTGACCGCGCTGTGCAAAACTTTGGGTCACATAACATTATAAAATTGTAACAGTGTGTACAGTTAACTTCGTTTCGGGGGTTTATTTAGGGAAATGTAAGTAGAAGCAACGTATTTTATTTTATTACTACCTACAATTGTTTTTATTCACTTAATCTCCTTTTCTTTCATGATTGTTATAGCGAGCTTACGATCTGGTTTTTGGATTTTTTGTCAGTAAACTACTGGAGAGATTTTGATGGCAGTTTCAGTAGTTTGTAAACTAAGTTATTATAGTTCACGCACCCCACGCGTACGAAGTCGCGAACATAGGCTAGTTATTTATTATTACTTAATTATATCTAATATATAAAATTCTCGTGTCACAGTTTTCGTTGCCATATTCCTCCGAAACGGCTTGACCGATTTTGATGAAATTTTTTGTGCTTATCCGGTATCTATGAGAATCGGCCAACATCTATTTTTCATACCCCTAAGTGATAAGGGGGTAGGTAGGTAGGTAGGGTAGGGTAAAAAAAAAGGTGCATTGCAACGCATGCCGGGCACAGCTAGTAGTTTATAAGAAATACATACGGATGAAACGTCTAGTCTAGGCCTAAACCTTTTTAGGTTTAAAGAAAATGTGTAAGTTTCTAGCGGCAGTACTCAGAGGCTCATTTACCGACGTTCAACGTTTAAAAAATATTTTTGTGTGTGTGATTGTATTGTACGCTACAATTTATTACGTACGATACCAATTCTGTGACATCAGGCAGGAAAAACTATACCTAACGGCAAGCGCAGCTACCGCCCCTGCCCCCCTGGCAACGCTCATGTGTGTGCCACTGGCGAAACCTGCACCTAAAACCTGTTTTGTGTCTATTTGTCACAGGCGGGAGTACAGTAAATGGGTGACCTCTTTGTTGCATTTTTTCTAACTCATGGTTGCCTTGTCATGAACCCTCAGGGCTCATTTACGGACACGCAGTGCGGGCCTGGCGCGTTACGCGTTTTTTTCCGTTTACGGAGTGGCGATGGCGGCGCGTGCAGCGGCCCGCGTTATCCTACGCGCAAACACAAACATATTATTATGGCCATGTATGAAGACGCGGGGCGTGAGTTGTCAGCTTTATTAAATAGGGCCCTAGGGTCGCCAAGAAGTTTTAAGACCTTTCGACCGGTCTGCCTGTTGCCGACCGCTGCGCGCTTGCCAGTGCGTACGTAACCTAAAATACATGGGGCGTGTTGTTCCATATAGTACCCGCGAAATTCCATTTGTTTTTACCATCACCTGCTATTTACAGCGTGTTTGCACATGTAAATGTAATTAGTTATTTTAGTGTTAGTAACAATAATGCTGCAATAGGTTTCTTTTTACAATTTATTTATTTAAGAGATTATGTACACACTAAATAGGAGCTTGTGGCTAAATAATAACAGCCGCTCGGGTCGATCTTAAGATAAGCAGCGCTTGCCTGCAGGTTGGTCCGTGGATGGGTGACCACCCATTACATACCGAGTTTCTTTCGTGCCTCGGAAAGCACGTTAAGCCGTTAGTCCCGGCTGTCATTTGTGGATATTTGACAGTCGTTAAGGTAGTCAGTGAATCGAAAGTCTGACAACCAGTATTATCAAAGGTATCGTGTTACCCAGTGCTAACTGGGTTGTGGTGGTCAGAAAGGCAGTCGCTCCATGTAAAATATATATATATTCAGCTGCATCCGGTTAGACTGGAAGTCGACCCCAACGTAGTTGGGAAAAGGCTAGGCAGATGATGATGATGTACACACTAAATAGGAACAGGAAAGAAGAAAGGAACAGAAAAAAAAATAGGTACAAAGGTGATGCTTATTTCTAAAAAAATCTCTTCCGGCATACCTGCGAA
The DNA here is from genome assembly GCA_950022335.1 of Eurois occulta. Lineage (NCBI taxonomy): Eukaryota > Metazoa > Arthropoda > Insecta > Lepidoptera > Noctuidae > Eurois > Eurois occulta. Next base: position 21,054,352 of record OX465485.1, on the reverse strand, counting down.
AGAAGAGCAGTGATAAAAACAGATGTAGACACAGTGTGTAAAAGAAGAAGAGAAAATAGAATAGGTAGTTACATAAAACATACAGCAAATAACGAATTTAAATATAACATACAATATATGAATTTATAGAAAAAGAATATAGAATAGAATTTATATACATATATTTTATATACCTATTTAATTACTTATAATATTTACATGAATTAAATGTGGGTGAAAAACCTGGACGAGGCTGGCAAAGGAACGTGGAGATTGGCAGAACAAAAGAGAGGCCTAGGTTTACTCAGCAGTGGGTGAAATCAGGCTGTGGATGATGATGATGATGACCGCGACGAAACGTCGACGAAAATTCGTTTAGTGTTGGTCAGACCTAAGACCTTACTTTCTTTCAATGTATCGACTGCCTCGTTAGTCCTGTGAACTGTGGTCTCAAGATATTGAACTTGAGCCGCAGAGCATGGAGTCGCCGGCAGCAGTGGTTTTGCTTCCGCCAGTGTCTCCGTGTGGTCTATGTGTGGTTCGGATCTGACATAATATCATACTCCACAGGGAAGTCATTATTTTTTTTAAAATAAGTAGCCTTTTTATTAATAAATCCGTAAATTTTAAGATTAACTAAAAATAACAACTGATGATTGTACAGTTTTCTAGAAAAATCACATGCTTTATTTTACTTTATGTCGGATCCTTCACCTGTTCTATGATTATGACGAAATAGTGACGTCATCAAAAAGTAGATTCAGCAGGCTCATTGAATGCCTATTGGCAATGTTTATGCAATTCTGGATAGTTTGTTATTAGATTACTCTTGATGCTGATGAGTCTGTGAAAATGCCGTGTAAAAATATAGGTACATATATTTTTTTAAAGCGGTTCCTATTCAATTTTCTAGAAACTATAACTCGAAAGCTATCAATATTCGCGGAACATTTATGGGGTATTTGCGGATACCTATCATAGGCTATCAGTTACACGTACACACGCCAGCACATTAAGCTCGATACCCAATGTAGTATTCACAGGGTATGGTAGGGTGTAGTATTCAAGGTGCATAAATATCTACTTAAAATAAATAAATTAACATTCAATGAAAAGTAAAGTTGATGTGTATGCGTACTCACACATAGTTATACAGTATAAATGTTCTGTGTAACCCCTTCCCAAGCCAGTAATAAACTAGCGATCAAGGACGACACTCGTTTCATTATCTCCGTACTCCTACCCACAACTATATACATATCATTGGCGACGAGGTGTAAGAACGAGTACCTACACGTATTTTAAAATGAATTCTTATCTCGGAAATCTATCTTCATTTGACCATAAAAGTAATGAATGGCAAATATACAAAGGAAAATTAACGCAGTTTTTGAAGATTAATGGCGTTAAGGACGAGGTGAAGAGTGGGATACTACTGTGCCATCTGACGGAGGAGACGTATCGTCTAGTATTTAACCTAGCTTTCCCAAAGGAGTTGGAAGCGTTGAGTTATGAAGATCTAGTGGAATTACTCGACAGTCATTTCAAGGCGAAAACTTGCTCGTTTGTGGACAAGGCGAAATTTTTTGGCGCCAGCAGAACAATAGGCGAATCCGTTAGAGGATGGGCGGCGCGATTAAGAGGTTTGGCAGTTTATTGCGACTTCGGCACCGCTCTCGAGATGAACCTAAGAGATCGTTTCGTCCTCGGCCTGAGTGCAGGTCCAGAACGTGAGAAGCTGTTTGAGCAAAACCCGTCGACTCTCACGTTGTCGCGGGCAATTGAAATAGCGGAGCAGTCTGCGGGTGCTAAGGAGGCAAGGGCCTTGTTGGGCAGCAGTTCGGAGGCCATTTCTATCAAAGAGGAAGCAGTGAACAATATATCATGCAAAGGTGGATGGAAGCGGTCGAGCGATGGGAGCGGAGCGCGTGGCGGCAGCGGCGGCGCTGGCAGCGGCGCGAGCGGCGCGCGTGCTGGCTCGCGAGACAGGTGCGCATCGACGAGTTATGATCGTGGCCAACGTGGCGAAAACCTTCGTTGTTCGGTGTGCGGGTTAAAAAATCACGATAAGGACAAGTGTCGCTACAAAAATTACAAGTGCCAAAAATGTGGAAAAGTAGGTCATTTGAAGAAAGTATGTGTTAAAAACAATAAAAACGGACATGTACGCGTTAATAATATCGGTGGTGATGACAGTGAGGGTAACTCGGTTGGCAGTTGTGACGAATGTAATAATTTCAATATAAGGTACGTAACTGATAAACCGTTAAATTTAAAAATTAAGGTAGGTGACGTAAATGTAACTATGGAGTTAGATTCAGGGTCGGGTGTTTCAGTTATCTCAAAAAGATTGTACACTGAATTGTTCGCACATTACGAATTAAATAAATGCAATATCAAAATGTGTTTGTATAACGGACATAAAATTTCACCGATGGGGTATTTCCAAGCTAATGTTGAGTATAATTTCGACAAAAAGAACATAAAAATATTTGTAGTAGATTCAAATGGCCCACCCCTGCTTGGTCGCGATTTTATGTCCGCGTTTGGTTTGATTTTAACCAATATTTATAAAATAAGTCAAGACGATGATGTTAATACATTACTGGAACAGTATCCGAATTTATGGAAGGACGAACTTGGTTCTTTTAATAAATTTAAAGTTCATTTACAACTCAAAGAAAATGCGGTACCGAAATTCATTAAGGCCCGACCAATACCATTCGCATTAAAAGAGAAGGTAGAAGCAGAATTAAATAGATTAGTCAGTTTAGGTATACTAGTCCCAGTTTCTAATTCACAATACGCGACACCTATAGTACCAGTTCTTAAAGATAACGGCACAGTTAAGATTGCAGGTGATTTTTCAGTCACACTTAACCAGGATCTTATAATAGATAAGTATCCATTACCTAGAATCGAAGAAGTATTCGCGAAACTAGGAGGCGGTGAACATTATACGAAAATAGATTTAAAAAATGCGTATAATCAGTTCATACTATCTGAAGACTCCCAAGAGTTGACAACAATTAACACTCCAAAAGGATTATTTAAATATACCCGCCTAGTGTACGGCCTCGCGAATGCTCCAGCTTTGTTTCAAAAGGCAATGGAAGTACTGCTGTCTGGTATCGAGGGGGTCAGCATATGGTTAGACGACATTTGTTTGACTGCGCCAACGAAAGCGCTTCACATGACGAGGTTAGCCCAGGTTTTAAGCAGGTTGAGTGAAGCCGGTTTGCGCCTTCAAAAGGACAAATGCGTTTTTTTTAAGGATAGCGTAACGTACTTAGGTTATGTTATCGATAAGAACGGATTACGTACTAATCCCGATAAAGTTAAAGCTATATTGAATGGCCCGGAACCGACAAATATAACCGAAGTAAAACGGTTCCTTGGAGTGGTCAACTACTACAGAAACTTTATTCCAAACGCGTCAAGCATTATGAGCCCACTCCATGAGTTGCTGCGCAGCGGCGCACGGTGGGAGTGGGGCCCGCGACAGCAACGAGCGGTGCGCCGCGTGTGTGCTGAGCTCGCCTCCGAGCGCGTGCTGGCACATTTCGAGCCGAACGCACAGCTAGTGCTCTCAGTGGACGCGGGTCCGCACGGCCTCGGAGCAGTTCTGTCCCAACGGGAAAGCGATGGCCGCGAGCGACCGCTGGCATACGCGTCGCGATCGCTCTCGGCGAGTGAACGCAATTATAGCCAAATCCAGAAGGAGGCGACAGCAATAATTTTTGGGGTCAAACACTTTCATCAATACCTATACGGTAGAAGTGATCCATTTGTTCTAAAAACAGATCACCGTCCCTTAGTGTCAATATTTAATAGTAAAACGGGTATATCAATAACCACGGCGTTACGCTTGCAAAGATACGCTATTATATTATCTGCATACAATTATGTAGTTCAATATATATCGAGTGAAAATAACTTAGTCGCCGATTATTTTTCCCGTGCACCCGTAACCAACACTGAGTGCGAGGAAGATGGCGAATATGACGCATACTGCGCGCTTAATTTCCTAGATAGTACGGTCGCGCCAGCTGTTTTGTTTACGGATGTAAAGAATGCTACTTGTAACGATAGAACTATACAAACAATAGTAAAGTATACAAATGTAGGTTGGCCCCGCAAAATAGTCTGCGAGTCTATACGTCCTTTTTTTTTATGTCGCACAGATTTGCAATATGAAAATGGAATTTTGATGCGAGGACATAAGGTAGTAATTCCTAAGACATTGCGAGAAAGAATGTTGCACGAACTACATAGCACGCATTTAGGCATTGTAAAAATGAAATGCAATGCGCGCGCTAGGATGTGGTGGCCCGGTATAGACGAGGATATTGAGAGGTGGATCGGCGCGTGCGAGGTGTGCGCGAGCATGCGGCCCGCTCCGCCACGGGCAGCGCCGGCGCCGTGGCCGAGCGCAGCGGCACCGTGGGAACGAATTCATATAGACTATTTATCTATACGGCAACAGACTTACTTGGTAGTGATTGATGCGTACTCTAAATGGTTAGAGTGTATTTTTATGGGAAACGATCTTACCACACAATCTTTAATAAAAAAATTAAAGCAAATATTTTCTGTGTTTGGATTACCGGGTACATTAGTCTCGGATAATGACGTAAAAATAAATTGTAAAGAATTTAATGTGTTCTGTTCCAATAATGGTATTAACTACATCACGTCACCGATTTACCATCCATGTAGCAACGGTCAAGCTGAAAATTCAGTGAGGACGTGTAAAAAGATGTTAAAAAATATTTTAAGTGAAAGTACAGCACAAAATGTAGTATTCGACAAATTATTAAGTTATTTATTTGAATATAGGAACACAGAGCACTGTACTACTGGAAAATCACCCGCAAAGTTAATGTTTGGCAGGAATTTGAAATCGCGACTTGATTTAATACTTCCTAAAAAGAAAGGATTCTGTAAAATACCGTCAGGGGGGAATGAAGGTCGCACCAGAGCTTTTGAAGCCGGTGACAGGGTATGGGTCCGGTGGTACAGTGGTAGAAAAGAGACGTGGAAGCTGGGAGTAATTAATAAAGTGATAGGGAAAAGAATGTTTAAAGTGCTTGTTGAAGATTTAGGTGTATTTTGCATTAGACATCTAGATCAATTGTTTAAATGTAAAAAACCCATTGCTTGTGACGAAAGTCAATCTGTTTGTAATCCTTCGATTCCTTCGACTTCTCCGGTTCCGTTACGTACTCCACCAATAACGCACAGCCCAGCTGTTGAATCGAATACAGTCAGTACCATAGAGAGTGCAGTTTCAGAGAATCCGGTGGAGATAGAAGCGGGTACTGCGGCTGCAACCAGCGTTGAAGCTGACAGGGACCAGATTTCAACGGATGTGGTGAACCGAGAAAATGCACGGCAGTCATTAAATAACGCATTAGAGAAGCAGGCTCCTCAAGCCTCAGCCGCTGCGCAGGATTCAGTAGTCACGCATGAGCCACGTGCACATTCTCGGCGTACCAGAAAAGATGTTGACTATTCTGTATTTTATTAGTAGATACAATAATGTAATTACACGTACAATTTAGGCTAAGCAAGAGTTAGTTGTAACAATAATGTTTTATATCATGTTATGTAATTTGTCAACAGGTTTCAAGATTAGTGTGGAGGAATGATGTGTATGCGTACTCACACATAGTTATACAGTATAAATGTTCTGTGTAACCCCTTCCCAAGCCAGTAATAAACTAGCGATCAAGGACGACACTCGTTTCATTATCTCCGTACTCCTACCCACAACTATATACATATCAAAAGTACTAAAATTAAAACTTACATCAAATAAAAATAAAAAACAGCGTGTCAGCAGTTTACGTGCAGACAACAAATAAGTCTTCTGTCTGTGCATACGACAACAGTTGTAAAAAAGTAATTATAGACTTTTTACAGCTAAAATAATTTAACTTAAATATACTTAGTTTTCTATTTAATCTAAATAATGATTATAATCGTCTCTTGTTAGTATTGTCACTGTCACTGTTTGAAAACTAAGTGCATAATGAATAGCTGGTGCACAGTCAGCACGTTGCAGGATTTATACAGCTGATCTGTAGGAAAGTAAAAGGGATGGAAGTTTGCTACCTTTAAAATTGCTCTTTGAGCTCTTTCAAGGGGAAGCAGGGTAGTTTTTGATGCGCCACTCCATGAAATGATACAGTAATGAATTATAGATTGACATAGGGTGAAATAAAATTGTGTGATCAATTTTAAAACAGCAAAAGCATATATTAATTTGCGCACTCTTTTAACCAGACTTTCAATATGATAGGTACTTAAAAGAGTGTGTCTTCTATTATAACACCGAGGTATTTAATGTTACAGGTTTTGAGGATAGGAGGACAGTTGCACATGTTGACTGACAGGTTATCACATTGATGGGCATATAAATGGAAGTTAGCAGTGTTAAGTTGAGGCTTACGCATTGAATATATTTTGTCTTCTCAGCATTTAGTGTTAGTAAATTGCTTTGTAGCCAATTAGTCACAGTATTAAACCAAGTTGAGCGTTTTCAAATAGTTCGCTGCTGTTTTTAGCAGAAAATATTAGCGCCGTGTCAGCATATGAAATGATTTTGCCGTGCTTGATATTTAGATTACACAAGTCGTTAATATAAACCAAGAATAGGGTAGGGCCCAAAATACTCCCTTGGGGAACACCAAATCTAGTCTTTTTCTGCTCATCGCTCGTAAAGTTGTCAATCCTGATCCTGACACATTGGTATCGGTCGTCTAAGTAGTCAGTAAGTAGTCAACGGCGTTCCCCTTATTCCTATTGCCTTTAATTTTCTTAGAAGCACAGAAACAGAGACAGTATCAAAGGCTTTCGCTAAATCAAGGAAGACTCCCAGGACCTGGTTCCCTTTGCCAAGCTCTTCTGTGACATAATCGGTCAGGCTATGCACCGCATCGGCTGTGGATAATTTGGCTCTGAAGCCAAATTGCGCAGGTGACACGATGCTGTTTTTTTCTAGGTAGTTAACTAGTCTGTTGTTTATATTTTTCTCAAGTATTTTTGAGATTGAGGGAGTAATGATATTTACCAACAGCTTGTGTGTACAAAATGTCTTGAGTACAGGTTTTACAGTCTTGGACTTACACAGTCGCCAATTACTGGTTAACCAGCATTCACAAAGATAAGTGATAAGTTGATAACACAAAAGAGTATAAAAATTTAAACCGAGTGGCTCTAGAAATGAAATACAACTAAACTAAAATAAACAACTACACAATTAAACTCCCTAAACTTAAGAGTATAATTATATTTTAGCTTACGAAATATATGGGCCTACCTATAGTTATTCACCAAGTCCCGGTCTCCAGATTTATATATAGGGATTACAAGAGCCTTTTTTTTAGACAGTTAGGGAAAATTCTTTGACTATCGCGGTGTTGTGCACTCGGAATTCTTGCCGGAAGTACAGACGCCAGCACATCAAGCTATCCGAAACTGTAAAATTTTCCCAATCAACTTTGAACCTAATACTTTTGCGATAAAGTTGAAAATCTATTAAAGAAATTTGACAGATTGTAGTAGCTATGTGATTTGAGCGAATGAGCGTTATGCGGCGTTTAAGAGAACAAATACGACGAAAAAGACCTGATTTGTGGAAAGAAAATACTTGGATTTCGCACCACGATAATGCGCCTTCGCACAAGGCTATCATAGTGAACGAATTTGTGACCAAAAACCAAATACCATCGAGCTACCAGCTTATTCACCAGATATGGCTCCATTCGACTTCTTTCTTTTTCTTTAACTCAAATTACCATTTCGTAGCACCAGTTTTCATTCGGTAGAAGGCAAGGAGAATTCGTGGCAAGAACAATTCAATTCCGGAAAAAGCGCTTAAAAAATGTTTTGATGATTTAATTATTCGCTGGCGTAAGTGTAGGTATCGTTTCTGAAGGAGCATTCTTTGAAGACGATAAATTAACTTTATTATTGATCGTTTCCCGGTACTTTCTTGACAGAGTAGGTAGTATATGATGTTCTATGCGGATACCCCTGGACTGAAGAATATTTTTTTTACGATTTCATTTCTGGACCAACTTGTATAATAGTGATATTTCTGATCGGCAATGTCTCAACCGCTGGGGACGAGTCGCACGGGACCGGTCAATGTGGCGACACTTAGGGGAGGCCTATGTCCAGCAGTGGACGTCTTTCGGCTGAAATGATGATGATGTTTGTCTCAATAGTAGCTCGGCGTCGCGTCTGGATGTGTGCCCTGTTATGTTACGGATAGAATAATAGACGGTCGAGCGTCTGTATTCTAAAGAAGTAATTAGGTACCTTACGAACCATAATATTATGAAAAAAATATTCCTCATTCAATAATAATAGACTGAAGAATATATGTATTTTGTGTAAAATACAGCAATGAAATAAAATTATTACAACCACATGTTTTAGTTTTGTTTTATTGGTATTTGAGGTTTATCTATATAAGGAAAAATAATACAAGCCACATCATTATAAAAGCACCAAACATTGATAAACATTTTTAAATAATTAGTTTGATAAACATAATTATACAAATTTATAATGGAAAAATATTGTTTAATGATTATACATAACATATATACAGTATCTATCTAGGAGTTGAGCTTTAGTGATGCAGGTCACATTTTGACGGCACTGCACACCATGCAAGTCTGGCACTGGACTCCCTCAGGAAGGCACTCTTTGTGGAATGAATGCCTGCAGTTGTACACCATCAAATCTGAGGCATTTGACAAGTCCCTAATAATGATCCGACCTTGGCACGCACAACACATGAAGTCATCCGTAACAGATATACCTCTCTGCTGATTGATGATTAACTTCTGATGCAACTCGAAGTAGTTTCGCAACGTGATCACTTTACATGCTTCTTGCACCGACAGCTGAAGATGATAATCACACATCATCTTTGCTAATGAGTCCTTTAAATCCTTTATTTCACATCCGGATTGTATACTTTGTATTAATATTCGCGGATCCACGTAGTTTCCTATTCTCTTGAGCAGTAGCGTCACATAGTCAGGCTTGTCCACTGTCCGCTTGATGAGGTCCATCCACAATTCCTTATCATTGTGCTCTTGACAGAAATTGATAGCTTGGTTGATGTCCTTCAGCTGCTCTATAATGATTTGCAGAGCTTCTCTCGTGTTTCCAATACGTCCCAATAGGAATACCATTTCAGGGTAAAATTCATTGCTCTGGCACACATCCAAAGCTTCTTGTATGGGGTAATTATCACTGCATTTCAAAAATGGAAGAAGTTTATCCCTCGCATATTTAGCATAAAGTCTAACTAATTTTCCGTGATACCTACCGTTCGGTTCAATTTTGCTGTAAGCATCTAAATATTTGAATAGCAACTTGTCATTGCTGGAGAGTTGCTTCTCCACCACCTCTACAGGAACCCTGGGCTTGTCAAGAAGTATTGATATTGCCTTATCGCAGTCGAGAGTCATCAGGTCCAGTATCTTGTCGTGGATCACGTTGTGCATGTTGTGTTTAGTGATCAGAGTGAACACGTCTTTGTGCTGGAGCGTCAGGTATGTCGTCAAAGCCTTGTCGTATTTTTTTTGGTAGCAATACAAAAGAGCCAAAGCTTCTAAATAAATGTTTTTGTCGACCTCTGTGTTCAACAGATGTTCTAAGACTTCTTTTACTATGACGCCAGTCTTGTACAACGCGGGGTTCCATTCTTGGACTAATTTCAGGAATCCTTGGGAGTCCAACTTCAGATATTCATAAAATATTAGCTCGTATATGTGAGAACTTAATGCTTGTTCAGGAGTTTTAGGCACATACGGACTGACCACTCGCAACTGGTTCACTTCAGCAAACTTCAATATCTGCGTCTCCCACAACATTTTATCGTTCTTACAAATTCTGGCGCACAGAATGGCCGCCTCCTCGTGCAAGTGCTCAGCCATCAAGTGGTCCAGGTACTGCACGCCGACGGTCACAACCGAGTGCTTCGACGTCTTCCCGCCAACTTCTTCGAGGACGGTAATTGCTTTTTCAAATCTACCTTGTTCTGTGAGCCATTTGACTCTATCGTCGATATCATAAGGACTAGCGACTACAATGTCCTTGGGAGATACTATGAAAAATCTGTTTTCCTCTATGAGCATATCTAAATAATAGTCGTTACAAGAATACTCTTCGTAACCACGAATATTGAGACTATCTGTTGATATTTCACAGAATTCACAGTCTTTGTAGTCAGCGACGGTAAGCACAGGTCTTTGCGCCTTACCAGTTTCGGGGTCGCACTCCTTATGTACTCCCAGCACCACTAGTTGGTCGTCCAGAGGACCTAAGCCACTGATGAAGTAGTCAGTCTGGAACGTGTACACGGGGTCGACTAAATACTCGGTGACATCTCGCGTCTGAAGCTCGATTTGACTACGTTTCCGTATGACACAGATCCTGATCGTGTCGACCCAGCCGATCATGAGTGTCTTGGGAGCGCACCAGAGGAGGTTGCAGCGATAGTCTTCTATGGACCGGTTGGGGACCTTCTCCCACTGGATGAGGCCGAGCGAGCAGCGCGCCACCAGGTCGTACACGCGCACGCCCACCTCGCTGGCCCACGCCACGAAGCGCTCGTGCCACGACATGGCCTGCACGAAGCCTTCGCATTCGCACAGAACTGTGCTACGAAGGCGGTTCAGGAATGTCTTTTCGTATAATATTAATTTGGTGTCGCCTGTAATAGAAAAATAGAATACTAAGAAATGTAACACACATGAATACTAAATATGTGCTCACTGTGCGTATGGCAGCCCTAGACCAGGGGCAAGGGGCTCCTAATTTATTGCAGTATAAGTCAAATTGTAAAAAAGTGTTTATGTGGTAAAAAAGTTTTCCCAGGGCGCTTTTGGGTTTCAAAGTACCAACGGACCACGCATGTTGGTTTATAGTAAATTTGTAAGGAAATGCATAGTATGAGTACACAAAAAGTTTAAAAAAATATTTTAGTTAGAGAGTAGGTATGCCACAATTTATTACATTCTTACTTTGACTGTGATATCAGGCAGGAAAAGTTATAATTTAAAAAATCCTGAGGCTCTAGAGAGGCACATGCCCCCCATGTCACCGCTTGTCGACGCCCAAGCTTGTTTTAATTCTATAGAATAGACGGATTAACTTTCGAGATTTACAATCCTTATAAATTAATGACTTAGTACAGTTATTGGTACACATTAATATATGTCATAATCTATCTACAGTAATGATGTAATGAATCACAAGAATGACTCATTGCTAAACTGGAAATGGGTTCATTACAAAGCATGTGTGTCATTTGAGGAATGATGTGCTATAACAATGTTGTGGTTTGAAAGAAGTAGAGAAAAAAATCAAGAGTTTGCTTAGATGGTTTGGTCATATTGAAAGAATGAGTGAAAGAGTTGCAAATCCTGGAAATGGACTCCCTGGCCTTATTGGATATGATCTTTAGAAAGGTCAGATTCATAGTACTCGCAACAGGTGTGAGTGAATGGCAAAAGGAGTATGTTGTAAGGATTGCAGCAGGTGTCATTGTTCCTTTTTTCTATGGGAAAATAGTGTGAGTTTATGTAGTGACTTATTTCTTATAGCTGCTAGCCTCATTTGATTAAAATAAAAGTTACAAATACTGTCAAATTCAGGACAGAGGTAGTAAAGAGATCTTTAACCATCACTTTATAAAAATAAGCAAATGTGGATGACATTTTGTCTTTTTAGACCATCAAAACCGAAATCAGAAGTCATTAAAATTATTCTGAGAATCAAATCTTTTTGAATAGAGAAATTTATGAAAATAGCTCTTCCACTTGATTATTTTGTTTAACTTTTTCATCAACCATGACTTTCAAGCAGTGTTGTGGAAACCAACAAATTTTTTGAATCAAGAAAAGAGAGGCCTGTACCCAGCAGTGGGTAAATTCAGGCTGTTGATGATGATGATGATACCTCGTAAACCCACCACATAGAAGATTTTAACATGACATATTACTTTAAATTATTTAGCAGAATAGCAGACAGCTGAAGTGCACTTGTTTTTTATTTAGCTGTTAGCATAACACTGCAATCAATCATGATTGATGTAGGTATTCAATCATTAGTTGTTAGTCATAATAAGTTAGCTAAATTTTGCCCAACACTGCATTCAAGGCATGAAATTACAGAATATTTAAATTGTATAAACCCACTACAATGTGTTTACATAAAAATACATTTCTTTCAGTTTTTTTGTTTAAACAAATGTTCTTGGCTAACTGACTTGTTATACCATGCTTAGAATTCATTGCCATTAATTCATTTAACATTTCGGAATAATTGACAGTTAACTAGATTTCTTGGAAGTTGGAATTATAACATAATATCACGACTTGGAATCCCAGAAGGGTTAGGCTGAGGTGTACATAACAGTACACCTTGGAGTTATAATATTTCTTAATAACTATCGCTCTGAGGAGAGGCCTTTACCCAGCAGTAGTATGACAGACGGCTAACAGTAACAGACCATAGATTTATTTACCTGTCAAGAACCTTCTTCCAGACCCTGACTTGAAGTAACAAGGATCCAAGGCGATAGACTTAATCACCCTGCCCAGTGTGAGATTGTGAGTGTTGTCGTCCGAGTACAGCCCGTACACCATCACCTTGCCGTCGTCCGAGCAGCTGGCGATGTAGTCCCCTTTCAGGTCCACCGAGATTCTGTTCACAGCGATTTTATGAGCCTGCAACTCTTTGGTCTTGCCATCTTGTGATATCGGCACTGTGTTCCCTTCATGGTCCAACAGATGTATCACCCCCCATTGTGTTCCTAGACATATAAACTTGGTATGCACACAAATACAACTCACTGCGTCTTTCAACAAAATATTTTGAACGTCGTTCTCTAGTCTATCGTACTTCAGCTTGGGCTCCTCGTCGGGAGGCAAGCTGTCACAGCTTTCAAAATTCACAGCCATGACTGCTTATTTTTGTCTTGAAAAACAGGTGTAATCACATAATATTTTTTTAATTCTGGATTTTCCTTTCTTGTTTGACATTACTGTGATTTTATTGTGACTGCTGTCTGTCAGTCAGTCTGTTACACTTACATCCAAAGAGTATAATAATAATAGGGGAGAAGAGAGCCCTCTTGCGCCATTTCGAAGCATCCAATTTCGAAGCGCCATCTGGATTTCTTGACGGGAACTAAGGCTGTATACATATGTGCATGGCGTGTATGTATGTATGTGTGGCTGTGTGTGTGTATGTGTAATGTATAGGTTGTTCTCCTTCTTATTGTTTTTTTTTGCAAATAGCAGCTGTTTACGTCGTATGTTGATCATAATACGATTTGCGGATTTAATGATGATACATTTAATAAATTACGATCATTAAAACTTAATAATAGAAGGACACACGAAACACAAGCAAGCGCAGGCGCAAGTTGCGGCGACCATTTTGTGATGTTGCCAGAATTTTATTATACTAAAAGTATTTTTGTGACCAGGTTGCCATAATTGAAAATACTGGACAGCTATTATATATATATAAAAATGTGATAATTTTGATGAAAAATTTAACAATTATTCTTTAGAAAAATACAAAAATTAAATTAGAGAACAAAATTATTTGATTTTCTCTTTTGCATTAAAGTTGGGATCATAGAGACATCTATCGATAATATGAGACTAATAGTTTCTATGTGAAGAAATGTAGATGGCGTATCTTTCTTCACTGAAGTTGAGCTTGTTCTAACTGTCCCCCCCCTGCTTACATCCATCGTACAAAATTAACTATTAATAAAGTATTGCCAACAATAAAATCACAAACTATTTCTATGCTGTCAGCACAAGGTTAACGCTATAACGAGAATACTGCGCTTTGTGCTGATTCAATACGGTCAAGATACCGTATGGTGTGTAGTGGTCTTTTGTAAAAATGGGAATGTGAACAGTGAAAAAAAAAACAAAAACCCGCGCTTTTTCAATAATTTCAAATGCATACTTGTCGATCTGAAATAAGAAAGTAATAAAAATGAATAGAACTGATTATGTGCGTCTTAATCCCAAAAAATATGAGCAGCACTTGTCTCATTTTGGGAATAAAGTACTATCAGTACTCGTGAAACAATGGGATAAAGGTAACAAAAATATTGTAATATCAAAGTTGTGGCAAAAAGTATTGTGAAGAAGCAAATACAGTGGCCTCCATAAGTTAGTTGGAGTTTTTTCGCTTTTAATGTACTGTCACACGTCATTATCGTTGTAATAATTATTGTCTTTTCAAATATTTGAACTGTAATGTAATATACTAAGATGTTAAGAAACAAACAAAAAAAATAAACATACAAACAAACACAACATATAGTAATTTAGTAAATTGATTTAATAATACCTGTGTATATTAATTTTTAATTTAATTACGACTTAAAAAGGGGTGTACAAAAACAAATCTACGAATGAACATATTATTATGAACTAAAAATGACTTCATTAAGTTGGGTTTTTTTCTGGTGTACGTTGCCTCGTAAATTAGTTATCTAATGGTTATTTAAGACATTAAAGTCCCCGCTTTTTGTAAGTGTCATCAGATATTCCTAGTATATCTGCAGAAAACAAAAGTTTCAACCCTTTTGGAGTCTGAAATTCATGTAGGTATTTGGCTATCTAAAAACTGTACATAAACATAAAAAATCAGGATATCTCTTATCACGGATAGTCAGATTAGATAGTAACAAAGCCAGAGTGCACAGTTCAAACAACCAAAACTATGGTTTCGATGAAAATGTGACCAAACATCTTTGGTAAAAATATCAACTAAGTTTTGAAGTCCACTGTATTCAGTGTAGCTAGTGTTGTTTTAAAAAAGCAGGCTTGCGACACTTAACGACTTATCTAAATATTGTTCCATTATTTTTAGCACAGAGGCAAAATGACAATGAATATAATCAGCGTCGCCAGTATCCCGCTCAAAATAAAAGGGTGTTAACGTGAGTACATACAGATAGATACCTGGAAAGTAAATTATAAGTGGCTGATGATATTTTCTGTCGGCAACTTCTCTGGAGCCTTGGAGAACGAGTTCTCAAAAAACATTAGACAAACACTTGCACACGAAAAGGGTTCCTTACCACTGTACAACAAAACTCCTTAGTAAAAGTACCCTTAACGAAGCCAAGTGCAAAGGCACTTGTTCTCCCCGTCATTGCGATAATTTTATCTGACTGAGAAGGGTAATGTGTTTATACGTATAAGTATGTTTTTTCCTTTGTGGCACTCCAGAGACTAAACGTGTGGACCAATTTTGATGATTCTTACGTCAATCGATTTGTCTTAATCTTGCGAGTGTTACTAAGAATACACACAGTAGATACGGAGGACAGTAAGTAAAATTCAATATGGTGACAACCAGTCGCATCGTAAACTTGTAAAGCCTACTTATCTGTGATAGTTTTCTTTTTAACTTCGTTATTTATACTACCACCGTGAATGTTTTCACACACCCAAACCCAACCGTTTCGCTGATACTGAGTCTAACAAAAATGAGCACTTTTAGGCTTAATATTTCACAAACAAATCCCTTAATCAAAAAATTATGAAACAAATTCGCAATATTTTTTAAAGTCCTATCCAACGACATCCTACACTGAGGTGCGCGGGAAAAAAAACCCCACTTTACGAGGTACAGGAAATACCCTAAAAAAAAACTTTCCGAGATTTTATTTTACCACTTTTTCGGCGTAACTAATCTGTATAGTTATTCATGATGAATTACCGCTTTCTAGTACAAAAAGTCTGAGCTAAGCTGCGGACAGACAGACGAACATGGAAAAACTATCGGGTTCATTGTTGACTACGGAACCCTAAAAACAAGCGCATTTGGAATCGGGCGGGAGTCGTGACCCATTTCATCTATACTAATATTATACAGAGGTAAAATGTGTTTGTAAATTTGTAATCTCCAGAACCAATGATCCAATCGTGGGTGCTACAGGCTATAAATTAAATTTATATCATGCATAGGTATTAGCCGAGCTATCATAATTTTCGCTGACGAAGTGTGTTTTAATAATTTTATATCAGTGAGTCCCGCCTGCTTCCAAATGCGCTTGTTTGTTCTAGGCTCTAGAAGTCTAGAGCATACCTTCTAGTTACGGATCTCCGTAACTAGAAGATATGATCTAGAGCCTTGTAGAGCATTGTGGGTCAAAATTCCAACTTTTTTTTAAATCTAATATTTTAGCTTTATAAGCATCCATCTGCACAATGTTTTGAGTGCGTCACATTGAGTCCTATCGTAAAACGTGATTTTTCAGCCCATAAAATTTCATTTCCTAGTAATAATTTTTGCTTGGTTGCCGGCTTCGTGAAGGGTTCGTTTACACCTTGTATAATTCTTAGGATAATAGTAACCAACCGCATATGTACACTGTGAGTGGATACGGAAACCTGTAAAGTTATAGACAAATTAGCTTTTGCCTGTGACTTCGTCTAAGCCATGTCATTTACCCGGGCAAAAAGTATCCCTTGTGTTAATCCAGGTTAAAACGATCTGAGTGGCAAATATCCAAATATGTTCTGGAGTTTTTGCGTGAAAGAGTGACAAACATCCATCAAATCCATCCTCACAAACTTTCGCGTTAATAATATTAAGTAAGATAAGATAAAATAATAATATATAAAACAATGGTTAGGCCTGGCTGTCTTGTATGGATCAGAATATTGAACCACAAAAGAAAGAATGAAAGGCATTTGCATGTGGTTGAGATGACAATGCTAAGGGGGAATTGTGGTGTTACGCGAATGGATAAAATAAGAAATGAGTAAATAAGAGGGAGTCTGGAAGTGGCGCTGGTGACTGCAAAGTTGTGTGGTAATCTGTTGTCGTGGTATGGGCATGAGATGCGGAAGAATGCAGAAAATATTGTGACTGTTCCTAAATTACCCTAGGCTGATACATTTCTCGTTTTTCCTAAATCATGTGAATATTTATATTAAGGTCGGTTTCCCCCTAAGGGGAAAGGGCCGCGCTCCGCCATCCATCCAGGGTTCGTCCCAGACCGGTCACCTTCCCACCGACTGAGAGGACTGAATTCCCGATTCAGGGCAGCCCTGTTCCAACTTTGAAAACTAGGAGGAAGAGGAGGGAATACAAGGTGACGTTAATGGGAATTCATAGATAAGAAATATACAAGAATAATATCACACCATATAAAACAATACAACAATATAGTATGAAACTAATAAGAAAAGAGGACGTAAAGATATGATATATGATGAAAAGTTTGGTAAAGGAAACGTTACGCTTGCGCTTTATAAATTCATTATTTACTGTTACGTTTATTCAATAATTTAAATGTACGAACCCATCTCTATGGCATGCAACCAGTTACAATAATTGCCTCAGTACGTGGCTGTTAGACCTAAGCGCATAGGCCCACTAAAGACACTGCTACGTATTCTAACCGACCACGCTCCCTAAGCCATCAGATATTCAGATCAGATATTTGGTAAGGTACGGAGTAGGAGGCGAACACATAACACATGAGATAATAATAGACATTGTGATGATATAAAGCGGCTGCTCCGTCATACTGAAATAAATGAGTTAGGCTTGTGCTTTCGAGTGTGCTGTGGAGTCTTCCCGGACCTTATGAAATACAGCAAGGTAATACCACTTTTCAAATCCGGGGACAGTAAAGACACCAATAACTATAGACCCGTATCCGTGTTGCCGGTTTTCAGCAAGGTGTTTGAAAAGGTAATGCTTAATCAAATGCTCACACACTTTAACACCAATAAAATCTTACATGAGAAACAATATGGTTTCACCAAAGGACGTTGCACGACTGACGCCGGTGTCACCTTATTAAAACACATATTTACGGCGTGGGAAGAGGCACAAGACGCCATAGGAATCTTCTGTGACCTCTCGAAAGCATTTGATTGCGTAAACCACGAAACCCTACTCTTGAAACTTGAACATTACGGTTTAGGGAAACTTGAGCTCAGTTTAGTGAAATCGTATTTAAACGATAGACATCAGCAAGTACAAATAAATGGTGTCAATTCAATGGGTTTAAAAGCAAGTATGGGTGTACCGCAAGGTTCGATATTAGGTCCTTTCCTCTTTTTAGTCTATATAAATGATCTACCCCATTTATTTAAAAACCAACCACAAATGGCCCAAGTAACACAATCGTCTCTAAAAACTGACTATTAGATATCTAATAGAATTTAATTTTATTGTCAACCTTAAGAGTAAAATATCCCCAAGTAATCTTCAAGAACGCTTATAGACACAGTTTAGTAAAAGTGGGCACAACCTTATCCGCTCTCATAAGAATGAGTTAAGAAAACATGAATAGATAAAGTTAAGAGTTGTACATTTTCAAATCGTCTGTAGAGATTCATCTAGTGTCTCACTAAACTGTTTATAGACCACAAGTTTTACTAGTAGATAGTTTATAGATAAAGTTGAGACCTTTATAGAACTCTTTACTCGTAAGTTTTAAAACCAAATTAACTCAAGACTAACAACTTTAAGTTAGATTTGATTTGTAATAGACAACGACAGATAATGGCGCAGAACTTACAAGAGTTATTTAAACTTATGGCGTAATAAATTTATTACTTCTTATTTCTTACATTATTTGTGTTATAGCTAGTAGCAAATCTATGTGCAATTGAAATTCTATCGTCGAATATTATGTAAAACTCTCTTAAAATAAGAGCGCCCGCTGTAAATGCAAGATTTAATATTTTTTTACCAAATATGAATATTAATTTGGTATATGCAAATTTTTCAAATTGCGTTTTAATGTTTAAAATACTCATTTTATTTAAAATACAGTAATTTAAAACATGTTAAATGTTTAAGTTGACATAATTGAATGATAAAACCATAAAAAAACAAGCATTAAAATATGTAACGAAAATCATTTGAAACAAAAATAGGCAATAAAAATGGCGTTAAGATAAAATTAACTAGAAAACGAATTTAATAGAACAAACACTCTAGATAATTTTCTGTAGTATGGCTCTAGCTCATGATAAGAATAATTTCACTTGCTACATACTAAACTATCTAGTGATAGAATAAACAGATTTATGAATGGTTTAAGATTACCTAGTGACTGTCGTCTCTGTATTCCTTTTTATCTTCTCACAGTATTTCTAGACGTTCATTAGTGAACAGGTAATTTGATGTGTTGTGAACGGAAGACCGTTTTATGCAGTACCTAACAAAGCAATTTTATTAATCAATTCAAGAGGTAAGTCGGTCTTCTACAGACTGTAC
Organism: Eurois occulta; assembly: GCA_950022335.1. NCBI lineage: Eukaryota > Metazoa > Arthropoda > Insecta > Lepidoptera > Noctuidae > Eurois > Eurois occulta. Next base: position 21,035,059 of record OX465485.1, on the reverse strand, counting down.
TTCGGAGAGTGTGCGCAGGAGCTCCACGATACCGGAGGACACGGTGGAGCACACCGTGGAGGTCTGCTCTGCTTGGGCGGAGCACCGCCGTGTCCTCGTAGCGGCGATTGGCGGCGGCGACCTCTCGCGTCCGGCCCTGGTTCAAGCCATGGTCCGGGGCGAGAGGGAATGGGAAGCCGTCGCCTCCTTCTGCGAAGCAGTCATGCTAGCGAAGGAGGCGGCGGAACGTGAGAGGGAGAGAACCTCCTCACGTCCCAGCCGCCGCGGGAGAAGCACCGGGCGTCGGGGGCCACGCCGTGATGGCTCTCGGCCACCGTAGGCGCGGGCCTGTGGACGGCGAGTAATGGGCTAGCTCGCCGTCCGTCCGTCGTATGACGACGGGCAGGCCGTGTCGACGGCGCGTTCGTGTTCCACGCGCGCCTCAAAGAGATGTCAGCAAACGGGAGGGGCCCGCAAGGGCCGGTGCCTGCCAGGGCTGCGGGACTGTTCGAAAGAGATACCGCGGCCCTGGAACATAAAGGGCCAATGAAGGAACATGGGTGTTTTTTAGTCAGTAAGAGTCTGACACTCCCTTCCGCTCCGCCCAGAGCGGGAGGAGTCATTTGATGATTTCTCACCCTCCAAAAAAAAAAAAAAAAAAAAAAAAAAAAAAAAAAAAAAAAAAAAAAAAAAAGGAGCTCCACGATCTTATCCCACCATCACCCTTTTACCACCGGACTAGCAGACGTACTGCGGCGTACCATCCACACTTGGTTGATATCCCGACGAGTCGTACTCGGCGCTTCTCCTCCACGTTTATTATGCGCACAGCCAAAGTGTGGAACTCTCTGCCGGCATCTGTGTTCCCTCCCACATATAACCCGTCTGCCTTCAAAGCAAGAGTGAACAGGCATCTTCTGGGCACGCTCGTTTCATCATAGACCTCATCCATCGCTTTCCACCAGGCGTGATCGAGGTCAAGAGCAGGCCCATTTTGTAATAAAAAAAAAAAAAAAAAAAATAAGTAAAAGATATTTCTGTTTTATTTATAGACAATGTGAAAAATAGTACCTAGTTATATACGCCGGCGGCGGTGCCAAAGACGCAGTGTTAACTTAACGCGTACCTATTCGTATTTAATTTGTAATGTGCATATTCGCAGATTTGTGTACAAAGCCCGTAATTTGACCGAGTAATAGATGAGTAACGCATGTTTAGACATGTTCAGTTGTACTATGCGTCCGCGCGGCCGCCCGGTCGCAGTTTTGACGTGTTGTGTTTGTTTATGTACCTACTAATCGTCTAATCGTATCACTCGTATCGGTGCATTGGAAGCGGACGGATCGCTCGCTCGTCGTCGGTCGTAGTAAATAGTGTCTAGTAACAAAGGCGCTCGAGCTGCTGCATGACCTCAGGTACCTATACAGGGTGTAAGGGACAGTACTCCGCAAACTGATGGGGTGAATTCAGTACATCATACTAAGATGACCGGTACCCGGTACCCGGTCTGAGGGCTTGCCGACTCCGCAATATATACCAACCACCAATATAGGGATTGATGGCATTTCAATAATTTTTATCAAAATGGGCCAGAATTCAACTTTCGAGCTTTTATAAGTAGGTAGTCCATCAAAGTTAACATCGATTGTCACTATTTTGTTCTCTGTCAAATGTTGAAAATATCTTGTGAGATTATTCTTCAGCCCGTGATGCCAGTATTCGCCATTACCAATTTTTTTTATTTCAATCGTTCTTGGACTTTGGAGCAATGTTCTCGGATCCTTTGGTAGAGTACCGGGTTGAAAATTATTTATTATTTGAAATAAGTCCTTCAAGGCTATGTGAGTTATAGCATGAGTTGCTGACCACTGGCGCAGATCCCTTTTGAGGCAATATGATCGACTTTCGTCGTCGTCATCGTCATTTGTGTGGTTTTCATCCGAATCGGACTGCTCACTAACACAATTTTGTGATGTTGAAGGGGACACTGCAAATTCAGTTGTATCTTCTGTCGTAGAACAATTTCCCGCGTTTTGAAGGAAGTTACTGGAAAGTTTCGAATCTGAATCTAAATTATTTTGCAACTCTTCTTCATTTTTCTTCCTTTTTAAATACTTGCCGATTTTTCGACGAAAGCCACCAGACCTTTTAATTTTTTTCACTGTCTCCATTACATAAAGCCATCCAAGTCAAATATTTAATAGAAATGCACTTAATTAAGCCATTTTTAAGAAAAAAAACACTATAAACCCGTTTTCACTATGATGTTTTTAGACAAACTAAAAAATATCTATTAAGGTATTTTATCCAGACTTAAGTCACTTTATAGACAGAGATAAGTGTACCAATAGCTAAAATAGAATGTTTTATCTTAAAATATATCATCTTACCTATAAAATTACTTCAAGTTAGGTACCTTTAGGCTTTATTATTTAGGCTTTAGGTTTTATTTTCTATTTGTAGAGCATTTTATCTTAAAACATTCAATATGCCTATAAACGTACTTAAAATAAGTGTGCTATAGAACAAATGCTCTAAAAATAAACCAGCTTGAGAAAAAAAACTCTATAAGAATATATTTTCTTAATTGAAACCATCTTTAGAAAGCCCCTATCTAAAGATTAACCACGACTAGACTGTCAATAGACAGATTTGTTTTAAACCTTCAAGACTGTGTTACTTGGGGGTGTTGTTTGCTGACGATACCTCTTTAATATTTAAGACAAACAGACGTGCCACAAATCTTGACGACGTAAATAACGCCCTATTGCTGGTCCATAATTGGTTCACCGCGAATAATTTAGTATTAAAAGGAAAAAAACGAAGTGTATAAGATTTGCTCTACCGAATGTCAAAAGTAGTGATAGTGACATAGTATTGAATCAAGAGAAACTAGAATTCGTCGATAAAACTGTTTTCTTGGGGATCACGCTCGATTCAAGGCTTCAATGGGATCCGCATATAACTTCTCTTGCAGGACGGCTGAGTTCAGCTGCATATGCTGTTAGAAAAATCCGTCAATTTACTGATGTAGATACCGCGAGGCTAGTCTATTTTAGTTATTTTCATAGTATTATGTCATACGGTATTTTACTATGGGGACGGGCTGCAGACATTGAGTCTATATTTATTCTGCAGAAAAGAGCTATCAGAGCCTTATATGATCTACGTAGACGCGATTCTCTAAGAGAACTGTTTAAGGAAATTAACATCATGACAGTACCTTGTCAATACATCTATGAAAACATCATGTACGTTAGGAAAAATTTGCATTTATTTAGTAAAAGAGGTGACCGACACCACTATCATACTAGAAATAGGGACCAACTAACTCAACCAGGTTTCAGGCTAGTTAAAGTAGACTCATCTTTCATGGGGTACTGTTTAAAATGTTACAATAAAATACCTCCCCACATTCTACAACTGAATGAGACGAAATTTAAATCTTGTATAAAACGCACACTATGTAGGCAAGCATATTATAAGTTGGGGGATTACATTGATGATAAAAATGCTTGGCTCAATGCTGGTCCTGCTCCACAACCATAGGGGCAAACTAATTGATTACCATGTGAAGTTATTGTGGAAGCTGCAGAAGATTGTAAAAATATCTTTGCATTGTATAGATTCAATCTCTTAGTATTATTTAATCGCATAGCACATCTGTGAGTACTATGTACTGTAAAGCTACCATTTACATTTAGTTATCTTTCATTGACTTGAATGTGCCCTGGTGGCTGAGAGAATGTCATGCTCACACAAATGTCTCGCTGATGGTGGCGGGTGTGTCGGGCCATTTGGTTCCCTTCAATATGGTTGAGTTGAATGGCGCTGATCCATGCGTCATGTTCGTGAACGGGCGCTGTCAGTTGGGACTGGTCATCTCTTAGCTGTCACGGTTTATTTTAATTACTTTATTTTTAAATTGTTAGTTTAATCTTTTACTCTGGACGCTCTTAATGTGCACGTCTTTGTACATCGTTCTCACATAATATGTATGTATGTATAATCTCATGATAATGATGTAACCAAGATTTTCTAACAATATTTTGATTAAAAAGAGTGTCCATGGAGTTTCTTGCCCATTCTTCTCCATAAAGATTACGATTTGGAATGTGCAACTACAGTACTTTCGCAAGTTATTATGCCTTGTGACTGTGACTGTAGCTTAGCTTTTATGTTTTTGACTTTCAAAAGTGCCTGTAATGGTCTAATTGAAATAAATGCTTTGAGTTTTTAGCTTTATATTACTTAGCAGTTCCTCTACGCTACCGCCAAACTGCTACGTTTAATTATAGTTAACACTTACGACGTGTTCACTGAAGATGATTATTAGTCTAAAACTAACTTACAGAGTACTGCACACACCACCAGTTTCGCCTCCGCCACTGCTCGTCTCCTTGCGCGTCACGACACTTGCTTCAGCTAGATTTATTACCACTACTTATATTTAATTTATAAAATATTGATCGCTCTCTTACGACAGTCCACTGGGACATGTGCATCATGGTATTCACGGTACCAATAATGAAACAACAATCTTGAATATGATATTTGCTTAATAATTAGGAGTACGTGACAGACAGTCAATATCATGAGGAAAGTTCTGAGTATGAATGTGGATGGGTATGGGTATAAGAGTATAGAGGAAGACCTCAGAAATGATGGATGGACTGTATAAAGAATGATATGGCAAGAAAGGAGGTGTCGAATGAGATGACGAGTAATAGAGACGTATGGAAGAAAAAGACATGCTGTGCCGACCCCAAATGAATTGATATAAGGCCAAGAGAATGATGATAAGATAAAATAATACTTACAAACTAGAACTACCAATACTGAAAATTGTTTTAGCTTTATTAACGACACAGTTGTTAGTACACCGTACACGCTGCCGCCACCATTGTTTCTACCTACTCCTTGCGAAGAGATATCACGTCTGGAAGCAAAATCGTTTAATTTTAATTTAACAGAGAAAACCGTACCCGAAGTACGCAAGTCTTTAGAAGAAATCAATACTGTATCACCAAAAACTATTGATAAGGATGATTTTCTTCATCCAACCGTGGCTACTAATAAGAATTTAGTTTACAACTTTTACCACAAAGATTCTGATGACAATGATTTTGATGTTCCATTTGGGGAAAAAACGCACTCTCACGACACAAATGAAAACACATTTAAAAATATTAATTGGGATGACATGCTTGATTCTGAATTGTTAGTTACTATGACTGCTGATGACAAAGAAAATAAAGAAACTAACGTAGGTAAAATTTTTGATATTGGGTTTCCAAGCGAAGATATTTCAAAGTCAGAAAGCATAGTTAACGCAACTAAAAATAAAATGACTAAAGGCGAAAAACGTAAGATTAAAAAAAGAGCTGAACCTAAAACAAAAAAAATGAGAAGTGACGATAACACAGGAGAAATTCCACAAAAACTAAACCAATCTGTTAAGCCACTGAACAAACAGATCAATTTCCGTAAACAAAAGTATACAAAGGCTGTTAAAAATTGGCTCAATAATGTTGAACCACATCCCATTGACGAAGACTTAGGTAATATGGTGAGCACGAGCAATGTTGATCTAAATATAACTAGGGATAGAGGTATATTGAAGAATACCGAAATTGATAATATTGATCAAAATGTACCCTTCAACGAAGCGCTAATAACGTATAATTCAAAAATAATTGATGTTAACAAAACGTTGAAGACTACGAAGAAAGTAGTCCAAGCACAGTTAGCAAATAAAGACGGTGTAATGAAGTTCAGTAAACCTAAACCACTTAGTGGTGAAACCAAGAAGTGTGCAGATGTAGAAACTAAACCAAAAGAAACAAAGGAAAAAAAGGTGAAAAAATTCGTTGCTCCTATTAAATCTCAAATACCTGTTAAAGATGTTACATTTGAAATACGTGCGTTTGATGAAGATAACGTTGAAAATAATCAAGAAAATTTTAATGAGATAAAGAATTGTGAAATCATTGCTGTATTGATTTATAGGTAAGTCTGGTTGAAAAGTATCCCTAAATACATTCAGTAGAGTAGGTGTTAATGAGATTCGTTGCGTACTTAGGTAATTATAATTGCTAACGAACCTTTGGTTATACTGAACGTGTGAATAGCGCGAGCATCATTTGTCTATTTGAATTTATTTTATTAAAATATTATTGATTTGATTATTTTTACGCTCGTTTTTTGTAGCAATGGTTTCTGTCAGCTTAATAGCCATTACACTGACGGCGCGTGCGTTGCTGACGGCCTCATCATCAATCATGGCAATATGTTCTACTGTTTCAAGAGCACTGGCCAGAAGCTCAAGTAAGTTAATAATGGGTGTAAAAGTACCCTTAACGAAGCCCCAAAAAAGTCGTTTCCCAGCAATAATTTTTCGTAGAGTTACTTAGTTTGTTGTATATAGAATGCTTGTTTGACGGCTTCGTGAAGGATCCGTTTACAGCCTATTTTTGATTAAGTACGAGTAGGTCTAGGTACCAATAGCTCTCAATCTCCTACGAGGCGGCTTGTGCACTAGCCGGGTCGCCACCCTGGGACCTAGAGACAGGAGTCCTCGCGTCACTGTACCGGTGGCGCGAGGAGGCGCGGGCGCGGGGCGGTGGACCGATGCAACGAGAGATCGATCTGCGTCGGTCTCAGCTCCGCGAGGTCCTGGTGGCGGAGTGGCGGCAGAGGCTTTTGCGCCCTCTACCATCGAGGCGATCCGACCAGTGCTTGAGGAATGGCTCGAGAGGAGGCACGGTTCCCTGTCGTTTCGGGCGACGCAGGTGTTCTTGGGGCATGGTTGTTTCGGGAAGTACGAGTATCTGTGTCGCATAAACAGGGAGCCGAACGCTCGGTGTCACCACTTCGTCCATTGTCTGGAGGACACGGCGCGGCATACGCTGGCAGAGTGTGCCGCATTTGAGGAGCTGCGCCGTGCCCTCGTGACAGAAGTGGGAACCGACCTGTCGCTGCCGGCCGTCGCTCGCGCGATGGTCGGGAGGGCAGAGTCGTGGGATGCGGTGATCTCCTTCTGTGAAACGGTCATCTCACAAAAAGAGTCCGCCTCTGTACTTTGTGCTTGAAGTGTTAAATAAATAAATAAGGACGCTGCGGAGAGGTTGGGGAGGTCGAGACCAATTTCCCGATCCGCAGCAGACGAACCGGGCGTCGGCGGAGGGCGAACAACGCCCTCTTCCAACCCCTCTAAACTGGTCCAGAGGGACGGTGGACTTGTGGACGTCCGCCGCCCTCCCCCGTATTACTGAACCCGAGGCGGTGGCGCGTAGTGTTCCGCGCGGCCCCCTATTGGTGTTATGGGGGAATACACCTAATTCCCCCGAAGACTTGAGAAGGCCCGCAGATACGGGCCGGCACTAGCCGGGGATCGTGAAAGGCTCACTAGTTCCCATGATCCCCGGTGCAAGTGTGGGAAGGGAACACCGGGGTGGTTTTTAGTCGGTTAGAGTCCGACAGACAAAAAAAAGGTACTAATAGCTCTACCTCTTTTCGCTTTACTTTTTGTAATTTTATGTAGAGTTAGTACTCATTATCAACACCATTCTTCTACCCAAACACCAATTTATTTGGGGTCGGCGCCACATTTCTTTTTATATACTTACTTCTATATTATTCGTCATCTCGCCTGTAAGCCGAGCCTTGTTTTACCATATCATAGTTCACACAGTCCATTCATCGTTTATTTGGTCTTCCTTTCCCTTCATACTCGTACCAATTAAATAAACCAAAAAAATGATTTTAGGGAGACAATAAAACATTTATTGGAAAATAACAAAGTAGTATGTTACGGAGCCCGGAGCGTCCTCATTTACCTGGCGACCCACTTACAAATGGAAATTAATTCGATAGACATTTATGATGCCAAGGTAAGTCACCTTACAACACAATACTATTCATTTGTCTAAAGGCGCTCCATCACCGTGAGCCTGTAACAGTTCAGATTCACTTTGTTTCTGTATAAAATCGAAACTTGGATTATTACATTACAGGCGAATGCTCCCGGTAAGGGAGAGCCCTTAGAGAACATAGCTTGTAATCTAGCTTCTTTCTATCTATACTTAATATTATAAAGCTAAAGAGTTTGTTTGTTTGGTTGAACGCGCTAATCTCAGTAACCACTACTGGTTTGTATTGAAAAATATTTTAGTGTTGCGTTTGTTTGTTTGTTGTGTTTAGACCATTTGTCAAGGAAGGCTATATAACATCACACTTTATCCAATAGGAGCGGAGCATCAATGAGAAATGTTGCAATAACGGGGAAAATTGGCCCTTCGCACATGGAGCTACTCAAAAATGACTGAACCAATCAGTAATTACGATTACAAACCAGTTAGAAATTGTATCTCGCACACAACGCTACTCAAGTTGTAAGGTTTCAGTCACTTCTGTTATTTTTGTTTACAAAAGCACACGGTTAACAAGTGGTAAACATGTCAACTGGATCGAGCGAGGACGACGACGATATTGTATTATACTATTATCATAATAGACGTCGAAGGAATATTCGCAGGTTTTGGGTTCATCCGTATATCCAAGCTCTTTCTGTTATATCCTTTCGTGGATATTCTGTTATTTTATAATTATACAGCATGGGTATTTTTCCACCTCCTTCACAAATTGAATATTTAATGTTTGCTCGTTCATTTTTATAACAAAAAATAAAGAAACTCGGGAAACCAGTAGCGTGGTGACCGGTACGACGCGTCGCGCGTGATCGGTTGCTAACGCGTTACGGACTAGTTAGTAACTAGTCGCGTCGTGTGCGAACCTCCATTGAACATGTATGGGCTGTGACGCTCAGGCAACTCGTTAGTAATTTAAGTTTGTGACTAGTTCTTTTTAAGTAGCTCCATGTGCGAAGGGCCTTAGTTCACAATTGCACTAACTACAAAATTGACAATTTTGAGGAGAGAGCTTTAAAGTTTTTTAAAGTTTATACAAGAACAGTACAAAAACAAAGTAAAATAACAAAACAAATATGCATCTATTCATAAGAATAGTCCATTAACTCCATATATCTCAATATTGTAATATTAGCATATACGTAACCTTTTCAAAATTGCTAAATAAACATACAACCCCCCCATTTAATGCTTTTGTGCACTTCAAAATTGCCAAACCTCTTCAAGTAAAAGTACTTAATACACTTGTAGGTACAAATCGGGTCTCCAGTCCTGAAGTCATAGCGCTAGGTGCCGCGTGGGATCCCTTCTTTTCGCATAATGTTCTTTGTCCTAATATACTTCGGCATAACGATTTTGGCACAATTTTTTTTGGCATAATAATACTTCGGCATAATTTTTTTAGGCTTACATTTTATGTTGGCATAATCATCTTAAAAACTAATTTGTTTTGGCATAAATTTGATTCGCATAACGTTAGTAGGCCTAATGACTATTAGCATAATAATATTTAGGCATACAAAATATTGTTGGTTAAAAATTTAATATGCTGTGCAACAAAAGTTAGTGACAGAACCGAATTGCTGCAAAACCGACTCCACGTAGTCTTGTTTGTCCTACCCCTAGAGTGTAATTTAAAATCGCGTAGGCGCGTGGGGCCGCCGGAGGCCCGCAGCGCCGGAGCCGTGACAGAAACCCTGCCTGCTGCATGTTGCATGCTCGCTTGAAAGCTGCATGCTTGCTTGCATGCTGCATGCTTGCTTGCATGCTGCATGCTTGCTTGTTTGCTGCATGCTTGCTTGCATGCTTGCTAGCATGCTTGCTTGCATGCTGTATGCTTGCTTGCTTCATGCTTCCTACAGCGAAAAAAAAACCCACAAAATTGTTCAATACGGTATATTATATTAATATGTTATTTATGATACTGATTCAGGAGATATGGCTTTTTTCCAATCGTCGAAATAAATTGGATCGCCCTAGCTTTTTTGCCCGAAGAGGATAATTATCCTCTTCGGGCAAAAAAGCTAGGGCGTATAAAAAAGTTATGCTTTAGAACTTTATGCTTAATAAATTTATGCTTTAGAATATTATGCTTCATCATTATTATGGTTAGAGAAATTATGCTTAAAAAATTATGCGTAAGCTGTTATGCGTAATTATATTATGCGAAAATATAATTATGCCAAACAAAATTATGCTAAGTTATATTAGGTCTTAACATTTTATGCAAATGGATAGTGAACCGTGCCGCGTTTCTTGTGTGAGTCTATCTGGCAGGCCCCAACGAGATTTATCAACAGATGATAGCTTTTCATAAAGACATTATTTTGTACCTAAAGATAATAAATAAGATATATTTTGTACCTCGACAGTTTTTGATTTAATGAAGTTTCTATGAAGTGTCTAGCTAGCGAGCCCCTTATGATTATTTTTATTGTTATTATACTTTCTGCTGTTCTCGGAGTTAGCAACTATTATGTACCTTACAAATCCAAAATTTCGACTTTCTGCGAGCTATACTTTAGAAGATATTAGTTATTTAGACAAACGTCCAGCCAGCGGGCTTTTTTTTAAATACTACTCTTTTACATCATACAATAGCATTAGGAGCATGATACTATTATTTACCTTACAAATCCAAAATTTCGACTTTCTGTGAGCTATACTTTAGAAGATATTTGGAGATATTTTTTTTTTGGGCAGATTTCTGGACGTTTGTATAAATAACGAAAGAATTAAAGTAAGTAAGTAAATTAATAATGCACTGAGAGTGCTGCTGCGGCCGCCGTGGCGTGGTAGTGCGTCAGGGATGTTTGCTGATAATAATATTGACGGTTTTGCCGCCATTGTTAGGAATAGATGTGCATCCCCGATGACTCGTGTTCATGGCAGCACCAACAGTATTCTCAGTGTATTCTCCAATCGGTGGGATTCCCCTATGTTGCAGAGGTGTATGCGGCTCCACGCTGAATTTTAATTGCATAATTATCTGTGTCAGTAACCTACTATCACTAGACGTTAAGTAAAATTGTTACTAACCGACTCCGGTCTGAAATAAAAAAATCTATTCTATTCTATTATATATGGGAGAATTGAGCTGAAACCACACCCTGCAGATAGGGACATACTTAGCATGCCACTTATTATTTTTTGTACCTAGTGTCAGGTTTGCAATTGCATTCTGTTGAGTTATTCCTTCGCGTTAAGTATGACAACTTATTTTGTTAAGATCGGCGCAAGTTTACTGGACCCTGACAATTCCCCGGAGAACTTCTCGGACCTTCAAAAGCTCTTGTCGTTCACTGCTCCGTACACCATAGCGACGGAGTGCACGCTGCAGAAGTCTGCGTGGTACATGTCCCTCTTGAGAGACTGCTGGGCGAAACTATGCGCGATGCTTGTGGGCGACTCGCTGTGGAACGTCTTTGTTGACATTGAAATGAAACTGCTACCAATTATTGCAGGTAAGTTTTTTTCTAGGACAAGTAGTACCTATTAGGCTAGTAGGTTAGGTTTTAAAGGACAGCAGCATTAGCACTGGGGGAAGGGTAGGTAGGTACCTTTCTAGACTACTAGTTACGTACCGGCTCTTTTTATGTGACGAAAGATTAATGATAGCACTTTTGGTAACTTTCATTACCTTCAATGTCTACATGTATAATAATAAGCCATATTATACCTCAATAAGGCTTATAATATAAACTAGTACCTCGGTCGGTTTCGCACGGGTAGCTTGTAGGTATAGCCGGATGACTTCTGGCGATGGATGGAGGCAGTCATTTGATGAAGTGTTAGAGTATAAGAGTTAAACAAATAAAAAGTTTTAGGAATGGTTTCTCATACAATTGTTCTTCACAAAATTGAGGCAGTCCTGGTAAGTTATAAGGATACTTGTGATGGGGTTACTTCGCAACTTCCCATGGGTTACTATCTACAATGTTGAGACATAATTAAAAAGGGAAAAAAAAACTTAGGATGTGATGAACAGGTTCAGGTATGTGTAGTGTTTGTGTGTGTGTTATTGATTGATGGATACAGGTTCTTCTTTAGCATATTCTGGTTAATGAAAGTTAAATTTAATCGTACATTTGTGATTTTAACCATTCCGTTAGAGTACTTTTACATTCATGTCAAAACATGGGGTAAAAATTATTATAAATACTAGCTGTTGCCCACGACCTTCGATCGCGTGAAATTATTATACTTACAAAAATATTACTTAGCTTTGAATCAGATTTTGTTACCAATTTCAAGCGTTTTAATTTTTTGTTGCACGGAACCCTAATTATTATTCTAAAATGAAAGTAGTCTTAGTTACTCCTTATAATATCGGCTATCTACCAGTAAAATCCCGTCAAAATTGGTCCAGCCATTTCGGAGATTAGCCGGAACAAACAGACAGACAAAAATTGAAAAAAAATGTGTTTTTGTTATTAGTGCCGTGATATTTATTCTCATAATATGCATTCAGTAAAAAGCTGTTATTTCGATATTACAAACAGACACTTAAATTTTATTTATTTGTACAGATGTAAGTATAGATGAGATAAGTTGATTGAGTATTATACTCACGCCTGGCGAAAACCGTACTGATCCGAGGGGAATGGGCCACAATCTTTACGTCTTACATCGAGATTTGATAGATCAAATGAGAGGATCTTGTACAGATGTATGGTTATGTTCTATATGTATGTATAATTTCCTAACAGTGAGCAGATTACTAACCTTGCAAAGGTTGTCTGTAGAATATCGAAAGGGTTTAAAATAGATAACTTTGATGAGAGACCTTTGAGCCTTTTCTAGGTCTAGAAATGTGTTTCGGTGGCCCCTCCCCAGATAGTAGAGAAGTATAGATTTTATTAAATAGCAAGGGTGGCATCACATTTCGCAACATTTTAAAAATCCATATATATTTTCTGACCCTGGCCATGGTATTTTCAATACCTATGGGTGTGCCAGGACTTTCTTCGGTCAACTGTTATGCCAAGATATTTGGTGAATCTAACCTGCTGTCTATGACGATTACAAGAATAATGGTAGTTTGCACACTCATGGATCACGATCCCAAAATCAGTACCTGGCTGTGTCCTCTGATTTGGAGTAAAGCAGATGAAGCTCGTTTTAGATACGTTGATGGTTAAAAAATTAGCATTAAACCAACTTGCTGTTACCGCTAATCTACGTTCGGCAGGTGCACGCACGGTAGCCCAAGAGTTACCGACGAAAACTACTGCTACGAAGCATCTGCGTATGAAAAAACTCGTCCGCCACTGTTCCCGATATTACATAACTCATTTATATAAATCAGGAACAGTGTCGGTGCGAGAAAACTTCCCTGAGGTACTCTAAAACATACAGTTTTTTCATCACTAGTTAAGTTTCCAAGCGATATTGGGCGATAGTTATTAATATCGTTCCGGTCCGCCCCATTGTGCACAGGCGTACCTAACCATAGATCGCTTAAAAGCATCTGGAAATATCCCGGTTTTAAAGCATAGGTTAGCTAGTTGGCTTATTAAAGGGACCATTAAGTTTAATTTTGTAGGTGTACCGTCCCAGTCAGGTGAGCTTTCAGAATCGAGACCAATGAGTATTCCATCCACTTCCTGCAAGTCAGTGTCGATCAGTACGAATGATGTGGTATGCTGTTCACTACTTAGGCATGTAGAGCTAGGATATGAAACGAGCTAGCTAGGAAGGATTAGGGAGATTAGATTTTTTTAGTTATCTCTTCCGCAAATGTTTTACCAATTGTAATGAAAAACTGATTAATACGGTTTAAAGAATCGAGAGGGTGTGGTGTGATTTTAAAAACATTAGAATTATCTGATTTAGGGGTTTTACATTGTGTAATTTCTAAATTTTGAGCCAGAGCTATTTTAGATTGTTTATTGGCATAGTTATTTGTTCTCTTTGTGATTATCTTTTTAATTTCTTTAAATGTTTGTACAAAAGTAAGTTTGTACAAGAGTTACCTATACATACACTGGGCAGCCCATCAGAATCAAGAATGGCATACTACTACGATATCAACCTTTATTTCGCGTTATAAGAGTGCGCTAAGGGTTAATACCTATGTAAAGGTTGCGTATCTACTGTAATAGTGTTGATTAATAATTGTATGTTTTGAATGCTCTAATCTCAGGAACCCTGTATGAATACCGACTTGCCCGAGTCCGTCTGAAGAGACGTTCACGTGACGAAAAGCTTTCTGTCACGCACCTAACACAACAAAAAAATGCACACATATATAATGATATGAGTTTGGAGAAAAATATGCAACCCATTCAAAACAACAATCGCAGCGTAATACTGCTGTGACGAGCCATAAACGAGAACAGCACATATTTCGCACACAGACAGACAGACATATCATAGATATGTTTTATAGGAGTAACATGAGATAATAATATCAGAAGTTGCTGGCTTTTATAAATGTGATAAAGTGCTCCGTTAATATTGTAGATATGGAGCGGCGTGGCGTATTCATCGACATGGTGAAACTGAAAGCGATGGAAGAAGTGCTCCTAACTAGAATGAAGTTAGTGGAGCAGCAGTGTTACACGGCAGCCGGCAAGGTGTTCCAGATCAACTCGGCCGCGCAGGTGCGAGCCATCTTGTACGATGAGCTGCAGCTTGACACCAAGTGCAATGTCAAGATCAGGGAGACTATCTGCAAAGGTGCTAAGTCCACTTCCGAAACTATGGTGAGCTGGTTACTGGCAACAGGTATATTATAATAATTCAATTCCCGATCCGGCGGACGTCACAAGCAAATATGAGCGTGGTGTTTTATTCTAGTTGCGCAGTCTGGTGTCTGAACATCCACTGCCGAAGCTGATCCTGGAGTACCGCCACTTACATAAAGCTCACGCCACTTTCCTCACGGGTATTGCTCAGCATGTTAAAGACGGAGTTGTGAGACCAACGTGGTGAGTCAGATATTTTTTAAATAAGGACTTTCGCCCTCTGCCTCAAGAAGGTGTAAGGTAATGCCAGACTCTTGTACCAGCTAAGAACGCCGACACTGCACCTTTTGCTGCCATAGCAATGATATTCCGAAAGTTTTTTGCGGGGGAATAAATTCGTCACTTCAACAAAATGCGGTAGTTTGGCTGCCCCAAACTCCATGACTAGTTCGGTGGTGAAATTAACCTTCTTCGTATAATATATAGATTTCACAGAGACTGATTATTTCTTCGAAGGGTCCAGACGGCGGCAGCGACGGGGCGCATCGCCTCCAACAACCCAAACCTGCAGGCTATACCGAAGACTCCCTTCAGCCTCGTCATGTTCCCCGACGCGGAGGGTGATGGTAATCATCAGTTTTATTTTGTAGACACGAGAAGAATTCTATTTATAAGGATTTTAATATTATTTTCGTGAATGGTATCCTCTTGAGTTCGCACTGATGCTGGCTTTATGTGATGTATCCACACGGGAGTAAATAATTCACGCTGTTGTATATTGAGCTAAGTATCAAGTATATGAAGGAGTGAGTGTCGCAGCGGCCAGCCCGCCGCTGCTGTTCCGGTCGCTGTACGTGGCGCGCGCCGGGCGCCGGCTGCTGGCGGCGGACTTCCGGCACGTGGAGTGCCGCGTGTTCGCGCACGTCGCGCAGGACGCCCGTCTGCTGCGCGCGCTGCACGACGCAGACGACCTGTTCAAGGTGCTGGCTGCGCAATGGTGAGCTCATACTCCTCTAGTTATAAACTGATTAAATGCAGAAACTTAACTGATGATTTTTTTTTTACCAGACAAATTGTCTCGACTCTCGACGGCGCCGTAGGAATACTAAAATATCACAATACAGGTTTAGCAGTCATCTACCATCTAATCAGTATTTTCATGACTTAGGCTGAAGAAGCCCGAGGCCGACATAGTGGCGGAGGAGCGCGAGCGCACGAAGCGGCTGGTGTACGCGAGTCTGTACGGCGCCGGCACGCGCAAGCTCATGGACATCCTGGACGTGGATTACCAGCAAGCGCTGCAGGTCGCCGCGAGCTTTAACAGTAAGTTGAGTCGAGGCCCACGTACCACACCCACTTCACTAACACAGTACTGGTTTTGTTTTTTTTTTGTTTTATTGAACAATCACTTTCAACTTGATGTTGCTGTAGTACCCTGATCACACTGGATTTTTTCCCGAGACCTCTTGTCGTCTGAAACAAAATTCTACGATGTGTTGTCGCAGGCAACATAGATCTTTGAGAGGCTCGCGACTTTCTAGTTCCTTAAAATGGCCGGACCGCCGCCGGCTGGACAGGTTTCCTTCAGTGAGGACGCGTATCATGGCGCTGCGTGTTCAGCGACATGGCAGTAGTGAGGTCCAACGTAATCATAATGACCCTCATCTAGTTGTACCATAATTCTTCAATTAAGGTGTCTGCCCACTACACCGTACCATACCATGACCGTTCTATCAATGTATCAGACACGGAAAGAAAGATACCTAACCCGGACTATGTCCACTAAACCGTATCATACCATGCCCGTGCTAAGAACGTGTCAGGTAAAACAATTGTCGGCTAGAATATTTTGCAGGTGCCGTCGATACTTTACCACCGATTTGCCTGTCACGTGTGTAGGCAGTCCTTTATGTTTGGACACAGTTTCTCAAATAATCTCAAATAAGCCCGACACATACTCGTCCTCCAAAGATTTTTGCAATTTCTGATTTTTTTAGTACTCAAATCTGAATTGGTTCCATAGAAGTTTTTGATTAGTATTAGATTCAGGATTGATTGGCATCAATAAAATGTTTTGTGTAAAATGGCCATTTTCTTGCTAACTGTAGGTATATTTTCTTGAAAATCCGTAAATGGGGATCAAAATTGTACTAAAAATTATCGATAGTGTCCCAAGACCATTTTCGTGTAGCTACAACAGTTAAGGCAGTTCCCGTGGAAGTTTCCCCGACAAAGGGCCAATGTATTACAAGTTGTTTCTTGAATACAGCCGTGATCGTGTTGTTGTTACAATCAGGATCGTTTCCGTCGCTGAAGGCGTTCGGTCGCGGCGTGGCGTCGCGCGGGCGCCTGGCGTCGCTGTGCGGCCGCGTGCGCCGCATACCCGACCTCGCCAGCGAACACTTCGACTTGAAGTCGCACGCTGAACGGCAAGCTGTCAACTTTATTGTGCAAGGTTAGACTACATCTGTGACAGGGTAGCTGTTGTGTAGAGCTAAGTAAATAAAATGGATCAGAACATCTGGTACGTGTTTGCAGAGCTAAGTTCTTGCTCTGCCAGTAGTACTACGCAGTACCCACTGGGTATAGGCGGTGTAGTGTAGGAGATGGTACTAGTACACACAGCGACACATCAAGCTATACATATCCTGTATAACCTGACCTCGCTTTGTATGAGCTTCCCGTGCATAGCTTAATTTGGTTTTTCATAGCTTGATTGGTCGCCGTTAAAATTAATAGGTAATAATTGTTTTTTTTATTGTTTCTTTATCGTTTGTAACATTTTCATAACAACAATTATTTTCTTAATTACATATCATTATTTCCTCCTTTATTCGCTTTCACACATGACATACTTATTATATTTTGAAATATTTATGATCATTTATGATCGATTAACTCGTCAAAATGTAGGGAACAACTGATTTTTTTTTCGCGATTTCAGGTTTGGTCCCATAGTAAAAGTTGTTCATAATGATGAGTACAATGACCTCTTAAGAGGTTACTGGTGTTTTACAAATAACCCTGTATATCGCATAATCGTTTGTCGCACTTGAGTAGTGTCAAACTACTGTAATACTGCACCAACGTACTGTTGATTTACAGTACTGTCGCACTACCGTGGTGTCGCACTACCGTAGTGTCGAACTACTGTCGCGCAATCGTTTGTCACACTAGCGTGATGTCGATCTTCAGTGTGTCGCACAAGCGTGCATTCGACGAACTAGTGGTGAGTCGCTCGCAGTACAGTTTTGTCGCACAAGCGTTAATCGCACATCCATTTGTCGAGCTCACGTAGTACCTACACTCACTTTTTGCTCTATGTCGTAGTAGTACTTTTTGTTTTGCCGCTACAAATACAATACAAAATTAAAATTACAATGATTACAGAAAATCGAACTGTAGGAAGCTGCGCATATATATATATAGTTTCAAATTGTGTGGTACAAGGGGCTAGGGCGTTACATTAATTTTAATCTACCAGCGGAGCTAGACCAGTAGTACTTACTGTATTACGAGGATAATTGATGATAATTAATATAACATAGCAAAACAGCCTTTATTATTGTTATTTTTTATAACATGTTTAAATCGAATAAGAAAAAATAAATGAACGATTTTTTATTTTATTGTATTTCTAAAAACCCATGGTTTTTGAAGTTAAAACTGGTCTTTTTATAGATCCTTATGAACCTACTAACACATACGAAAGATCAGTTGGATTCTCATACAAATTTGGCCATATGATAGTCCTTTAATGATCTTTGTTGGTCACGGCTCATTTGCCGTCGGCAGGGTCCGCGGCAGACTTGTGCAAGATGGCGATGATCCTGACGGAGCGCTCGTTGCGCGGCAGTGCGCCGCCGGTGGAGGCGCGGCTGCTGCTGCAGATACACGACGAGCTGGTGTGGGAGGTGCACGAGCCACACGTGCCCAGAGCCGCCGGTATGCTATTATTTTGGATATTTTTAGTTGTACAATATGTAAAAAAAAATCATGTTCGATCCGCGAGGGTATTATTTGGTATCGAGATCAGATTCCATTTACGTAATCCTTTTTGGATAGCAAAAAAAATAAATACTGTAGTGTATGTAGTATTGTGACGTTGCCTCGGGCGCGCACGTCGCTCGGTTATAAGTATCGGTCCGAGTGGTGGGGCGCCAGTCGTTGTCGGACTGTCGGCCTGTGCGATGGTGCGTTGGCGAGTCAACTATCTATTAGTGTTGATAAATGTGCATATTTTACAAATACGCCGATAAAAAAATTGTAAAAAAAAAATTTATCACCGACTTCTGAAGCTAAAGTTATTTTTCACTTTTTATATTTTGGAAGACGGGTTTATTTTTTGGGAAAAAGATTTTTAATTTTTTAGTTGTAATACATATCATATACCAATATTTGCTATGAATTTATATACATTTTAACAATACATTTTATGGTAATAGGCTTATCCCCAATAAAATATAACTTAACATACATACCTAACTGTTGAAATCTAGGTGTACTGTTATGTTATACAATATGAAATGATAAACAATAAACATCCAAGCGATTGCAGGAATCACGACAGATTTGTTGTCTATAATTTTGAATAGTTCCATTGATTATCTCCGAAGATCAGCATCAGATCTTCTTCTTCACCAAATTAAACGGGACCACCGCGGAATCATCATTAACGAATTTATCGAAATCCGTTCACAATTGGAGAAGATATCGCTGAACATAATACGCACAAAAAAATAATCAGATGAATTGATAGCCTCTTCCCTTTTGAAGTCTGTTAAAAATGAGGAAACTTGCACAGCAAGCGGCGACACTCCGGTCGCTACTCGGGTAGTGACGTCATAAACAAGCAACGTACCTACTAATGATAAATTATATTTATTTTGCAAATTAATGTTTTAACAACCACGTTGCCGTCGTCTTTTTTTAACCTCGATGAGGTCGGTGTTTCGTACGTGTCTGAGATGGTCTTTTGAATAAAGAACTACACAGATTTGAGTGGACCGGTCCAGTCAGTGCAAGCATTTGTTAGTTATCGGAGGCTCGCTTGACAACTGTTGTAACTCAAGGAGCTCAACCGAAGATGGCGCTGTCACGTTTAAAAGTTTGTTAGATTTTAGGTAATTTGGGTACATACAAAAATCATGCGTATGTTATGTTTAGGTATAACTTAAATAAGCACAGCATCAGTTTTCATATGATATTATCATAAACAAGTGTAAGCAACTAATTACAAACTCGTTATTTAATATTTCAGCAATAATTAAACAAGTAATGGAGGGGTGTGGGCAGCGGTGCGGCATGGCGGTGCGTCTGCCGGTCGCCGTCAGCGTCGGCGCGGACTGGGGCCACATGCGGCCCTACGCAGTGCCGGCCGACTAGTGCTGCACCACGACTCACGACACACTGCACACTGCACCTTAATATTATATTCAAACCTTTTCAATCAGTTTGCTTTTTTATGAACAGAACTGACCGTAGACAGTAAAACAACCACATTTATTTTAGTTTTACTTTATTTAAGTATATCTAGTATCTTGGGTTTATGTAATATCGCGTGTCCCAATATTTACGCATGATCTGAATTTGCCGCCATTTGTGTTGGAAAGTGTTGGCAGCCAAAAACAATACTGTTTGACAGCTGACAGTTTAGGCTTTGTAAAAATGGAACACTACAACGCCCTAGAGACCGTGAAACAATTCAATTTACTGCATGAGACATTTCTAGGTCGTGTCTTCTCCCGTTTCGGTGATCGATAATACACTCGAGAGCAATGAATCCGGGTCACTTAAAGAATGTTAAAAATCTCGGAAACTAAAAATGATAGGTTAATGCAATAAATTGTATTTAATAGACAATGTAATACTCCTTAAATGAAAGTAAAAAAAATATGAGTCGCCATACATTTTATTAACACAAAATTACATAAAGAAAAAAACTGCTGATCTCTCCTTAAAACAAAAATAGGAAACATGAAATTTTTGAACTTTATTACGATTTTCTTGAATTTTAATACTTCGTATTGCCTCCTCGTGCTTCCATTACTGCGTTTACGCGGTTTGGCATGCTGTGCACCAAGTTCGGCCGCGGCCCCATGTCCACGGCGCGGCGCCGGCCGCCGTGTGACGTTGCGGCGCCGCCGCCGTAACACGGCACGACGTCGTGCCGCACCACGGTACCGCGAACGGTGCGCCATCCATTGCCCCTTTCAGTCGATATTTCGCAGTTGATTCGATCGACTGAGGGGCAATGGATGGCGCACCGTCCGCGGCACCGTGCTGCGGCACGACGTCGTGCCGTGTTACGGCGGCGGCGCCGCAACGTCACACGGCGGCCGGCGCCGCGCCGTGGACATGGGGCCGCGGCCTTCCTTATACGATTTTGGGGAATATTCTCCCATTCCTCTGTGAGAGCAATTTTGAGCTCACGAAGCGTGATTGGGGGAGGGTTTCGTTATTTTACGCATCTGCCTAGCTCGTCCCAAGCATGCTCGATCGGGTTGATATCCGGGCTGCGCGCTGGCCACTCCATACGAGTAATGTTCATCTCTTGAAGGTTCACAATCCTACCTGTATGAGGTCGGGCATTGTCATGCATAAATATAGCATCCTCACCTAAATTGACCATAAATGGACCAACGTGATCATTGAGGATTTCTTCCACATATCTTACGCTAGTTAAAGAGCCGTTTTCTATGATCACCAGCTCTGTGCGACTTTCAGAAGAAATTCCGGCCCACACAAGTACAGACCCACCACCGTAGGCTACTTTTTCTTCGATGCATGCTTGCTTGAATCTCTCCCCTGGTCTTCGATACACTCTGTGTCTTCCATCGTGCTTGTAGAGCATAAATTTTGATTCCTCGGAGAACATAACTTTTGACCAATCTTCAATACTCCAATTTACGTGGCTCTGGGAATATCTTAGTCTTGAAATACGATGCCCACGCTCCAGTTTAGGGCAGTTTGCAGGTCTAAGGGGTTTTAAGTTAGATTCAGCAAGCCGACGTCTTACTGTCCATGCACTTGGGTTACTTCCCCCGAGGCGTCGAAACTGATTTGTGAGTTCAGTTCCTGTGAGAAAGCGATTTCGAAGCATGGTGTTCACCAAGTATCGGTCTTCTCGTGCTGTGGTACACCTGGTTCTGCCCATTCCTGGTCTGCGTAGGTTAGAACCAGTTTCTTCGTAACGTCGGAGAACTCTTTGTACTGTTGACAGCGACACACCGACAGTCCTGGCTGTATCGCGCTGACTCCGGCCGGTTTCCAGCATTGTAAGTATTCTGGTGCATTCTTCAGGCGTAAGCGACATAATTTCAGCTTGAATAATGAATATAGAGCACTATCAACATGGTTTATGTACCCACATAAATGACAGATTACAAACAAAAGCAAAACCAAATGCTGTAATTTCGTAGTTCCATCTTCGAAAGTGGCCCTTTTTCAAATTTGATTTTTTTATGATATAACTTTACAATACCTTAGAAGTTTTAATACCTTCATTTAAGGAGTATTATATTGTCTATTAAATACAATTTATTGCATTAACCTAGCATTTGTAGTTTCCGAGATTTTTAGGATTCTTTAAGTGACCCGGATTCATTGCTCTAGAGTGTTATTGCCCACTTAGATTAGATCATGCGATTCACCACTGGATTTCTTTAAAATTTCGACAATAGTGCGTATTGTAGTGTTAAATTAAACTGAATCACCACTTTAGAATAAATAATATATTATAAGAATTAAAAGAACTGTAGCTAAGAAAACAAGATTAGAATAAAAATAATTAGATTAAAATTAAGGTAAAAGAAATAGATTAAAATGAATACATTTGATATTTGTACAAAAAGAAGTATCACAAACCATAAAGTTATTCGCGTACATAGAATATTAGTTGAAGAGGAATCTCATCTAAAGAAGCTTCTTGTAGATTAAAACCACTTTTACATATTATTGGAAGTTAAAAGTACTGAAATGGCTACGATCGAATTAGTTACGAATTAGTTATTTTTTAATTTTTTTAAAAGGGACATTATTGTTTTTATTTGACAAGAACTAAGAATTAATACTATGTATATTTTATACAGACTACAAATAGAACTAAAGAAAAGATAAAAAGAAGACTAAAATAAAATACCTATAATACATATACAGGGTGTAGGTAACGGAAGGGGGGTATCAACCAAAAAAAAATTTGGCCCTCCCTTACAAAACTGACTACCAGCTGATTGATTTACTATGGGAGGGCCAATCTTTTTTTTCATATTTCGACCTATGTTCTTTGGGGAAAGTTGTTGAGTTTCATGAGCACATTCACCTCCTTCAGGGTTGATACCCCCCTTCCGTTACACGCTGTATACAACGACGACAATAGGACACGTCATAGGCCTCATTTACGGAGACGCGGGGCGTCGCGCGTGGCGTTGAGCGGCGCGGCCCGCACTGAATTCAAATATATGGCGTTGTATGAGTGCGTTTACGGAGAAGCGATTTTAGACGCGTTTGTTTGAATTAGGGCGTTTTTTGCGGCCGAGCCCGCGGATGGCACCGACGCGTCCCACGCGGCGTTTATCGCGGCGGCGCACGCAGCGGCAATTCTCGATGAAGCTATCGTGCGCTCCCATCTCTCGCCAACATAAAACTAGTCGATTTGATCGAGGCGAGCGTGCGCCGCCGCGATGCCCGCCGCGTGCTTCGCTACACGCTAGAGGATTGCAGGGCACCGCCACGCTTCCCGTCTCGCTGAAGCTATGAACATGCTCGTATATTGCTATAAGTTTGTGTTTACGCGTGCGATGATGCGTGCCGCTTCACGCGCCGCCCCACCGTAAACAGAAAAACGTCCGACGCGCCGCGAGACGCCACGCCACACGCGACGCGCGACGCCCGGCGTCTCCGTAAATGAGGCCTTAGGCGTCAAAGTACTCCTCCGCATCGCTGTCATCTGGAAACGTGCCCAGTAGACTGGCAGCAATGCCACGTTGAATGGCAATGCTAATTCTTTGCCCAAAGAAAGAGCCAGCCCTCTGGTCACGCGAAGTGTCGACCAGTCGGCGAGAGATTTCCTTAAAAAGGAGACGCGCACTCGGGCCCCATGACCCGAGCGTTTCGACCCCAAACGGCTCAAAACTGTAGTTACCAATAAGGTTACAGTATTTGCGCCGCTTGAGGACCTCAGCAGCCGCAGCAGCAGCGCCCGCACAGCCCGCCGCGCGCCGCAGCGTGAGATGGCGCGAGGGTGGCGACACAACGCACCATCGTCACGTACCAAGCCGTTTGGTTCTAAAACCGCTGGTACGCCGGCGCTGGCAAGAGCTCGACGAATCATGTCGTTAATGCTGGCGTGCCGTGCAATGCAACCTGCGCTCCTGTAGCAGGACAGTAGGTTTTTTTAAAACAAAACAACAAATACAAAAATCTATGCCTGTCTCTTCAGCTCCCTAGGTTACTGCCTCAACATATCTTCAGTACTCCGTCGATATTAATAAGATTTTGTTGATTACCTTTAGTTTGTGGTGACCAGGTTGAATCACCTATTGGTACTAGAACCAGTTACGAGTATTACTCTTCTTTGTAAGCTCCGTCTATGGGTTAGATCGTATGCAACAAAGAAATAAGAAGTTTCTTTAAAAAATAAGCCTGGATTATGAGAAGACTTGTTAATGTAGATTCGTTTTAATTTTGTATCAATAGGTCTGCAAGATGTTATAGGATTAATACCGCAAATCGCGTAGACTGTATTGTTGGTATCTATAGTGGTCGGAAGCGAACATGAGGTCCTGGGTTTAAGTTTTATTGAGTTTTTCCACCAGGAAATTCTCAGTAACAGCTACGAAGTCTGAATTTGTGACCGGTTGGTGGCAATAGGCTCGCCTTCTATTTCATTGGGCCTAAACATAACTGGTGAAATGTGGATGTACTATTAGGTACACATCTGCCTCACCCTTCAGGAATTACAGGCGAGATAATGTCAGTTCAATATCCCGTCTACCGAATGGAAACAATATTTTTAGCAATCTTAATGGTTTGCTGATAAAATTAAGTGAAGGTTACCTTTTATTAAAATTAACGGAACTAATGTGTTTTCCAAGTCTTTTCAAAACTTTTGAGCAACATAGAAGATGAAGTGCGCCCAAAGTGAAGAGTCTTCATCAGTGAGCAATTAATACACTACAATGCGTTGAAAAACTAAACATAGAAGCTTTGCATCTATGGGGATCACACTGCGGCCGACGTTCGTGTTAATTCAGAATTTTCAGAAACATGAAGATTACCGAAGTGCATACACTTTCTGCTTCCATTACTAAATACATTAAATTAAAGCGTTTACAATATTTTTCAGCAACGGGTTTTTTGAATATTCTCACTTTTGATTTCCATCGGCTGATTAAGCTCTCAACTGATTTTTTCAGAACCTATGAAAGATCATGAATTTCATCTATTTGCTTTCGTTCTTATACTTCTTTTTAGCGTGTCAATGGCAATCTTAATTGATTCCCCCCAGAAATTGAATACGAGTTCCTTGAATATTTGAAGTATTGACAAAGATGTACTAACAGATTTTAGTTTAAATTAACAGTTAGCCAGTTTATTAGTATATTATTTTGTAGAGGATGTTAGGAATATACTACGACTTCACGTTGCCATGTAATGTTCCCTGATAATGCCAAAATAATACTCGCTAACGTGAGCGAAGCCGCGGGCACAGCTAGTATAACAATAAAAATCAGAACACGAATGAAGTCCATAAAAAAAACTCATGTCAAGAATATTTTGAATTTAAAATTGATAATCAAAAAGAAAAATATGGTTTTGAGGTTTTAGCAGAGGCTAAAATGCAGAAGTAACTCTGCAGTACCTATGTGCCAGCAAAGCCGTGGCGTTTACCTGATGTGCTATTCCAAACATAACCCTATCCTATGTGTGTACTATATGATTCAACCCAAAAATTATAATTTAAATTGATAAACTGTGTTTTTTGAATTTTGGGACACCCTTTACAGTGGAAAACACGCTACCTACCTTCTTCGTATAAAAGCAGCAAGAAAAAAAAGCACCAAAAGCTAGTGATATTGGTTACATTTTGACAGCACTGCACACCGTACAAGTCTGGCACTGGACTTCCTCGGTAAGGCACTCTTTGTGAAATGAATGCCGACAGTGGTATACGACCAAATCTGAGGCGTGGAGCACGTCCCTAACTATAATCTGACAATGGCACACACAACACATCAAGTCATCCGTAACAGAAATACCTCTCTGCTGATTAACTATTAACTTCTGATGAATCTCGAAGTAGTTTCGCAACGTGATCACTTTACATGCTTCTTGCACTGACAGCTGAAGATGATAATCACACATCATCTTTGCTAATGAGTCCTTTAAATCCTTTATTTCACATCCGGATTGTATGCTTTGTATTAATATTCGCGGATCCACGTAGTTTCCTATTCTCTTGAGCAGTAGCGTCACATAGTCAGGCTTGTACACTGTCTGCTTGATGAGGTCCATCCACAACTCTTTATCATTGTGCTCTTGACAGAAATTGATAGCTTGGTTGATGTCCTTCAGCTGCTCCATTATGATTTGCAGAGCTTCTCTCGTGTTGCCTATACGTCCCAATAGGAACACCATTTCAGGATAAAATTCATTCCCCTGGCACACATCTAAAGCTTCTTGTATGGGGTAATTATCACTGCATTTCAAGAATGGAAGAAGTTTCTCCCTCGCATATTTAGCATACAGACTAACTAATTTTCCGTGATGCCTACCGTTCGGTTCAATTTCAATGTAAGCATCTAAATATTTGAATAGCAACTTATCATTGTTTGCGAGTTGCTTCTCCACCACCTCTACAGGCACCCCGCTTGCCAGGAATAATGATATTGCCTTATCGCAGTCGAGAGTCATCAGGTCCAGTATCTTGTCGTGGATCAGGTTGTGCATGTTGTGTTTAGTGATCAGAGTGAACACGTCTTTGTGCTGGAGCGTCAGGTATGTCGTCAAAGCCTTGTCGTATTTCTTTTGGTAGCAATACAAAAGAGCCAAAGCTTCTAAATAAATGTTTTTGTCGACCTCTGTGTTCAACAGATGTTCTAAGACTTCCTTGACAATGACATCAGTCTTGTACAACGCGGGGTTCCATTCTTGGACTAATTTCAGGAATCCTTGGGAGTCCAACTTCAGATATTCATAAAATATTAGCTCGAATATGTGCGAACTCAATGCTGGTTCAGGAGTTTTAGGCACATACGGACTGACCACTCGCAACTGGTTCACTTCAGCAAACTTTAATATCTGCGTCTCCCACAACACTTTATCGTTCTTACAAATCCTGGCGCACAGAATGGCCGCCTCCTCGTGCAAGTGCTCAGCCATCAAGTGGTCCAGGTACTGTACGCCGACGGTCACCACCGAGTGCTTCGTCGTGTTCCCGCCAACTTCTTCGAGGACCGTAATTGCTTTTTCAAATCTACCTTGTTCTGTGAGCCATTTGACTCTATCGTCGATATCATAAGGACTAGCGACTACAATGTCCTTGGGAGATACTATGAAAAATCTATTTTCCTCTATGAGCATATCTAAATAATAGTCGTTACAAGAATACTCCTCGTCATCGCAAACTTTGAAATTTTTCTTGGTCCTAGTACGTAGTTGAAAATTTTGATATTCAGCGACGGCAAGCACAGGTCTTTGCCCCTTACCGGTTTCGGGAAAGCACTCCTTATTTACTCCCAGTACTACAAGTTGGTCGTCCAGGGGACCTAAGCCACTGATGAAGTAGTCAGTCTGGAACGTGTACACGGGGTCGACTAAATACTCGGTGACATCTCGCGTCTGAAGCTCGATTTGACTACGTTTCCGTATGACACAGATCCTGATCGTGTCGACCCAGCCGATCATGAGTGTCTTGGGAGCGCACCAGAGGAGGTTGCAGCGATAGTCTTCTATGGACCGGTTGGGGACCTTCTCCCACTGGATGAGGCCGAGCGAGCAGCGCGCCACCAGGTCGTACACGCGCACGCCCACCTCGCTGGCCCACGCCACGAAGCGCTCGTGCCACGACATGGCTTGCACCATTCGCACAAAACAGTGCTACGAAGGCGGTTTAGGAACCCCTTTTCGTGTAATGTTAATTTGGTGTCGCCTGTAATAAGAAGAACAAACAATTAAGAAACAAAACAATCATTGTTATATTAATGCATGTTTTTGGGCATTTTAGGGATGTAAGTAATTAGGTAATTTATGATAGTATGCTGAATTTTCCTATGACTCCGACGCGAATTCTGTTGTGTGGTAATTTGGGGACCAATCTGACTGAAGAGAACCACCACAGAATAATTTAGGTTGGTTACGAGTCGAAAGAGTTTAATTCGGTTTATTATAGAGGCTATCCCTGACCAAACCCCCCCCCCTGTCCCTGATCACCTAAGATGAGATATGAGTTGCGGCAAGAACACCAACCGGTCAACACC
Source organism: Eurois occulta (assembly GCA_950022335.1). Lineage (NCBI taxonomy): Eukaryota > Metazoa > Arthropoda > Insecta > Lepidoptera > Noctuidae > Eurois > Eurois occulta. The sequence goes on along the minus strand of OX465485.1, from coordinate 21,006,985 downwards.
CAATTTGTCAAAATCAAGTCATTTATGTATTAAAATTAGCCTAAAAATCAGGAATTTTTGAACATCAAATTACATAGCACACCTCAAAACGCCTGCCCTTGGCCTCTTCCTAGTGTTTTAGCTGCGAAGAAAAAGTGGCGGCACTAACTCCTAGAAACTAGTACTTAGAATTAAAAAACAACTCCCCTGACCGAACCCCAGGGATACCTGCCAGTCGGACGTGATCTGCAGTGGCATGTACGCAAAGCACTGAATCGATTGGGCAACCAAGTGGACCGCTGCAAACACAATTTGGCAAAATGGGAGATTTAGGCCGGTATTACAGAACGTCACTCAATACTCAAGCATCATTTAAAACTAGTTTCAACCAATCAAATGGCTTGAATCTAGTTTTAAATGATGCTTGAGTATTGAGTGACGTTCTGTAATACGGGCCTAAGACCTTTCGATTGCGAATACAACGGCTCCCGACTAGACCATGGCTCACTTGCTGGAGTGTCCAAAGTATCCCTACAGCTGCAATTTAGAGTACCTAGGTTACTTAAAATGAGACCACTTACTGGGCCCCAAACACTATCTTCACAAAACTGAAATATTTTGTTTAATACGATTAATAATTGATTTATACGTGTCTCAGCATTTTTAATAATTCTACCCCAGAAGGGTAAAAATGGGGGATGAAAGTATGTAACTATGTTAGTTACCGTAACCTGGATTAACCTGGTTACTTTTAATCCCGGTAGTACGTTCCCGTCGGATATTTTTCGACATCCACGCGGGCGAATTCGCGGACAAAAGCTAGTATATATTCAAGTAGGTAACAATTTAATTTCTCGGAAATATTTGCATTAATCGCTGAAATATTCTACTTATGTTTTTCCAAATACCAAACATTGAAATAAATACCTAAATAATAAAATTAATATTCAATTTTCGTTGAGCTTTTTTTACGTTCTATAATCCTACATTTTTTCAGAATTTTCCTCCTCTTACTTTAGAAATTATCTATTCATTTAACTATCTTTCAAACGATTGACTTTGAGAAAAATTCGTTTTAGGAACTTCAATGTCATTTTTAAAGACCTATCTATAGACACCCCGCACTCGCATGTATAGGCTTGATGAGTTTTTTTTCTAGTTTCAGTTCCATGTTTTTTTTTGTATAAATCGTAAAGTGGTTCACAGAATACATCTACCTATCAAGTTTCAACTGTACGCAGTCTGCATTAAAAGTATCGGGAATGGAATATTTCCACTGTTCCTGTCATATTAAAATCTTTTTAATTGAAAACTCCTTGGTTTTAAAAATCGAATACCATTTATTTATTTAAAAAAAGATTCTCGGTCTTGTCACAAGATTTTGTCAAACTTGTTTAGTCGTTGAGAAAATAGAATTGACTCGAGAAAATTCAAGAGCGATGATTTATTATGACTTTCGAAGTGGTTTAACACAAAAACAGTGTGTTGACCGGATGATTTCTGCATTTGGTGATGAAGCCCCATCCAAAACCACAATTTATCGCTGGTTTGCTGAATTTCAACGTGGACGTGTCAAGCTCAGTGATGATCCCCGTCAAGGTCGTCCAAAAACTGCAGTCACCCAAGAAAACGTTGATGCTGTGCGTAAGCTGATTGAGGAAGATCGACATGTGACATACCGCGAAATTCAGGCAACTTTAGACATTGGCATGAGTCAAATACAAATAATCTTGCATGAACAATTAGGTGTAAAAAAGTTGTTTTCCCGATGGATACCGCATTCGCTCTGCGAAGAGCAAAAAGCGGCTCGCGTTACTTGGTGCGTCAGAACTCTCGAAAGATTCCACGCAGGATCCTCAAATGCTGTATACAACATCGTATCAGGTGACGAATCCTGGATATACGCGTACGAACCCGAAACAAAAAACCAGTCACGAGTTTGGGTGTTCGAAAATGAGTTAAAGCCAACAAAAATTGTTCGTTCACGGAGTGTTGCAAAAAAAATAGTGGCCACGTTTGTCTCCAAAACCGGCCATGTTGCGACTATTCCTCTCGAGGGACAAAGAACGGTTAATGCAGAATCGTATGCTAGCATTTGTTTGCCACAGGTCGTTTCTGAACTCCGTAAAGAGAACTGCAACCGCCGCATCATCCTCCATCACGACAATGCGAATTCTCACACCGCGCACAGAACAAAAGAGTTTTTAGAGCAAGAAAACATAGAATTATTAGACCGTCCGCCGTACAGCCCCGACCTAAGCCCTAATGATTTCTATACTTTCCCTAAAATAAGGAATAAATTGCGTGGTCAGAGATTTTCATCACCTGAAGAAGCTGTGGACGCCTACAAAACGGCCATTTTGGAGACCTCAACTTCCGAATGGAATGGTTGCTTCAATGATTGGTTCCATCGTATGGAAAAATGTGCCAAATTTCGCGGAGAATACTTCGAAAAGCAATTAATACATTTTTAAATAGTAATGTTGTGTCACTTCCTTGATTCCCGAAATTTTCAGTGCCGCCCTCGTAGTCCTGTGTACTCCTAATAGTTTAGGAATAAAGTGGCTGTGACATAAATGGTCGACAGACAGACAGACATGACGAATCTATTAGGGTTCCGGTTTTTGCCATCCGGCTACGGAACCTTAAAAATAACAGACTTCCAAAAAACCACAAAAAAACGAAAATAACTACTTTCTGAAATCGGTGACTTGTTTGTTTCATTGTCTTTATTGACACCGACTTCCGAAAGTAGTTATTTTTCACGTTTTTTGTGTATTTTTTGGAAGTTTTGTGTGACAAGGACATTTGTGACAAAACATTCAGATCACGTAGGTACACAAATTCTTGTGATATATAAATTTTGTTTTTGCAATAAAAATATCTTGCAAAAATACACCAAAAATATAAATTTTATTTTTGAATATAACTCGTAAACAGCTCAAGTTAATAAAATTCACCACGAGGGACCACCGCGCGAGCTTCCTCTAACAAATGAAAAGAGATTCACTAAATTCCAGGACCAGTAATCACAGAGAAATCGGTGTAGATATGAAAAAAGGATGCTGGTGGAATACATAACCTCCTCCTTTTCAGAAGTCGGTTAAAAACGCGCGATGGCTTACACCTGTCTAAAGATCTCATTAAGATTTTTTTCGTAATAAGGCTGTCTAAGTTGTAATTGTTTGATATTATGATAATTTCACAAAAACATCGTTTCCTACCTGTTAAAAATCTTTTTCCCGAGCCCTGCTTGGAGTAGCAAGGGTCCAAGGCGATAGACTTGATCTCCCTGCCCAGGCTGAGGCGAGTGCTGTCGCTCGTGTACAACCCGTACACCAGCGCCTTGCCGTCGTCCGAGCAGCTGGCGATGTAGTCCCCTTTCAGGTCCACCGAGATTCTGTTCACAGTTTTTGTATGAGCCTGGAATTTCTCTTTATTCTCACCATCTTGTGATATCGGCACTGTGTTCCCTTCGTGATCCAACAGATGTATCACCCCCTTTTGTGTTCCCAGACATATGAACTTGGTATGCACACAAATACAACTGACTGCGTCTTTCAATAAAATATTGTGCACATCGTTCTCCAGTCCATCATACTTCAGCTTGGGCTCCTCGTCGGGAGGCGAGCTCTCACAACTCACAGCCATGACTACTTTATTTTTGATCAGAAAAGTAATACATTCACTTATTTATTCGATTTTATTTATTTAATTTCTGATGTTTCCTTCCTTACCATTTTTGCGGAGTATTGCCATCAGCAGGGTTTATAGGTATTTATAGTGGCAGGATAATTGGAAAATTTTATTATTAGTTCAGTTCTAAAATCTACACCAGTTGGGGTAGCCGCTACTGAATATGTAGACTATATATATGATACATATGACTTTATATTTTTGTAGGTAAGTATAGTTAGAAATAAAGCAGTTACACAATAAAATTGATTGCAATAGGTTATCCTAGTATTCCACTAAGGCCCGTGTTTACCAGCAGCATTCACTAATTCAACAATTTACTTATGATATTTTAACGATAAATAAAGGACAATGTAATATTGAAAACCATATAATATATTATTGTACATGCTTGACAGGTCGACGTACCATGGGCACTTGCGCGCATCTATTGTCAATTATTTGGTCCCTAGGGTATGCAAGACGTGTAGGATTTACTGCTCCAGCTTCATTTTTAAATGATGTAATTATAGATGAGCCTTAAAACATTTAATTATTAATGACATTAAAGTACTTCATTTGAGTACTATACGTAAGTGAATAGTTATAATTAATAACTTTTTTTGCCGTTATGCCGTCGGTCCCGGCTCGAAAGTTTGACAACCAGTCTTACCAAGGATATCGTATTACCCAGTGGACCAACTGGTTTGTGGTGGTCTGGTATTCAGCTGCATCCGGTTAGACTGAGAGCCGACCCCAAGAAAGTTGGGACAAGGCTAGGCAGATGATGATGATGAACTTGTTTTTGTTTATAGTAAATGGCTAGGCATATTAGAAGTGTGTTTTCTTTATACCTTCGTGTTTTTTTTAATTATTACGAGGTAATAAATTATCTAAAAACAACACAATTAATGATCTTTAACTCCTAAATGACAACAAATTGAAAAAACTCGCGATACCTACTTAGTAAAAGTAGTTCCAATAGAAAAGACCTTTCCAAAAATATATAATTTATCGCTATTGGGGGGTTGTACCAGATTCCGTACTTTTATGGGCACTGTCATTTAAATACTGTACTATACCTAGCTATGAAGATTAATAAGGTTGTGGCACCTAGTTGCCGTGTCTGACCACTCTGTTAAACCCACGATGGTTTGTGTTGTATGTTTATGTTTATTAAAATAGTGGTAACAGTGTTTAATGAATAATAAAAATAAAAAATAATAATAAGTGACATCATATAATAATTATGGTATTGCCAAACGAACGCTGTTTACAACACAGGAGCTGGTACAGGATTGTCAGGACTCAGGAGTAGGCGATTAAATACTAAGTCTTCATTTGTAATCAACAACGTATATTGATTTAATGTTTTTGTATTACAAATCAAACGTTAGGTGTGATGACAAGTCTAAGCAAATACCTATGTAGATATTTTATTATTAAAGGAATAATTCTTAATGAGTGACAGTTTAATATCTGCTAAAATAAATAAATTGATTCGAGTAAAAACATTGCGAAACAACATCAATTTTGACATAAATAGAACTCATGAGAACATATACAAAATGTAAAGTATGTTCGGGAGTCGTACGTACCGTTCAGAGATCTTCATTGTAGAAATCCATACTATGTCCGAACTACCATGACTACTGTTAGAATGTCAACTTTCAGGGCTTAGCCGATCGTTGAGAATTCAACAGAGAGCGTCTATTTAAGCATTTGTTTAGATGTAGCCTACGCTCTGTTAGTGAAAATTGGCATTCAAATTTAAATTAATTGATGTTAAGATGAAAAATATGGAGATTCTATTCGTTTGACGATTATTAACAATACCTCGTGCCTATATGAAAGGCATCTCCATGTTTATCAACAAAACTCCGCATATAACGGGACAATCGCCAGTCAATTCTCGACTCTCGATTTCATAAACAATGATACAGAGAGTTTTATTTACTTTTTCGTGGATTAAATAAACGTGATTTCATCAAAATCATCACTAGGTATGTAGTTAGTAAATTATTATTATATTCTTTTACAGAAATATCTACCTATATAAAACATTAATATTTGTAAAAATATCACATACTTAATGCAATTCAACTAGAATAAGTAGTAGCTAACATCGAGTATTTGATACAGACTAACCTAAGAAATGCATCATTATAATATTAGCACATAGTTGTTGTAAACCGGAAAACAGTGACTGTGCACCCCGATTTATCACAATTAGAAATCAAATCATCAATTTATTACAAGGAAAAAATATTCACAAACAATAACATCCCGTATTTTTGGGCAATCATGGTCAATTATATTCAGGCGCATTCGCATGACAAAACAACTAGAATAACAATACAGGGAGTAAAACTTAATAATTAAACACAAATAATACAGGCTGTGGCGTAAATAGTTCCAACGTTAAAGGGTCAAAATTCAAACTAAAAAAAAAGTTTTTTATTCTCAATCAAACCAATAAATCCTTGTAAACCCAATAGCACTTTGTCCAGATTTACAACTCTAAGAATCCTTTAACTGTTCTACACTGTTGAGTAACAGACGATTACAACTCACACAAACAAAGACATAACTTCATACAAACGCACAAGGATGGATGAATAACAAATCTTAGAAGCTTTGCCACTGCCAGGAGTTACCCTGTGGCGATGGCGCCACGTTTGTGCTCATTCGGAAACAAGAACTGACCTCATCCTGGCGTTTCTAATTTTACTAATTTGTATATTTGCACATTCTATCGTTTATTCTTCAAACTGCTGATCCAGTTCCCAGGGAATTAAACGAAATTGTAACCAAGGTGTTATGTTAATTGTTTCCGAAGAGATCATGAATAATTCCAATAGAATAGGTACATAGTCGCGTGCGTGAGCGACGCAGCGGGCAAAGCTAGTTTTGTAGGTAATAACTTGAAGCTTACAGCATACTTAAGATAGGCCAGTAAAAATAGAATTTAACCGCGCACTAAATTTCCGATTCAATTTTTTTTTTTAACGCGTAGGATCACTTACTGAGCATAAAATCACAAAATGCTGACAGGTCTCAATAACTTTTGCCCTAAATTGCATAGTTTCCGAGATATCGACCAAAACCTTTTTTCAAGATGGCGCTTGAAGCTCCACCTGGACCTGTCAGCATTTTGTGATTTTATGCTCAGTAAGCGACACTAAACCTTAAAAAAGAATTGGTTCGGAAATTTAGTGCGAAGGTCGACCAAGAAAACGGCTATTTTTACTGGCCTAAGACAGCGGTGACGTAAAATAAATAGACGACCTATTCAACACACTCACAACAATGATTAAAAGCAGTTACAAGTTAGCTGGCCGTAGGTATACCAATAGCTTGTCGGCTATACAAGCTACAAACTATATGGTAGACAGGTGACTACTGTTTGCAGTTAGTGTTAGACAGACAGCTCTAGTTAATTAAAACATTATCTATATTATAATAACTAAAAACCTGAGAAGGGATCATAGTGCTTATAATTCTGAACAACTTTTACCACCAATACTTAAATAAATCACGTAAAACATAACATTACTTACATCTGCAGTTCCCATCAATTTGTCGAGTTATTACATACCTACTCGTATAAGCAAACACATATAGACAGTTAGGTACATATTATTTCAAATAAATTAAACTTTTTTTATTATCTAAACAAGCTTTTATTAAAATGAAAAGAAGAAAATTAGTCTTATCTATCAATATTAAACGCGCATTCGTGTCCGTGCTATTAACCGTTGATCAGTTCTTTTGTGTGGAAACGATCCTGGCTGCAGATCAAGTCATGACTGTCATAAAATTGCATTGTCAGCAGAACCAAAGGTGTTTGCAAAATTTTAGCTCAATCGTTTGGAAGGAACTAATTTGAAATACTGTTGCCAGATTTGATCAACACATAGTAACGAACAAACCAACCAACCAACCAACCAACTAACTAACAAGGCAAGTTAAAAAAGAAATTATAAAATAGAAGTACCAAAAGTAAAATGCAATTAGGCTTTGGTACTCAAACAATACGGGGTGAAAGGGACACCGACGCGAAAACGTTTACCACGTATTCGGTACATCATTCTGAGCCCCCCCCCCTACATAGAAATTTTTCATCGGTTATTAAAAAAGACCGGCCAAGTGCGTGACGGGCCACGCACAATGTAGGGTTCCGTAGTTGCCCATCAAAATATGCAGACACTTCCTACGGTTCGATTTGCTTCCGAACGATGATTAAAAAAAAATTGAAATACTAAACTACTGAAAAATTTCTGTGTGGGGGGGGGGGAGGGGCTCAGAATGATGTACGAATACGTGCTAACCGTTTTCGCGTCGGTGTCCCTTCCACCCTGTATAGCCGGCCGCTGGGCGCACGATCAAGAACTAAATACATAGGCAAGGAAGCTGCACACTTTTGCGTAATGCACTTCCTATCGTATTCTGTTCTGACAGATTAAAAAAACTTAATAAATAATACTAACGATAGCGTAACAAGCGTTTGACAACATAAAAAGCCGCAGTGTATTTTGTTGGAAGTGTCAAAATGGGTAGCATATTTACCTATATACTGGGAATACTTGTGTTACGCAATTAGCCCGCTGGTTGGGCGCAGTTACGATAATAAGGCATCCCGATTAGAGCGGTTAAGTTAGAACTGCGACCAACCGTATAACGCCGTTGAGGCCTGGCTTTGCCCTAAAATTAAGGGCCGGGGCGACTAAATCAACGCGACAGCAACAGAACTGGCACCCCCGGAAACAGATATGCAATTGCTATGGTAGCAGGACACTGGCGCGATGGCCGCTCGCGGACAGTATTTAGGTGCGGCTAGGGTGGCAGCCCGCAGTACTCTTGTATTGAGCTGGCCCAATTGTCTTAGTTCTAATATGGGCCGTGGTGCCCGTCACGCAACTTGTGTCACGATCAAATGCTTTTCGTGCAAGTGTACTGTCCCGACTGCAAGCATAAAAACGCTTTTATGCACCGAGGATTCTTTACATCCAATTTTAATTTTGTTATTATTTATTAACACATTTATTTTAGAGTAATACTAGGTACAAAAAGTAAAGCCATATGGTATGATCAAGATTATATCCTGAAAATATCATATTTAGCTTTCATAGAACTATCATAAATTATAATGACTGATGAATAGTAAAGGAACAAAAAGCCAAGTTCACAATGCATGATAACAAGATCTCACCATGTCAGTCGTGTAACATCAATTGGTGAACCTGACTTCCACATAGACCATTCCCAAATATAAATCGGTAGTGACTAGTGGTTTAGTTGATGCGTGCCGTTTGCAGTGGCCCGTGTTTACCTCGGTATTTTGCTCAGTCCTGTACCGCTATAACTGGACCCCAATGAGTGTGAACAAGCGATGGTTCTTCACGTTCGTGGTGACGTACGGCAACGAACTCAGGCCATCGATGCCGCCAAGGTTTAGGTTTTCCTTCATGATGCGTCTGCGTGCGCTGTTTGGAGGCTCTTGTGGGTGCTCTAGCATCGTGTAGCGAGACATTTCACGAGGATATCTATAATATTTGTTGGAGTATTAATTATATAATGCGTAAATAACTGCTACGATTACATTTTTTATAAATAAATACCCGATGGTTTAGGGTGAGGTGTACCTGATTTATGTCAAAGTCTATGTAATAGGAGGTGAGCCAATTGCCATTAACAGAGCACAAATCCAGACTCCATGGCTGCTACTGAGAAATTCCTTATGGAAAAACCAATGTTTGTGACCACTAGACCAACAAGGCTGGCATTTTTAATTAGGTATTTGGTGATTGAAATAGTTCCTTAAAAAAGGCCTCATGTGCAGCCTATTATTAAATTATAATACACACCATGTTTATTCAGCCAACGAAAACAATAATACAATTCTTAGTTTGTAATTACCTGACTACATCTAACTGACGCGCAGTCAGTCTGAAGGAGAAATCGTCATCTTCGCCGCCCCAGCCTTCAAATCTATTAGAAAGACCATTGACTGCTAAAAATTGTTCAGATTTGACAGCGAGCACTCCACCCGCTAAGTAGTCATAGGGGAGTACATAGCGAAACTTATCGATGCTTGCGCTCATGTGTCGTGGTTTGTCCGAGCAGGCATACAGGTTGCTCTCATCCAGCGGCAGCAGGTCAACGTCATGTAGGATAAGGCACGGGAACTTGTCTCTTATTGCTGTCTTGGCTCCAACATTATATAAAATACCTTTGTTAAAGATCTTCTCATCTTGTTGTTCTATTACATATATCCTAGAAGAGTATCAATGTTTTATTTTGTAGTTTTATTTAATCATTACAGATCTAATCTAATGCTATGCTATAGGTGTTTTATGTGACCTGTTAGGTCATTATTTAATTAATAGACATAATACAACACTCACCTGTAGTGTATGTTCTGTTTCCTTAGAAAGTTATGGATATACGGAAGGAATATGTCCAGTTGACTTTGTCTGTTCCTGTAAGCTACTATTAGAGCAACGCTGAATACAGGATTGCATTGTTCTGGTACATAACTACCATTCACTAAGCCCTTTGCTGAGAAATCATCAAATTTTCTCGGCACCTCCCAATTCTCTATAGATTTAGTACTCTTCAGTATTTCATCATATTTACAATCATGTTTTGATTTCTGGAGCACTAGTTTTGGTGATATCTGCTTGTACAGTTGTGTTTCTATGACTTCAGCAGGTAGATGTGGGTAATTGTATACTCCATATGTTGTTAAGAAGCGAATTACTACTTTGACAGTGAGTATAAAAAATACACAATTAATCACAGGAAATTGTAGTATCCTGGAAAAAGTTTTAGATTGAATACATACTTTCCTCCTGAGAAAATCAAATCATTAATATTTTTTATACTGAATCTGTTGAGGCACATTTGCTTTTATTTACCAGATAAGCAGTTAAATAAAAGCAAATGTGCCTCAACAGATTCAGTATAAAAAATAACTTAATAATTACCTGGTTTTTAGTGAGTGTATAATCATTTTTTTTGCAGCCCCAAAAATATAAATATTCCAACCTTCGCTGTCCTTTCTAAAATACATATTTATGTCTCATTATAAAGCACTGTTTATGTGTAGTAGAAATAAACTAACAAATTTAAACTTATAAAATTGTACTACTAGTATTCTTAGTTTGAAAAGGAAAAATATTAAAATTGTTAAAGCTCCGAAATGCAAGGCATTATTTATGAATTTATGATACATACAAGACACAACAATATAATAATAGTTCGTAGAACACTTCCGAAGCAGGTGACGTTGTAATGCTCAGGAATTAAAGTATCAATCCACGAATAGTTGCGAGACAAATTACTTTCTCACTACATTGCTTAATCAGACGACTGACCACAGAACAGAATTATATACCTTAGAACGGGCGACTGACGATAAAAGAGTAGAATACTTTTCGTATACCAAAAGCTCCCGATGACGAGGCGACTGCAAAAAGTAGAATGCCTAAAACAACCGGAAAATAAGGCCGTCTCGCAGGACAATTCGACAGTTTTCGTTTGGGAGAGTTTGCATTTTTGCAAGGAACTTTGACACTTTGACAGTGACATAAAGTGACGTACACACAGACGCGAAGCTGTGAGGAATAAGCTATAGAAATGGCATAACTGGACTTACCCCACTGTCAAAATACATTGGAGACTTTATACAAATATTTTTATTTTTAACCAAAAAGTTTTAGATTATTGTTGATTGGAGCCTCCTTTTAAGCAAGTAATGCCTGTGTTAAGAGACTCCGCTCTTCCATAGCAATATAGAATTCATTCAGTAGGTACCTTTTTTTTTTTTTTTGGTGGGTGGGAAATCATCAAATGACCCCGCTCTGGGCGGAGCGGAAGGGAGTGTCAGACTCTTACTGACTAAAAACCACCCATGTTCCTTCTATGACCCTTTATGTTCCAGGGCCGCGGTATCTCTTTCGAACAGTCCCGCAGCCCTATTCAGTAGGTAGCTTAGATATAAACAGTATGTGTGTGTGTGTTTGTTTGTGTGTGTGTGTTTCTGTGTGTTTGTGTGTATGTGTGTTTCATGTTGTGTGTTGCAATAGTGCCTCAGTGTCTGCGTAATTTAGTGTCTTTATCCAATTTGTTAGAATTTTTTTACACTCTTTTAATTGTTTATTGTGTACATATATCTTTTTATTTATCCTATTTTAAAGTTGACATGATAGTTTATTGTATTGAATGGCAGCAAATTTTGTTTTAGTTTGTGGAACCTGTGCTATGAGATCTTTCCGTCTTCTTGTTATTGTGTTATTGTGTATCGGTATATACGATGTATAACTTTCTAACAGAAAGATTTCTTATAAAACTACGTCATTCGCCGACACACGTCATTGTGTATCGTTTTGTGTCACAAACAAGAAAGTGCTCTCTAAAAATGGTCAGTTTACTGTTGTAAAAAACGAAGTGCCGTCAAGGCCGCCCTAAAATCGGCAAAGTGACGTCGAAACATTTACAGGGAAAAAATGTTCGTGGAGTGGTAGTACATAGTTTAATAATGAATTTTACAATTTTACAAGAAGAAACTAATAATATGCAAGAGCAAGTGCAGCTCGATTTTTTTTGCACCCGCCTTTGATATGTTAGATTTTCAGAATAATCAACAGACTTTAGAATTCTGCAGCGGGCGCAGTGAGTTCGAAAATATTAACAGCTCTCCTCCGATTTATAACACTTTATTTATACAATTTCTATATTTACATATCACGATAATGAAATGATTTTGCCGACTTTGTCAGAAAAGTCTCAGAACCATGAAGACTTTAAAAGGCGAGCGCCGACTTATGTATAACAGTTTCAGAATGACGACGGCCTATTTTATAGTGTATACAAAACCGTGACCTGGTGCACAACAGATCAAGAAAAGATTCCGATAATCTTATCCTGAAAACTATCTATACGCGGTACCGGAATTTTTTCAACGACCTCTGGAAATTAAAAATAGCCCATGAAAAAAGCGAACTTGAAAAATCTCGTAACAACCCCAAAGCCCTTTGGAAAACGATAAAACAAATCACCAATACCAGCAAAAATAAAACTAGCCCGGTTGAACTGTTGGATATCTGTGATAACGCTATAACATCCGTAAACGAAGTGTGTAGATTTTTCAGTAATATAGACTTGGCAGAAAAATCTATCTCACCAACTTACAAACCCAGAGATCATGTCAAAATATTTCATCCAGCCCTGCCTCATGTGATACCTGAGGTTGATAAATCAGAAGTGGAGTCTCTTATTCTGCAACTGCGAAATAATTGCGCATTAGTTTGGGATGGCATATCCTCCCTAGTGCTAAAGAGTTACCGCCAGACCTTGACGCCATCTTTGACGTATATCCTTAACTGTTTCCTTCAAAAAGGCATCTTTCCTGATGCGCTAAAAAAGCTACCATACATTACATTTCATGATTCATTAGGGAGGGAACAGAAACTGTGTCAACAATTACAGACCCATATCGGTCCTATCAGCACTCTCTAAGATACTAGAAAGGATCCTGAATAATGGTTTTAAAAAATTCCTTAGCAAACATCAGCTCATAGCTGATATCAGTACGTTTGCACCTTTTCGCACAGAGGTCTTAACTGGAGATGCAGTTCTTGAGCTGACGCAACTGGTAGGAATCTTGACAGTAGTTAAAAGTCTAGGGACCTTCCTAGAGTTTTCAAAGACTATCTTAACCCAACTCGGACCCAACGAATAAAAATTGGAGATATATGCGTATAAGTGAAGACGATTAAAATTAATGCTTCCCTGTGAAGAAGCAAGCAGTGGGAAGCATTAATTTTAATTGTTTTGTCCTTGCATAAAATGTGAAACGACTGTTTTTTTTATGTAATTACTAATTCCCTTTCTTTTTTTATTTGTGTTTTACTCATTGGTTAACTCCCACTATTTGCTTTTTTCATTTAGGGTAACCCCCCCCCCCATGCAAATTATTTGTGAACTTTGTATTTTTTATGTTGTACCCTTTTTATCAGATCAAGAGCCCCTCGACGTTGGAATTTGCTACGGGCCTCGCGGTTACATAATCTACCACTGCTTTAAACAATACAAATTAGAGAAACTACTTGAATATGAGGCGGCAGGCTAGAAAATAAAGAAAGCTTTTATCAACAAGTTAAGGCAGTTCTCGCCGCCCCAGGCCACAGACTTCTTGGCCTAAGGGTAAATAAATTCGCCATTGCTTGTATCTATAGTCTATTGGTCCATACAGGACGAACACTAATAAATTAATAACAAGCCTGTAAAATGTTAGCCTGTTTCATCACGAGGATTACAAAAGTGTGTTTTTTTGAATACCTAACACCCATTTAAACTCGCCGATTTTGGAGAATCATTAAAAAAAAAAAATGAAAATGATCTCTCCGCGGTGGCCACGCTGACCGGTCCAGTCACGTAAGAAAATGTGAATGCTAGGGTAAACTAGGGTTATATTTTTAAATGTGTAGAACATCAGACTATCGACCTCAATGCGGGTTGTGGGCATGCCCATTATACACGATTCAGGCGCAAGGGTTGAAATGGAAACACGATAAGATGAGTGTGACTAAATATTTATATTTGACTTAGATTTTAACACTATTTAAACACTATATTAACTTAAGAACACTTTGATTTTGCCGGATACTTTTACAACTTGATTTTACACACAATACAATATAAACACAACGACTTGGATACCGAACTCTATCCGTAACTTATGACAGAGCTATCGCGCAGAATAAGGACTCGACGAAGATTACTGGAAGACTAACTTTTTGTGCCTGTGGGCGCGTGTTTTATTTACTCCCACGTAGGCGCAAGTTGCGGTCGGCCCCACTCTCATGGCCGCCCACTATCCTATGTTTAGCGGGGGAGTCGGTAACACCCTGCCCCTCGCTCCCCGCTCTTCACCCCTGTGACCTAGATAGACCGTGGGAACCCGGATGTAGATAACAATGGGCTTCCCTCGGCCAATCACTGGCTCTGTTTATCCATAGATGGAACCTTGTCTCACCAAGGATTTTTAAATTTACTGGTAACTTCTACAACTTTAAGAAGTTACAAACGGATTTATATCAAAAGAGATGTATAATGCCTACTAGTGATATCAAACTATATACAACTACGTTATTCAAGTCATTATTTATCATTTTTACCTAACAGAGCAACAAACAGACATATCATAACAGAATTAGGGGGCTGTGCTTCTCAACATTTCCACCCCCTGTAGAAGGGTTCATCCGACTACATTTCCGTCTGTCGGAAGCACAACCACCTTTACAACAGGCCGACGCAGGACCCCATGGTTTGTTCTTACGTCTACCACTCTTATAATAGCGTCCGCACCAGGAAAAACACTTTGGATGACCCCTTTGGTCCACTGGTTCCGTGGCTTATTAGCGTCTGTGATCACTACCACGTCACCCACTTTCACATTTGGCACGTCACTGGACCACTTATTACGACGTTGGAGCGTCGGCAGGTACTCGCGCAGCCAGCGCCTCCAGAAGAGGTCGGCCAGCGCGTTCACCCGTCGCCACATGCGGCGGGAATCCAAGTCGGCGGCATGCCGACGCGTGCACGGTGCATCTCCCGCGGCTGTGCCCAGCAGGAGATGGTTGGGGGTCAGCACCACTGGTTGCTCGACGTCGCTGCTCACGTATGTGAGAGGCCGGCTGTTCACTATCAGCTCGGCTTCAGCAAGGAGGGTATAAAGAACCTCCTCGCGGGGGGCACGCTCTCGTAGCGTCGCCTTTAGTGCGTTCTTGATGGAGCGCACTAGTCGCTCCCAGCACCCGCCCATATGTGGAGATGCCGGGGGGTTAAAGTGCCAGGCAATTCCGCGTCCCGACACTTCGCTTCTTAGCGTGTCCTGGTCCATGTCGCGCAGCGCTGCGCGTAGCTCGGCGTGCGCCCCGACGAAATTCGTGCCGCGGTCGGAATACATGTCCGACGGACGCCCGCGGCGCGCAATCAAGCGCCTCAGGGCCAGTATCGCCGAGTCAGCACTCAGCGATGCCGCCAGCTCCAGGTGGACGGCGCGTGTGGTGAGGCACGTGAATAGCACGCCCCACCTCTTCTCTCTGCGTCGTCCGATAGCGACTTCCATGGGGCCAAAATAATCGACCCCACAGTGGACGAAAGCTCTTCTCGTCACCTCTAGTCTGGCCACCGGGAGGTCACCCATCTTGGGTGTCACCGGCTTGGCCCTCTCCAGTCGACACCGTTGGCAGCTTGCAGTGACGGTCTTTACTGCAGACCGCAAGTTGGTTACCCAGAACCTCTCGCGGACTCTGTTCACCACAGCTTCCTGATTGGCGTGCAGCGCCTCCAAGTGGTACTTGAGTAGGAGGCGCCGCGTGAGCGCGTGCTTCCCATCCAGGATGATAGGGTGGCGCTCCCCGAAGTTGAGCTCGCTGCAGGCGCCCAGCCTGCCGCGTACTCTCACCAGCCCATCCTCATAAAACATGGGATCTAGTGCCCGCAACTTGCTGTTGCGAGGCAATGGGCGTGCCTCTCGTAGCGCAGCGATGTCTTCCGCGTAACTGTCCCCCTGTATCAGACGCAGGAGGCGCATCTCGGCCTCATGCAGGTCATCTGTCGACACTAGGGATGTCTGACGCCGCTTGCGACAACGATCTATAAAAATATGTACACGCGCCATGACGTTAGCGGCGCGCGTCCACGTAGGTAGCCGCTCATACTGTAGCAGCGATGTAACCTGTGCTGCAACGGTGTGCACTCGCTGTACTCTCTCTAGGTCCTGCTCTGCCACCGCGTCGAGCTCGGTGTCGGCCGGCCACTGCTCCTGTGGACAGCGAAGAAAAGAGGGACCCGACAACCACTCATTACTGTTGTTAGGCCAGTCCATTCGGGTAGCCTTGTCTGCGGGGTTCATCGCCGACGGAACCCAGCGCCAGCTGCCCCTCTCTGACCTTTTGTCTATTTCGGCTAGACGGTGTGACACGAACCTTTGAAACTCTAACGCGTCTGAATTTATCCACTTGAGGACAGTTTTGCTATCAGTCCATAAATGAATGCTACTAATAACTGCTCCTAATTCTTTGACTACTGTATCAGCTAGTCTACAGGCTAACACAGCCGCTTGTAATTCCAGACGTGGAATGGATGTCACCTTTTGTGGCGCTACTCTCGCCTTACCTATTACTATCGCGACATCCCTATCCCCTTCTGTGTTTAACCCCGCTATATAGGCTACTGCCGCGTAAGCGGACTCGCTCGCGTCACCGAATACGTGCAACTCTAGTTGCTCTAACTGGAGGCCGTACCACCTAGGTATGAATACGTCGTTAAGGTGATATAGGTTTTGCAACCACTCAAACCACAACTTGGCCTCTGACTCTTTTAATTTCTCATCCCATTGA
Source organism: Eurois occulta (assembly GCA_950022335.1). Lineage (NCBI taxonomy): Eukaryota > Metazoa > Arthropoda > Insecta > Lepidoptera > Noctuidae > Eurois > Eurois occulta. The sequence goes on along the minus strand of OX465485.1, from coordinate 20,989,919 downwards.
ATTCCCGTGTGCCATATCCGTTTCATAAGGATGCGCGACTGTATGACACATGGATACAAGAAACCTAGTGGGTCAAAGATTGACATGATAAATCGAAGGAATTCCCGTTTGGTTGGAACCACGTGTCCCTCTACTATGGCTTTAGGCAACTTCTTAAATGACAGGTCAAAGGCTAATTGGTCCGAGCTCGGTGACCATATCATGCCTAACGTGCGTTCCGTCGCACCTTCGCCTTTATCTAAGGAAACCCGGTCAGGCATTTCCACTCTGAGCTTATCGCGCAGCTCTTGAGAGTTAGTGACCCACCCCCGTATATTAAACCCGCCTCTGGCGTGAATGTGAGTCACTTCCTCAATTAAACTATTGGCCTGTGAGGCAGACCAAGCACTATCCAGGTAATCGTCCATATAATGTTTTTCGTGTATGGCGGCTACCGCTTCGGGGCACGTTTCTTTAAACTGTTCCGCGTTTTTATTTAAAATATAAATTGCCGACGTTGGCGACGACACGGCCCCGAATATCATTGAGTTCATGACGTACACGTCAGGCTCCTTATTGCCGTCAGTCGTCCAAAGAAACAGCTGTGCCCCTCGATCCTGTTCTCTTATAAAAACTCGCAAGAACATATCGGCTATGTCCCCAGTAAAAGCTACAGGCCCCAATCTAAATTTAAATAACACGCCTAACAGGGAATTAAGTAAGTCAGGTCCAGTCAACAAATTGTCATTTAAAGACGTCCCATTGTAACTAGCCGCGGCGTCAAAAACCAATCTCAATTTTCCCGGTTTATTTGGATTCGTTACCCCAAAGTGGGGTAAATACCATACCGAATCGGACTTGACACCGCCCTCTACCCTACTCGCGTACCCTTCTGCCAACAACCTATCTATCTGTGCTGTGTAGGCTGCGGCGTACACAGCGTCCTTATGTAGCCGACGCTCAATACCGGCTAGACGCTGGCGCGCGTACCTATAATTATTAGGTAACTGTGGGTCGTCGCGACGCCACAGTAGCCCTAACTCCCACTGGCCGCTCTCTGTCTGACGGCTAGTGGAGTCTAGAATAGCCTTAGCTCTCTCCACATCCCTGTGCTTTCGAGGCACCTCTGAAATTCCTATCGCTTCTAGCTCAAACTGTTTTTTAACTAACTCGTGCAAGTCGATAGTTGATTCTACTACACAATTTAGAGAATGAACATTAACACTCTGATGAGTGCCTACAGGTCCGTGCACAACCCACCCTAAACTGGTCAAAGAGGCAACTGGCTTACCGGATTTTCCTCGGCGAGTCTCCTGGCTGACCAACAGCTCCCAGTTGTCTTGGCCCAACAACAGCAGTGGTCTGGCTCCTCTCATTTCCTCGCAACCCAAGTCGCGAATGTGGGCGTGTTCTGTTAACACTGCGGCGGACACTGTTTGCGCGGGCAAGTCCAGGCTTTTTAACGTACGACACTTCACTTTATGTGTTAACCCGTTCGGTCCACGCACTGATACACTGATCACTTTTGATGTGTTGTCAACAATCTCTTGACCGCGCGCACTGTGCAGAGTTAGTGGAACTTGTTTTCCACTGGCGTTTTCAGCTAACGAATCGTCTATCAGTGATACGGTTGCCCCGTCATCCAGTAGGGCATAACACTGTTTGTCAACACCGTTCACTGTTACACACACTGGCATTATCTTTAATAACGCCTTCCCAGTGTAGTCACTAACGTTCGTGACGCTCTCGCTCCTCTTGTCGGCATGTAACAATGTGTGGTGCGCGTAATCACACGACGCGCACCTACTTGCACGACAAAAGTTCTTCCCGTGCTTCTTTATTATGCACTTAAAACACAATCTATGTTTCTTGACATGTTGCCACCTCTCGTCGACACTCAACTCGGTGAACTTGACGCACTTGGGTAACTTGTGTTTGTCCCCACATAACGTGCATGATTCTTCCATGGCCTTCTCTTGCTGGTCATTATCAGAGTGAACGTGCAAGCGTTGAATATTTCTAGGCTGCTTGAACATCTGTACAGGTGCTCGGGGCTTAGTCGTGCTAGATGATGATGTGGGCGTACTCATCTCCATTTGTACATAAAAAGACGTGGCTCGGGCTAGATGACTCAGGAACTCTGCGAGTATTTCTAGACTCGGTGAAACTCGCACATCTATGCCCTGGGTCGTTGCCATACCCATAGCAAAATCACCATATTGAGCACGTTGTACAGATGTAAGCTTATTCAAAAGTTCACTCACCAGTTGTGGATTATTCAGATATCCGTTAGCTCGTACACTCTTCAGCAGCGACACACAATTTCTCACAGTTGTTGAGAACTTTCTGAGTTCACGGCCACTCTCAGTCACTTTAGGTAACGCACGCACTTTCTTTAGAGCACACTCTAGCACTAAATTAGGATGCCCGAACTCTTCATCCAGCGTCTTAATTATCTCACCCGGGTTAGTCGAGGTGCGCAACAAATCCTCCACGGCCAACTTTGCGTCTCCCTGCAGCGATGTTTTCAAGCGCGCTAAGTTCTCATGCGGCTTGAACTCGTACATGACAGTCGTGTCGTGGTACATGTTCTTGTACGACAGCCATTCCGCTGGGTCGCCTTTGAAAAATGGCAACTCATAGGCCTGTCTTGGTACCGGCCGTGGACGAGCTAGGTTTGTGATAGCGTCTGCCAACTGGTCTATTTTCCTGTCCCGCGACCTGCTCCTGTCCCTGTCGTCCGCGAACGCGTTTTCCCAATCAGGCTCTCTTCTAGCCTGTGGAACACTGGCCGTAGCTAAGGGCGTAGCACTCCCTAGGTACGGGGGTTCGCGAAACTGTACCGACGCGGGCGCACACTGTTGGAGCGCAGGTATATTACTGGGCGGCGGCACTGGCGCTAACACCTCACGAGAGGGAGCGGACACTTGACGCGGCGGCGGATCGCGACTCACAGCGGGCGTGTGTGTTTCCCTAACAACGGGAGCCGAGTCTTCGACCCATTCTTCCACTCGCCGCGTTGTCCCTTCTCCTTCCGATTCTGAGTCTTCCTCAACAGCGGCTTCAATCTCAGCGAGATCGACTTCAAGTTTCTTCTTGACGAGTTGCTCCTTCATGCGTACCAATTCTCGTTCAGCCTCGTACTCAACCCTCCGTCGAAGATAATCGGCACTTCTCTGGCCGCTCCTCGAGGAGACGTGGCTTGTCCCGGAACCTGCCCTCTGGATTGTCTCCGATCTCACAGGCGTGAACATATCTCTGTGGTCGATAACACGACCTCCCGCCAGTGGGATTATAGGTACAGGAACCGACGATGTAATCGGTGCAACTGAAACTGAGCCTGGTGCCTTTTCAGACGGCACGCCAGAGTCAGCCTCCAACTCGCGCCGCTTGTTCATGTCGGCCTCTATTTTGCGCAATTTACTTCGCGTCGTAATTGTGCTTCTAACACTCATCTTATTTCCGTACGATCCGGCACTCGAAGGACCAAAAATTATACACGATTCAGGCGCAAGGGTTGAAATGGAAACACGATAAGATGAGTGTGACTAAATATTTATATTTGACTTAGATTTTAACACTATTTAAACACTATATTAACTTAAGAACACTTTGATTTTGCCGGATACTTTTACAACTTGATTTTACACACAATACAATATAAACACAACGACTTGGATACCGAACTCTATCCGTAACTTATGACAGAGCTATCGCGCAGAATAAGGACTCGACGAAGATTACTGGAAGACTAACTTTTTGTGCCTGTGGGCGCGTGTTTTATTTACTCCCACGTAGGCGCAAGTTGCGGTCGGCCCCACTCTCATGGCCGCCCACTATCCTATGTTTAGCGGGGGAGTCGGTAACACCCTGCCCCTCGCTCCCCGCTCTTCACCCCTGTGACCTAGATAGACCGTGGGAACCCGGATGTAGATAACAATGGGCTTCCCTCGGCCAATCACTGGCTCTGTTTATCCATAGATGGAACCTTGTCTCACCAAGGATTTTTAAATTTACTGGTAACTTCTACAACTTTAAGAAGTTACAAACGGATTTATATCAAAAGAGATGTATAATGCCTACTAGTGATATCAAACTATATACAACTACGTTATTCAAGTCATTATTTATCATTTTTACCTAACAGAGCAACAAACAGACATATCATAACAGAATTAGGGGGCTGTGCTTCTCAACACCCATCGTGCTCACAACGGTGGATCCGCGCTTGGCCGCTTCAAATCATGTTGTTTCGTATCACATGATATTTTTTTTTTTAAACGCCCCACACCAGGAATTTCTCCGGAATCGTGGGTAACACACATTTAAACTCAAATACACATACAGACAGACCTGGAACAACTATCTGTAAGCCATACAAAAATAATTGTTCCGTGCGGGAATCAAACCCGCGATACGCAGCGCAGCAGGATCGCTCAGCCACTGCACTAACCGCGCCATCAAAATATAAAACCCGTTAGGGACTGAGTTTTTGAAATTCAAATTGTGTTTTTATCGTTATATTTGGGTTGAATTATATTGGATGACAACAAATACATTCAAATATTTACGATAAGTAATACATAAACCAACGTCACATTTTGAACATATTGTCCCAATAGTGTTACAGTCAGCTCAACACATCTACGTTTCTTTTCTACTGATTTTGGAAAGTGATTTTCACCGTCATATCTAACTCCTTCCAAAACCCTAGATCCACATCTGGAGGTAGATGGTCGACCACCAGATTTAGGAGGAATTCCATACTTTTTCAAGTATGTTTGGACTATGACACGACGAAAATAAATTCAGCTGCGAAATATCCTTTCCCGATTTGCGCATCAGTATCCAGGCATTGTTTATTGTAACATCTGGGTGAATTTCCCAAATGACTTATTTTTTTGTCTTCGGTGAAATTAGTATTTGAAAAAAGGAATATTATTGTTTTGAATTATTTTTTTTAGTATTCAATAGGTAGCTATTGGGTTGTGGCAAAAATATAATTTGCCCAGGACTATTACATAGGTAGAAATAAATACATAAACCTCAATTTTTTTCAAATCGGTGCTGTCCCTCTACTTTTTTTGCAAACAAAATATCTCATACACTAATAAAAATAAGTAAGTTAAGTATATAACTTATTCTATTTCATAGAATATTAGTTTTGTTATTATTATATAGCATATTTTATTACATAATTAACGATTATTATTACTGAGAGGCACAAACGTACTTGTCCTGCAAAATGTTCTCATATCGCTGGACAAAAGTAATTTAAACCTAACTTTACATCGACGAGTCCGACAGCGTCCCCACCCCAATTTTATTTCCCTCGTTAGTGTGTGCTAGTGGGCAGTCAGGACGGGCATGTGTCAAATCGCTGCATATTCCCGCCAATAACGTAAATACGCCATGTCAGTTTCTCCATGACAATTATTTTATATTTTCGGTGGTCGCATTTTTCTAGTGTAATGAGTAGTTTTATTATTGTTCTTTGGTTCTAACACAGGTAGTAAGTGAATTAGCTTCATTGACTGTTATTGAATTTATCCTAGATATTATGCATTTTTTCTAATTTTCCAAAAAGTGTGTTATTTCTCACGTCGCTGTTCTCATATCGCTGTAATCGGTGGTCTTTATTACCACCGATGTGATAATTTACACCGAAATGATAAGAAAAAAATCAATCGGTGTCTTATATCTAATATCGGTGTTTTGATTCATGATCAACGCACAGTTTTGTCACATCGATGGATTGCTTTATCATATCGGTAGATCATTTTATCATCTCGGTGAGTCGTTTTATCATATCGGTAGATCCCGTGTCATTTCGTTAAATATACAAAGAAACAATGGAACGTACAAACATACATACAAACACATACATTATACAGTAAGTAACAAAAACCCTGTTGTTCCTGTTAGGGACGTATACAATTACCTACAAGCACAACATTGATGAAGTTATAATTTAAAAAAATTAAACATTGGCCAGTCGAGAGGCCAAAATCAAATAACTATTAAAATCGACACATTCAAAAAAATGTTTAGAGTATCTGATTTTACAAGTACATCTTTATTTCGCTAAATAGCCGAGCTCGGCGGCTTTCTTTGACGCGACAGAAGATGCCGCCAAAGCCTACCGCGGCGCACGTGCCACGGTACCCCTTTACCCCGCGACCCGCCGCTTTGCGAATCACTTCCTTAATCCTTAGTCTCCCGCGCAGATTACTAACGAACGGATGTATGTTATTGTTGACCTACGTAGTGAGTGACTTGTGTTTTGTTTACGTAAACGTTGACCATGTCGTATTCTAACGTAGAATATTTTATTAAGTTGATGTGTCTTGGGAAATGTGACTGTAATTATGCAGAATCACGCAGACTCTAGCAAGAACGTTTCGCGAATCTACCATTACCGTCGGCGATGGCATTTCAACGCACGGACGAGACCAACATCGAGCTGACGCAGGCAGACCGAGGACTCGAGACAGTGAAATCGAGGATCAAAAACTAATACCGCACATTCGTTCGGTAGTGTGATGTTATCGTGTTCGGATAGACAGACTTTGTTTTCTTTTTAATGTAGTGAAGTGTTAAATGTAGTTTAAACAAGTATCAATTGTGCATAAAAATACCGTGTAAACCAACATTTTCAAAGATTAATTCGTTGAAGTGATAAACAACAGCTGAAAAGGTCACGAACTTGTGTAGAAAAAATAGGTAGCGGCACCGGGGCGACGCCGGCGCGGCGGCGTCGATCAAAGAGAGAGGCGGCCGCGGCGGCCCGGTTTATACTGTTGTGGCGGGAACGTTCTATCTCTTTCTGTTTTCGCGTCATCGCTTCATGCAGCAGGGGTAAGAAATCAATTAAACCTTACAAATATTAATAATTAAATATTTATTTTGATTATTTTTGTTGACCGTTTTTTATAAATGACTTCCTTTATTACGTGTGTATACCGATTCTTAAAACGTAGGTAGAAGGAACAACAGGGTTTTTGTTACTTACTGTATACATACATACATACAAACATTCATACATACTTACCTACATAGACTGCCAAAATCATTACCACGATACCACTGGGTAGTAGAAGATGTTTAGATGTATCATTAGGGAAGATCTGTATTCGGTAATGTACGTCTATAGGCTGAGCTGATGATGGTGAGGTGGAGCAATTTAACGCATTAATAAAGACAGTGATAATAAAAATAAAAATTCTTTTTTTTAATCCTAAGTACCTATAGTAAATGTAATAAGAAAAGAAAGTAAACATAATCAAAATAGGTACATAATTTCACAAAATATTTTTTCATTGTATTTCTAAGAACTTAGTTCTCTTTGGATGTGATCTAATTACATAAGACCGTCAGTTCAGGTCTTCAGTTCTAAGTCACCCTTGTAAAATTATATAGGTACCTACTAACTATTTCCTTTTTGATGTTAAAAGGTGGATAGATTTTCATATCGCTGGATATGTTCATCATTTCGGTGGATAAACTTATCATATCGGTGTACAGAAAAAATAATCGGTGCCGGTTTGTCACATCGGTGGAAACCAGAATTCAAACTGAATTTTCTCCTTAGTCTTAAATGATACGTTGACGATATTAAATTTGGGGATATTTGATATCCTAAAGATTACATAGATTGAACACACATTGAACACACACATCACACACACACACACACACACACACACATCACACACACACACACATTGTTCACATTGATTGATTGGATTTTTCAGAGGTTAGAAAAAATCCAATACGGACACAATACGTTAATAAATTATGTCATGTGAAATGTAAAACTGCACTTACGCAAAAAAGTTTTTTTGGTATCGCCCCTCGCATTTATAATAAATTACCAAATGTTATAAAAAATTTGAGTGTATTACAATTTAAAAGGGCGCTAAATGAAATGTTACTTATTAAATGCTATTACTCTGTTGACAGCTTTCTTAATGATGATTCACTTGCTGATTGACATAAGTAATATTATTCTGATTGACTTATTATTATTATGGTTTGACACACTTTTATTCCGTTTGACATTTCTTTATATTTTATTTGTGGTTGACATTTATTCTTTATTGTATTATATTTTTTCAATTAAGTATGGTTGACTGAAACTGTGCGAATACTGTTTGCATGCCCATTGGACGGTAAAATGTGGAGAACTTGTATAAAAATATGAAACATCTATGTATCTTTTACCCATGTTTGCAAAGAAATAAATGATTTGATTTGATTTTTTGATTTGACATAAAACCTGAAAAATATACAAAAAAAATATAAATGAAAAAGTTCACCGATATGATTAAAAAAATGGCATTTGTTGAAATTCACCATCTACAAGCCACGTAAAAATGGGCCACCATAATTTTTTGCCTCGAAACCCAAACCTATATTTATTTACATGAGCATCCATGAGGTATGTTCCTGTACCTCCCATGTACTGATTATATAGGTACCTCTATAATTCAATTCAATTCAAATACTTTATTTCGAACAACCAAGCCCATATGGGTTAGAAATGCTTAAGAACTATGTTAGTAGTAATAATTTCATAGCTTTCATAGATACAGTTAAAAAAATAATTACAATTCTTTACATAAATGTCTACACTTAATTGGATATAGTGTAGTGTTGTGTAGTGTGTTGGGTTGTGTATAGTGTCTATAAGGTTGGGTCTCGGTTCTTTTATTTTTTGTTGACTTGCTTTGGAATACCAATCCGCCAATCCCACTGGACTTACTTTGTGCTCAGTAGAAGTGGCTGTCACAACTGAATTATCCATCCACCGTACTACAACAATGTCACCTTGAGAGGCATATTCGTGGCATATTCATGTTCCTCCTTAACCCATACCTTTCAAGTGAATCAGAAGTGGAATACCTGTAAAAAGGTTATCAAAATGAAACTGAAGTTTGACTTCAGGCAATTCATTGATCATAAAAAGAGTGGGTGAAGAAAGAAGAAAGAAAGAAAAAATATTTATTTGTCGCAGGGACATGACGTGCATACAAAAAAAAAGAAATAACAATAATCATAAGGCGCATCAAATATTATAAATACAACAAGACAGAAACAGAAAAAGAAAAGTTAACAGCTTGCACCTCGTGACTGCGACAAACAGGCTACCACTCAGCATGATGCTGTGCTATGGAGGGCCCACAGCACAGCGCTGGTTTTCAGTGGAAACCCGTGACAAAAAAACGTACGGAAATCAAGACAGCATAAAAATATTAGATTGCCTGAATTAGGAAAAAAATAAAAAACAGTACTTAGATTATAATATAAAACAACTATGGGAAATATAATAAACACTACAAAAATATAAAAGGATATGTGCAGGCTAGAACAAACCATTTTACCAAAAGAGTAGCTCTTTTGGCAAAGCTGCGAACTGGGGATTCAAACCTAAGACTTGCTTCAAGGTGGCGCCCGAAAAGACGGAGGCCCTAGTATTTCATGTACTCCAACCACCGGCTCGCGCACATCTAATTATTGGTGGCAAGCATGAAACACTTGGGCCTGGTTTCGGACCGGAGGTAGAACTTCGGCGAGCGCTTTGTTCAGCTTGCGCCAAAGCGCACGGCACGCCGTTCGCCCTCAGCCGGCTTTTGGCAGACCGAACGTTGTTTGCCGACAGCTTACCTGAGGGTGGTCCGCTCGATGGCGCTCTACGGGGCCCCGGTGTGGGCGGAGTCCCTGCTTGCCCATCACAAGGATCTATTACGAACGTAGCAAAGAGTCATGGCAATCTGGGTCATACGCGGATACCGCACTGCATCTGCGAAGTGGCGTGCGCCCTTGCGGGCACACCCCCGTGGTATCGGAGGCGCAGGTGCGGACCTGCAGGTGTAGGGGCGCGACCACACGGTGCGTTGCGGCGCCACACCGCAAAGATTTCACCGAATCAGCCCGCTTAGAGCGGCAGGCGCGAGCCGCATGAAGTGGTCAGGAGATGGCTTAGGGAGGCCCAAACCCATACCTTGAGAGAGTGGAGGGTGAGGCTGGAGAAGCCCAGTGCAGGCCATTGGACCGTGGGGCTATCCAGCTGATCGAGCCGAAGAATGGGTACGGAGACGACACGGGAAGTTGTCCGTCCGTCTGGTGCAGGTGTTGTCAGGGAATGATTGCTTTCAAATACCTGCACAAAGTGGCTAGACGGGAGGCGACTCCCGTATGTCACCAGTGCGGCTACAGCGAGGACACGGCGCTTTACACCCTCTAGCATTGTCCTGCTTGGGTGGTGCAGCGCCGTGCTCTCGCAGCAGCAATTGACAGAACAGATTAGTAGAATGCATTGGCATTGGCACTGGCAGAATTGCCAGCCGTGGCCAAGGCCATGATTGACAGCAGGCGGGTATGGGAGTTGATGGGAGGCGGTAGCAGTTTTCTGCGAGGACGTCATTTTGCAGACTGAAGCGGAGGAGCGCGTCAGGGAGAAACCCTCGCTGAAGCTATTCGTCGCAGGAAGACAGGGCGGCGAAGGAGGCGCCATGGCGACCTGATGCAGCCCTAGGAGGTGCCAGCGGGCGATAGATCGGGGAGTTTATCGTCATCGCTTTTCACGGCCCTCACGAGTGGTGGCGATGTCTCAGGTGAGCCCGGATATCGCCTAAGTAGTTTGGTGCTCGAGGCGGGCTGCGCTGGATGGGTCGCGATTTCGCGAACGTCATGCGTAGCATTTCTCGCGGCCCATCGACCAAGGCGACGTATGCTCACGGCGGTGTTTTTTAGTGAGTGCAAGCCCCACATAACCAAACCGTCTCCGCGGAGGACGGTGCGGTATGCGTTTAGCATTTTTACCGCCAAAGAAAAAAAAGGTCATCATCCCAACAAGCTCATGATTTCACTTTTTTGGCGAACAGATGAAAAGATTTTGTTTTTAATAAAACGTACGGAAATCCAATTTTTCAACCAAAAAAATCAGCTGAAGGAATGGTTGTATAGGCTTAGTGCCGTAGTAAGACATACTCGGACTGACTTCCCCAACAGTGATGACACTTTTTTTTTTCGTTGGCTTTCGACTTTTGGGCCTAACCAAAGTGAAACCAAAAACCACCAAAATACCAACCACAATACCAAATAATACCAAATATGAACCGTGAATGGTCTCCTTTTATTTCCAGACGCGAATTTACCAGTGTTGCACTGTATAAGTAATCCATTTCAGAGAATAAAACTGGGATCACTTATCAATCAGGTTTATTATCCTTTTAAATGCAATAAAAATCATGCCCGTTTTCACTAGTAGTACCTACGCGACACCTGAATGAATCCAACCAAGGAGTGGAATTCTCTGCCTTCGTTGGTGTTCCCAAGTTCATATGACCCCAACCTATTTAAGTCGCGAGTTAATAGGCTTCTTTTGGGTTAGCTCGTTCCATCGTCGACCTCATCTCTGTCCTAAGGACTAGAATGAGGTCAAGAGTATGCCCATTTAATATATAAAAAAAAGTTATGGCTCTTATCACTTAACGTGGTCTGTAGGGAAATATTATACCTATTTAATTTGCTAGTAGTTATAGGTCTAAATTTCATCTGGACTTTTTGCAATGGTGTGTGACACCTAAAAGTTACAGTTTGTCCGCTGTGGTCAGACAATTTACTATGGCTTTATCTAAGTAATCACAATCGCAGAAAACATTATCTATACAAGTAGCAGAAGATGGAGTGACTCTAGTAGGTTCTATAAAAATGTTGGTCAAGTCAAATGACTTAAAAAGATTTAATAACCGACTGCTATTTGAATTTTCTTCTAATATATTGATATTGATAATAACAAACAAAGTCACCGACTTCCCAAAGCAAAATAATTTTAGACATAATAGTATTTTTTTGGAAGTCGGTTTTTTTTTCAGAAAGTTTTTTATTTTACTCTTTTTAGTTGTAGTATACCACACAAATTCTTGTCATGAATTAATTTTTACATCATTTTTACATGTCCTCATCCCTCACCACCAAGCCAATTTACCGCCAACCAGGTAGCTCACCAACTGCTTGCAAATGGCAAACCAACATGCCGTTCCGGTAAGGTCCCGAAGTCACAAAACCTCGATGGCGCTTGCGACGATATTAGTAAACCGTTCAACCTTACTGATAGCGATTATAGGGGCCTTAAGTGTGGTAAAGCCTCCGGAATGGACGACATCTCAGTTGAGCCAATAAAACAACTTGGCCCAGTTGCTGTGTCGTGGTTGCTGCAATTATTCAACAACTGTCTGGAATTAGCATCAGTACCCCGTCTCTGGAGAAAGTCTAAGGTAATAGCTATACCCAAGCCAGGTAAAGCAGCAGACGACCCAAAAAACTTCCGTCCAATCTCTCTACTGAGCCATACATACAAGCTTTACGAGAGACTACTGCTTAACCGTCTTACGAGCGTGATTGACCCAAAATTAATCCCAGAGCAAGCTGGTTTCAGACCCGTCAAGTCTTGCAGTAACCAGACCCTCAAACTGGTTCAACACATTGAAGATGGTTTCGAGAAAGGAATGGTCACAGGTGCTGTGTTCGTGGACCTTTTAGCTGCCTATGATACAGTCAACCTCATGCGGCTGTTGTGGGAGGTGGAGACCTTGATCAGCGAACAGAACAGGTTTGCTCGTATACTCCGGGAACTTCTCCGTAACCGCCGTTTCCAGGTCCACCTTCTCTCAGATAAAAGTCGCTGGAGGGCACAAAAGAACGGCCTGCCCCAAGGTAGTGTTTTGGCACCGCTTCTATTTAATATATACACCAACGATCAACCATCAAGCCCGAACACGTCCCGCTTCCTGTACGCAGACGACCTTGCCCTCACCTCCCAAGCCACCACCTTTGAGGTGGTCGAGGACCGCTTGTCAGATGCTCTTGGTGAATTAGCCACATACTACCTCGCTAATTCCCTCAAATCCAATCCGAGCAAAACACAGTCTTGCATTTTCCACCTTCGAAACAGAGAGGCTAGACGTAGGCTTAACATCGTCTGGGATGGGGTGTCTATCGAGCACTGTAACTCTCCAAAGTATCTTGGGGTTTCACTGGACAGATCATTGAACTTCAGCAAAAACTGCCGTACTATCAAGCAGAAGGTGCACACTCGCAAAAGTCTTTTACGGCGACTAGTCTCTTCAAAGTGGGGTGCTTCGCCTCGTGTCTTGCGGACTACTGCGCTGGTGCTATCTTTTTCAGCTGGCGAATTTGCGTGCCCCGTGTGGAGCCGTTCAGCCCATGCAAAGCTAGTGGATACAGCTCTAAATGAAACGTGCCGGATCATCACTGGTTGCCTTAAACCGACCCCGGTACAGATGCTGTATCCACTGGCAGGAATAGCGCCACCAGAAGGTCGCAGGACAGTGGCAGGCTCTAGCGAAAGAGCCAAAATGACTTCAGACACACGACACCCTTTACATTTAAATACCCTCGTCTCGCAAAGGCTGAAAAGCCGAAACAGCTTCCCGAAGTGTGTCACCCCACTCACTGGCGAGCGGTCTACGGAAAGATTAAGGCTGTGGCGAGGCATGTGCATCTTTACCTAACCCATTCGTTCCGCCTGCTTTAAATCTCCCGCCTGGACATGAGCTGTCATGGCTGACCTGGAAGTCTCTGAATAAACTCCGGACCCAGGTTGGTCGCAGTAAGGAAAACCTGCTCAGGTGGAGATTCATTAATGAGTCTGTCCTTGAGTGTAAATGTGGTGCTGTTCTACAAACGATGGGGACTTAATATCGTGTCCTGCGTGTCCTGTTGTTTGTTCGCTACAGGAACTGATGGACGCTACTGAAAGCGCCAAACTAGTAGCTCAGTTTTGGGCTGATACAATTTAGATTGCCATCGGTACGCCAAAAAGAAGAAGAAGATTTTTACATCATAACTAGAAGTTATTAAGGGATCATCATGCATGTCATCAACATAGTCCAAGAAGAAAAAATACGTATTAAAGGGAAAAAAAATACTGAGCCAAAACTTTGGGACCAATGAAGACAGTAGGTGCGGCTAGGGTACCAAAACTGTAGCTATACAGTACGGTACACTTGTCACAAAAACGTCGTGTTTGTTCACGCGCGTCTTTTGTGTGTAGTGGTGCGTACTTACGTCGGTATTTTACTTAAGAGTCCTGGACCGCTATAACTGGACCCCGACAAGTGTGAACAACCGATGGTTCTTCACGTGTGTGGTGACGTACGGCAACGAATTCAGGCCATCGATGGGGCCCAGAAGTCGGTTCTCCCTGATAGTGTGGTTGCGTGCGTTGTTCCGTATTTGTTGTGAGTGCGGCAACATAACGTAGCGAGACATTCCACGAGGATATCTGTAATATTTGTCGGAGTAGCTATTAATAAATAATAATAATAATAGCACGCTGCTGGAGGATTCAGGTCTAGGCTATCGGTTGAGGAGAGGTGGTCAAGTTATATCTCACCTCCTTTACATAGATGACCTGAAACTATTTGCCCCCAACTTTGAGTAGCGCCGTCAGGATGGAATTTGATGTGGACAAATGTGCGGTCATGCAAGTAAAGCGAGGGGAGATCGTGGAATCTGTGGGAACCCAGCTCTCGAATTCCATAAATCTTAGATCCCTCTCAGCAACCGAAACCTATAAGTATTTGGGTATGTCGGAAGCGCTGGGCATCAATGTAGCTGACATGAAGCAATCGTTGAAGGAGCGCTTCTTTGCCCGTCTGAAAAAAGTATTTAATAGTCTGTTATCAGACGGAAATAAGGTGCGTGCCTTCAACGGTTGGGTCATGCCGGTGTTGATGTATTCTTTTGGCATACTAAAATGGACTCAAACAGAACTAGACGCCCTGGACAGTTGGGTCCGTAGCCTCCGTACATTGTTGACGGCATATCGAATGCATCACCTCAGACTTCTCGAGTCGATATTGCATAGGGAATGCAATCTCGACTCGATTTCGATCGAAGTCGAGATCGCAAATTCAAGATCTCACAAGATTAGAAATTACAATCTTGCGAGATTTTCGAGATCTCGAATAGTTTTCAGAAAAATATTAATATAATTAGAACTAAAAAGCGATTTTGCGAAATTGGCTGTGATTGTGAGGTTTATTATGATAAAATATTAATTGAAGGAAAAAATACTATATTCTTTACTCACTAATTACCCGTATTTTTTACACATCAACAAAAACAATAAAAGAACACTTTAGTCAAATACGGAAAATGTCTAGTTCCTGGGGTGATCTTGAATAGCTCCTTAAAAAACAAAGAGTATTGAGTGCTGTCTGATAAACGGCATCTTCTGTCAGTCGCTATGTACCTACCCAGCAGCTGAAAAATCCCTCTCTGATTGAACACTGGTTGACACCAGCGTGAGTAAACAATTATAAGCGAACTGTATCGCTTTACGAGATGCGAGCCTAAGCGGACGTGTTTCTCTGTACTTGCTTAAATGAAATATCATAAAAATTACGACAAATATCAGTAACTAGCTGTGCCCCGCGACGTTCGTCCGCGTGGAATTATTGAAAAAACATATTGCTTCCCTATTTGAATTGGATTTTATTAACTACTAACTACCTTCCGCCCGCGACTTCGTCCGCGTGGAATAGTTACTTTGGGCTAACATGACTGCCCGGCTTTGCACATTGTGCGCGCAGTACCCGATCATTATTTTGCTGTCATTTTATTTTAAAACTGCGACAGCTCCTAAGACATTCACTTAAATCGAATGATGGAAAAGGCAATTTTGTTTTAAATTAAATACTTGTGATGAATAACGTATTTATTTGGATAAGGATTAATATCAATAATAAGGTTTATAAAAACACCTTCGTAAATAATGCATTATTTTAGTTTTGGTTAGCATAAAAAAGGTTATAGTGAGCTAACCTTAAAAGATAGACATATGCTGTCGCGGACTTTTTTTTAGAACTTTTAAAGAGGAATAATTCTGTAATACATGATTTTTGCGAAACTTTAACCGTTTACGCAGCGCACGCAGCGGAAGCTCTCAATAGAAAAAAATATCCCTCGATTTTGAAACATTCTTCATTAGTGTTCCGCTCCCATTGGTCTTAGCGTGATGATATATAGCCTATAGCCTTCCTCAATAAATGGGCTATCTAACACTGAAAGAATTGTTCAAATCGGGACAGTAGTTCCTGAGATTAGCGCGTTCAAACAAACAAACAAACAAACAAACAAACTCTTCAGCTTTATAATATTAGTATAGATTATTTGTGGCGTCAATTAAAAACAAAGTAAAGTGGGTCACCTGTGACTTAGTGTCTGACTATTGTACTTTTATGTGCAAGATGAACTAAATTATATTAATTTATATTGACAATAAATAAAGTGTTGCGGTTAGTATGTCTAACCCAGGATCGAGCCCATTTGGGGCCCGCAGCCAATTACTACGACGAAGTCCTCCGCCAACGCCTACCGGAGAATTGCCCTCGAGTGAACCAAATCCACCACCACCTGTACCAGCACCTGAGGAGAATTTCTTGCCGAGTGAAATTGTCAGCACGCCAGAGATCCAGAAGTGGTTGCTATCTATTGATGGCATTCTGACCGAAGTCTGCACTATTGTTGGTGAAGGAAAAATGAACTCGGACCAGAAGCAACGTGTTGTAAATCTTTGCCGTAAGGTCCAAAGTGGGACTTCTCAGATGGCTGTCCTTTACCAATCGATAAAGCAGAAAATGATCCAGTCCCACAGTACTGTCCAGCACTTACAGCTTCAGAAGAATATGGCGAACTCTCTGGACCAGTTTAAAGAGGTTATTGAGTCGAAACTGAATACGCCTAGCAATTCCTATGCCAACATGGTGAAGAAAGGCTCCGACAATTTCATCCGTCCTGCAAACTTGAGTGCAATCGCCATCTATCCCAGCGATAAAACTAAAACAAGTGACGACACCAAGTCACTTGTTCAAAAGTTAATATCCCCCGAGCAACTCAAACTTCACGTACGTGGCCTGAAAAAAGTGAAAAATGGGGGAGTACTAATTAGCACTGAAAATAAAGGCGATATAGACAAATTGAAGAAATCGGAGAAGATATTCACCTCAGGCCTCACAATAGAAGAACCTTCTAAACGACGACCTAGGATTACTGTCATTGGTGTTCCCGTAGCCCTTACTGAGAAGGAGGTATTTGACTGTATTTACGAGCAAAACTTATCAGATAAATTGCCGAATACAACACGTGACTCCTTCCTTGAGACTATTAAACTGAGCCATAAATCGGGTAAGAAAGGCCTTCCTACCTGCAACTACATTCTGGAGGTACCCGCTGGCATAAGAAAAATGCTGGTAAACCAAAACAGAATTTTTATAAATTGGACCTCATGCCCGGTAAGAGATTTTACGATCGTCACCAGGTGCTACAATTGCCAGCAGTTCGGCCACGCAGCTAAGTTTTGCCGTGAAACGAGTCCTACTTGCAACCACTGTGCAGAGACGGGACACTCAGTGAAGGAATGCACTAGCAAATCTTCTCCCCCACAGTGTGCGACGTGCAAAAAATTCAAGAGGAAATGTGACCATCCAACCGGTGATGTAAGTTGCCCGGCACGTAAATATGCAGAGACCAACTACATCAACTCAATAGATTATGAGGGCGCCTAAGAGCGCCACAGTCTATTATTTTTAGTAGGCACACAAACAGGTAGCTTATTTATTTGTATTTCTTCTTAGTTTGTAAGTATCATGAGCAATCAGCTGATCAGTGATCTAGATAGTTTTACTGTGTCTGAATCCAAGATCTGTAATGTTGAGGACTGTAAATACCTTCTTCGTTCTGGTGACAAATCGCTTACCTTGCTTACACAAAATATTCGCAGCATAAACCGAAATATGGATGGTTTTGAAGTGTTTTTACAAAGTCTTGACATAAGCTGTGATATTATCGTACTAACAGAATGTTGGTTGTCAAAACAGACAGTCAACTTACCATCTCTGAACGGTTTTTATTCATATAAAACAGACAGAAACATCAACCAAAACGACGGAGTTGTAGTTTATGTTAAAAATAATTTACGTACTATTAAAGAAGAACCACCATCCCAAGACAGTAATTGCTTATTCATTAAAATTATTCCCGATACAGTAGTCATGGCTATTTATAGGCCTCCCTCTCATAATATCGACAGATTTTTGGACTCACTCGAAACAAACTTAAAAACCGTAAGTATTTTCAAAAACATAATACTCGTAGGAGATATCAACATAAACATTTCCTCCGGGAATCCCGATACCCATACACACAATTATCTAAATATTTGTGCATTTCATGGACTTTTACCAGCTCACTATTACCCCACACACCAAAGCGGTTCTTGCTTAGATCATGTCATTCTAAAATCAAAAAATTCATCCAAAACATTGGTTACTAACTCTGCGCTTACCGATCATCAAGCTGTTTTACTAACAATGCAAATAAGTTCACCTAGAAAAAACTGCGAGCGTAGCTACACTAAAGTCAATATGACAAACCTTGAAAGTGACATACGCGGCATTAATTTTAACCCTATTTATGATTCTGTTGATGCAAATATTTCTTTAGAATATTTCATAAATTCTTTACAATACGTAATAAGGAAAAACACATTCACTAAGATAATCCCTAAAAAGTATAGTTGTATTAAACCGTGGATCACACCAGGTCTCGTTCGTTGTATAAGACACAGAGACAAACTTCACCTAAAATCCAAACTTGCACCTGATGACGTAATACTTTCTGTTACCTATAAAAGATATCGTAATTTCTGTAATAATCTTTTGAAAAAACTAAAAAACCAGTACGATAAAAATGAACTCGAGAAGGCGGGAAAAAATAGCAAACTTGTGTGGAAATTTATAAAAACTAATACATTAAGGTCTAAAAATTCCGAACCTCCGCTAGATTTACTATTAACAGAAATAAACCCATCCGAAGCAACAAATAAGGTTAACCAATATTTTATCAACGTTGGTAAAAACTTGGCTGAAAAATTCATAAATATTAGCCGTCCTCCCACTCAAAACTCAACTAGGCCATCTTCCACGTTAAATTCTTTTGTTTTATTAGATACGGACGTAAACGAAGTAGTTAGAATAATAGACGGCTTAAAGGATGTTTGCGCAACTGGGTGGGATGATATACCCAATAATGTACTTAAAAGATTTAGCTTTGTTTATCTAAAGGGATATTTCCAAAATTGCTGAAAAAGTCTGTGGTGACACCTATTTTTAAGTCTGGAGACAAAATGAGTGTGAATAACTACAGACCCATTTCAGTACTAACAGGACTGTCAAAAATTTTAGAAAAAATCATAAACAGTAGACTGATAAAATATCTGGAAGATAACAAACTACTTTCAGATAATCAATTTGGGTTTAGGCCTAAAAAATCAACTAACCAAGCAGTAAACAAATTGATTAATTACATTTCTACAAATCTGGATAGTGGAATGCATACAGTGGGTATTTTTCTAGACCTTGCCAAGGCCTTTGACACTATTTCTTGCACTACTCTTTTGCAGAAGCTTGAATCACTTGGGATAAGAGGAGCGCAGCTTCTACTATTATCTGATTATCTTAACGATCGACAGCAATGTGTAAAAATTGGTCCGACTACAAGTTCTGATCATTCTAATACTTGTTTTGGAATTCCACAAGGCAGTATACTAGGTCCTACATTATTTTTAGTCTATATTAATGATCTTTGCAGCCTGACACTCAAAAATGGTGTTGTAATGTCTTATGCGGATGATACTGCTCTGTTATTTGCAGCTAAATCAAGGGCTGAGGCCTATGAACATGCTCAGAATGGTTTCAACATTGTATCTAATTGGCTCCAGAATAATCTTCTAACCCTGAATGCTGATAAAACAAAATACATTTCATTTACAATGAGAAATACTAACATACCGCTTACTAACCAAACAATTTACGCGCATACCTGTAGCACGTACGCTGACACTGCATGTTCTTGCCCTACTTTAGAAAAAGCTGACCATTTGAAATATCTTGGTGTCACTATTGACTCCAATCTAAATTTCCGTAAACATATCGAGTTACTATGTGCTAGAGTGCGCAAACTAATTTATGTTTTTAAGTATTTACGTAATGTAGCCGACTATAAATTAATAAAACAGGTTTATTTAGCGTTGTGTCAGTCTATTCTAACCTATTGCATAACATCCTGGGGGGGGGGCGGGAAATTCGATTCTTCTCCCTCTAGAACGTGCTCAAAGAGCAATTCTAAAGGTTGCTACCTTTCGTCCGTTTAGATTTCCTACACATCTGCTCTACAAAGCATGTAATGTGCTCACAGTACGGCAATTATTTATTCTTCACATTATACTACAGCAGCACTCTACCCTTCCCTATGACCCAGTTCCTTCCGATAGGAGAAGAAAAGACCTGGTTTGCACAAAGCCTCAAACTAGACATGCGTTTGCTAGTCGATTTTATGTGTTTTTAGGACCTTTTCTGTATAATAGACTCAACAAGAAACTAAACTTCTATAGTCTAAGTTATAGGAAATGTAATTTTGTAATATCGGATTATTTAGCGATGCTTAATTACACGGACACAGAAAAACTTCTAGAAGTCCTAGTTTGATTTGATATGTCATCTCCTCGAATTTAGTTGTACATATTGTTATTAAGTTAGTTTTAATGTTTACTGTTTTTGTTCCTAGATTTACTTTATTTTAAAACTTTTCCTGTCCTAATTAAATTATGCATTGTAAAGTGATGGCCTGAAACACAGGTTTAAATAAACCTAGATCAGGCAGGTCGCTACCTAACATTTGATTTCGCCATTATCGTAACTTGCAACAGTTATATATATTTTAGTTATAGTTTACTTATAAGCACTATTATACAATTGTTTAGAAATAACACTACTGCACCTAAATGTACACTTTTGTAATACCTACTTTTTTGAAATAAATTATTCTATTCTAAATTATTCTATTCTATTCTGTAAAAAACTACCCCTTGTTCCACGTCCATCCTCATATAGAGCCATCTCTTTCTTTATGAGTGACTCTAACCAATCTGAACTAGTAGATATACGCAAAAAACGACTTTTAGATGCTGTCAGAGATTCTTCTATTCCTCTTGAAAAGTCGTGTTAGTTTTTGCAGCAGCAGCACGTAAGTTCGAATCCTCTGCAATCATTGTAAGAGGCAATTTATCTTCGTTTTTTATGTTTGCTACTGTGGTATTTATCTCAATCTTCATCCGTCGCTAATATTCACAAATAGTCGGGATAGTTTGCTTTCGCTGTTCGACACTCCCGTAGATGACGAATAACTATACCGGATATTCATTGTGAAGGATGGTACGGTTGACATATGTCGGGCATGCCACCGTCCAGGCGAATCAATCCGTAACATTATCTCCGGATGTTCTCGTCTGACTAATGGAGAGTACATGCGTAGACACAACCTTGTAGCCAGGATTATTCATCAGCAACTTGCTCTAAAATACAACCTTGTGCAATTGGAAGTGTCGTTCTCGATAATGGCAGTATCACATTGTACTGGGATCAATACGATAATCACAGACAGGACTATTGTAGCCAATAAGCCTGATATAGTATTGGTGGACCGATCAGCGCGCAATGATTGTTGACATAACGGTCCTGCATGATGAGAAGAACCCCGTAAAAGCCGAGAAAGATAAATAAAATCAAGTATCTTGACTTGGCTCGCGAGGTTGTCGACATTTTGGATGTGGAGTTAGCGATCATTGTACCGATAGTCGTACCAGCCTGAGGCTTTCGTTAGGCAGTTGGATCAAGGGCTTGATACAGAAAGCGGTACTCCAGGACACGGCTCGTATTGTTAGGAGGTCCCTCTCTCTGGAGCCCTGACTGCCGGTAGCTTGGGACCTATTCCCGATACCGCTGGGCTACAATTTTTTATGTTATTTGTTTTGTCTCTATTTTCGTCTTTTTTTGCTATACATTTCAGCAGATTTTTAGTCAGCCAGGGTTTTAACTACCTTTATATAATATTGCGCAAAATTTCTTTTCAATACACTTTCTCGAAAATTGGTTCTTATCACACTACGATTAGGTTCAACATGCAATGTATTTCACACGCGTGGATTTTTAATATTTTTCCGCACACGCGATAATAAAAATTTTCACAGATAACTATTAATACTTATATTAAGTCCAAATGGGCTCAATGACTATAGTCGGCGGTGTTTGTTTTATCTCTGTGCCATTACAATAAATATTTTCTGAGCATTTAAATTGTGTTTATAAATAGAATATCATAGATAAATATGATTTTTTAAAACAAATATTTACCTTTATTAACAAATTAACATTTACTTATGTTTTAAATACAAAAACATTTGAATTTTATATTTTTCATATTATGCTTTTTAGCGGCATCATGTTTCTTCTTCAACCTGGCGAAAGCAAAGCGCGGAAAAAAGCAAATTAAAACATAGTTTCCTTATAATTCCTAACAAAAATACTATCCGTTCAAATGTTGTATTTCTTCGAAAGTGTTGTGGCGGTTTAGTAATAGCAATTGGCTGAGTTGCATTCTTGACGGAATATGGGAGCGCGAGCGATCGGCTCGCCAGTCGCCTACGTTACACCGCCCTGCCTGGTCGCATACCTAGTACGTAGTTAGTTATTACGAAGTATTGTGGAAACTAAATTAAAGACATTTTCTTCTTTGGAGTCACATCTCTTTTAATTACCTCACCGTTCAATAAACACGCACAACAGTGTATTGAAAAACGTCGTTTGATACGCATGGGGATTTAATTGTTACTGCAATTCTCGGTTCTAATTTTGTCTCGAATGCACAATAAGTTTCCCCACTTATATCAAAATGGCCTATTTTCGGTGTGTTGATTTGTGATGTACCGTAAATTATCAGTAAATGTATTCACTGCTGCATTAAAGTCATTGGAGTTTAAAATAGGTTTCCAATCTGTATTTTCGATTTCATTAAGAATGTCAGGGTAGTCCAACTATGTAAGAATACATATTATTATGGTGAGTTTAGGAAAAACTTTATCAGCCTAGGGTAATTTAGGAACATAATAACGCAGTAAATAACTGGCTAAGATTACTTTATTATTAGGTATGAATGATTAAATTAGTCCCTTGGAAAGGCCTACTGTGCATCCTAATCCTATAATTACATTACAATACAAAACGCGTTTAGTCAGCCAATGAAAACAATAATACAAATCTTAGTTTGTAATTACCTGACTACATCAAACTGATGGGCGCTCAGTCTGTGGGAAAAATCATCATCTTCGCTGAGCCAGCCTTCCAATCTATTGGGAAACCCATTGACTGCTACATATTGTTCAGATTTGACAGCGAGCACTCCACCAGCTACGTTGTCATAGCGGAGTCTGTATCGGAACCTATCGATGCTTGCGCTCATGTGTCGTGGTTTGTCCGAGCAGGCATACAGGTTGCTCTCATCCAGCGGCAGCAGGTCGACGTCATGTAGGATGAGGCACGGGAACTTGTCTCTTATTGCTGTCATCGCTCCAACGTTATATAGGATACCTTTGTTAAATTTCTTTTCATCTTGTTGTTCTATTACATATATCCTAGAAAAGTATATAAGATTACCATACTACTTTTATCAGATGTGTATGTAATTGTCTAAGATCCCACCTTAGGCCGACCTTCACTCATTTGCTTACCATATGAAAAATATTGTTTAGTATTCTTAATAAGTACATAAAAGAGTTCCTTTTTCGGAACCCTAAAAACAGCATACAACAATTCCAAAGTAAGCGAAGTGTAATTACACTTATAAAATTATTGATGATAGAAAAGAACCTCGGACCTGATCGAATTACTTACGAAGCGCTCACGCTGGGCTCCACTATCCTAAATAGCTTACCTACTGGCAGACCTATACAACCTGGTACCTAAAACAGATGTATCAGAACAATGGTGTAACTCTGATATTGTACTCCTGTAAAAAAAGCCGGCCAAGTGGGTACCTCAATGTCATTTTTAAAGACAGACATCAAGCACGCATAGATTTGATGTTTTTTTTTTTAGTTTTAGTTCCATGTATGGGGTTGGGGAGCCACCCCTTAATCTTTATGTTTTTAAATTTTGTATAAAAATCGTAAAGCGGTTCACAGAATACATCTACCTACCAAGTTTCAACTGTGTGGTCCTAATAATTTCGTAATAAAGTTGTTCGTAGTAAAGCTGTGACATACGGACAGACACACATGACAAATCTAAAAGGGTTCCGTTTTCTTGCCATTCGGCTACGAACCCTAAAAAGGGAAACTCACTCGATATAGCCAACTACAGGCCAATCAGCCTTCTGCCAATAAATAATTTAAAAAATAATAAAATGTTTTCTTTTACATAAGGCTTAATAAACATGATTTAGAGATCACCTTTTAAGCAAGAAGATGCTTGTGTTCGGTGACTCCGCTCTTCCACTTAACATTTACGTGTATGCAATTGAAAACAAAATAGAAAGAAATGAAAATATAAAAATTCAAAGATAATAGTTAAAAATTGATTTAAAATACACTTCTCATCAAAAAAATCGAAACACTTTCGTTTTTATTGTTTTTGTCCTAATTTTTTACAAAAGAGAATTAATTCCATGAAAAAAAAAACATTATTGTGTAGCTGGCAGTTTGGTCATTACAGTAAGAAGAAAAAAATCAAAATTCGAAATTAGAATTTCATTTGTTTATCCTATAAATGAAATTAATCACTGTTTTGAGACAAAATGTGTATTTAGGGTTGGAGTACGTTTCTCGTTTAAAAACTAAAAATTAGCGCTTGTCTTTAAACTTTTTGTTTCTTATTTCATTTACTGTGACTTTGGAACGTCTGAAAAAACTTTTTTTTCTAAAACATATGGATACTTCGCCCGCAGAAGCCGCCCAAGTGGTGGCATTGCTGGATTCTGGACTTAGTCAGCGTGTTGTGGCTGCAAGATTGCATCTAAGCTTATCATCTGTTCATAGAGTCTACAAACGCTATCGGGAGACTGGTTCGTTCACGCGCCGTTCAGGATCTGGCAGGAATCGGGTCACTTCTGAGCGAGATGATCGATTTATTGTAACAACTTCTTTACGAAATCGACGCCTTAACGCTTTTCAACTGCAGCAGCAGCTTCGCGTTGTACGAAGAGTAGCTGTAAGTGACTCTACAATAAGAAGAAGGTTGAAGGAACGCGGATTGGCACCGCATAAGCCAGCGAATGGGCCGAAATTAACTGCAGACCATCGAAGAGCGCGCCTTAACTTTGCACGCGAGCACCTAACTTGGTCATACCTTCAGTGGAGCAAAGTACTGTTTTCTGATGAGTGTAAAATTATGCTGTATGGTAACGACGGAAGGAACAAGGTCTACAGAAGAGATGGAGAACGCTTTGCACAATGCTGCATTGAAGAAAAGGTCAGCTATGGTGGCGGTTCGTGGACGGTTTGGGGAGGAATCAGCGCCGACGGTAAGACAGAACTTGCCTTTGTGTCTGGGCCACGGCTGCCTGCACTAAACTCTCATCGGTACATCGAACAGTGTCTTGAACCTCATGTGATGCCCTATGCACATTTTATTGGCAACGACTTCATATTCATGCACGACAATGCTAGAGCTCACACCGCGGGCGTCGTACGAGATTATCTTACCGAAGTCGGTATCTCCATTATGGTATGGCCAGCAAGAAGCCCGGACATGAATCCCATTGAACATCTATGGGATGAATTAAAGAGACGAATTCGAGCAAGAGATCCAGCCTCAGAAACACTTAGCCAGCTGCAAAATGCAATCCAAGAGGAATGGGATAATATACCACAACAAGTGATCGTGACTCTCATCCGATCGATGAAGAACCGTATGGAAGCAGTAATAAGAGCTCGCGGAGGGAATACAAGTTATTAAATAAACGTTTCTTACATTTTTTTTTCATTTACGCGTGTTGTTTTACCCATTTCCTTCATATTCCATACAGGGTAAAAATTACTCATTATACAAAATACGAAACCTATGAAGACTTAATTTGAATTTAGAACAATAACATTAGGATTTAAAAACCTCATTTAAAAACCTCATACTCACTATTAAATGACATTTTACATTTATTCCTAAATATACACATTTTTCTGATAATACTAATCAAATCATAAACTGCGAGGTGTTTCGATTTTTTTGATGAGAAGTGTAGTTCAAATAGCAGACAAAATATGGTGTTGAAATAGGAAAAGATGGTAGGATTAGCTAGAGGAGGCCTCCCCCCATGATGTGGTCCTTAACCAAACTCAAAACTAGAAACTAATAACACCTACTACTCATTAGATATGTATAAGTAAACTATTAAACCACATACTAACCTTTATTATTATTTTAAGTGTAAACTAAATTATAAGATATGGAAGAAATAACGACTTATTTATGTATAATAATATGTTACCGGCCAAACCCGATTTCCGACAAAACTAGTTTATCATAGAGTACCCCGTCTGAATGGGTTAGGTTAGGTTAGAACTGTGAGCAAACGCGCGGGAGCCGAGCGAGCCTTGCGAGCGGTGCCGCGGCAGCGGCCGGCGAACGCCACTTCCAAGTTGGGCGCATTGTAATTGCTTTCCTTTGGTTAGTACATCCTGACAAGATAAACCAGTAAACCGGTTTAACCTAGGCAAAACTAGTTTGTCCTGAAATCGGGTTTGGTCGGTAACATATACAACACTCACCTGTAGTGTATGTTCTGTTTCCTTAGAAAGTTATGGATATACGGAAGGAATATGTCCAGTTGACTTTGTCTGTTCCTGTAAGCTACTATTAGAGCAACGCTGAACTTTGTATTGCAATGTTCTGGTACATAGCTACCATTCACTAAACCCTCTGCTGAGAAATCCTCGAATTTTCTTGGGACTTCCCAATTAAATAAAAATCTAACGCTTTTTAATATTTTATCATAATTACAATCATTTTTAGATTTCTTCAGCACTAGTTCTGGTGTTATCTGCTTGTACAGTTTTGTCTCTATGAGCTCAGCAGGTAGATGTGCGTAGTCGTTCAGACCGTATGTGTGTGACCAATTGTAGCGAACTATTGTTTTGAGACTTAGTATTATAAATATACAAGTCATCGCAGCAAGTTGCAGTAATACCCTGGAAATAGTTAAACGGATACGATAAGATAATTATGTACCAGAAGTGCATAACTACAATTCACTAAACCCTTTTTTTTCTGGGATGTGAAATCATCAAATGACCCCTCCCTCTCTGGGCGGAGCGGGAGGGAGTGTCAGATTTTTACTGACTAAAACCCATCCATGTTCCTTCATTTGCCCTTTGTGTTCCAGGGTCGCGGTATCTCTTTCGAACAGTCCCGCAGCATTCACCAAACCCTCTGCTGAGAACTAATCGTATTTTCTTGGCACTTCCCAATTTATAGATCTAATGCTTTTAAGTATTTCGTCATATTTACAATGTTTTGATTTCTTGAGCACTATAATGGTTTTGGTGATATCTGCTTATACACTCGTATTTCTATGAGCTCAGTAGGTAGATGTGGGTAGTTGTACATGACGTACCTATGTACATTAAATAACTGTTTTGACTTAGTATAAAAAATAGTATCCTAGGAAACATTTATATTATACATTCCTCCTTAGCAAATAAGCAGTTTATTTATAAAAACAAATTTGCCTCAGAGATTCGTTTACAATTTTTTTTGAATAATTACCTGATCTTCAGTGAGTTAAACATTCCAGTTTTTTTATTGCTTATAAGTACTCTGTGACAAAACGAAAATATTCCAATTTTCTCGTGTCCGTTCTAAAATAAATATACATGGTATTATTAAAAAAGGAGGCACAGGAAAAGAGTTCCTGGAAGGAATTGGGAGAGCCCTTTGCCAGCAGTGGACAGAGTAGCTTCATTAAAAAAAACTAGAGAGGTGTCAAGGGACACACGGATGGAACGAAGTTCCTTTCGATGAAGTAGTGATGGAATTGTAAAAAAAAAAATTGGCACAAAAAAAGGGCTGTTTCCTACAAAAGTGCAATACCAACGGTCAAAATGTATGGAACAGCTGATTTTTTTTTAATAACCGATGAAAAATTTCTATGTGGAATCTCATCAACCTCAGAATGATGTACTGAATACGTAGTAACCGTTTCAAACCAAACGTAAAAAGTAGGCCGCCGACCGTGAGCGAGCGTTATGCAGTTTATAGTATTTCCTTACATATTCACTTTTTCGTTCACTCTATTCGTAGACGGTGACGTTCGGCGGACAATATTAATAACCGCGCGTCACTACGCGTCGTTACGTATTTCATTATGTTCGACACAGATATAGTACATTTTGATATAAGTGGGGAAACTTTGTTACTGCATTCGAGGCGGGATTAACACCCGAGCTGCAGGCGAGGGTGTTATGGAGCTGAGAACTGCAGTAACAAATCCTCACGCGTATCAAACGACGTTTTTCAATACACTTTCGAAGAAATAAAATGTTAGAACGAAAAACATTTTTGACAGGAATTATAAGGAAACTATGATTTAATTTGCTTTTTTCCGCGCTTTGCTTTCGCCAGGTTGAAGAAGAAGTAAAGATTGATGCCGCTAAACAGCCTAACATATGAAAAATAGAAAATGCAAATATTTTTCAATTTAGTTTTTTCAAGTAATCATGTTTATAGTAATTATATTCTATTTATAAACACAATTTAAATACTCGAAAAATTTTTACGCCGTAAAGACGCCGAGATTAAAAAAAAAACAATCACCGCCGACTGTGTAGTCATTGGACCCATTTGGACGTATAAGTATAGTTATCTGTGGAAATATTAAAAATCCCCGCGTGTAATAGTACATTACGATATTAGTGCGTTAAGATGGTTATAACATGCGAGGCGGAATTTCAGCCCGAGCCGAAGGCGAGGGCGTAATTGAGCCGAGCATGTTATAACCAATACGCACGTATATCGTACGACGTTTTTTAACACATTTCCAAGGAAACAGAAAAAAAAGATATTCACAATACAAGTACAAAGAAAAGAAAATTTGAGAAAAATGGCGCGAGGATTATTTTCTGCCGTGGCTGCGTGAAAATGTTGGCAAAGACGCTAGAGCATGCAGCCAAGTTATTAAATTACCGAATAAACTGTTTTTTATTTTATTTTAAATAAACTCAATCTGTGAATGCACACTGTTGCTTTCCCGTCATTTTAACAGCGCGCTAGCGCTGCCTACTGACTGGCGCCGCGCGGCGATTAGTTCGAAAGAATAGCAACAGCGCGCTGCTCACTAGCTGGAGTTGTGCGGCGGCGATCAGTTCCATATTTGAAATGGCAAATAATACTGTTATGGAATTTGTATGGACAATAACTTAATTATTTGCTTTCGTAACACACGCGTTTTTTATGACCCGCTTTAAATATTTAAAACCGGTGGAATTACATCAGCTTTACGAGCAAGGGTGTTAAAAAAGATTTTACAGACATGCGATAATATTTCTTGAATTTAACAGGGTAATATCTGATTATATCTATATTCCAAATATATAAACGATGAAACTGACCAAGATGATATCTCTTTAAATATAAAGGATGTATCCAAATTATTCTCTTCTTCCTTTGTCTTCTTCAACGAGCTGCGTGAATGGCCAATATCCTAACGAACATTATTTAGCTAACACCCCAGTCATCAGTCTTGAAACGTAAACTGAGATATATTTTGTAAAATACTGCGAGAAACTCGAAAAAATAGGCGGCCCCTCAGCGTACGCATGCGGTGTGAACGTATACAAGCTGACAGTTTTGTTCACATCATTGGCGTATTGTACGCTACAGCGTATTGTCAGCATACAGTACTGTCAGGGGCGTATTTACCCTAGGGCCAAGGGGGCCATGGCCCGGGGCGGCAGGATGCGAGGGGCGGCGAAGCCGCCCCTCGCCGACTTCTCTGGGCGCCTTTTATTGTTAAACGTTAAACGAACGCTTCGAACCCAAAACCCAACTAATTATTTACAATACCGTCAATCCTACTAAATATAATAATAATAATCATTTTATTTCAGATCTTTCCATCCATATTAAGTGTTAGTAAAACATAACTTTAAAAACTACGTTAGTAAAACATGTAAGTCAGAAAGGAAATGCATAAACGGGCAATCAAATTTCCCCGCAATGACATTCAGGAGACTGTTTGAGCTGCCCCGGACCCTCTGCAGCAGCGACGCGGCACGCTTACGTCTGACCGCTAAGAAGCCATCAGTATGGGCATCCGCAAACATTCCCGACGCACTACAGAAGCGTGGCAGCCCCAGCAGCATCCTGAATGCATTGTTATATTGAACTCGAAGAGCATTGATGGCTTTCTGCGTACAGCTTGTCCAGAGGTTACACGTGTACAGTGTCTGACAATATGCTTTAAAAAGCGTTAATTTCACTTCACACGTACAGCGAGCAAACCTACGGACAAGCATGTTGCATCGAACCGCCAATGCTCTTCGCTCCCTTTCTACATCTAGGTCATCTTTGATGTCTGCAGTAACAATATGTCCGAGGTATTTAAATTGTTGAACACGATTCAAGACACTACCTGCTAGCTTTATAGAAGGAAACCTATCTGAGGACTTTGCTCCAAAAAATAGAACCTCACTCTTCTTGGCATTGTATCTTAAACCGTGCTCCTCAACATACCTCTCACAAACATCCAACAGCTTTCTCAAGCCTGATATTGAAGGGCTCAAGAGTGCCATATCATCGGCGTAACTGATGTTATTAAAAGCCACTCCATCTAAATAACAACCGGCCTGCAAGCTGCTGAGCTCACTAATGAGACCGTCTATGTACAAGTTGAACAAAATCGGAGAAGTCAAACCACCCTGTCTAACCCCGCATTGCAACTTATACTCATCAGAACTAGCCTCCGCCCAACGCACATAGTTTACTTGGTGCCCATACCAGTACCTAAAAATATTTATGAGCTCTAATGGCATATCTGCTTTACGTAATTTACCCCATAACATATCATAATTAATCATATCAAAGGCCCTCGACATATCAAGGAAGCAAGAAAAGACAGGACTCTGATTATCTACGTAATAGCTTACAGTCTTTTTTAGACACATTATGGCAGTCTCTGTTGACAGTCCCTGGCGGAAACCGTGCTGCGCATCATGTAACGTAATATTCTTTCGTAGAAAGTTGTTCAAGATACTGTCAAAAACCTTTGCGATAATCGTCGCCAGGGAGATCGGTCTGTAGTTTGACTTATCCGACATGTCACCAGTTTTATTTTTAATAATCGGCACCACTACAGTTTTCATCATGTCACTGGGCAGATAAGAATGCGAAATACAAAAATTATACAGCAACGCCAAGACTCGGGGCAGATGCTTACCAGCGTGTCTCAAATGCTCCACACTAAGCGCGTCGTGGCCGGGTGACTTACCACGTTTCATCTGACTAATTGCATTTTTTACCTCTTTAGTTGTAAATCTTATGGTAAGATTTGTCAGTTGTGACGCCGTGGTACTAAACTCAAAGTCACCCGACGACGGCGAGAGTCCCAGCGGTGGATCAACTACAAAAACGTCTTTAAACAAGTTACATATATCAGTGGCGTCAGACAGCCCATCGACACTCACCGGGAGGGCAGGTGCATGGTTCATGTTTTTAGTGCATTTCCAAAATTCCTGAAAATTATTTTTGTCGTGATGTGTGGCCATTCTATCCATAACTATTTGGTCCTCGTGGTCTTGGCACCACTTAATTTTAGCTTTAAATATCTTTCTAGCTTTAACCATATTATTGTACACTTCACCGTGTAAGGGTTTACCCGCTGACACCCATACCAGAAAACTTAGTCTGGCCTCCCGATGAGCCCCGCTAACATGCCGATTCCAGCCTTTAATATAACCTCCTTTTCTTTTACAATGCGGCCCATCAAATGAAGCAACTGCAGCGTTGCTCAGAATCAATACTAAATTATTATATAACTTGTCAATAACTAAACGATGTTCCAATATATTACAATTCATGTCACAACAATTACGGAAGTCATCAGGAAAATCAATAAATTTTAAATCATTATTACATAGTTCATTATATAAAGTCAACTGTTGAAAATGTCTTTTACCCCATATTATTTTATTTAATTTACTGTTATTCATAGAATTTATAATCGGATTAATAAAATTTAAATTACAATTTATAAATAAAGGAAAGTGGTCAGACCACGTCACATCATGTTTCATCATGTTTCATCATGTGTTACTAAAAAGTACCTAAATAACATTTGCGTTCAAGTAAGTATTATTAAATAAAAAAAAATAAATAATAAAACAAGGTGTAGTGGTACCAAATACTTTCAAAGCCCGGAGCACACAGCGGGGCGCGGGTGACGAAAGTCGTGACGTGACCTTTTCAAATGTCTCCTCCCGCTCTGTGCGGAGCGGAAGGGAGTGTCAGACTTTTACTGACTAAAACCCATCCAAGTTCCTTCTTTTGCCCTTTGTGTTCCAGGGCCGCGGTATCTCTTTCGAACAGTCCCGCAGCCCTGGCAGGCATCGGCCCTTGCGTCCACAGGCGCGCGCCTACGGTGGCCGAGAGCCACCACGTGGCCCCAGACGCCCGGGGCGTCTCCCCCGCGGCGGCTGGGACGGGAGGTTCTCTCCCACTCACGTTCCGCCACCTCCTTCGCTAGCATGACTGCTTCGCAGAAGGAGGTGACGGCTTCCCATTCCCTCACGCCCCGGACCATGGCTTGAACCAGGGCCGGACGCGAGAGGTCGCCGCCGCCAATCGCCGCTACGAGGACACGGCGGTGCTTCGCCCAAGCGGAGCAGACCTCCACGGTGTGCTCCACCGTGTCCTCCGGGCGATCCTCGCAGTGATAACACCCGGGCGTTTCGGTGCTGGTACCTCCCGAAACAACCGTGTGGACCTGCGTCAGGCGGAACGTGAGGGCGCCGTGGCGCCTCTCTAGCCACTCCTCAAAGAGGGGACTTATCGCCACTATCGTGGCGTGCCCTGCACGGGTGGTACCCACGGACCAGCCTTACGGCTACCACCTATTGGGGCGCGTTCAGGTAGTGGGACGCTTGCCGCCTCAAGGAACGCGCCCATATCGGGGCCCCGTAAAGGGTCATGGACCGCTCGACCCCCGCGTAGAGCCTTCGGCAGGAGGCGTTTGGACCCCTCAGGTTGGGCAAGAGCTGCTTGAAGGCAGCCCCGGTCCGTTCCAGTCAAACGTCGGAAGTGCTCCACGAAGTTCCAACGGCTGTCGAGGACGAGTCCTAGGTACTTGAACGTCGACTCGACGCCGATGGGAACCGTCAGTATGGATCCCGACGGTGGCGCATTCCGAGGCCCATGAAAGCACATGGCCTCGGACTTGTGCAATGCCACCTCAAGACCCAATTGCCGGATCCTCTCCACGACTATCGCAACCCCGCGTGTCATTAATTCCCGGCCGCCACCTCGTGTGACCACGAGGCCGCCGCCTCGTGTGACCTCCCAGCGCCAGCACCAGCGTGTTGTCAGCGTAGCAAATTACACTGACGCCGCTAGGGAGGTCGTTCCGCAGCACCTAGTCGTAACCCGGATGAAGACCAGCTTCCCTGTCTTCCAACGGGAACTGGCCTCTCTCCAAGAATGCGCTTAGGAGCCCCTCCAGTCGGGGCCCGAGAGCCTCCAAGGCCAGGATCCAGGCTTTGCCAGGTAAGCCATCGGGTTCCGGGGCGGTATTTTTGGCCTTAAGCCTGCCTACCGCCACTCTCAGGTCTACCCCGGTCACCTCCGGAGTGTCGTCATCGCCGTCTGAGTGGTCCGGTCCGCTTCCGGCACCATAGGCGGGGGCGGATGTTCCCCTCGCGAAGGGAACAGAGCGCTCACCACGTCCGCCACAAGCTGAGGCCGGATACTCTGCGTCAGCGGGGGGCCCAGGTGCGGAGTTTGTCCCGCACCATCTTGTAAGGGCGCCCCCACGGATCTACGTCGAGAGTCTCCAGCATCTCCTCGCACGCCTCACACAGAGACGTCAGCTCTCGCGACCACCAGCTAGCGAATGAGAGGTCCACCACCGACTCGCCCCGCATCCGCACACACGTGGGGACAGAACCCCGATTTATGACGACCAGGCCTGACTCCAGAGCCCAGTCCTCCACCATCCTTCACCGCACATCTGTGTAACGAGAACCCCAAGCCAAGTTTTTGGCATTGAAGTCCCTGAGTACAAGCACGGGGAGGGAATGGCTTCCGATGACGACACTCAACTCCCCGAACCGTGCTGCAACGCACCCCTGACCCCTCCTGACACTCTCAAGGGTCAGGGTACCTGCGGCGGCCGACGAAATGATGGGTCGTGACGTGACCTCACTCACTTGTTTCGTTTCAAGTTAGCACATCAAATTAACGAAATATTCAATTCAAATATCCTTTATACTATGCATTATACCAGCATCAGATCTTCACCAAATTTGCGGGACCACCGCAGAATAATTTGCTTCAAACAAAAAAGAATCATCGAAATCGGTTCAGAATTGGCGAAGATATCGCTGAACATACTTGAAAAAAAAAACAGGCGTATTGATAACCTCCTCTTTTTGGAAGTCGGTTAATAAGGACTTAAAATAAGCTTTCCCATAATTATGTAGAGATTGCATTACGCATTTTTCTTTGCACCGCAGTGACGTATTGCAGTGCAGAACGTTCGTTTTCTGTACTCAAAAGGATAAATAATTATTTATGTTCCACTATAAGCGAAGAACGCTTAAACAGCTTAGCTGTTCTGAATATAGAAGCTGAGTTGACAAACGCTATAAGTTATGACAGCGTCATTGAAGATTTTGTCAACCAATTTGTACACAGAAAAAAAATGTAAATACGAGTATTTAAGTACTATATATATACTATACTGTATTATAGTGAATAAATGGTTCATTTGTAAGATTTTTTTTCCATTTTTTAATTCACCATTAACAGGATTTTTTTCTAAAATGAATAGGGCGGCAAAGCTAACTGGCCCGGGGCGCCAAATCTTTAAATACGCCTCTGAGTACTGTGAACGAAACATACCGTCTAGTTTTACCTAGAGTAGTTGCTCTCGCTGGAGAGCACACTTCAACTGCCAAAATATGTCATTTACCACATCTGCTTAAAGTACTCCAGACTGATTGCAGATACAAAAGAAACAAAAAAAAAGTTTCACTTTTACACTGGGGCTCACAGTGAGCCTGCTCACAGTCGGCGGCTGACTATACGTTTGGTTTGAACACGGCCTTAGCGTCGATGTCCCTTCCACTCCGTATAAGTAAAGTTAGTTTAGACTTTTTTAGTGTTCTTTTAAAGAAAGTTTTTTTTTTATGGTACCCTTTTTAGTTGTAGTGTTGTGCACACAAATTCTTGTCATGAATTAATTTTTACATTGTAAGTAAACTAGAAGTTATTAAGGGATCATCCATCATGTCATCAACATAGCCCAAGATGAAAAAGTGCGAGTCGGACTCGCGCACGAAGGGTTCCGTACCATTATCTATAAAAACGGCAAAAAAATCATATCTGTGGTATGGGAGCCCACCTTAATATTTTTTTTTTTATATTTATTATTTGTTGTTATAGCGGCAATAGTAATACATCATTTGTGAAAATTTCAGCTTTCTAGCTATCACGGTTTATGACAGCCTGGAGACAGACAGACAGCGAAGTCTTAGTAATAGGGTCCCGTTTTACCCTTTGGGTACGGAACCCTAAAACACGCAATATAGGAAAAATAAAACAAATTACTGAACCGATTTTTATGAAATTTTGGGTTGGATCTAGTATCGTTGGGGGTAAAAGGGGTTAAAGCTGGTCGGGGTCCCCAATTCCAACGCTACCACTCTTATTAAAATGTGATGCATATTTTCTGAGAGATTAATTCAAAAATGTTTCTAACCTCAAATCAGATAAAAAGTGAAAACGGAACGTTAAAATGGGCGATTGACAATCAAATCCGTTCCACATAATGTCTGTGGTGAAATCCTGCTCAGAAGAAATTTTGTGTAGCCTCACTGATTGTACGGGTGTAAGTACATTAAGCAATGTTACTACTGCTACTAGGAGAACTGAGGATGCAAGAGCGAGCGAAGCGAGTTCTGGATTTTTGACTTGGACTCTACTTTTTTTTTTAAGCCATTGAGCCCCGCGAAGCGGGTATCCGACTACGCTTTTTAAGCGAATATAAAGTGTTTTGAGGTTAGGTTCCAATAATTGGTTTTTCTCATGAACGGTGCGTTGCCTTTTCATGGGAGTGGTGCCAGGGGATAAGGGGTACATTCCCCCTTCCTTACCACTCAAAAAACCCCTCCTCCTACAAAACGATCGACTAAATTTTACCCATTACTTAAATTGCCTAGTAGGTAATCGGTGAGTGGCACTCGCTTGATGTTTTTTCCAAGAACTGTGCTTTATTGTAAACAATTTTTTTATTGAAATACATTGAAACGATCCAACAACTGAGGTGAGGTGATAGTTTTGATCAAAGAGTAAAATACTTACGAGTATACTATTATAATGATGCTCTGTGACTTATACCCTACCAAAAGGTTTTGATTTTCATTTGAGGGAGTTTGATTGACACTGACATAAAGCAAAGTACACACAGACATAATATAGCCATAATATCGTCCCCGTAGCGCGAAAAGTCACTAAGTCGAAAAATCTTGTTTTGAGATATTGAGAGAGTTTTTGAAAATATAAATATTCATAACTTCGACTTGTGATTACATAACTTTATGTTCTTAGCTTTATTTTAACGATAATAAAATAATGTTTATAATATAAATGCTTTAACACCAATGTAAAACTTCTAGTATTTGAGAAAAATTAAAAAAAAATAACTTAATTAGTAGTTTACTACAAATTCTCTGACTTAGTTGTACCTAAATTAGTGAATTTTCGACCGTAGTTAGTGAGTTTTCTCTCAGGTCTAAATTTATTTATTTATTAATTTATTTATGAACTTTGGAAGACTTACAGCTAAAGAAAACGGAATAAAAACAGTGAGTGAGACTGAGAGCCAATTACAAGTCTTCACTTCTAAAAAATAGACTAGTAAAGACGGTGTGAACAGCACAGCAATACCCACACAACAAAAACAAAACAGGACGACAACAAATTCTTAAACTAGAAACTTACATCACACATACCTAAAAAATACTTGTCAACTACTTATCTAAACTAAAAAAGCTCAGGCTCAGGCACTTTCTGGCTGTGGACACACTTGTCGCGAAAGGATCGAAATCATGCCGATTAGATACTTCATTAAAGTTCCGGCTTGCACGCACAATAAACGAGTTCTGCCTGTAGGTAGCTGTTCTGTACGTAGCGGTAGATACCATCGCTTTGACCTTCCGGGGACGTTGAGGTATTTTTTGGATAGAATCTCGGAGTGATGAAAGCACAGATAGTTACTTAATAAATCTCTTTTGGATGCTCTCTAACCGGTCAATGTATTTGTGGTAACAAGGGTTCCAAATTTCAGACGCGTACTCAAAGTGGCTTCTAACATAAGTACAGTATAAAATTTTTAAAGTTTTGGCTTTTGTGAAGCACTTGGATATCCGCATTATGAAACCTAATGATTTGGAAGCTTTAGCGACTATGGCATCGACATGATGTTCAAAAGTGAGCTTACAGTCGTGATTTTCCCCCAGATCTCGGATGGAGTTCAACCTAGGTAGTACTTGGTCACCCAGGCTATACGATGCAGCTATGGTTGAGCGTTTTCGAGAATATGTTATGACCGAGCATTTAGTAGGGTTCAGGTCAAGCTTACTTCTTTTACAATAATCCTCTAGGCGATGTAAATCATCCTGAAGTGCAGTCGCGTCATCTTGAGATGATATTGTGACATAAATTTTCATATCATCAGCAAAACACAGCAATTTGGATGAAATTAGGCAAGAGTCGATGTCGTTGATATACATGATGAAAAGCAATGGATCGAGCAGTGAACCCTGAGGGTCTCCACTGGGAACAGGCACCCAACCAGATATATAATTGCTTAATACTACTGCTTGGGACCTATTCTCCAGATATGAAGAAAACCATCTGAGCAAGTCACCTCGTATTCCCATTCCACTTAACTTCAATAGCAGGATGTCATGGTCAATCCGATCAAATGCTTTACTATAGTCAGTATAAACGACATCGACCTGCTTCCCGTTATCCATGGCGTTAGTTATAAAATCATTGAGGAGAATTAAGTTGGTAACGGTAGATCTGCCCTTCAAAAAACCATGTTGGAAGGAGCTAAATGAATGTCTGAGAGCGCTATATACCTGATTATAGATAATCCTTTCAAAAATCTTCGCTATGATACATAGTTTAGATATCGGCCTGTAATTAACAATTTCTGTTTTGACTCCCTTTTTATGTATAGGCGTTATAAACGCCGATTTCCATAGTTCAGGTACAGTACAAGTATCCAAGGATTTCCTGAACAGAATCGAGATAGGTTGAGCGATGGTAGTTGCACACCGTACAAGAAATTTTGATGAAATATTATCCGGCCCAGCCGCTTTGGACGTATCCAACTTGCGTAGCAAGTTAGAAACCTCTTCAGCGTTCACCACAATATTACAAATATCAGATGGGCTGGGAGATTCAGTAAAAGGAGGGGGTGAAGAATCAGTATGGCTAGGGCTAATATCAAGAAATGTAGAATGAAAGTACGCGGAAAACGCCTCGCATATTGATTCGCCGGTACGCAATGCTTCGTTATTATAGTTTAAGGTGCTCGGAATGGCATTTGAGTTGTGTCGTTTTTTAACGAAGGTCCAAAAATATTTAGGGTTTTCTTTTATAGATTTTCAGTTAAGTTCAGGTACTTTTCATAACATTCCGACTCTAATGCCTTTGCCCTTTCATGAAGAAGCTTAAATGCTGACTCATCAGCTAAATTGCCGTACGTTTTAAATTTTCTAAGGTATTTGTATTTTTCTTTAATCGTTTTTACGAGAGCCGAATTGTACCAAGCTGGATATGTTTTATTGCGATGTAATTTTTGTGGAATATACTTTGTGTGTAAATTAAAAATAATTTGGTTGAAAAAAGTTACCGAATCATCAATTGATCGTGACGCAAACTCGAGTTCCCAGTTGGTCATACAAATATCTTTGTTGATAGACTCATAGTCACCCTTGTCAAACAGAAATTGCATCCGTGGCGCGCACTCTAAGGCCTCATTTACAGAGACGCGGGGCGTCGCGCGTTGCGTTGAGCGGCGCGGCCCGCACTGAATTCAAATATATGGCGTTGTATGAGTGCGTTTACGGAGAAGCGATTTTAGACGCGTTTGTTTGAATTAGGGCGTTTTTTGCGGCCGAGCCCGCGGATGGCACCGACGCGTCCCACGCGGCGTTTATCGCGGCGCACGCAGCGGCAATTCTCGATGAAGCTATCGTGCGCTCCCATCTCTCGCCAACATAAAACTAGTCGA
Source organism: Eurois occulta (assembly GCA_950022335.1). Taxonomy (NCBI): domain Eukaryota; kingdom Metazoa; phylum Arthropoda; class Insecta; order Lepidoptera; family Noctuidae; genus Eurois; species Eurois occulta. The sequence continues at coordinate 20,950,508 of OX465485.1, read as the reverse complement.
TTTGATCGAGGCGAGCGTGCGCCGCCGCGATGCCCGCCGCGTGCTTCGCTACACGCTAGAGGATTCGCCGCGGGCGCCGCGGCGGGCACCGCCACGCTTCCCGTCTCGCTTCTCTATGAACATGGTCGTATATTGCTATAAGTTTGTGTTTACGCGTGCGATGATGCGTGCCGCTTCACGCGCCGCCCCACCGTAAACAGAAAAAACGTCCGACGCGCCGCGAGACGCCACGCCACACGCGACGCGAGACGCCCCGCGTCTCCGTAAATGAGGCCTAACAGCGGAGCTACAACGAAATCTATATTAATTAAATATTATATTAAATAGTGCTGGGTGGTAAGCGTCAATGGGAACCAGCGGGCTCGAACATTCAGCCACTCCAACCAATTGGTTCGAAAGTACCAAATCTAAAATTCTACCATACCTATTTAGGACACCATTGTAGGTACTGACCCAGATCCAGGGTACATAATTCATCACTAAGTAAAACTTCGTCATGACCGGTAGGGTTCGTTGGGACGAGCGATAGATTCTCAGATGGGACCCAGTTAATACCGCTCATGTTAAAGTCGCCGATGACGAGAAAGGTATCAGAAGAATTAGTTATAACTAGGTATTCGGTTTAATTTTGTGAGGTAATTGAGAAGTTGTGAAGAAAAAGAAAGACCTAAGTTTTGTTGACATAAATAAATAACACAAATATGCAAACTAATATATTTACGTGTATTAGAATTTCTCAGGCGTATGCTGAGCCATAGATCCTCCGCTGAAGAGTGGAAACTAGGTTGACACATAACTGATAGTTCCCTGCGTGTAGCAATAAGCACACCCCCACCACGCGATTGTCCGGTCAAAACATAATCCCGATCACGACGCCACACAATGTACCGTTCATCAAAAAATTCAGAATTTAAAACCCCATCCGATAACCACGTCTCTGTAAGAACTATAATAATATCATACGAGTTTAGTAACATTTGGCGACAGAATGTATTACTTTTAGTTCTAAGCCCGCGAACGTTTTGGTAAAATATATTAAATTCAGTAGCCATTGAAACCAAGACCAATAACAGTGTAAAAATTTGTATAATTATTGATTAAAATAAAGCATCTCATAAAATAATATTGTAGAATAAGGTATACTAATAATAAAAAATAACTATAAAGCAGGTAGCATTCAATAAAATTTGCGCGAGCGCAAGAATCATACTGTGTTGGGTAGCAAACAGCTGTGCGAGGAAGCAAGCAATAGCAAGTGGTGCGTGCAAGCGCGAAAGAGTAAAACATTATAATGCGGTAAAGCTTCAAAATAAACAGCGCGATAACAAACACAAAGGATACAAGTAGCTAAACAAAGGAGAGGTGTCGAGCTCGTATTGGATATTATAGTCTATGATAGATTAAGTGGCAACACACACTCTTCCGGTGAAGCCATAGCGAGTAATGGCGTGGTAACGTTTTGTTATAATGAAAAATAAATTATCTGATTTGATTCATGGTGCCGCTTTTATTCCACTGCATACTCTATAGGTTATGGGCCCAGTGAACCAAGGACAACCATAAAACCAAGGGCAAAGTGATTAAAGCACCAAGATTAGGATTGGAGTCAGTCAGATTGACAAAGGATAGCGTAGGAAAGTAAAATGGCTACAAGCACGATTTATACCTATCCAAGATTAAAGGATGGCTCAAGCTTTTCAAACTGGAAGTTTCGAGTTAAAACGTTACTTGAAGAACGAGGTCTAAAAGATGCCATAAACAAGGACAAACAATTAGACGAAAAAGTGAAGAACGAACTTGATGCAAAAGCGAAAAGCGTCATTGTTCAATGTGTCTCCGACAAGTTTATAGACATAATTAAAAAATGTAATACAGCATTAGAAATGTTAACAAAACTAGAGGAAATATTTGAAAGGAAATCAGTTTTCAATCAGCTATACTTACGAAGAAAACTACTGTCATTGAAATGTGGAAACAATGAAAGATTGACTGATCACTTTATTAAATTCGAGAATGTAATTTCGGAACTAGAGTCGTCAGGAACAGAGATGAAAGAAAATGACAAGGTATGTCACCTATTGTTAACACTACCAGACCAATACAATACTGTCATAACAACGTTAGAGACGATGGACAAAGATTTGACTATTGATTTTATAAAATCAAGAATGTTAGATGCAGAATTAAAAGTAATTGGTGATCAAAGCAACTCGAGCAAGGAAGCCGATGCTCACAGCTTCCTCACATGTTTTAAATGCGGCAAAGAGGGTCACAAATCTTTTCAATGTAGAAGTAACCAAGCTAACAGAGACAACTCAAGAGGTCAAAGAAGAGGAAATTATAGAGGCAGAGGAAAACAAAATAGAGGACAAGCTACCAGCTCAGCGAATACTGCAGAACAGCAGGAGAATAATGAGAACCCCTCAGTAACATTCTTCGCACAAGCATTCTCTACTAAAACGAATGACATGAATAGAGAAATTGAATTTGTGATAGACTCAGGAGCGACCTACCACATGATTAATGAAAAATATGAGAAACACATACAAAATGTAAGTGAAATACCTGAAATTAAAATTCAAGTAGCAAATGGAAATATCCTATCAGCAACAAGGAAAGGAAAAATAATTGGAATAAGTAAAGAAAATCTAAAAATAGAAATGGAATGCCTAATAGTCAAAAATTTAGCTCACAATCTGATATCTGTACTAAAATTAAATGAAAAAGGATTTAAAGTAACATTTGAACTAACAAGAACAGTAATTAGCAATCAAAGTCATGAAATAATATGTGAAAATAATGGGAGACTATGTAAAATCAGACTTAACCTGAATTTAGATGCAATGTTGACAAACAAAACAGATGAAAATCTATGGCACAGAAGAATGGGTCATTTGAACTATGGAAGTATGAAGGTACTAGGATTACCACTGTCAAATGAACGCTGCTCCATATGTATACAAGCCAAAGGTACGCGTCAACCATTCAGTCCAACTCCAAAGCCAAGAACAAAGCAAATAGGAGAACTTATTTATTGTGATCTCGGAGGACCTGTCTCACCCATAAGTAGAAGAGAAGAAAGATACTATTTAACAATAATTGATGACTACTCACACTTTATGGAAGTCTACCTACTAAAATCAAAAGATGAAGCGAAATGCTATATAATTAATTACATAAGAAGAATGAAAAACAATGGTACAAATGTTAGAAGAATAAGAACTGATAGAGGTACTGAATTTGTAAATGAAGAATTAAAAGTATTTTATAATGAAAATGGTATAAAGCAAGAAACCACATGTGCCTATACACCCCAGCAAAATTCAATATGTGAAAGAATGAACCGAACATTAGCTGACAAAGTGAGAGCTATGTTATTGGAAACAAATCTACCAAAGAAATTATGGGGCGAAGCCATCAGATCTGCAGCATATGTTATAAATAGATCCCCAACAAAAGCATTACATGGTGATACACCAGCCAACATATGGTATGGAGAGAACAAACTTGATAAAATAAGAGTATTTGGCTCAAAAGCATGGAGTGTCATATTACCTAAGCCAAGCAAACTAGAACCTAGAGCAAAACCTATGATAATGATTGGATACTGTGGATCAGGATACAGGTTATGGAATCCATTAACTGATGAAGTAGAAGAATCTCGGGATGTAAAATTTGACGAATCAGATTACAAGTATGATGAAAGCCAATGGAATAAATCCATTACTTATGAAAAAGAAGAAGAACCAGAAATAGAATATTTAGAGGATGAAAAGGAAAATATTCCAGAACTATCAAATGAGAAAGACATGAGTATAAATCCAGGACAAGAGCAGAATAATCCGGAGAAAAGAAGACAAAGACCAACTAAGACACCAATAAGATTCCAAGATTATGAAATGTCGAATATAGCTTACGCACTACTATTAGAAGATCCTATAAACTATGATGAAGCTACAAAACATGAAGATTGGTCTGAAGCTATACAGAAAGAGCTTGAAGCACACAAAAAACATGGAACATGGGAAACAAGTGAACTACCAAAGGATAAGAAGGCAATAGATACAAAATGGGTATTTCGTACAAAGGCAGACAATACCAAGAAAGCTAGAATAGTAGCAAAGGGATTTCAAGAAGAAACTACTGAAAATATCTATGCACCAGTTGCTAGAATGACAACTGTTAGACTATTTCTAAACAAAGCAGTACAAGAAGATTTACCTATAAAGCAAATGGACATACCAACAGCATTCCTGAATGGTGAACTAAAATCTGACATATACATAAAGTATCCAGAAGGGTTAGCAGAAGAAAAAGGAAAAGTTCTAAAATTAAGAAAAGCACTATACGGACTGAAAGAAGCTCCAAGATGTTGGAATGAAAAACTTAATAATTTTCTCATACAGAAAGGATTTAATCGTTCACAAAGAGATTTCTGTCTATACACTGGAATTAATGTTTACATATTAATATTTGTTGATGATATTTTAATTATTGGAGAAGGAAAGAAAATAATAGAAGATTTGAAAGAAGAATTTAAAGCCAAAGATATGGGAAATATACATAAATTTCTAGGAATGGAAATTAAGAGATCTAACAATGGAATAGAAATAAATCAGACACAAATTATTGATAAAATTTTATTAAAATTTAATATGCAAGATTGCAAAGGCATAAGTACACCTATGGAAATTGGTTTACACATAGATCCAGACGAAGAAATTCTGACAAACATTCCTTATAAAGAACTTGTAGGCTCACTGATGTATCTCTCTACAATTAGCAGACCTGATATATCATATGTAACAGGATTTTTGAGCAGATACATGAATAGACCAACACCAACACTCTGGAAAGCAGGGAAAAGAATCTTGAGATACCTGAAACAAACAAAGGAAAAAGGATTAGTTTACAAAAAAGAAGAAAATAATAAAAATTACTTACATGCATTTTCAGACGCAGACTGGGCAAGTGAGAATATTGACAGGAAAAGTGTAAGTGGAATCGCTATATTCCATCAGGGCAATTTGATCAGCTGGAATTCGAAGAAACAGACTTCAGTCGCATTATCCACAGCAGAAGCTGAATATGTCGCTGCTGCATTAGCTGTAAGTGAAATAATTTTTATACTAGGAGTATTAGAGGATTTAAAGTTTTGTGAAAATATAAAATCTATATTGTTTATTGATAATCAAAGCACTATTAAAATGATTGAAAGTTACGAAAATAGTAAAAGATCTAAACACATAGATATTAAAGTACATTATATTAAAGATATTGTAAGCAAAGGTTTAATTATGTTAAAGTATGTATCTACTAATGAAAACAAAGCTGATATACTTACCAAGTCACTGTCTAAGGATAAACACAAGTACTTTTGTAATTCTCTCGGTTTATTGTGTTAAATACTATATGTGTTGTGTAATATTATGTTAATTAAGGTACTGGTAGACAGTAATTTATGTGTAACTTTGTGAAATGTTCAATGCAAACTATAATGTTAACCTACAAAGAACAGTCATGTTGACATTAGTTAATTGTGTCAAACAAATGTCAAATTCAAATATTGTCATGTCAAGTGTCAATTTTAATGTTGCCAGTTTTGTATGATTGTAACAAGTCCCAAGTTTAGTGATTTTAGTTTTATATAATTTAAAGAAAATAAGAAACTTGAACTTGAGCCGTGGTATTGGATATTATAGTCTATGATAGATTAAGTGGCAACACACACTCTTCCGGTGAAGCCATAGCGAGTAATGGCGTGGTAACGTTTTGTTATAATGAAAAATAAATTATCTGATTTGATTCATGGTGCCGCTTTTATTCCACTGCATACTCTATAGCTCGTTAGTGCGGCAGAGGTGTTAAACCTTTTACAAAACATTATTATGACACAAACATTTTTAAACACTTGGAGCCATTGAGGTAAAAAAATAATAATATAACAGCAAAATAGAAAAGGATGCGTAAAGACTGAGAAACACATTAAACAATCTTGTTTAATTCTTCCTCTTTTCTTATAATAATCACTTTGGAATGTTTATTTTTAAGAATATGAATTTTACCATGCTTAACCCATACGTACTCATAATATTTATCCTTAGCCATGACTTTCACTTTGCTTAAAAGTTTTTTATACTCGACACTCAGGTGATCGTTTACATACACACGTTGGGAAGAACCCTGGAACCCAAGCTGTAGTCAACCTTGCGGCCAATAGCGTCGAGGATCGAGTACAAATTCTCGTCCTTTTTTATAGGAATCCCCTTAATTTCGATGTTGTTAAGCCTGGACCGTTGCTCGTATGTCGAGAGTAGATATTTCGTGCTAGACAGGTCAGTCTGCAAACAATTCACTGTTTCTTGAAGCTTCTCCAGTTCAGATACTTTCCCTTCAACTTCCACGAGCCTTGCACCAAATTCGTCGAGTCTCCCACCAGTGCCCTCACATGTCGACTTGAGTTCAGCCAACTCGTCCCTGATCGCTCGAATATCATCTACGAGTGCCGGCAAGTTAAGTAATTGCCGTTTCATGTCACGTATTTCACTTAGTATGGTATCCAGCGACGCAGGTTCAGGGGTAGACACAGCTGGTGATGAGGTTCTGCATGAGGGGCACTTCCATTGCGCCATTCTACTGGCACCCAGCTTTCTCCATCCGCTTTCTGAGATGTTTGCACACCCAAAATCCAGGTGTTTCCTGCAACTTCGACACTGGACGCCATCGTTGAATTGCACGTTACAGACTGCGCACATTTTCATTTTCGACACAGTGTGATGACTGACTACTTATTTCGTAATTAGATAAATATCAAAACACGTACTAGAATAAAATGTATAAAAGGTTGGCGATTTATTTCTCTAAGCGGTGCGTATGAGTGCTCACACGAAAGTGAATTGTTAAGAAGAAATATAACTAGAGTGAGTAATCACTATGTCGAGTTAGTTAATTTTCGCTTTCGTGTGTTTTAGCAAACTATTGATTTTAAAAACTCACTAAATCATTTTAGTGATGTTTGCGATACCAAAAGGCATTTGCATGCATTAATAATTCAAAAGAAAAAGTAATTAAGTCGTTTTAGTTCCGAGTTTTGTACAATTTTGATAAATATAAAATAATAGATAATTCTTCCTAAACACACACTGCGTCTGTGTGCTTACTTTTCACATTACGTAAATCAAAAACGAGAGCAGCTACAAAAATGACGGTTTTACAGATATTTAGAGAAAAAGAAAATGTGATTCTAAGGACATTGATAACTCATTTTGGCCATTTTCGGACTTAGTGACTTTTCACGCTACGGGGACGATATATAAAACTGAACATTAGCATGGAATTATATTCATTATAATATTGTAACGTTGTTTTCATTTCAACATAATAATGTCAAATCCAATCACAGACGTAAAAATATTAGGGTCGTCATAAGTTACTAAACGACTTTAATTTGCTGTTTCACTAGTGTTGTGCTTTTCGCTGTAGCTTTTCGTGTATCCGAATGACTGAGTGAGGTGAGGACCTAATCTATCCGTGACGCTCGCTCAGGGCTCACGGTATGCTGAAAATCGGCTTTCATTATGAATTGCCAGATTTTTTGCCGGATATTGCTTCTATTAGTTATTACTATACAAAAATGACACCCGAGTTAAATCTGCACAAAAACGAAGGAATTATATTTTTTTATGAAAAATGAGATGTTTCATTTTTGTATGGGGCCGCGGCCATAACCTGTACCTACCTTTCAGAAAAGCTGGGAAACACAAAAAATGTTACTTTATTCTATTCAGGGTAGAAATTAAGTAACATTTTTTACATAATATTTATATAGTTTTTAAGCACACATTAAAAATTATATATGTTTGACGGTTGTCGTGAGAGTTATGCCAGCCATGACAGGTTGTAGAGATGACGATTACATAACCGAGAAATTGATATCTTGACTGACACTGATGGGTTTTGACAGAACAAAATGTAATTTTGAATTTTTCATTCAGAAGTACAGACGCCAGCAGGTCAACCTTCCCGAAACTGTCAGATTTTCCCAACCAATCTTGAACCCAAACTTTAGAGATAAAGTTGAAATCTAATAGAAAAATTTGACAGATTGTAGTAGCTTGACGTGCTGGCGTCTGTACATATACACTCCAGAAAAGTAGTACCTATTATATTTTTAACGATGAAATCATCACACTTGCATATAAATAATTGAAATGAAGTATAAGAGAATAATAATTAATTACAAGAACGCATTTCATATTTAACGTCGACGTGATATGATTTTTTTATGTTATATGATTTCAGAACGAAACAGACTATGCAAACTGTAAGAGCTGGTTCACATTAGGTCGGACCGACAGTTTTACCGGCCCGACAAACGTGTCGGATCCATATTGGTGTATGTATGTCAATAGCGCCGTTCACATTAGGGCGACCCGACCAAACTGTCAGAGCCGACACTTTTACCGTACGTCCAGCCACGATTTCTGTCGGATAGGACATAATATTGGCGTACTAGCAAGTATGGCGCCGTTCACATTTGTCGGCGCGAAGCCCGTCCCACCCGCCCTTACCCCGCTCTCGGCACTCGCGCAAGCAGTTAATTTAGCTCGTCACTTCTTAATTCGCTTATTAAAGTTTGAAATTTTCCAACTTCATTTCGCTCGGCAATTATTGGATGCACCCAATATTTCCTTTTTCTTTTTTTCTGCCTTTTATTTAAATACCACATTGCAATGAACGTCGTCGTCGTCCATCATACGAAAGCCAACTCACAACTGTTTTGTGACGACCCAGGCCGGCAGTAAAACGACCGTACCGACAGTTATATTCACATTAGGTCGGGTCGGCGGCGTCTAGTGTGAACAGCAACACCCGGCAGTCGGTAAACGGCAAACTGTCGGTCCGACCTAATGTGAACCAGCTCTTAGACGCCATTGTGAATAGAATATGGCAATAATTGAAAAACGATAACTTTTTGCGCACAGCAAATCAGGCTTAAATTCACGAAAGAATACTTTTCCCAAGTTCATGGTATTTTTTCCTCTTTTTCAATAAATGTATAGGTATACATCTTATGGCCGAAAATGAAACATCTCTTTTGTTGATGAAGCTAGTATGAAAAATCGAATTTTATCTTAAACGGAAAGGAAAACCGTAATAGCCTTACAGGTGGTTATACTATATAAGTAAGTATATAATTTTTTTGTCATACTCCACATACAATTTATCGAAGCCGTCTTTTTTAATCGTCAAAATATTCTAATTTATTTTTACACAATTGTGAAAAAGTCTACTAATAACTCTGAATAGGCGATGAAATGTTTTGTAATATCGCGCAACAATGCCAACTATGGACTATTCACCTTTTTCTGATAAGTAAGTTAATTTGTTGATTAGGTTATGTTAAAAATATGGTATTATATTAGACTGCTCACATCAAATACTACTAAAGCGACGTGTCATTTTTGTATACAGGGTGGAAGTCGCTAGATGGAGCTGATGACGTAAACTTCCGAGGTGTACAGTAGTTCTCTGGTCTATTATTAACTTTAAAATTATAAAACAGATTAAATCGTACAGTAAATTGTGTATAATAAGTCCGTTATGATGTGAATTACGTGCACAAATGTTATCTAAATAAACTATGTGTATTTTTTCGACTATTTTTTTATCAAATTATTGCTTAAATGATTCAGGTGAGGATAATTAAATTATTTACAAACTATAATAGTAATAAATATGTACACTTAAAAGGGTTACAGGGCGTCCAAAAATTCGTCCGCATCGCTGTCACCAGGAAAAGTGCCCAGAAGGCTGGCAGCATTACCACGTTGGATGGCAATGCTGATTCTTTGGCCAAAAAATAGGCCCGCCCTCTGGTCACGTGAAGAGTCGACCAACCGCTTGACGATTTCCCGAAATACTAGGTGGGCGCTCGGACCCCATGGCCCTAGTGTTTCAACCCCAAACGGCTCAAACACATAACTACCAATTAAATTATTGTGTAGCGCGTAGGCATAGGTATTATACATCTTTAGTCTTAGGCATTGTATGACGTAGCTCGTAAGTTAGATTTAAGTCCTCTCTACCTCTGTACAAGATCAGTCGTTCATTACACCTTCAACTGAGAACACGCCTTTCATTTGCCCAACCTTCTGATACACACGCACATATAACCCCTATCGACAGATCGACACGGTACAAAAGTGGCAAAGTGACAAAGTGGTGACACCCGTACCTGTCCGCGCGCGTATCTAGTTCCAAGTTATCGTAACAAGAGACCATAGCTCTACCGCGCGTAAAAATGAACGACCCACGTTACCAGGCCGCAGCTCTCCAACAACCCACAGCCATGTCAACCCCGGAGCAGCCACAACCGCAACAAATGACGGTAGTTTCCATCAAATCAAATCAAATCAAATCAAAAATGTTTATTTGCAAGAAAATACAAATTACAAGGAAAGATTTTATGTCCTAAAAGTCATTGTATTCTGCCTGCAAGCAAGCGTGCAAATTTTTTACTTACATCTACTATGTAATTATTAACATGCAATTAATATCATTACAATTATTATAAGATCAATTATTCATTTTCATTCATCATTAACATTAATTTTTAAATTCCATAAATTCCTTAATGCTATAGAAACAACTATTTTGTAGCCACTCAGTCAATTTTTTTTTAAATAAATTACCCTGCAACAATTTCAAATTATTTGGAATGTTATTATAAATCAATATACACATATTAAACACATTTTTTTTATAAATATCTTTATGACTAGGTGGGTGATACAATAGATTTTGAAACTTGGCCCTTTTTTGTCTTGGTAGAACCTCACTACGTTGCTTAAAGTAATGCATGTGATTCTTGGTAAAAATGCAGATATCTCTTATATACATACAGGGTAGTGGAAGAATGTTACATTTTTGGAAGAGAGGTTTACAACTATCCAAGAACCATGCTTTGTTTATAACCCGGATGCAACGTTTTTGAAGCTTGAAAACTCTGTCAGAGTCGGTGGAGTTGCCCCACATTATAAGTCCATAGCTTAGGACAGATGACACATAGCCGTGGTAAGCCGAAAGAGCAGCTTCTACAGATACATTTTGCCTTAACTTTTTCAATGCAAACACAAACCTATCTAGTTTCTGACAAATATGTTCCACATGGCATTTCCAATTTAAATGTTTATCTATATTAATTCCTAAAAATTTTAATTCATCCACTTGATGTACTTTTTCGTCTTTGAAAATAATGTCTAAAGGTAATTGTTTGGTATTATAGGAGTTAAATTGTACTAATTTCGTCTTACTTATGTTTATATTCAAATTATTACTTTCCATCCAACTTATTATATCTGATAGGGTCTTTTCGATGACTGATTTGTAATCTTTTTTATCCTGACATTTTATAATAACTGTGGTATCATCTGCAAAAAGGATACATTTCTGCAGAGTGGCCACCGGAAGATCATTTATATAAAGCAAAAAAAGTAAAGGGCCGAGAATGCTACCCTGAGGCACACCACTCTTATTTATTATTGGTATTGAATTAAATTTGTCTTTGGTATAAATTTTGTCTGTTTTCTTTACAACTTTGGATATCTCGGTACACTGTTTCCTGTTTTTTAGATAGCTAGATAACCATTCAAGTGCTTTTCCCCTAATGCCGTAAAAGTCCAGCTTGTTTAAGAGCTTCGAATGATTCACAAAATCAAAGGCCTTGCTCATGTCTAAAAAGAGACACACTGGAGGATTGCCACTGTTTATGCCTTCTGTTATAAGTTTAATTAAATTAAAGATTGCAAGAGCAGTTGAACTACCTTTTCGGAACCCAAATTGCTCTTTGCATAATATTTTATGTGTACAGAGAAAATTATTTAATCTGGCAAGCATTGCCTTTTCAAAAATTTTAGACATAATGGGTACTATGGTGATAGGACGATAGTTATTAGGGTCTGACTTATTTCCCGTTTTAAAAAGTGGTTTCACGATAGACATTTTTAGCTGCTCTGGAAATACACCTTCCAAGAAAGATAAATTTATTAGATGCGCTATTGGATGACATATCCAAGTAGCACACGCTTTCAAAACTTTCGTGGCAATGCCGTCATAACCACTAGTCTTGCTATTATTTAGAGACATAATGATTTTAAATACTTCTATTGCATCTACAGGGTTCAGGAAAATAGTATTCAAATTTTTGTTATTTTGATTTAGCTTAATATTATTTGAATTTATTGGCTGATTGGATGTCAAATTAATAAAATAGTTATTAAATAAATTACAGATGTCTAATGGATTGTTATATGTCACATTATTTAATTTTATGTTGTCAATGTCATTTTTAAATAAGTCATTATTACTTAAAGTTGAGGAAATAGCATTCCAAGTAGCTTTACATTTATTTTTGTATACGCCTTGTCATCACAATTTTATGTGCTTTTTGTGCACATCGTTTAAACACATGAGTATAATGTTTATAGTTTTTCTCATTGTGTTTTTTATTAATTTTACTAGTTACGAATTTTAGATATAGCTGACGTTTCGTTTTACTAGACTTTTTAATACCTTTCGTTATCCAGTTTTGTGTGACTGGTTTATTATTAACCTTAACTTTAATAACCGGAAAGCACAAATCGTAAAATAAAGTAAACGTTTCATAAAATAAATTAAAAGCTTCTGCTAGAGTGTCAGAGTTAAGTGTTTCCGAAAATGAAAGAGAAGACATACATTTGCAAAATTTATCGAGATTGTCCGAACAGTAGTCACGTTTCAATTCAGTCCAACAAGATATTGTTTTGTGTTTTTTCGCTTTCATAGTAATAGTTTGTGCTGTTTCGTGATCTGACAGGCCGAAGTGATGAATTTCTGACTGAACATTCTTGACGTTACTAGCGATTTGATCAATGCACGAGTTCGCCCGAGTTGGAGATTTTATGTGAGCTTCAAAATTGTAGTTATGAAGTATGCTCAAAAGTTCCTTCGTTGCAGAGTTCTGTTTTAAAATGTCAATATTCCAATCACCACAAATTATTATTTTCTTTCTTTTGTATTGGTCTGTCAAATAATTTAACAAAATGTCAAGTTTATGAAAAAAGATACCCATCTGTGCCTTTCTCTGATCAGGTATTCTATAAACATTAACAACTATCAGGCCCAAACCAATAATTTCTACGCCACAGCATTCAAAATAAAATTTTGTAGCTAGATTTGAAGGAATACTCAATGTTTTGGTGTTAAATATCTTATTAGTAAAAATACAAGATCCCCCTCTACATTTATCTCGACTGAATACTGCAGCTAATTTAAAATTATTAAGTTTAACGTTAGCTTCCGAGCCTTGTTTAACAAAAGTTTCACTAAAACATAGTATATCGGGCTCCTTGTTGTTTTCTACTAATTCGGATAAAGTTACTTCTAATATGGCTAGTTTGTTGCAGATGCCGGCTATATTTTGGTGTAAGATTCGCACTTCACCATGTCGGCAATCCTGTTTTGAGTTGTTATCATTTACTGAAGTTTTATTAATGGGAGAGTTAGTAACGAAAAAAAGTATTGTTGTTTTTACTAGTACCATGAAGTGAGTTTCGATCACATAAACTTAATTTTGAGGAACTTTTTTCATATTGCATAAAATCTATTTCTATATTAAGCTTATAAGTAATTAAATCTAACTCTGAGAGCTTCTTTTGATAATTTACATCCAACTCAGTAACTTCAATAAACTTACAATTTTTAAAGTTTTTTGTAAACAATCTTAGTTCATGATTAAGTTTTTTAACATTAAGATACCTATTTTGTGTAACACTTAACAACAATATTGTACAATTACATAAACTACACAGAGTACTACATAGATTGGTTAACAACATGTAGGGATTTTTATCATGTTTACCAACTGAGAGTATGACAATGTCGTTGGCAGATAGGGTGCTTGATAGTACATCTGGATTTCGAAGGATCTCGCATGATGAAGCATAAGGTTGGACTTTACCTTCGATGTTGTAATTGTCATTCCATTTACCAGTCTTAGTGTGTATTAGTTGTGCTGATAGACCTCTTACTTTTTCGTCTCCAATTATGTAAATATTTCTTTTTGAAGTATGTTTTAATTGGCTGGTGCATTTGACGTTTACAAGTCGTTGTTTATTTGGGCAGTCCATCATTATCTTTTTAGTCTTAATATTGTTAGATTCCTGGATTGCACCTTGATAATTTAGACTCTGCTCGTCGTCCTTAGTTTGTGAGCATTGTGTGTTAGGACTAATTAGTTGCTCTGAGAAATCTAATTTAGTTTGGATAGGATCTTTATTCTTTGTCTTCTGTGATGCTCTTTTGGGCGTTGATTTACAAATATCTTTAAGTTGATTAATTTGAGTGCCATACATAGACATTTGTTTTTTCAGAGAGCAGTTTTCTGATAAAAGGTTAGCTATTTCATTTTCAGCAATTTCTAAGTTCTTCGTCAGTGTAGATACTTTCATTTCTAATTGTTCTATTAAATCAAAGTTGTCGGACCTAATATTTGGACAGCTTCTAAATAGTTGTGGATTGCTTTTCAACCATCACATCATCACAATCATCATCATCACGCCGAGGATACCGGACTTTTGGCGAGACCGACCAAGGCTCTGGTTTCATCAATTCAACGCCATCGTGGATCCCCAAAAGGCAAGTGACCTGCACAAAAGTCAACTTTTAATAGCTAGGCTGAAACCTGACGAATTACCTGATATAAGTGACATTCTTGAAAACATGCCTGAGAATAATAAATTCGAAACTTTTAAAAATAGGTTAATTTCGGTTTACGAAGAGTCGGAAACAAAACAAATGAACCAACTCTTAAACGAAATCGAACTCGGAGACCAAAAGCCTTCACAATTATTACGGCGTATGCGAGATTTAGGGAAAAATAGAGTGCCAGAAGAGACTCTAAAATTACTGTGGTCAGGTCGTCTTCCATACTCAATTAGGGCAGTCATAACCGCATGCGACACTGGCGAGGTGAAACTCGACAGTTTGGCTAAAATTGCAGATAAAATCCTGGAAAATACCAGGCCATCTGAAATAGCCCCAGTTACCAAAACAACTCCGAGTGCAGACCAAACAATTCCCGAAACCATTGTTAGCGAACTAAAGCAAATGAAACTAGAAATTTCGGAATTACGTAATAAACTTAATGGTTCCAATAATCATCAAAACCGTGAGTCGCGAAACCGAGATCGTTATGGCCGTGGCACATCCCGGACACGCTCTAAAAGCCGCGAAGACACTCAAAAAAATAGGGAAAATTACCTAAGACAAAAAGCGAAACCAGGTGATGCGGATTACTTGTGTTTCTATCACTTCACTTATGATACCAAAGCGCGTAAATGCGGCGACACAATAAACTGCAACAAAAAGTACCCGGAAAACTAATCCAGACACCGGGTCAAATACACAATGTCGCCGGTGTCAGCAATTCCTATCGTTTGTGTGTTACAGATATTACAACTGGTGTACGATTCCTTATCGACACTGGTGCTGATGTGTTGGTTTTAGCCGGTAAAAGGCAAACCGCTTCCACATCAGATTACATATTATATGCAGCTAATGGCACAAAAATTAAAACATACGGCGAAAAAACCATTACGGTTAACTTAGGTTTACGTCGCCCATTCCAATGGAAGTTCATATTAGCCGATGTCCAACGTTCAATTATAGGGGCTGACTTCCTTGCTGCTAACAAACTAATAGTAGATTTACATGGTAGGAAACTAATAGACAAACTCACTTTAATATCACGCGCCGCAAACATTACAAATTGCCAATCGAGTATTCGATCAATCGATGTAAACGACGAATACCATCATATATTGCAAAAATTTCCCGACATCACAAAATTGGAAAACTTTAAAATACATCCTAAACATGATGTACAACACCACATTTATACTACTGAACCACCGGTTCATGAAAAGGTACGACCGCTTAATCCGGAGAAATACAAAGTAGCCAAAGCAGAATTCGAGAGGATGATGCAATTAGGTATTTGTAGACCTTCGAATAGCCCTTGGGCTATCCCACGTATGCGTTACTAAAAAAAACGGTGAAATAAGACCATGCGGAGATTATCGTAGACTTAACGCACAAACTACTCCCGACCGTTACCCATTACCAAGACTACTTGATTTCACGTACGTACTCAAAGGGAAATCTATATTTTCAAAAATTGACGTTCGAAAAGCCTACCATAATATACCGATGGCTCCCGAAGACATTCCAAAAACTGCAGTCATAACTCCATTCGGGTTATTCGAATTTACAAGAATGAACTTTGGGTTACGCAACGCAGCGCAAGATTTCCAAAGACTTGTCAATAATGCACTAAACAGTCTAGACTTCGCATTTCCTTATCTTGACGACGGAATTATAGCGTCGGAATCAAAAGAAATGCATGTAAAACATTTAGAGATAGTTTTAGAACGTTTAAACAATTACGGTTTAACAATCAACACAGATAAATGTGAATTTGGTAAATCAGAATTAAATTTGCTTGGTTACCACATCAACTCAAAGGGTATAAAACCAAGTGCAAACAAAATGCAACTCATAAATGACTATCCACAACCCAAAACAATCGAGGAACTCCGTCGTTTCCTCGGAATGATGAATTTCTACAGACTAAACATTCCAAAAGCCGCAGAAATTCAAGCACCATTAAACGCGTATTTACATAATTCCAAAAAACGTGACAAAACCGAAATTACATGGACCGAAAGTGCATTAGAAGCATTCAGTCGATGTAAACAAAGTATCAATAATACAGTCATGTTATCACATCCCGACGCAACTGTGCCACTAGTTTTGATGACAGATGCTTCCGGTACTTGCGTAGGTGCAGCTTTAAATCAGAGAGTTAGTGGTAAATTAGAACCTCTAGGATTTTACTCAAAGAAACTCACTGACACCCAAACAAGATACAGTACTTATGATAGGGAACTTTTAGCAATATACATGGCAATAAAACACTTCCGCCATTTGGTAGAAGGCAGAAAGCTGACAGTCTTAACAGACCACAAGCCATTAACATTCGCCCTATCTAAAAAGGTGTCGCCTTCAGACTCACCTAGGCGATTAAGACAGCTAGACTTTATTTCTCAATTTTGTGATAACATCATGTATGTAGGTGACAAAAATACAGTAGCCGACGCATTATCCCGAATCGATGAGATTATCGTGCCACCATTATTCGATTATCAAAAGTTATCCGAAGTACAAAAATGCGATTCAGAATTGGAAAATTTACGCAAACACGATAAACTCCAATTTAAACTAATCACAATGCCGGATTCGGAGATAAATATAGCCTGCGAAACATCAACAAATAACATACGTCCTTATCTACCTAAACAGTTCCGGGAACTCGCCATCAAAACCTTACACAATGTGAGTCATCCCGGCGTCGCAGCTACTCAACGCTTAGTTAAGTCAAGGTATTTTTGGAGCAGCATGAATACCGACATAAAAAATTACGTCAAAACGTGTATTCCCTGTCAAAAATGTAAAATCCAACGCCACACAGTAACACCGATGGGCGAATTTGAGAACACAGGAAATCGTTTTGAACACGTACATATCGATATAATAGGACCACTGCCACCGGCAGAGGATTTTAAATATTGCGTTACCATCATCGACAGGGTGACGAAATGGCCAGAAGTTATACCCGTTAAAGAGATAACAGCTGAAACGGTTGCTAAGGTGTTCGTAGAGCACTGGATTGCTCGTTTCGGTTGTCCAATACGTATAACCTCAGATCAAGGTCGTCAATTCGAATCAGACTTATTCCGGCAGTTATTAAAAAGACTCGGCATCGAACGAATTCGTACAACTGCATACAACCCAAAGGCGAACGGCATAATCGAAAGACTGCACAGCACAGTACCCTAAAAGCTGCTATTATGGCAAAATGTTCAAATAGCACACAATGGTTACGGGAATTACCTCTAGTACTCCTAGGGTTGCGCTCGGCAGTTAAATTAGATCTGGGATACAGTCCATCACAATTTTTTTACGGCAGTAGTCTCAGACTCCCAGGTGACCTATTTAATTCAAAGCCTACAACTAGTATTAACGAGAGCGACTATATCAAACACTTAACTAATTCATTGTCATCCGTTCCCAACCTCTCACATTCAAGTTTACATAGTAACAACAATAATGTATTCGTTCATAAAGACTTATCCATTAACACTCATGTCTTTGTTAGGAATGAAGCACGTCGATCTTTGGTACCACCGTACGAAGGTCCGTATAAAGTAATAAAGCGACATCCAAAATTTTATACCTTAAACTGTAACGGCAGGCAAGTCACAATATCACTTGATCGTCTAAAACCAGCTTACCTATTAGACTTTGATAATGTGTCGGTCCCACGCCATGAGACCCAAACAACGCCACCCGACACCGTCCCACATCCGGCGACCGTTACGACTTCATACGACACCTCAAGCACTACGACACCGCCGGTTACAACGAAATCGGGCCGCATCGTTAAGAAGACCGTGAGATTCGACATGTGAGCCGCCGTCATCAACGTCGTTATCAGCTCTATACGAAACCGTCACACGTCAACAAACGCTCACTATCGCCACACTCATACCACTCAGCAGTCAGACAACATGGGCCAGCCAGCTAGCAAGATGACCATCGTTGCGCAGAACAGCGCAGCCGCCGGCAACAAAGCCTTGGTGGAAGATGAAACCCTGAACATCACCCACAAGATGTCACTAGCCGCAGTCATCCACCAGGGGTAACCAACCTACAAGCAAATATCGCGAGTGCAAACCTCAAACAAACTTATGGTGTAGTGTAGTGTAACAAACAATGTGCGACGAAAGACTGTGAACGCGAGTATAAGTAAAACAATTATTTGTAATCCAATTTGTTTATTGTTAACGTTTGTAGCTTAGTTAGTTCATAATTTTATATTGTTTGGGGAGTCATAAATTAAAACTTAATTGTAATTATTAAGTGTAATAAATTAAAACTCATTTCGAAACTTATTAAAATCCAAGGGGGGAGGATTGTAGCGCGTAGGCATATTATACATCTTTAGTCTTAGGCATTGTATGACGTAGCTCGTAAGTTAGATTTAAGTCCTCTCTACCTCTGTACAAGATCAGTCGTTCATTACACCTTCAACTGAGAACACGCCTTTCATTTGCCCAACCTTCTGATACACACGCACATGTAACCCCTATCGACAGATCGACACGGTACCAAAGTGGCAAAGTACCAAAATTGTATTTGCGCCGTTTGAGGTTTTCAGCACCTGCAGCAGCCGCCCCAGCGCAGCCCACTGTGCTAGGAAGATGGGATGGCGCAAGGGTGTCGACGCAAGTTGCGTCCCACACCAAAGGCCTACCCAACTTCCATGGCATTATGGTCATACCATCTGGTCTCTTCCCATCGACGCGTGCCAAGCCATTGGGTTCTAAGACAGCTGGCACCCCGGCGGTGGCAAGAGCACGACGGATGAGATCATTAATGCTAGCGTGCCGCGCAATCCGACCTGCACTCTTACTGCAAGAAAGGCCATGGTGTCCGAGGCAGTTGACTGCTTCACCACATTGACAGCGATGTGGAGCCCCACAAGGAGCGCCCAATCGCAAACACGTAGCGAGCCGGAAGGTTGTGTCACCTAACATAGTGCCTATATTAGGTGACGGTAGTGCCTGAAGCCAGAGGCCCGACTCCCACTCTCCCACAGCCCGTAGGCGGGCACGCTCAGCAGTATTGGTAGACGTATTAATAAGTTTATTCCGTACCTACCTGCAGAGCGGCTCATCCCACTGTCTCTGGGAAAACGGGTTCTCGGGCCGATCCGTATCCGGGCAAGTCACTTTCCAGGCGACCTCTGCATCGGTCAAGCACGGCACTTCCGAGTCAACCAGGGAGAGAGCTAAAATTTTCCTGGTTAGCTTTTCAGTGCTGTGGACAGAGGACAGGAACGCCGGTAAGCTTACACTAGAAATTTTGCGGACGCCGAGGCCACCAAAACAAATTGGTAGGGAGGCTTGCAGCCACGCTCGGTCGTCCAGGGCCACATTAAGAATGGATGTTAATGTGTTGCGAATAATTTGATCAATTTTGTCCAAAAGTTGTGGTTTCTTCCAAAGAGGAGAACAACGGAGAAAATACATAAAATTTCGACTAATTGAAGACAATTATGTGAAGTGAAAAGACAGAGTTTAACGTTAATAAACGTTAAATAATATAATTATACAGGCTTGTACAGGTTTTTGTTTTTCTTATGAGCATTTTAGGTTCAGGTACGCTGACAGAAATAAGAGGTTGGAGTGTAGCCTTAGGGGTGCCCTTTGATTAGTACCGTGCTTGATAAGATCAAAAATATTATTATTAAAATAAAACTTAATATAATCACACCAAACCACTATATTAAGATTACTAAAATGTTCCAACGCGCGCGGTAGTTTGTAACATCGACTTCACCATGCCACGGTCACTAAACAACTGCCTCTGCCATAGCCAGCCATCGCCGCCATTGGCCGTATGGAGGGAATGTCCCCTTCAAACTTTGCTTACATCAATACAGCAACTGAACTAAACATGATTTTAATAACAAATATCTGACAATCTATACATATAATAAATCTGTAGACGTGGCGTTTCTGTACATTGAAAATATTGTGAAAAAAAATAGTAGGGGTATTAAAGGATCACATACAAAACCCATTTCTACCATTTTTAGAATTTTTGTCTGTTTGTCGGTTTGTCTGTTCGTTTGTGCGCGCATCACGTGAAAACCCCTCATTGTATTCAAAATCGGAATATTGAAATTGATTTAAACATAAGAAGCATTGTTCTGAGTAACATTTAGCGTTTATTTCATCAAAATCGACCAACAGACGCAAAAGATATTAATGTTTCAAATTTTATTAGTAACCTCTGTAACCTCATACGCGATTTCTATGATAAATTTAATTATTTACGTACATAAATAGGTTTTAGTCGAAGTGTAGTCTGAATGGCTGAAAATGAATTTGGTTTTATTTTTCCTTTTGTCTTTACTCTTTGCATGGAAGTAATAAGTACTACGTATGTACAACAACAATATTCTTTCTTGCACCAGGCACCGAAAGAGAGGATTGAATTCGCGAATTTGGTCCCATTCTAATAAGGTCACGGGTCACCACTCATTAAGGAAAATAACATGAATAAAATAAAATGATTTTTAATTTTCGTTTCCGAGGCAATTAAATAAAAAAAAAACAATGAGAAATAATATTAGGCGTGGTCGGTAGATAGGTATTTAAAAATTCAACCTGCAGCTTATTTAAATAACCAAAATTTGGATTTATTGTGTTTAATGGTAACCATTGAATTGGTGTATTACATTCGATTAGTTCTTAGATAATAGGTAGATAAGCAATAAAAACAAATAAAAACATTATGGGGACATTACCAAAATATGAAATGACGTTGTCAAATTCAACCAAGGTTGGTGCATTTTTTTTTTATTGTATTGTTTGGTACACGGACCTTTTTGTGCGTGTGAGTACGACTCGCACTTGGCCGGTTTTTTTGTAGTTGTCAAACTTGTCAATGTCAAGTGTTAGAAAATCTCATAATAGCGACATTTAATTAAGTCTGTTTCATTTGTAATCATATAAAATGCCTTCTAGAAAAAGGTCGAATCTATCACAGTGTAGCAAAAATGCTAAACGTATGAGGCTAAGTAGGTCTCAAGAAAGTGAAGAAGACCACGCCGCAAGACTCGCTGCAGCTAGAGAAAACCAGGCCAGATCTCGCGCAACAGAAAATTGTACTCAACGTGAGTCTCGGCTAAGTACGCAACGTGCTCGCATTGCAACTTCTAGGTCTTACGAGACTAACCAGGAACGTGAAGCGCGTCACTCCGCAGATCATGTACGCATTACATTATCGCGAGCATCGGAAACTGTCACAGATAGAGCTCGCTTGAGCTCTCAAAGGACTCGAACAGCGGCTTCTCGGTCTTTGGAAACTGAAGAGGAACGCGAAACACGTTTATCGGCAGACAGGTTGCGTCTTGCAATGTCGCATGAATCGGAGACTTTCACAGACAGAAAACTATCAAGAAAAATTGTCGGAAGACTTTTTCAGAAATATGCAGCTACACAATGAAAGCGAGATCAACGATGGATTACGTGAGAGTAAATTGAATCAATGTTTGCTGGATATCCAAGACATAGTTACATCTATGGGGGGAAATCCTCTGTCGCAGTATGGCTTGCCCACTCCAAGTTAAAATTATGGACGCATGAAGAGAGAGTACACAGCGGAAATAAATTATAATGCATTGGAACTAGCTGAAATATTGCAGAATGATCTCAGTTTGACGACGAAACAACGGACAATATTCGAGTGAGTATGTCAAAGCGTAGCTGGTGATTTGGGGGAAATCCTCTTTTTAGACGCACCTGGTGGTACGGGAAAAACATTTCTCACCAAGGTCATCGTGGCCCAAATACATAATCAGTGCAATATTGCTCTCGCTGTTGCCTCATCGGGTATAGCAGCTACATTGTTACCCGGAGGTAAAACCGCCCATACCATGTTCAAAATACCGATTAAGTTGGACAATACAGAAAGCCCAGTTTGCAACATTTCGAGAAACAGCGACAAAGCAAAGGTTATACGTGATTGCTGCTTAGTAATATGGGATGAATGCACAATGGCAAACCGTAAAGCAGTCAAAGCGGTGGACAGAACTTTGCGAGATATAAGACAAGACGATCGGCCCATGGGTGGTGTCACAATGCTCTTCTGTGGTGATTTTAGACAGACATTACCAGTAATACCTCGAGGAACGATGGCTGATGAAATTAAAGCATGTCTTAAGAGCTCGAGTCTATGGGGTAACGTTATACCAATGCATTTAACATTAAATATGCGGGCACACACAGGAGGTAACCCAAACGCACAAGAGTTTTCGGACTTTTTACTTAAAATTGGTGACGGAACATACCCACAAGAAGAAGGAAAAGTTATTTTACCTCAAAATCTATGTAATACTGTTACATCACTGCAGGACCTTATTTCATATGTGTATGGTGACCCAACATCATTAACAAATCAAACAAATTCATGGCTATGTGAAAGAGCAATTCTACACCGCGCAACGATCAGGCCACAGCAATTAATGATATAATATTGACGAGTGTCCCTGGGGAAAGTACTGAATATTGCTCTATTAACAGAGTAATGGAACAAGAAGACGCTACCAACTATCCCATAGAATTTTTGGAATCTCTGAGTGCCCCTGGTCTACCCTCACACAATATTAAATTAAAAGTAGGAATACCCATTATCCTTTTAAGAAATTTAAGTCCTCCTAAGTTATGTTACGGCACTAGATTGAAAGTCAAGAGTTTACAACCAAACGTTATTGAGGCAGAGATTTTGACAGGTTGTGGCACAGGAGATACCGTTTTCATACCTCGAATTCCTCTTATTCCAAATAATTTCCCAATTAATTTCAAACATAAATTCACCGGAAACTGTACGTTCCCGGTGAATTTATGTTACGCAATGACCATTAACAAAGCGCAAGGGCAGACTCTTTCGGTAGCAGGCGTAGATTTGAGTGTGAGTTGCTTTTCGCACGGTCAGTTATATGTGGCTCTTTCCCGTATTAGTAATTCAAATAATTTATATGCGCACAATCGCACATTCCTGAAAATTCGACTTAATATAGTATACAGAGAAGCATTATTGTAGATTAAAGAGCTACATTAGCACTGGTCGCGGCTTCACTGACGAAGGTCATTATTTTTTATTTAATGGGGAATACAATCGATGTTATCGAATCATTATTATTGTATAAATTAGAAGCAGAATTATTTGATTTTATTAATGTGAGTACCATGTACCTATACGTTTTATTATATTATGTTTGTCTCGGATTGATTTTATTTTCTTTCTATGTTATGCTGACATGTAGAAGCAACAATATTGTACCCAGGACTGTGTAATATCTACCTTGATTTAAGAGTGTCTATGGAGTTTCCTGACCATTCTTCTCTTACTTTGGAATGGGCAACTACAGTACATTCACAGTTATTATGCCTGTGGATAGACTGTAGGTTGCTTATTTTTGACTATTTAAAAGTGGTGTCGGATCACGGGTCTGTTTGAAATAAATGTTTGAGTTTAAGTTTGAATCAAGCCTGCCCAATCAACGAACACCAAAAAATCGTGTAAATTGTCATACTTACGAACAGATAATGTCATGTTGCGTTTTATAATAACACGCTAACAGCCTGGCCACGGGACATTCGCTGCAGCGAAAATTCGCGCGGTGTGAACGGCGAAGCGTCTGGCGACTAAAACAAATGTATAGAAATGTACTAAGCATGCCACGCGTAGCGGCGACCGGCGTCGCGACTGGCGAAATTTGCCGAGCGAATCGCAAGAGCGACTGGCGGCGCGGCGGGCGGCAGAAAGTCAGAAACAAATGTATGGATCAGTACGGCGGCGCATGCCACGGTGTCGCGCGGTAGTAGCGGCGAAGTGCAGGAACCAAAAAAGTATGTATATCAGAACGTTCGGCCAGTCGAGATAGGGAGCTGGCTGCTACTCCAGTGTTTAGTGACGATTATGTGACGCATAAAGATGCCAGCCAAAGAATTTGTGACAGAACAGTTCGAAAGTTAGAAGCATTTATTTATGGCCGAACGACCTGATATCAGAACGTTCGGCCAACCTGAATCTCCATAACTGAGGACCTTAGAGAAACTGTTACTGAATAAATATTTTGTGACGATTTAGTGACAAACAACCACTGCTTTACTTTTAGGTACTCGTAATGCCACCGGTTAAAAATAAAATTAATTTTAGTTCCTGGAACATCAGGCCGTTCGGCCAACGTAAAATCTCCGTAACTGAGGACCTGAGAGAAACCGTTAATGAATAAAGATTTAGTGACGAGACTGAAACGTATTTTTATTGCTTTATTTTTTTTTGTGACGGTCCCTTTATATAGTAAAATGCAAATTTAACATATAACCTCAAAACATTGGGATTATCGATTCCTCTACAAGGAAGAAGCCCAGAGAAACCGTTAATCAATAAAGATTTAGTGACGACACTGAAACGAACTTTTACTGTTTTATTTTTCTTGTGACGGCCCCTTATAAAGTAAATTGAAAATGTAACATACATATATAACCTCTAAACATTTGGATTATCGATTCCTCCACAAGGAAGAAGCCTAGAAGACTCGTAAAACCCCTGATGTGTTATAGGTTTTCAGTGCAATGGTGTCAGTATTTTTGTTAATTCAAGATTAATCTATAAAAATGCACTATGGCGGATGGCGACTGAAATAGGGTGACCATGTATTCTAACGAAACAAGTATTTATCGAGTAGGTACTTAATTACCTAAACAATGAAGCAAAACACATCGAAATAGTTGAAATAAGGTGACGATGTAGGTATTGCAACAAAATAAATAGATACGCGGACGGAGGAATATGAGGAGTGCAGATTAGTTACCAATATGTTCCGGGAAGTTACCAATCAGCGCCCTCTGAACGCCAAGCAATGAACTAAATGAATATTTATAATAGGTAGGTGCGTCTACTTATATCGATATTTATCGCTACGTATTTCGTTTACTGTGTTATTGACGTACATAATAATATGCGTATTGTTTTATGGATGTATGTAGGTATCTAATAAACGAAATATAAATATATGTTGGGTAATGGGGTTATTGCAATGAGGCAATAAAAAAACAAAAATATATTATTGAATACATTTATTAAACATTAATTATAACACCTTTATCCTGGCCTTTGTGGGGTTCTGTTTTATTATAATGTAAGTACTCGAGCCCAGAGGAAGATGGAATCAGTTTCATTGCTTTCATATCAAGTAATAAATGAAAGGTACAAAGATATGTCTACACTGTGTTAACACTTTCACAAAGTACAATCTATGCTAGAATATCGGTATTTCTGGACTATACGCAGGAACTAAAGCTCATAAAAACACCAAAATTTACACGAAAAACTGTGCAAGGGCAAGCAAATATACTGGTGTATTTTTTTTCTGACGTTGAGACCACAGAACATATATTATACTCTAGCGAGGTAAAGATTCTATCATCTAAAAAATCACTAATAATACAAAATTAAAAAATACGTGTTTTGCTTCATTGTTTAGGTAGGTAATTAAGTACCTAGTCGATAAATACTTGTTTCGTTAGAATACATGGTCACCCTATTTCAGTCGCCATCCGCCATAGTGCATTTTTATAGATTAATCTTGAACTAACAAAAATACTGACACCATTGCACTGAAAACCTATAACACATCAGGGGTTTACGAGTCTTCTAGGCTGCTTCCTTGTGGAGGAATCGATAATCCAAATGTTTAGAGGTTATATGTTACATTTTCAATTTACTATAAATAGGGGCCGTCACAAGAAAAATAAAACAATAAAAGTTCGTCTGAGTGTCGTCACTAAATCTTTATTGATTAACGGTTTCTCTGGGCTTCTTCCTTGTGGAGGAATCGATAATCCCAATGTTTTGAGGTTATATGTTAAATTTTCATTTTACTATATAAAGGGACCGTCACAAAAAAAAAATAAAGCAATAAAAATACGTTTCAGTCTCGTCACTAAATCTTTATTCATTAACGGTTTCTCTCAGGTCCTCAGTTACGGAGATTTTACGTTGGCCGAACGGCCTGATGTTCCAGGAACTAAAATTAATTTTACTTTTAACCGGTGGCATTACGAGTAAAAGTAAAGCAGTGGTTGTTTGTCACTAAATCGTCACAAAATATTTATTCAGTAACAGTTTCTCTAAGGTCCTCAGTTATGGAGATTCAGGTTGGCCGAACGTTCTGATATCAGGTCGTTCGGCCATAAATAAATGCTTCTAACTTTCGAACTGTTCTGTCACAAATTCTTTGGCTGGCATCTTTATGCTTCACATAATCGTCACTAAAAACTGGAGTAGGAGCCAGCTCCCTATCTTGACTGGCCGAACGTTCTGATATACATAAAAAAGTTTAGTTGTATTCGCCGCGAATAATGAACACTGGGACTTTTATTGCTGAATTTTTCTGGATACATTCTGTATTTCTCGTTCTTTTTATGAAATTCTCCATCTATACCTCGATTCCTATTCAAATCATGTACTCCACAATCTCTTCCAAATATTATGTCTTGAACCAAAAATCTATTACTTTCTAAGCAATATTGAGATAACTTTGAAAAAGACATTTCGCTCTCGGACTTCCTTACTGGTCGCGGCGGCGAACGCTACTGCCCGTGGCCTGCAAACTGTGCCGCAAGAATTGCCGCCCCGCCAGACGCACCGCCGTTCGCGTCGCCCGTTCCCGTGGCCAGGCCGTAAGATAGATCTAAGTTCACGCGGACGAAGTCGCGGGCACAGCTAGTTATACATAATACTTACTAATAAGTTAATATATTTAAAATGCCCAGTATGAACTATGAATTAGGTAGCAAACTTGCAAATAAATGAATTGAAAAAAAAACTTATCAAAAAGTAGGTAATCAAGGTTTGGGGGTTTGAAGAACAGGGTGTAAAGTTCTTCATCCCCCATAGAAAAGGGAGGATCCTCCGACCAGACGGGTGTTATTGTCTGGTGGGCTACTGCCCGACAGTTGTCGGGTTCTTCTATATAGTCTTACTAGCTTTTGCCCGCGGCTTCGCTCGCGTGAAGAATTATTATTATTAATAAGGTATAGTTTTTGCGGCTTTACTTTTGTTTAGCGTGTGTAAAAGATTAGGGTCTACAAAACTTCTTTGTACACAATATTCTTAACTAATCTGTCATTAGGCGCTAAAACTATCAAGCTATTAGTTGAACTTACTCGTGAGCAAGCAACATAAAACTGTCCATGAGAGAAGCAATGTTCTCTCAAGTCAATACCCGCAAATTTGAGAGTTTGCCCCTGAGACTTGTTTATTGTCATGGCAAAGCAGACTTTTAGGGGAAACTGTAATCGTTTAAATTCGAACGGGATATCATTAGGTATTAATGGGATTCGTGGTATAAATCGATGGCAGCAAAGTAGAAACGGACATCTACATTTTTTCGAAAATGCTTTTGTTACAAAAATGAGCTTACATTAATCCTATCTACAAGTCTGTATTAATTTTTTTTCAAAATTCAAAATAATAAAGAAAATTTGACACGTAAATGAAGACATCTACACTGGATTTTTAAAAAACATCGCAGTAGAAACGGACATTTGAATTTGTCCGCCTTTACTTCGGAGCTTTGACAGATGAATGAAACGTCAACAAAGACATCAGTCACTTGTCACATTCTGGCGTGTTCTTATATCAGTCTTATTTTAATTTTATATCAGTCTGTTATTTACCTATTTGGTAATGGTGCTTTTGATAATAATAAAACATAATAATAAATAGCATTTTTATTTAAAAATATATATTTTACGTGGTTTGGTAACTAAATAAATGAATTTAACTGATAGATACCGATGGAGTTTAGTGGTAAATAACTCATTTATTGATAATAATAAAATGTTAAATATTAAAAAAAAGTAAATAAAGATATCTGTTTGCATGTTTGCAACGTATAAACGGATAACAGGCAGATGTCTTCTTCTACGTCAAAGTTTTTTCAGAGTAAAAAAAGACATCTACATTATTTAAGTAAAACAACGATATAGCGATAAAACCTATTACACAATTTATAAAGAAGGTTATTTTAAATCATTATAGAAAATTTCAGGTTAATCGGTCCATAACTCTCAAAATAACCACTCTTTTAAACTAAATCTGCTCTCCTGTAAAGTTGCGATTTTGTAGATGTCCGTTTCTAAGTACTTTGCTGCCATCGAAATACAGTTTCCCCTTTCGCACACCCAGTTAATATAGTGGCTTCCACTATATTGCGATGTAACGCTTTCACTTGCAGTCTCGTACCGTTACAAAGTTTTGGTGGTTTTAAATTTCGCAACAACATAATTGGAGTGCCCACACGCAGAATAAGCTTATGATAAGGCAAACTTGGCGGTTTCAATGAATTTAAAAATTCTACAGGGTAATTAGTCGCGTCATCTGTATTAACCACTGTATCAATCGAAGTATAGACCTTTTCTTCGCCCTCAAACGACATGAGCAGGATAATTATCGTTGATAGCTGCTGCTTGATCGTTCTTTGGAGTAAGTATGGCACGCTCACATAACCATTCAATAGGCTTGTCATGTATATGAATAATGTCTGGATAAACTTTAGACAGCAATTCTTGAACCGTTGTAACAACTGTGCACAATTCTTCCGGGATAGTTATCATTCTATCAAACGATGGAAAATCACCATTACCGATTTTAAGAAGGAGATCTGAAAATCTACCAGCAGACTCATCCCCGCCCAAATGTGCTCTCATATTTTTAGAGAGCTTAAGAATATTAACCTGGGGCCACAAATTAGATTTCTTAATGCACGACCTTACTTCGTCAGCTCTGGTTCCTTTTGGCACCACTGGTAGAGTCTGCCGAAAGTCTCCGGCCAGCAAAACTGTTAAGCCACCCATTAATTTTCTATTACCCCTTATATCCCTTAGTGATCTGTTTAAGGCTTCAATACCACCTTTATGAGCCATCGTTATTTCGTCCCACACGATTATTTTTGTACTCTTTAAAACTTCAGCAAAATTACTTTGTTTGGAGAAGTCGTGATAAACTTTACTTGCGCGATGCTGGATTTCGATGTTTAGTTTGTCCTCTGCGTCATAGATGGCGCTGTAGTACTTTTTGTTCTATGTTGCTGAAGTACTTTTTGTAGTGCCGCTACATCACTCCCCCCCGGAGACCAGGGTCGGTAGTAGAATGAGTTGTAACATCTGGTGATGTTTTTGCCAGGCCAGTAGTCGTTGCCGCATTGTTCACGGTGAGTCGGAACTGTCTGCGGCGGTAGTGCGAACCCCTTGAGTCGGGGTCGGCGCTGCATGTGCTCCGTTGCGTCGGACGTAGTACAGCGCCGCGATGTGGCTGACTGCTTGCGTCGACCGGGAGGATGAGCACTCAACCGGCCGAAAGTGCAGTGCCAAGGTAGCTTGATGAGGCTGAGGGTGCTGACCAGGAATGCACTTCCGCTGCATGCTGGTGGTCAGGAATACCCATTTGAAGCTGGCTGGCTATATGACTCGCTGCTCGAAAGCTTGAGGAAGTTTGAGGAAGTGATGTTGATGACGTCACGTTGCTCGAAGGGTGCGCTGACGTCAGTTTCGGGGTCACCAATTTGTAAGTGATGTAGTGCCGCTACAAAGGATTTATAAACTATTTGTATCCGTTAAAATTTAAAGTCAAAACAGCTACTGTTATGGAATAATTATTATAAAATTGCAAGAATTTACAAAGAATCACGGCACTACTATAAACCGACTATCGTGTCATATTAATACACTAGCTGTGCCCGCGACTTCGTTCGCGTGGATGTCGGAACTTAACAATGTATTTTTTAGTGCGAAGCGCTGTTGGAGGATTCCGACACAAATCATTTTTTTTTATTTATGCTAGTTCTTCTTTATGAACAACATTAGCTGTGGAACCATCTGGAGCGTACACAAAAAGGTTATTGGGGTTTTTTACGCGAGAAAGAGCTACGTATAGTTGACCATGGGAAAAGCATCCAATACTTAGGTCCACCCCCGCAACGGATAATGTCTGGCCCTGAGCTTTAATAATCGTCATGGCATAACAGAGACTGACTGGGAATGGCACTCGTTTGAAAGAGAAAGGAAAGTTGTTAGGAATTATAGGTATTCTTGGAATAAAAACAATATCACCAGCGCCGCAACCGGTTAATATTTCAGCTTCGATTATGTTTTGCTGCAGATTTGTGACTTTGAGCCGAGTGCCGTTACAAAGTTTGGAGGACATAAATTTCTGAGGAGAATTATTGGGACTCCGATTTTTAAAACTATTTTGTGGGCTGGAAGTCCGGGTGTGTTGAGGGAATCCAAAAATTCTACCGGGTAGTGTGTGGCGTCATCTTCTTCCATAACTGTATTTATAGAGGTGTATTCTCTACTATTCCCGGACACATGAATCAATATTTTTAAATTAATTGCCGCAGCTTGGACATTGCGATGAGTCAAAATAGCTCGCTGACATAGCCAAGAACCGACTTGATTTCCGATGTTTGTGGAATCTCCGTACACAGAAGAAATTAGCTCCTGTTGTGATGTAACGCAAGAACAGAGATTTATCAACCAAAATAACTTTTCCATCTTCTTGTTCGGGGTATGTGCCAACGCCTATTTGTAACAATAAATTGGGAAACTCCTGTGCATTTTCGCAGCCTCGCAACTGTGCACGCATATTTACACTCAGATGTGTAGATGATATATTGCGCCTTAGAACAGAACTCTTCAGACAGGCAGCAATTTCTTCGGCTCTCGTTCCTCGGGGTACTACTGGGAGTGTCTGCCGAAAATCACCGCAGAACAGCACTGTAATGCCTCCCATCGGCCGGTCATTTTGCCTTATGTCCTGTAAAGTTCTATTCACTTCTTCTACAGCTTTGCAGTTTGCCATAGTGCACTCGTCCCAAAAAATTAAAACACAATCGCATAAAACCCTTGCTTTATCGCTATTTCGCAATATCTTGCAGTCCGTGCGGTCTAAGTCGATAGGAATTATAAATGTTGTGTGTGCCGTTTTTCCTCCAGGCAATAATGTGGCTGCTATCCCTGAAGAGGCGACAGCAAGGGAAATTTTATTTTGGTTCTGTAGCGGCACTACAAAATGTACTTCAGCAACATAGAACAAAAAGTACTACAGCGCCATCTATGACGCAGAGGATAAACTAAAAATCGAAATATATCTAAATTCTGCATCGCGCAAGTTATTAGCGACTTAAGACTATACAGAAGAACCCGACAACAACTGTTGGGCAGTAGCCCACCAGACATAACACCCGCCTCGTCGGAGGATCCTCCCTTTTCAATGGTGGTTGAAGAGCTTTACACCCTGTTCTCCATACCCCCAAATTGGTGACCCCGAAATGGACGTCAGCGCAGCCTTCGAGCAACGTGACGTCATCAACATCACTTCCTCAAACTTCCTCAAGCTTTCGAGCAGCGAGTCATATAGCCAGCCAGCTTCAAAATGGGTATTCCTGACCACCAGCATGCAGCGGAAGCACATTCCTGGTCA
Organism: Eurois occulta; assembly: GCA_950022335.1. Classification (NCBI taxonomy): domain Eukaryota; kingdom Metazoa; phylum Arthropoda; class Insecta; order Lepidoptera; family Noctuidae; genus Eurois; species Eurois occulta. The sequence goes on along the minus strand of OX465485.1, from coordinate 20,918,285 downwards.
GCACCCTCAGCCTCATCAAGCTACCTTGGCACTGCACTTTCGGCCGGTTGAGAGCTATACCACCCGGTCGACGCGAGCAGTCAGCCACATCGCGGCGCTGTACCACGTCCGACGCAGCGGAGCACATGCAGCTCCGACCCCGACTCACTACAGCGCCATCTATGACGCAGAGGAATAAACTAAAAATCTAAATATATCTAAATTCTGCATCGCGCAAGTAAAGTTATTCGCGACTTAAGACTATATAGAAGAACCCGACAACAACTGTAGGGCAGTAGCCCACCATACATAACACCCGTCTGGTCGGAGGATCCTCCCTTTTCAATGGGGGTTGAAGAGCTTTACACACTGTTCTTCATACTCCCAAAGTTCCTTATTCGAGCCAATATAACTTTGGTTAGGAAAGTTTTACCTGTTCCGCCCGGTGCGTCTAAAAACAGGATTTCACCCGAGGAGTTTTCTACACTGCAGCATATCCTATAAAACGTCTGGCGCTGTTCCTCTGTCTTTGCGCAGCCATTTTGAAAAATTTCTGCGAGTTCCACGGGATTATAACTAAAATTTCTGATACGTACTCTCTGTGTATACGTTCCCCATCGACTGTCGGTGTGGGCAAACCGTGTTGGCTGATCGGGTTCCCTGGTATACTTATAACTATCTCTTTAATAGCAATAAGGACCTGTTGTGACAAATTTCACGTACCCGGGCACGTATCAGGAATTTCTCCATCAGTATGTAGTTGAACTGTTGAACATGCCTCAATCAGAAAATGACATCACACGCACAATGCCATCTATCGAATATCTATATTCAATGCTGCACGCAGTTGATCTCTAGATATAGTCCAGTCTGAGTTCGATAGATGGCGCTGTTTTAATATTTTACTTCGGAAATTATTATAATTTTATTAATTTACATTTTTCTTTCTTTTCATTTATAAGGTGTGAACTGATTACGATGAAACAAAAAACTTAATGTTACTTCAATTTACGACCATATTGTTGTGTATAAAAGTTACGGGAAGTTGTGAGACCAAGTGCACATAACCCTATTGTAATTTTACTTCTGTAACACTTTCAATTCAAATATCTTTTGATAGACTGAACCGATTACAATGAAACAAAAACTAAATGTTACTTCAAGTTACGCTCAATCGTTGTGTATAAAAGTTATCTACATTGCTTTCGTACATTTTACGTGATGCCCGAACAAATAAACAGACAAACAGACAAAAATTCGAAAAATGCTGGTAATGGGTTCTATTGGTTGTCCTTTAACACCCTGGCTATTTTTTTTTGTTTTTTTTTTTGATGTACAAAAACGACTTTTCTACAGTTTTATTATATGTATAGATTATTAGAAGACTTCTTAAGAACTAAAAACTATCGATTTAATCTACCATATTAAAGATACCATCGAAAAACTAAACCATACCAATATAATTATATGTCTCCCGAGTCCGACCTATAGACAATGTGGTGATTACACAATAATATACAACTCAAGGGTTGTAATCTTTTGTATCTGCTTAACACAACATAATTATGACTACGCTTATTTACTGAACTCAAACGCTGACTTATGCTTATGACAACACAATATAATCGGGCCGTCAAGGTCTTCTAAACGACACAAGCATGAAAAACGTGTTTATTAAGGCGTTGCGAACACAGCGGCACTGCGTGACGAACGCCAAGTGGTCATAAGTTCAGATACCGTGAGAAGGAGACTTGCTGAACGGAACCTGACTCCAAAAAGAGCTGCAACAGGCCCAGCATTAACGGTAGCCCACCGTCGAGCATGAATTGAATTTGCTCGAGAGCATAGGGATTGGACGTTAGAGCAGTGGCGTAGGTAACGTACTCTTCACTGATGAGACCAGAGTGAGTCTACATGGAAGTGATCGACGTCAGAAAGTTTATCGTCGCCCTGGAGAATGTTATTCTCAGTGTTGCATCGAGGAAACTGTTGCTTATAGAGGAGGATCTGTAATGGTCTGGGGCGGCATCTCGTTAACCGCACATACACCGTTAGTTTTAATCGAACCGACAGGCCGTACAAGTGGATTGACTTCTTATCGCTACAGTACCGAAATCCTTGCAGACCATGTGGTACCTTACGCAGGATATGCTATTGATGCATGATAACGCACAGCCTCATGTTGCTCATGTGGTGATCTACGCGACGTCAGCATTCGTACGATGGACTGGCCATCTGGAAGCCCGGACTTGAATCCGATAGAACACTTATGGGATGAGCTAAAACGTCGGATTCGAGCCCGAGTACCTGCTCCAACAAGGCTTCCAGAGCTGCGAATCGCAACTGATGAGGAGTGGATTGCAATTCGTCAAGATTTCATCGTCAGGCTCGTAAGGTCGATGAATACGAGAATGCTGGCAGTTATCCGAGCAAGGGGAGAGAACACTGAATACTGAAAATAATCTTTTTTTTAATTTTTTCTTTGTTTCTGGCTTTATTTATTTTTTTCATTTTATTTCTAACAGCAATTAACACGACTGGAAAACGACTCTTCTTTGTAAGATCCTTAATAAACATTTAATAAATTGATTAATCCCAATGTGTTTCCATTCATTTTAATCAGCATGAAACGCACTTTCTGTAGGTATAACTTTTATAGTTGTAAGTTTTATATTTTTCGAGAAAATCGAATCAGAGTTCCAAGGTAGCGGGTGGCACGGTTTATTTACTGTCCAGTGTATGTACTATAAATGAAAAACATTGTGTGTGCTTATAATAATTTAAGGTTGCCGTCTATTTCCCCGGGATCCCATCATCAGATTCTGACTTGGTGACAATGGGCCCAGCTCAGGAGTATAGGCTTTCGAATGAAAAAAGATATTTGAAAATGGGTCCACAATTGGCGGAGAAATCGGTGAACATACATTAAAAATACATACAGTCGAACATAGAACCTCCTCCTTTTTTGAAGTCGGTTAAAAATTGTCAAAGGAGTTTTGGTGAAACATTAGTGATTATTGAAGAGTTCCATTGCTTATCTCCGAAGATCAGCATCAGATCTTCACAAAATTTAAACGGAACCACCGCGGAATAAGTAATATTCTTCCAAACAAAATAAGAATCATCGAAATCGGTTTACAATTGGCGAAGACATCGCTGAACAAACACACAAAAAAAAACAGACGAATTAAAAACCTCCTCTTGGAAGTCGGTTAAAAAATCGAGTACTATTTTTACAAATAAAATAGGTTTATTTAAATGTTTTAAAATGAATACCTATATTGTTTTTATGCATTATTTGTTTTACTCCAACTCTCCCAAATAAAATAATTCCTACTTGAAATTACCTGTGAATGTAAGCGGCAAAATGCTCAGCATGCTTCATTGTACGGGATAAAGCATCCATTCTTGGGTTTAACACTAAAAAGAGTTTATACATAGGTATGTATAACACAAAAATTTTGTATGTACAAAAAGTTAGATTATGTGTTCACCACATACTATTTCCTGAATATTTTTCCAAATTTTAGTCTCAGTAATTTCGGAGACAATGAAGGGGGTGATGATCCTCACAACAAGCCCTTGACATAACATGACACATGGTACAGTTTGAACCACTTTTTTTACTAATTTGCTCCTTACACTTGACTCCCATAGGTATTCAAAATTCATTTATGTATACTTAAATTGAATGTATCAATTCATAATTATAATAAATAAATCCAAACCCCTTTGCTTTGCCTTTGCCCTTTGCTTTTGGCTAGTTTTATTATCATTTTATAACTCTAAAAATTAACACTAGAAACGGGATATACAAACAAACAGTGGACATGGTTAATATCCCGTTTCTAGTGTTAATTTTAATGTTAGTGACCATGACAGTTTAAAAACTTATATTTTATAACTCTGTCTCTAAATAAAACATGGATAACCCAAATAACTCTCGAGAGATAAAAGTAGGACTTTTTTTATGCAGGATAAATGCACGGTTCCTCTGGGAATATCCAAACAAGTGAAACCGCAGCGCGTAGCTAGTAATATTAATCGATAAAGGAAATTGCACAAAGGGAATAATAATTAAACAGAACAAAATAACAGCACAAGCGTTATCAGTGTGTTCTAAATTTTGCAATTGCTTATCAAATCTATTTAGGACATAATAGTCACATAGAAGTATTTAAGTAAGTTTTTATTGACGGTGAAAATAATATGCTTTATTGTCCAAGTGTCAACATAAATAACGGAAACCTAAGGTGCCAATCGGACTTGGACTTCATGGTCCTAGTGTTTTAACAACAACCTATAATGGTTGAATCGAGAATCGAGAATGAATCAATAAGGGTTCCGTTTTAGCTATTTGAGCCTATTTGCCTACGGAATCCTAAAAACTGTTCACCAGTACCCTAGAAGAAGTCTTTCAGACGCTGGCAGTCAAATGGGAAGAGAAAGGGCTTTTCGTCGGTGAAACAAGGTTGAATAATCTGCGTTTCGCTGATGACATTGTTCTTTTCTCCCCCACACCCACTGGAAGAGTTACTGGTCCATGAAGGAGTATTTTAAGGGCACTCGGATCTGCCCATGTCTCTGAAGCGAAAGCTAATGGACACGTGTGTTCTCCCCATCTTGACCTACGGTGCACAAACTTGGTCTTTGACTAACATCCAAAAGTCCAAACTCAAGGTTAGCCAACGTGCTATGGATCGTAATATCTTAGGTGTCAAATTAACAGATCATATTCACTGGATAGTACAGTCCGCGCAGTGTAGTCTGCGCGTCGTCGCCTGCGGGGTACGCCCTAGCCCTATCACGCATAGGTATCATAAAGGTTTTAGCTGAGGTTTTATAGTCGGCGGCCTACCTGACACTAACCCTCCTTGGGAATGCTTTTGTTGGTGGTTACCCGTCACCACCCGGGTGGCCTTATGTGCCTGTAGTCTGCACTGGGTCCAGTGGCGTAGCGTGCCTTCGCGGGGCCCCGTATAAAAATTTGTTTGGGGGCCCTTAGGAAGGGTAAAGATTTCTCACAAAAGAAAAAAAAATGTTTGCATAAAATTACAAGAAATATTTATTCATCATAATAATTATCTATGTCACTTTTTCCAAAATTTTTACAAACAATTCAAATTAAATATACACTTTCCTTGCCTTTTTTCGGCAAACTGATTTATTAAATCATTTATAGCAGATGATGACTTTAGTTTTTCTAAAGTTTCTGCCTCTATGAAAGAAATTGCTTTTTTTGATTTTTGTCATTTCTGAAATAAAAAAAAATTTGAGACGTTTTTATTAATTTTTGCTTACGCACGTTGGGGGCCCCCGTGGCTCGGGGGCCCCGTATAAATGATACGGCAGATACGACGTTAGCTACGCCCCTGACTGGGTCGTAAGTTCCCTTAGTCGCCTTTCACGGCACCCACTGGATGAGATGGGGTGGCCGTATTATAATAAGTATAAGCCGTATTATAGTAAGCAAGCAATTGTAAATTCAGCCTCTAGTCTGTAGTCTAAAAAAAAAAAAAATTACAAATGCTATAAATGACTACTTTCAGTAAAAGATGTAAATAGTACATTTTGATATAAGTGGGGAAACTTTGTTATTGCATTCGAGGCGGAATTAACACCCGAACTGCGGGCGAGGGTGTTACGGAGCCGAGAACTGCAGTAACAAATCCCCACGGGTATCAAACGACGTTTTTCAATACACTTTCGAAGAAATAAAATATTACAACGGAAATAATTTTGTCGTAGATATTATATTAGGTTTTGAGATATGGATGCCTGCCACGACTCTGATGGACCACCTTTAACCGATTATAACTTTTGAGTGGCTACTTTTACAAACTAGAGGCTGAATTTACAAATATTCGGAAGCTCAAAATTCAAATCTGGGGGGTTATTATGACGTCTTAAAGCAGGAGTAATTCCAACTGGTCGTCTAGCGCCATCTCTTTCCCACACTGGAATTACTCCTGCTTTAAGATGTCATGGTAGACCACCTGGTCCCGTAATGGGAACACAAATCATCATCCTCGTGATAAGACTGCATTTTCTATACAGCGTGTAACGGAAGGGGGGTATCAACCCTGAAGGAGGTGAATGTGCTCATGAAACTCAACAACTTTCCCCAAAGAACATAGGTCGAAATATGAAAAAAAAATTAGCCCTCCCATAGTAAATCAATCAGCTGGTAGTCAGTTTTGTAAGGGAGGGCCAAATTTTTTTTTCAACCCTGAAGGAGGTGAATGTGCTCATGAAACTCAACAACTTTCCCCAAAGAACATAGGTCGAAATATGAAAAAAAAATTTGGCCCTCCCATAGTAAATCAATCAGCTGGTAATCAGTTTTGTAAGGGAGGGCCAAATTTTTTTTTATATTTCGACCTATGTTCTTTGGGGAAAGTTGTTGAGTTTCATGAGCACATTCACCTCCTTCAGGGTTGATACCCCCCTTCCGTTACACGCTGTATAAATCGTAACTAAGCATTATTAAAATGTTATAAAGTAAACGACACAACACATTCAGAATATAAATACTAATATTTACCTACATGATTTAGAAAAAACGAAAATTTTATCAACCTAGGGTAATTTAGGAACAGTCACATGTGGTGCCGTGGTTGGTTTTAATAAGCACAGAATTACAGTAAAATAAAAGAGAGAGAATGACATGCTATAATATATGACAACCATAAACTAATAAAATCACAATATAGGTAGATGAGAGGTGTTTAAAACCTCACATCATTCATTTTCCGTTAAATCTTCGTCATTAATAGCATGGTCTGTCAAATAATCAGGAGGTCTCTTCTTCTCTTGTCTGGTGGATCTTCTAAGAGGAAAATGCAGAGGCGGTTCAACAGAGCTGTTTCGCGGCGTTTCCACATATTTGTCTACAGTCTCCGCATTCTCTCCTTGGTCTGACTCAGGTGTTACTCAGTTTTCATCATGTTGAACCGAAGTATCTTCATTTTGAGATGGAGTAGGTTCCAAGATTTGCCTTTCAATAGGTAGGGGCGCTAACTGGCGGTTCGACACAGTCACTGTTTCACCATTGCTCCGTCTTATGTAGGAGTAATAAAGTTTACTATCTAGCAATTCGGCTTCGAACTACAATAGGATCCGTCTTGTCAAGTCGAACGTTCCTCTTGAGGAGTATTGGTCCTGGTACTATCCAAGTAGGTAGTATTTCCCCATTGGGTGATCTACGAGGATAACTGAATAGCTGTTCATGGGGAATTGCATTTGTGGATGTGCATATCAGAGAACAAATAGAGTGCAGGGCAAATTTGACGGCTTGTTCCTAGTTTTCGACGTTAAGGTTGATGTTAAGGTTGTTGTCGACATTGGATGTTACGCCACAATGTGCCATTCAAGCGCTCTACCTTACCTTCGGGATTGTATATGCAATCGTACGTGATGAAGCGATACCGTTATTCCTTAAGAACTATTTTAGCTCTTCGGACATGATGCTGTCATTTTTTTAATTTCCGAAAGTGAGAAAGGTAAGTTTTTCATTCGCACCCAGTGATGCATTCTAGTGATATAGGCAAAGTGCTCATGTAATTCCTTTAGTTTGTTGGTGTTCTTAAAAGCACAAACTCTTGATAAGGCATCGGCAGAAATATTCTGAGAGCCGGGACGATTTAAGATATCGTACATGGAGCACGATAACTGTAATCTCCAGCGTTGGATCTTTTCGTTCTTAATTTTTCTCATAACCCGGGGAGGGGGGGGGGGGGTTATGAGCCTCCCCCCAAATCATACACGCCAAATTGACAAACCTTCTTAAAACTTTTTTTGGGGTATAAATTTCAAACTACCGCACGCTTCAAAGGTAGTATATTTTTTTCCATATAATATAGGTAGGTACTTTATGGTACACACTTTTTAGATTTAACTGACTGAATACATTGTACTTTGATAGGTACTTTGTCAATTATGGTTTTGTACTTTGATGCTTTGTCGATTATGGTTTGGTTATGTGGTAAACGGTAAGCATCTAAATGTGTAAATATGTTTACGGTCTGTGAGTAATCGATTACTAGACATTTGCAATGAGCGCTGCCTCCTGCTACAAGGACTTGTGCGTGCCAGGGAGATATGGTCGGCTCAATGACATTCTCTATTAGGTTTGAAATCTTATTAGCTATGAACTCGCTATCCTCTTTGCTATAACGTCTAGATTTGATTGCTATCGACTTAATATTTGGCGAAAGATTTGTAAACACAGAAACAGGAGGTACCGAAGCTTGCATCACACTACAAATCTCTAGGGGTTTTCTTGGCCCTCCAAATTTGAATTCGAGTTTTGACATCTGCAAAAAGGTTGCTCACCATGAGTAGAGGACGTTTCTTGTAGTCATGTTCATTAATATTGATCGTAGCAAAACAGATCCCTTCAACGAAAGAGATATGGTTTGTAGACGCCAAAGTTATGGTCTGCTTGTACGGCTTAAGCTTTAGGTTCATCATGCTCGCGTTGTTTCTGTCGATGAAAATAACTGAGCTCCCGGTGTCTATATGAGGCCATCAGCCTGTATATCATTGACCGTTATCCGTATAGTGGACTTGCTCAGCCCCGAGGGAGAGGCCGCAGAGAAAGCGTCCGGATCGGGTGCATTGAGATATGAGGCAGCTTTGATTGCGTTGGCAGAGTAAGTATCGTTGATTCTGGGAACTGGCACTGCTGGAACGACATAGATTAGCAAAATGACCTTTCTTTCATTGTTTAGGTGGCCGTGGTTCCGATCGAACGGGTCGCCGAGGTTGTGCCAACTATCTCGTCGAGTGTCAGAGTTATTTTCTCTAGTAAACACTTACGTACCTATTTTAGAGGAATTAATTCCGGCTATGAAAGCCCCTCGAATCGCTTCTTCTTCATGTTGCTTGGCCGTAACGGCCTGGAAGTTGCAGTCTCGTGCCAACAGCCTCAGTTTCCTCACGTAATCGGATATGGACTCACCGTTATTTTGTCTTCTAGTTGATAGATTGTGGTGCGGTAGAATTTAATTTTTCGGTTTAACATACGTTTTGTCTAGAATTGTTACGACTTCGTCATATGTTTGACAATCTCGCACGTAGGGAAAAAATTGACGCGGAGAGGTGGTGGGGTTTCATCGTGGACCTCTTCGGTCGGTAAGCTGTTGAAGTTAGATTTCCAATCGATCCATTGCTCCTGGGGTATTGGGACTATTGGGATCAACGTCAAATCTCTCGGGTCGCAGATATTTCGCGAGAGCAGCGCTGGTTTTCACCTTTTGCAAAGTAAAGAATTTTTTATCTTCATTCGGCATCTCTTTTAGCTACTTAAATTGTTGTAAACGACAAACCACAGTAATATTGGTGTTAATAACATACAGAATTACAGTGAACTAAAAGAGAGAGAATGACATGTTTTATGACAACCATAAACTTCTAAAATCACAATGTAGGTGAGAGGTGTTTAGAAGAACATCATAAAATTACAATAATATGTATGTATTTGTAGTTGCGTTTCGTCCTCGTCTGTGCATAAAGCCTACTATTGCTTGTGCTGATTTGGCAGTTGTCAAGTTGACGGCTCGCGGTCAGCACGGCACGGGCACGTTACACTGACGTAAATAAACAACTTTGAATTTGTATTTTTTATTTATTAATCAATTAAGTTACAACGAGGTGCCTATTATTCTTCTGTGTTTCTGTGATCAGTGAGCTAGCGAAGTGATTTAGAAATGCCGTTACAAAAATTAGAGCAATTGAAAAAATCTGACCCACGTTTCACCTGCAAACCTCTGGAGTCTTATAGTGAAATATTGTTGTTTTTGGAAAATCCACCACCTTGGAGGACGTTATGTAAAGAATTGACGCCGCATAGTGACTTACTAATTGAAAATATAGAAATAAATACACATTGTTTTGACCAGTCGCTTGAAAAACCGCAAAATTTCTGTCATTACGACCCTGACGAAGATGAAGTCAAACGACATGAATCTAAAACTTTACCTAAGACATTGTTATGTCATGATATGGCCAATGGCTACCACGATGACTGGTAATTGATTGACTGGGTTGATTTTTTTTATTTATAGTTCATTCCTTTTCTTAACAATATACAGGGTGGGACACCGACGCACAAACGTTTCCACATATTCCGTGCATCATTCTGAAACCCCGACAAAATTTTCACCAGTAGTAAAATGCAGCAGACTTTTTGCATTGGTGTGTGGTAGGTCCCCCCTGTATTCTGTATTCAAAATCAAATCATTTATTAAACAGATAATACTTTCCAATTTGTTATAATATTATTTGATATTATAAAGTAAATGGGAAGATGGTGGTGTGTGTACAATCACCAACTAAATGTATTTAACATTTTCAGTTTTATTGAAGGGAGTAGTGATGCAGAAGCGTACACATTCTACAACTGGGCCGGAATAGATACGTTTTGTTACTTCAGTCACCACTTGATCACAATACCTCCCGTTGGCTGGATTAATGTTGGACATGCACATGGCGTTAAAGTAATTGGTATGGCTAAGATTTTATCATATTTGAGCTTTGAAACCTTTGCACATTTTGAAAACTATTGATTTATTTCTCAGTAAAAAAGAAGCTAGGATTTGATTATGATCTTCTAGGATTGTGTTGCTGTAATTATCATTGTAGTGTATGCCATATAATGTTAAGAGAGGAGCAGTATTGATACGTCCAATACAGCTTCACTTGTGTAAAGAAAAAAAAAACTTTTTTGCAAAAAATAAAACCGACTTCAAAATCACAAAAAAGTGAAAATTTATTTTAGCTTCAGTAGTCGGTGACTTTAGTTTGTTTGATTCAGTTTTTTGGCACCGACTTCTGAAGCTAAAATTATTTTTCACTTTTTTGTGATTTTGAAGTCGGTTTTATTTTTTGCAAAAAAGTTTTTTTTTATTTTTTCATTTTTAGTTGCAATATCCTATACAAATATTTTCTATGCGTTCATTTTACATTGTAAACCATACATTTCATGGTAATAGGCTTATTCTTACTTTCTTACTAATATTATAAATGCGAAAGTAACTCCACAACAACAAACAAGAAACAGACTTCAGAGTCAAATGCTCATAAAATAAAAACTAATGGGCCTACCTGAATCAATTTTTTATGGGACCAATTCGAAACTATTCCGCATCAAACAAAAAAAGAATTACGTAAATCGGTTCAGAAACTTCGGCGTAATCGGTGTACATACATAAAAAAAAAAATATATATATATATACCAGCCGAATTGAGAACCTCCTCCTTTTTTTTGAAGTCGGTTAAAAATAACCTGTGATCTAACCATGATGTAATAAGTAAAATTTCTATAGGTAGGTCCCAAAATAAATGTTGACAATAACTATAGTAGGTACAAACGGAAAATATCAATAAATATTTTATATGTCAACTAGCGACCCGCCCCGGCTTCGCACGGGTGCATGTGTTATACATAAAAACCTTCCTCTTGAATCACTCTATCTATTAAAAAAAAAACGCATCAAAATCCGTTGCGTAGTTTTAAAGATTTAAGCGGTCAAAGGGAAATAGGGACAGAAAAGCGACTTTGTTTTATAATATGTAGTGATATGATGCAATATGTCGTGGAGAGATATGATCCATAGGATTGATCCATCCATGTCAGCAATAAATAAAATCGTTTTTACACAGGTACTATAATAACGGAGAGGGCAGAGGGTGCAGCGTTTTGGGATCATGTGTTATCTTCAGACACAGAATATCATAATGCAGCCAGCGCATTAGTTGCAATTGCAAAATCTCTCAAGTTCGATGGCTATCTTCTTAATGTTGAGAACAAGGTTTTTTATTGTTTTTTTTTTTATAACAAGTCTTATGACAAATCACAAAAACTAATATTCTACTGAAGTATGTAACAAAAAAATGGCATTTTTTGTTTAGTAGGCACTTCTTTCTAATTTTTCAACTCTAAAAGGGTTGGGTTTACGAACAAAAGTGGCACTTTTTTTTTTAAACTTGTTTTCTAAATAACTCCTTAATTTACTGACATGTTTTTAGTAGAAAAATTAATTGCAGTCTTTTATTCCAATTATTTGCTAAGATATTAACCCAAATGCCTCGTCAAAAACTTTAAATGGTCTTACTGAAAAATGTCAATTTTTGCATAATGCCACTTTTGTTTTCAAGGTGCGAATATGTGTATGTCAAGCATCGATAATTTTCTTTTGTATGCTAACATGTCGTGTATTGTATGGAATTCTACTCGCAGCCTTAATCTGGTTCCCTCTGCTGAGTAAGACGGACGCCAGTGAAGCAGGGTCAATACCAAGTCAGATGGGACATCATATCGCACTGCTATGTCGCACGACTGGCTGACGTCGCCTAAACGCCTAACGTAGAGTGCGTTATGGTCCTTTCTGCGCTTGAGTGACATTGCCAGGAGGTCGCTGTCAACATGTTTGTGAAATTGTATGAAGAACAAGCTGGCGGAATTCGTTCTGACAGTGAGCGCGCGCTGACAGAACCAGCAAGCTACGCATGCGCTTTCACGCGTTGTTCTGGCACGCAGATAGCCCAGCCGGAGGTGCTGCTGAAGTTCGTGCGCCACTTGCACCGCCTGCTGCACGACGAGCTGCCGCATGCCACGCTGATCTGGTACGACAGCGTCACCGTGCAGGGCAACCTCACCTGGCAGAATAAACTCAGTGAAAAGAATATGTTAGTGCATTCACTTTTCCATGTTTTGTTAGGAATTAATTTTGTGGATAGCTATAAAAGTATGGGGCGACAAAAGAAAAGAGGGATGGACTGTGTGACAAACGACGTGGCTAGAAAGGGGCTGACGACAAGACATACAGACCGGTGTTAGCGCACAGCACGTTATCATGTCCTGCCCTCCTGTGTTGGACTCCCGTTTGTGCCTTAACGCAAACGGTCTGTCTTACCTTCGTAATTATTGTAAGATTTTGAATTTATTTAAACTTCATTATTATTTTAATAATTGATGATTAGCATCTATAATAATCTTTCGGGTAAAATATAGACGATGAAGATAATATAAGTAGTGGTGGGCGGTTGTAGGGCGTTCTTCGATGCGTGCGATGGCTTGTTCACCAACTACTCGTGGACGCCCGAGGAAGTGCACGACAGCGCCGAGCTGGCCGGCGAGCGCCTCACCGACCTGTACATCGGCGTCGACGTCTGGGGACGCAATTTCTTCGGCGGAGGACAGTTCAACACACAGCAGGTGAGCACATGTAACTCAGTGGCAGCTTATATCTGCCTAGCGCTCAAGTGAGTGTAGTGGACAAGTTTCTGTGTACACCTCGACACCATGTACCCGTGAGGATGACGGTACTGGGTGCTCTATTATCGTTCTCGTTTCGGAAAAACAGTCACGAAGTGGTAACTGTTGTGACAGGCAATCAAAGTGGTGAAAGCCGCGGGCTGTTCGATTGCTCTGTTCGCGCCCGCCTGGACGCACGAGGCGATGGCGGACGAGCGCAGCCAGGTGGCCATGGCTGAGAACATGGACAACATCGGCAAGTTCCTGCTTCGCGACCGCGCCTTCTGGGGCAGCTTGTGGCCCTTCCTGAACACCCGCTTGCCCTGCCACATCCCCTTCCAGACCTCCTTCTGCAGGGGGCAGGGTAACAAGCGGTGGTTATACGGAGAGGTATGTTCACCGTCTCCTTGTATGATCTAGGTATATTAGACTCGCAATTATACTCAATGTAGGAAATATATAGTATTTTCGATGTGTGGACAGGTGCTGTGCCCGTCGCCGTGGTTCAACGTGCGCCACCAGCAGTACCAGCCCAACGCGGCGCACGGCCCGCATGGGTACCTGCTCACTACCGTCGACAAGCTCGCCAACGTGAAGGAGGAGGTGCACTACAAGGACAAGAAAGGCATCATCCGCATCCGCTCCTCGTTCCTGCAGGCGCGCGCCGAGCTGCTCACCGTCAACAGGGAGTCACTCGTCAGTACTACCAGCGTCGAAAACGCCCTGCCGTGCTCCAGCCACGAGAATGTGCCCCGCGGGAAGGTCAGATCGTCAGTAACTGCGATTAAAGACATTTTCAAAACAAAGCCAGTGAAGATATCGGAGCCGGTAGATAAAAGCTCTTCAAGCTCGGACTCGGACACCATGATCATGGCGCAGCCGTCCGTGAACCTGCACCTGAACCGCAAGGAGTTAGTGCGCTTCGGGCTCGCGCAAGTGGCCGGAGAGTACCAGTGCCTGGAGCCGTACTTCAAGGACGCCTTCTCGGGCGGCTCGTGCCTCAAGGTGAACCCTTCCGACGAGCTGAGCAGCGACCACCGCAACACGCGCCTGTTCCACTGTGACTTCTCTTGCGACGAGGGGCTGATCTTCTGCGTGGTCACGAAGAACTTGCGCGAGTATCCCGAGCAGACGCTGAACTTGAAGCTGGCCATGCGCAACGCGGCGGACGAGGAGCTGCTCGTCGTGCTGACGGGCCGGCTGCTGTCGCAGACGGCCATGCTGGACGGCACTTCCAGCGGCATCAAGCACGTGTACCCGCAGCGATTCATAGACGATCTGCGCTCCTACCTGCTGCTCTCGCAGCCCGGCTTCTACGTGCCCATCGACAACCTGTTCGGATGGAAAGTCAGGTCGGTGTTATCTGTTACCATTGCATTAAGCTAGCTACAGACCATTCAACAACATCGGTTGAAATTAGTGAACATAACAATAGCTGACGAGGTGTGCCTGGGCACTGGCAGGTACTTCGAGTTCCAGGCGCCGGGCTCGCGCATCTCGTCCATCAACCTGCGCACCGGCGCGCCGTCCGGGCCCATCCTGCTGGGACACTTGGGCATCTGCACGAAAACGTGAGTTTGCATCTGCATGGTAACACAAACATAACATATTACACAACACAAATCGTTAGTGTAGTGGTCGGGTTCGATTCCCGGATCGGGCAAACTAAAATTGGGTTTTTCCATCAGGAACTTGTCAGTAGCAGCCACGGAATCTGGATTTGTGCCCGGTTTATGGCAATAAGCTCGCCCCCTATTACATCGGCCTTAAACATAACTGGCGAAATGTAGGTACACCTCTGCCTAACCCTTCGGGGACTACATGCGTGATGCTATGATCATATGTCATGATTATCGCCAGTAATGTTGAGGTCACAAGTATACAGCGCAGGCCACTCCGCCCACACCGCCAGCTGGCGGGCGCGAGCGGCCGGACCTGTATACTTGTGACCTCATCGTGTCACCTCGTTTCATACTTTGGTTCACACCGCGAACTATCGAAAGAGCTGTGATCACGAGAGTGTAACAGATGGGTGTGAACATAAAATTAAGTTGAGCCGGCTAAACTTAGGTTAGAGGTTAGCTTATCTTAAGTTTATGTTCAATCCCATCTTTAGCCATAATGTAACATATACACCACCAACAGTTTTTGGTAAACACAGGTACCTAACCTACATATTACTAAAACTTAGGATTGCATACATTTCGAGAACGGTTTTTATGTACATTTACGTAACCCAAATGATATAAATATATAGCTGAACATAATTATAATGCGTAACGTACTATTTAAACAGAAAAGACAAGACTTGGACACCGGACATACAAAATGCTTTTAATATAAGCACTTCGACAGCTGCTATGAAACTTAGGACAGATTTGCAATACGATAACTTATGTGTCGCCCAGTGACGTCACTCTGCGCACTGCGCACTGCGCCGCTGGCACAAGCTCACGCGCTTGAGGTACTAACTACAAACCTTTCAGTCAGACATCTTATCTTTACAAAATACTGTTTCTATTGATTTGATTGTCTTATAGTGTAGTTGCGGTAGAATGAATAAAGGAATTAGATTTACTGAGTTTTATTTTAGGTGCTCAAGCTTTGATCAAGAGGACATTTTGAAGACTTAAAGTATGCGAACATCCGTGCGTATTATTGATTTAATTTCATGATCATGAGCCAGTAAGTGGTCTGCGAAACAGAACGAAAACAGCAAACAAAGCATTTATTTTTATTAAACCATTTACAGGCACTTTGAACTGTGAAGGAGTCGGTCAATTACTCAGTCAGACTGTTGAAGCTAATTGCCCGTGCCAAAACCTAAATCTCTATGAAGAACGGGCAAAAACCTCCATGGACACTCTTTTGATCAAGTTAGGTATTATTGGTATACAGTATGTTAAATAACAGAGGGCGTTCCCTAAAACTCGTTAATTTATATCATTAATAGATTAAAATAAAAATATCAGCATAGGAAAATAAGCATAAAATAATCCGAATTAAAAAAAAAAATTAAGTGACAATAAATTCGAAACCTCCTGTTTAAAATCAAAATAGTAGCGCGGAATAGTACCTAGCGTACTAGCATTGCTCAAACCGGCAACGTCGCGCAATGCGCACACGATGCCGAGCGTCTCACGAATACCTACTCACGAAGCCGAGCGAACCGGCCGCCGCCGCGCCGCCGCCGCGCCGGCCACAGCGCGCCGCGCTAAATGGCGAATGGCGAGCGGCGACTTTTATAAAGGCGGCATATTGAATTAGAAATACACGCGTGGGGTTGTTGTCTTGTCAGTAAAATTTAACATTTATGTAAGTATGTTTAGTTTTAGCAATAACATTTAACAACCCGTCTCAAATGCCCGGCCGACAAAGGAACGCGTCACTGAGGCACCTTGGGCTTGGGGCTCGGAAGGACCTATTCGCAAACATAGTAAATAAAAAGAACATAAATTAATGTACCTAACTATCTAAGCCACGTTTCAATAACATTAAAATTAAAAAAGAGTATGAATTCGACAGTTATTCTGCACGCAGCGGCCGAGTAATAAACGCGGGGTGGTGGCAGGCGCTTCTGAGTTCTGCCGACACCGCGTCGTCGCGGGCTCGTGGCCACAAAATAAACAGATACGAGTACAGAAGGTCCACTCACGGAACAAGTACACGAATTTGTTTTACCTAGCCACTCAGACCGGTGCAGGCGGTGGTACGACAGGTCGGTGGTCGGCTTACAGTGTCAAATATGAAAAAATAATTTTATCCAAAAAATAATGTACCGCTAATAAATAGTGTGCTGTGTGCGGTTAAGTTTGGAGAAAGTTTCATTTATTTAAACCACAGTTTAGGCTAGGATTTAAATGATAATGACAGTATTACACGTTGATAATTCAAGTGAATGTTTTCTCCAATAACAGAAATTTAAAAACTTCTACTTTATGCAGTTGCCTCGTAATACCTAAGTACTTGCGTTTATTCATAGCAATCGTGTAACGTCATAGTAGTAACACGTTCGTTGAACGGGTTACTCCGAGTATAAAAGCAGTTTTAGGAAAGAGTGGGCCTTCTGAACATTTTGTGGCACAGTCGTTTAGTGTTATTTTTTATTTTAATGTTTTCGAAATGTTTTAGGTATTATGATAAGTACATTTAAATAATGTTAAAAACTTACCTAGATTTTGAACTGCTCAATATGCTGACCTCCTCTGTCTACACATAGTTGCAATCGCCGACGGTTATTTTGGTGCACTCGTCGCATTAAAAGCGGGTCCTCGCGTATGCAGTTCCTGATAACACGGAATGCTGTGCGGATTCGCATTTCCATCTCCTCCCGCGAGTGGCTTTCTTTTTTATAAACGAGTTGTTTGACCCAACCCCAAAAAAAGAAGTCAAGTGGCGTTAAGTCAGGTGATCGTGGTGGCCACGCCTCGGGACCGTACCTCCCGATCCAGCGGCTATCAAACAACTCGTTTAATCGCGACCGCACTTCTGTTGAAATGTGAGGGGGTGCTCCGTCGTGTTGAAACCACACATTTCGGAGCTCGGCTAGCGGCAATCTGTCGAGGTAGCGCGCGACGGTGCCGTTAAGAAGAGCCAGATACCTCACACGGTTTAGAGTCCCTGGGATGAAGACAGGTCCTATTATTTGGTTTCCCTTTATCCCAGCCCACACATTCAGTGACCACCGTATTTGATGTCCTAACGGCCGAGTGGCACGCGGATTATGGCCTCTTTCTGCCCAATGATGGCATACACGCCGATTCCACATGCCATTGCGCGTAAATAGGCTTTCGTCTGACCATATGACGTTTTCGATGAAGTGGGTGTCCTCCGCGCATCGCTGCAGTGCCCACTGGCAATAAGTTAACCGGCGCTCAAAGTCAGCTGCACAAAGCAGACCTTGCACTTTTTGAAGTGAGTACGGATGCTGTTTGTTTTTCTTTAAAATTTTAAAGACTGCGACGTGACTCATGTTTAACAGGCGGCCGGCTCTTCTAGTGCTTGAACCGGGCTCCTCCTCAAAATGCCTAAGCACGTTCTCTTCCTGCCGCACAGAGATCACGGGTCGGGGGCCACCAGAACGACGCGGCACTACCGGTTCATTGTTACGCATACGCACCAGGGCACTCACAATAACACGAGAATTCCGCGGTTGATGTGCATTGGGGTACCTCTCAGCATACATCCTCAGAGCACGAGCACCATCATAATTACACTCAGCATAAATGAGCACCATGTTCACATACTCCTGAGCACTGAACTGATAACGTGGCATTTTTCACACAAGACGTAAGATGTTGCAATGCGAAAATAACGCGCGTCCGGTCTGCGCGTGAGATTAGTTCCGACTAAAATTAGGTGGACATTCGGGGGTAGGGGGCGGTTCTAGGCACATCAATTAGATCGCCGCACGCGCGGCCCGTCATTCATAAATAAATTGCGACGTTGCCGTCCTTCAAGTACGCGTGTACAGAGTGTTTCTTTTACGTATCAATTTAACATTTTTAGACAATATTTTAATATTAAAAAAAATAAAAACATTTTATTTTCGAATGGTAATATTTTTTTTAGCATGTATGGATGCTATACTATTGCTGGTTAACGGGAACGCCCTCTGTTAGTTAACATACTGTATGAGAGAAAAAACCAAAAGCCCCTGGGCTTAGGTACGGTACGACATGAATACATGATGCTGTGAAAGTAACTGAAGCAGACTAGTCTCGCGGTATCTATGTCGGTTAATTGATTTATCTAACAGTGTGAGTAGCTGAACTGAGGTGAACGTCAGATTCGCCGGTCAACAGTCGTATGTAGCTTTGAAATTGTGCCTATAAATTACTTATCAATTACTTATATTTGCTTACCATGATGAGAGAATTGCTTATTTCATAAGTAAAAAGAATTAAAACATTTAAGGTTGACCAGCCATTCTGATATCAGAATGGCTGGTTAATCTCTGTAGAGTAGTACCTATGAGGAATTACTGAAATTTTCATGGGCGAAAGATTGCTTATCAATTGCTTATTTCACAATTTATAAACAAAGGCCCTGTTTATTCACTCTTTACGCTAGCCACGAGTTTAAAAGCCTCTGCGCCTGTTAAAGTATGGGAGCAAACTGACTTATGTTCGTACTTGTTACTTTATTTTCTGTAATAGCCAAACGGTGCCTAGTTCTATATTATTTGTAATCATATCATCTTCCTGCCCTTGTCAAATGTTATTTGGGGTCGGCGCAACACGCCACGGTATCCTTAAATCCTTTTTCTTTCATATCATTCCTCACACAATCCATCCATCATTTCCTTGTTCTTCCTCTCCCTCTCCATCCATCAACATTTATATACATTATATATTTTATTATTCTCACCAGACTATGTAATTAGAAAAATGTGAGTGTATATAAATATAGATAAAAATGAAAGACAACGGGTTTTTTTATTGAAAAACGTCTAATAAAATTATTCTTATTTATTTATGTAGTCGTACAAATAAATAACATGACATCTATCTTACTTCTTACTATCTTATCTTACTTCTTATCTTACTACTATTATAAATGCGAAAGTTTGGATGGATGTTTGTGGCTCAATCACGCCAGAACGGCTGAACGGATCTGGATGAAATTTGGAACAGAGATAGATTATAGTCTGGAATAACACATAGGCTATATTATCGCGCTATTAACTTAGGGGGCTACAGTTTGACAACTGACTACTGTCATTGCATGCATTAGAATAGAACGGCTATTTCAAAAGATTTGTCACAGGTATAAGCGCAGGTAGGAGCTGTGAACCTGGCAACAGGGGTTCGAAACAGCAAGGCCCAGCTACGGGCACGTGTGACAAGGAAGGCTTCGTGAAGGTGGAGAGGAAGAAGAGGAAGAAGCCCCCTAGTCGGAACCAGTGCGGGACTGCGCTGGCTGGACCCAATGTGCTGCGTCCGGCAATACCAACGACGCAGCTTTATGTGTCCCGGCTACATCACACCACGAAGGTTGAGGAGATCGTGGAGTATGTCCGAGCGAAGACCAACTGGACCTTGAGGGTTGAGAAGTTGGAGTCGCGCCACAACACGAATTTCAAGTCGTTCGTGGTGCGAGTTCCGACTCATCATGTTGAGACCTTCCTCAAGGAAGAGTTTTGGCCGAAGGGTGTCATGTTTCGGCGTTTCCGCGGAAGGCTACGCGACACCACGCAGCGCAACACGACGCCGTCACTTCGTGTACAATAATAGCATCTGTTTTCTGGTTTTTATAAATATGTATGTTAGTTTATAAGGTATATATGTTATGGGTCTTTGTTACCTGAAATAAATGATATATTATGATATATTATATTATTATAAGTAGCCTATCGTAAACCAGGGTTCGCTAGTTCAGTCGAACTAGCGAACTACTACTACTACTACTACTAGTTAGTAGTAGTAGTAATAACTTACCATTTCAATCTAAGAGGTTACAATTTCCCTGGCTTTTACAATGACAATTAACAGATCCCAGGACCAAACCATAAAAGTGACAGGCATTCAATTGTGCAGTCCATGCTTCTCACACGGTCAATTATATGTTGTTTGTTCAGTGCCGTGCGTTTGATGGTTTACTTTGAAGAGAAGGTTGTATAGGGCCAAAATAAACAGTTTAAAGCCATATATCGTCGCCTAATTTAATTTTGTTTCGGATCTCTGCTCCCAGAATTACAGTACCCAAAAGGACGCATTTTGAAGTCATCACCCATATTATCACATTTTGATCAACCAGTCAGTTCTCACACATAACATAACATCACGCCTGTAATCCCCGACGGGTTAGGCAGAGGTGTACCTTATCGTACACCCACATTTCGCCGTTCGTTATGTTGAAGTCCCATGTGATAGGGGGCGAGCCTATTAAATTCTATTCCACCAACCGGGCAAAAATCTAGATTCCGGGACTGCTATTGAGAAATTCCTGATGGAATACCCCAATAACACTATTATTTATAGTATTTTTTCAATTGCACACATTGTTTAATGTTCAGTGGAAGAGCCACAAGCAACACCTAACACAAGCATCTTCTTGCTTATAAGGTGATCTCCAAATCATGTGCGTTATAACTTTATGTAATTTAAATAACATTTTTATAATAATTTGACGCAAACTCACATTTTTCTAATTACTGAGTCTGGTGAGAATAATAAAATATATGATGAATATAAATGTTGATGGATGGAGAGGGAGAGGAAGACCAAGGAAACGATGGATGGATTGTGTGAGGAATGATATGAAAGAAAAACCGGCCAAGTCCGAGTCGGACACGCGCACGAAGGGTTCCGTACCATTATCTATAAAAACGGCAAAAAAATCATATCTGTTGTATGGGAGCCCCACTTAATATTTATTTTTTAGTATTTGTTGTTATAGCGGCAATAGTAATACATCATTTGTGAAAATTTCAGCTTTCTAGGTATCACGGTTTATGAGATACAGCCTGGAGACAGACAGACAGACAGCGGAGTCTTAGTAATAGGGTCCCGTTTTACCCTTTGGGTACGGAACCCTAAAAAAGGATTAAAGGATACCGTGGCGTGCTGCGCCGACCCCAAATAACATTTGACAAGGCAGGAAGATGATATGATTACAAATAATATAGAACTAGGCACCGTTTGGCTATTACAGAAAATAAAGTAACAAGTACGAACATAAGTCAGTTTGCTCCCATACTTTAACAGGCGCAGAGGCTTTTAAACTCGTGGCTAGCGTAAAGAGTGAATAAACAGGGCCTTTGTTTATAAATTGTGAAATAAGCAATTGATAAGCAATCTTTCGCCCATGAAAATTTCAGTAATTCCTCATAGGTACTACTCTACAGAGATTAACCAGCCATTCTGATATCAGAATGGCTGGTCAACCTTAAATGTTTTAATTCTTTTTACTTATGAAATAAGCAATTCTCTCATCATGGTAAGCAAATATAAGTAATTGATAAGTAATTTATAGGCACAATTTCAAAGCTACATACGACTGTTGACCGGCGAATCTGACGTTCACGAACTGAGCCGCCATGCAAGTGCTGTTAAGTGAGGACTCGACTGCAGCTTTCTTTTGTGATTCACACAATCAAATGCGTTAGGAAGGTCACAAAAGATGCCTGTTGCATCTTGTCTCTCCGCCCTCGCGTTCTAGTTGTGCTTTAACACGGTGACACTATCGATTCGTTATTTTACAAACACCTTGCTTCTTGGATTTTGTTAAAACCAATCCGATATTTTTTTTATTTTGAGACTAATTTTGTTTACAGCTACAAAACATAAGGCTGGAGCTTCCTCCGCATTTCAGTTCTCAGCTATGTCAAGAGCACATGAAGTCTACGCACGAAATAAAAGTATTATTATAGTTTTTGTACCATGTATGTGCCATAGTGGTACCCATATTATACACATGTACATAATATTGTAAACATTATAATAAAAAAATGCCATTTTATGTAATACGAATTCTACTATGTACAAAGAAGCAATAAATATTTTGAATACAGTTATCAATCCTTGTTAAGGTTATTCACAGTCCCACAGTCCACGAGTGGACGAACTTTGTTTTAAAACATTAATAAAATATGGGCAGCAGAAATGGCACTCACTAGCCAGTGAGATAAAGCCACATATCTATACTATACAAGCACATAATAATTATGATTCAGCGTGTCCGGTACAAAACATCACGCTTGTAACTACCAAAGGATTAGGCAGAGGTGTATTACACCCATAATTCGTCAGTTTTCGCCGTCTATTTCCATCAGCCAGGCACACAATTAGTGATGCTCTGTGCGGGCACACATCCAGGCTCCGGGACTGTTACTGAGAACTACCGATGGCAGCCGCAGCCCATTATCAAGAACATGTTGTGTGCAGCAAATATACTTCTTTTATCTCTCCTACTTAAGAGCTAGTCTCTCATCGGTGCAGCAGAATATTATCTGCTGATAAGGTTTATCAATCGAGAAGGTTGACATTAAGGGGGAATCAGACATGAAACATTAAGGATTGTAGAGATCTATTCGGTATAGTGTAGGTGTGGAGCTATTTTAGAACTAGGATCATTTTAGAAGAGCCGCCCGCCGCCTCTTCGCTGTTAATCTCACGTGTGCTCATGGCTTTCGTATTCTAGTCAGGGAGAACAAACCAATATACCTACCCGAAAGGAGAAGACAGGGGTGTCCCTACGAAAGTTGCGTGGTACTTCCTGGCCGCGCCACAAAAACAATTTGGACCGGAGTAAATACAAAAAAAAATGTTCGTAATATAATGTTCATTATTGTACATGATTTTAAAAAAACGTACTAAAACGGTTTGCGAGAAATTGAAAATAATTGGGGGCGCGGCCAGGAAGAATGCTTCCTACCCGCGCCATCACGTAGGTACACTGCAATAAATAGTCCAATAATGTACAAAATCATTAGTAAACAAATGTTCGTCTATTGTTCATTTTATTTATCACTAGCTGTTCCCCGCGGTGTCACACGCTGCGCGGCTCCTAAGGGTCGTAGCGTAATGTTATATAGCCTATAGCCTTCCTCGATAAATGGGCTATCCAACATAAAAATAATTTTTCAATTCGAACCAGCAGTTCCTGAGATTAGCGCGTTCAAGCAAACAAACAAACTCTTCAGCTTTATAATATTATAAGTATAGATTAGATACATACTGCAAAAAGTACTTTTTTTAAATCATGTACAATGACATAATGAACATAATATTACGAACATTTTTTTTGTATCATCTCCGATCCAAATTGCTTTAAGTGGCGCGGCCAGGAAGGACCACGCCGAAAGTTCACCCACTTTTTGCTAGTCATGTATCAAACCCATATAAAAGCGGGGGTTGTTGCCGCTCACCGGACAGAAGCCCAGACTCCAGTCTGCTTCTAAGAGATTCGTGATCGTTTCAGGCGAGCTGGGCATCGATCCCCAGACCACGGCAGTCGGCAGTCGCGTGTGCGACGACTGCACCAACGGAGCAGCCACCTACCAACATTATTTATTAAGTATGTATTGTATAATTACAGTACAACATACTTCTACATGTTATCAGGAAATACATAGATAGTAAAAAGGGAGCAGCAGACGAACGACAAGATTGTATCGTGACTAAACAGATAACCGGCCACCGTTTATCTATGCGCTTACGGCTTGCAAGAGGAATCTTCTAACCATGCAGTACTATCACACAATACATCGAGTCCTTGATCTTCCAGTAGTAGTTGTATCGGTCATCTTGCAGTAGGTACCAGCAGGCAGGTGTTACGTAACACTGTTGAGATAAACGCACTGATTATTCGCCCGATATCGACTTTATAAATACATAGAGGTTGATGATCATTCGCTAGTCGGTTACTGACATTGTTGTAGGGAATTGAATCTTAAACATAAAGGTAAGTCAATATTTACTTATAGTTACGGCGCAAGCGACAAGCGCCTACAATAGCTTGGTAGGACTAATATTGTCAGTTTTGTATTACCACTAAAGTTTTGTCAGGCGTTATTATAACAGATTGAATACTTACTTAGTAATTTAGGTATTCCGAGCATACGATAGTCGATAGGAAATGTCAATCAATTGTATGAGGAATTAAGGATGGAAGAATGAAAATTAAAGCCTTATTCGTTAGCAACAAGATTAAATCCACCCATGATAAAATAAAGACTATTTGGAAAATTATCAAATGAAACTGACATGCATTGTCATCATCCACACTAAACGTAGCTTACTTAAAAAGAGTGTTTAAGTTACAGTGTTAGGAACAAAAACTATATTAAAACGTGATTATTGTACAAAGCTAAAAGTTAAATTAGCTTTTTTTAAATGGCGCCAATTCCCTCTTGTTTCCCTACATTTGCTGCGACATCCTCACAAGGTCATGTAGCAAAAATGTTAGAGATGGTACCTACCTAAGTACATAGGTATCGATAAATATGAATCGATCGAATACAAGAGTAATTCATTTGTTCATAAAAAAGTAGGTACCTAATCAACAAAGAGATTAAAAAGACTCGTAATATTTGAATGTCTTTGCTAATCAAGTAATAATTATAATATTAATCTCCAGGATTTTCCCAGCGATTCTGATTCTGATGATGAAGACGATACTAACTTAGGATGTACTACACAATTAATTCAATATATTTATTATGACCGTATTTTTATTTATTTCTCGCCACCGATTTCCAAAGTTGTTATAGTCAAAATATTATTCATTACTATAAATATTACATTAGACACTAACTACAAAAAGGACCAGGCCAATAAAATAAAATATTATTATTTAATTTTGTTGGCCTTAATTATTACTTACCAATATTTATGTCATAGTAGGTATAAAATACAGGTTACTGACTGCATAATTAATGTATTTTTAATAGGTATTTTATGATCAGCACGAAAGGGCTCATCACGCTTTAGTTTGAAATAGATAATTACTAGCTTTTGTCCGCGGCTTCGGCCTTCGCTCGCGTTCTGGTTAGAAATTATCCTTCGGGAATGTTTCATATAGCCTACCTATGACACTCGCTTATAATGTAGCTTCCCTTTAGTGTAAGAATTTAAGGAACTGGATCAGTAGTTCCCAAAATGGCCCCCTACATGGTGCATGTGGCGATCGAGGTAAGGGACATTTTTTTTTTTGCAAGAGATTTTTTCTGCGCAGAAATCTTAAATCATCTAAATTGATCGTCGCGTTAGTTCATACCTACGCTACGCGGGTAATAGATGGTAAAGTAGGCTATACAAACAAAGTCACACAAATATTTTGTAGGCAGCACCATCAAGCGATCATTGAACCCTCAACAACGTCACACGTTATATTCTCACTAAGTCTACCTATTCAAGAAACAAAATAAAAAACATTGACGAACTGAAGACTTCCGCGTTGAGTTTTCGAAGTTAGTCTTTAAAGCTATAATCGACCATGTGGCGATCATTCAGTGTCCAGGCGTGGAGCGGTGCACAGGTTGTATACCTACCTATTATTTTGTCCAAATTGCTCATTTGTCGTTCTCTAACAGACAGGGCAATCATCAATTGTGTAAGGGAATGCCTGGAATCTCCTACCGGTCATATGAATGAAATCAAAATCAAAATCAAAATATTTTTATTTCACATAGGCCTACATGGGCACTTATGAAACGTCGACAAAAAGGTGCACGGTTCGGGTTGGTCGTTTCCTATGGAGAAGAACCGGCAAGAAACTCCATGGTTACTCTTTTAAAATGACTAGTTTTACAATATTATCATGTTACAGCATTAGTACTCAAGTATGGGGGGACAGCATAGGCCCGACAATAAGTCGTTGCTTACTACACAAGAAAAACGGAAAACAAGATAAGAGGTTAACAAAAGTTAACACACATCTAGGAATCTACAAGGCCTACACTGTTCACACATTCACAAACAATCGTTAAAAAGAATCTATACAAAGGCAAGAAAATATTATAAAAGACTAAATTATACAAGTGACAAAAATATTGTCATCAGTGCTGCAACTATTCTGAACAAAGGGTGTTTAAGTGATGTGATAACCATTGTAAAAAAAGAAAAAAAAACCATTGTAAATTAAAATGAAAAGAAAAAAAATTGATTGAGAATAGTTAGAGACATACTTACACGTAATTGTGCTGTTTATGAGCTACCAGGGAAGCCGCATGCGCAGAAGGAACTAAAGCCAAACCTCTTTATCTTCAACGTAGTCCTTGATTTTGTAATATGCTTTTTTAATAAGGACACGTTTAATGTAATTTTTGAACTTTCCATCGGTCAGTTCTATAACTGACTTAGGTAATTTGTTATAAAAACGTATACTGTTAATAAGAAAAGACTTACTAGTTTTTGTTAACCTGAATTTGGGTATTACAATTTCGTGTTTACTGCGTGTATTAATATTGTGGAAGTCGCTTCTAATTTTGAAAAGCCCTCGGTTTTTGCGGACATATAAAATACATTCTAGGATATAAAGGGAAGGCAGAGTCAGTACATCGATCTCTTTAAATTTTTCTCTGAGGGACTCGCGAGGACCCATTTTATAGATCGCGCGGACTGCCCGCTTTTGTAAAATGAAAATTGAGTCAACGTCTGCCGCCGATCCCCACAGCAGAATGCCATAAGACATAATACTGTGGAAATAAGCATAGTATATTAACCTAGCTGTAGCTGCATCAGTTAACTGCCTTATTTTCCTTACTGCATATGCAGCTGAGCTTAACCTACCCGAAACAGTTCTAATGTGCGGTCCCCACTGCAATTTTGAATCGATAGTAATCCCTAGGAATACAGTTTCCGCTATAACATCAAGGTTTTTGCCGTCAAGATTTAAATTTATATCCCGTTGAGGTACATTTGGTAAAGAGAATTTTAGACATTTTGTTTTGTTCGCATTCAGTAAAAGATTGTTAGCTGCGAACCATTTCGAGAGAACAGTTAGACTTTCGTTGGCATGTAAGACATCCGTATCCTTTCTATCTATTTTAAAAATTAGCGAAGTGTCATCAGCAAATAGAATTATATCCGATAATTTGGCCATCATGTAAGGGAGATCATTAATGTAAACAAGAAATAGGAAAGGCCCGAGAATTGAACCTTGGGGCACGCCCATCTTTACTAGAGACCCGGAGGACGTCGCCCCATTTACATTTACTTTTTGCTGCCTGTTTGATAAATATGAGAGAACAAGATCAGCAGCTTGTCCACGAATTCCGTAGTGGTGTAATTTACAGATCAGTGTGTTGTGGTCGACGCAGTCAAACGCTTTTGAGAGGTCACAGAAAATACCAATGGCATCCTGGGACTTCTCCCAGGATTCCAGAATGTGACTGATGAGTTTTACTCCCGCGTCTGTTGTCGACCTACCCTTCGTAAAACCAAACTGTTGACTATGCAGAATCACATTTGAGTTGAAGTGAGACAGCATCTGGTCCAGCATTATTTTTTCATAGATTCTACTCAATGCTGGAAGCACAGATATAGGTCTATAATTAGAGGGGTCACCCTTACAACCCGATTTGAATATTGGTATTACTTTACTATGTTTCATTAAGTCAGGAAACTTGCCGCTATCCAAACATTGATTGAATATGCCAGTTAGGAGAGGAGCAATAGAGTCAATAATATCCCCAAGAACTTTGAGAATGGTATGGTAAGCGGGCTTCGCTTGTATATTGTCTTCAGTCAGCCGTGTCCAGTGGGTACCTGGGTGCTGCTTGTTTGTTGCATCAAGCCATTGATCCAGCAGTCCAGCTGCCTCAACAGACATTACGTGCTTTTCTTCTTTCTTTATCGTGTGGTGGTTAGTGCCTAACCTGGTTGCAGAGTTTTCATGCCACCCATGGGTGTCTGAATTGGCTTTACATGCCGTCGAGAAATATCTCTCAGGCATGCGTACGTACGTGCTGGTCATAGCATTTAGCTTATTAAATTGCATTTGGGTATGTAGAGTATGGTCCACAACACAATCTTCCGGAATAGGCTGGTTGTCTAAGTGATGGTGAAATCCACATCAAAATCCGTTCCATAGTTTAGATTTTAGAAGAACATCACGGTCAAATACGCAAAGAGACATTTTATATAAGTACACAATGTAACGTCAAGGATTTCTAAGTATTTGTTCGAACTGGGTAGGCGCTCTGGACTGACATCTTGAGGCTTGCTAGACTTCCGGGTATAACTCAAGCCCATTGACGCATATATTCTGACTTAGCCAAACAACATTAAGTAGATACCTACGATATTATAATTGAACATTTAAACTAATAATGTCGTAATCGAAAATATAAATTTTTGTGGTTTTCCTGCACCCTGCTGGTTTTCTTTGCACGTCACCCGTCACCTATGTGGCAAACATGTCGAACCAATTATATTTAATATCTTGCATGCATCAGTTCACTGTTTTTGTATGTATCCTACACATGTTTGGAGCAAATAAATATACTTACTTACTTACTTACTTACTGTGACGAGCGGCAAGGCCCGTCAGACTATTACTAAAACCACAAGTGTTCTTCAATAACATCTTCAACTACCTTTCGCCAGGGCGCTGGGGCACTTGCGCAGTTCGTCACGCTCCTCCGGCCAGAACACAGAGCCTGGGATAATGTGTGAGGGTTCGAGTCTCACGGTCGTGGTGGCTGTCCGATTGTCCGATACGAATCACGTTATGAGACCCTTGTGTGTAAAGACAGCACGGCAAAATAAAATATATCTAAACAAAGAACGACTAAGCACCTACCCACTTTTCAACAATAAAAAAAACACTATCTAAGAATGACGTCCTTTTGATAGTTCATTCCGACAAATAAACATATTTTCGGTTGATTTGATGTGATTGGAATCTACCTGCAAAGATATTTAAGCAGAGATTTGTTGTTTTGCAAATCATAGTAGGTTTATGACTCCGCAGTGGCAAGTGTATGTGTACAATGTGATAGTAAATAGGAACCAGTAATTAGACGCAAAAATTAATTACAATCAGGACAGGTGAGTCAAATAAAAACAATAACACAAAGATTTTTCTTTATTCGGTAGATATTTCAATATCTACTAACAAGTAAGGACTTTGCATTTGGTCAATAATATAACAGAAGTTAGGTATTTGAGGAAATAAACGTCTTATGAAATAACATGCGATACAATATTGCTAATTGGTAGCAATACTAGCAATGTCTTCACAGGCTGTGTAGGTACTATTAAATGCTAGGTAGGTACCTAGTTTATGATATTCAGAGTATTCATGCTGTGTCTAAGGTGTGACGGACGTGAGCTATTGACCAGCGTGGCCAGTACTAGGTACAGCGTTCATAGTGCGAGATTGGGTACCTGCCCGAGTAGTCGGGGATTCCTCGTCTAACCGGATCACAAAGCAAATTTAATAAAATTGTAGCCTAAAATATTCACAAGTAGGTACATAACTATTGAACTCAAGGTCACCTTCTGACTAGCCGTTGAAGGCACATGACATAAAATCTACACTATTAAAAAGAGGAAATTTTATGTAAGTTTGTATGTAGGGGGTGTATGGGGGTAATCTTCGGAACTAATGATCCGATCCCGGAAATTCTTTTACTCACAACAAATCTCATTATCCTCGAATGTTATAAGCTACATTTAAAACGTTTCCGTGAGTATATTCCGTACATGACGGGAGCGAAGCCGCGTGCAAAAGTTAGTGACTTAAAAAACAACTGTCATACAATGGTATCGTGGACGCATAGCAGTTTCAAGTTTTGAGAACAACAGGCTTTGCTATCGTTTCAGGTGAGGGGCATCGACCGACGCACGACGGCATTATCTTGTGAAATTATAAGGTGAGCAGGTGTGTTTTGGTTTAGTACATAAATGACTGAATATCGAACAGTATTAGAAAGAATATAAAAGTCGAATTGTGCGGAGGCCAGAGGGGTGATGATAGTGTCTGGAATTCTTACTTGAGTAAGATTATAGAAGTTGTCACAAATAGACTGGAAGCTGGCCCCAACATAGTATGGAAAAGGCTTGGCAGATGATGATCATGACTTAGGAAATACGATTAAATTAATTGCTATAAGTAAGTCTTACCTACTTTGATGAAGGTAACTATAGTATGATTGTTGTTTCTTCCAGGCAGGATGTACACGGCAGGCGTGTGCTCAGCTCCGGGGACGTCTGGCGCGGCGGGAGCTGCCGTGGCGGCGGCGCTGCAGTTCTTCGCGGCCTCGCAGTGCCTGCTGCAGGAGCCCTACCCTAGGCAAGCTGATGTCATCAGTACGCATTGTTATTATATTATTTTTATTTACCTATGCACAGTGTTGCTTGTTTGTAGCCTAGTGAGTTCGATTTCCACGTCAGGCAAGCTACCTTTAACTTTATTAGATTTTGTAATATGTGTGTTCTGAGGACCTAACGAACCATTTTTAAATTCGCTGTTTTGTTCATACATTGGGTGATACTAATTGTGCAAAAAATGCTAGGTATGGGATATACCTAATATGTAGTTGTATTTAATTTTCGATTTCAAAATCGTTCGCACTTACGTTACGAAAAAAAAATGGGCATGTACAATCCTTTTACATTTATATACCTCTGGCAGCAACATTCCAACAGCAACGTTATTGTAACGTGGATAAAGATCACCGTGGTGTTGACAGGGACGCAGACAGGTGTACAATAATTGTGAAATTACTAAGGTTCAGTACTGCATGGTTCTGTAGCGGCACTACAAAAAGTACTCCAGCGCCATCTATGACACAAATTAAGAACTAACGTCGAAATTCTGAATCGCGCCATTTAAGTTATCTGCGACTTAAGAAGATATAGAAAAACCCGACAACTGTCAGAACACCCTTGTGGTCAGAGGATCCTCCCTTTTCTATGGAGCATTGAGGAACATTACACCCTGTTCTTCATACTCCTAAAGTACCAAAGAGGCCAAAGAGTAGAACTAGTAGTAGAAGTTTTGGCTGGTTTTGGTTGTTATTAGTTAAGGTAGAAGCGTCAGGGTAGCCCGCGAAATTCAAATTTTCTTAAATGGTTCAAATGAACTTAGAGAGTTGTATTAATGATTAAAGAAAGTAGTATGGTTTTAATGTCACTCCAGTGTGGGAAATAGACGGAGCTATAGAGGACGTCTAGCGCCATCTCTTTCCCTCTCTAGAATAAGATTAAAACAATATGATAATTCTATAACTACATACGTTTTAATGGCGCGACTTATTTTTCATCAACATACAACCTGACACTGACCTGCTAATTGCAAAAAACGTAAGAGAATTTGAATTTCGCGGGCTAGCCTGGCGCTTACACCTTAAGGTGAATGCTCCAACCAGCCCGCGAAATTCAAAATTTCTTGCGTTTTTTGCAATTTGCAGGCCAGTGCTAGGTTGTATGTTGATTAAAATATTATTCGCGGCTGTAAGACGTATGTAGTTACAGAATTATAATCATCAAAATCACCAATACAACCCTCCAAGTTCATAAAGGTGTAGGAACAAAAAAAAAACAGAAAAAGTCATTCCTACAGCTTTATGAACTTAGAGCGTTTTATTGATGATTTTGATGGTTATAATTCTGTAACTACATATGTCTTACAGCCGCGAATAATATTTTAATCAACATACAACCTAACACTGGCCTGCAAATTGCAAAAAACCCAAGAAATTTTGAATTTCGCGGGCTGGTTGGAGCATTCCCCTTAACATCTTGGTTAACATTTGCAAAATTGACTGTGGAAGTTGCACGGAACTAATAAGTAATAAGTACTAAGATTTAAGAAAACTGATTTGGTCCTTGGAAAATTGAATCGGAAAACAAGATGGCGGCGTTAGTTCCAATTAAATCCACGCGTCAAAAGATCATATGTTATGGTGAATGCTCCAACCAGGCCCGCGAAATTCAAAATTTCTTGGGTTTTTTGCAATTTGCAGGCCAGTGCTAGGTTGTATGTTGATTAAAATATTATTCGCGGCTGTAAGACATATGTAGTTACAGAATTATAATCATCAAAATCATCAATAAAACGCTCTAAGTTCATAAAGCTGTAGGAATGACTTTTTCTGTTTTTTTTTTTGTTCCTACACCTTTATGAACGGTGAGCGTTGTATTGGTGATTTTGATGATTATAATTCTGTAACTACATATGTCTTACAGCCGCGAATAATATTTTAATCAACATACAACCTACCACTGGCCTGCAAATTGCAAAAAACGCAAGAAATTTTGAATTTCGCGGGCTGGTTGGAGCATTCACCTTATGATAGAAGATCCTCGTACGACTATAACGTGATTGTTGCGTAGACGGGTCTTCCTTCGACTTCATCGTGGTGGGCGGCGGCACGGCGGGCTGTGCGCTGGCGGCGCGGCTGGCGCAAGTGCCACACTTCTCCGTGCTGCTGCTGGAGGCCGGCCCCGACCCGCCGCAGGACAGCATCGTGAGTTTACTCCTTACATACCTTGCTTTTTCTTGTTCTGTGTTTATCTTACTCGTTAGTTATTAATTTCTCATTCATTTCGTTGCCGAATTCAATGCAGTTAAATCGTTTCTCCGGGACTTCGTCGAGCTACATTGCCTCGGCTCTTTTCTTGTAGTTGACACTGTTGATTCTGGCTTGCAGGAGTTGCAGTGGTTGGGAAATTGGGCATTGTGTCACAGGCTTCTTCTTCTTCGTCGTGTCTGATTCCTTTAGGTGAGCTTCGCTAGCGGGCTTCGGATGAATCCCTCAAGGTGCATGCGGACTTGCACAAACAGCAGTACACTAGGTGGGACATCGTTTGTGAGGCGCCACAGTCACAAAAACAGTTATAAAAAAATATCCCACCAGACTAAATTATACGAGTACATGCACCGCTTGCTTCGTAGTCGGTTCAGAGATGTCCAGGTGGGCCATGGCAATTCGTGGAACCTGGAAGCTTTTGTGTAGGGTCAACATAGTCGTAGAATTTAGATTGCTAAAAATTTTTCCCGGCTCGATATAAATACGAGTTGTCGATCAGCTATCTTTGCGCGTGTAGGTGCGTTGTATAATAATTTAGTAGTAATAATTATCACACAATCTGACCGCAAACCGGATGCATCACCCACGATCATCGGTGATAAGATTGTACATCCCGCGGAAGTGCGGAGGTCGAGGCTTTTTAAATGCGAAGACCCTCCATAACCGCAAGGTGTGCAGTCTCAGAGAATGTTTTTTAAAAGCCGAGGTGGGTGTGCACCGAGATGTGGTTGCAGTGGACAAGGGACTCACCCCGCTGTCTATGGCTAAAGAGAACTGGCGCAAACCTGTAGTACTTATTTACTACCGATGACTGCAAGGAAGTATGGCGAGGCAAGGAGCTTTACGGGCGCTTCTACCGGGCTCTATATAAGCCTGATGTAGATTTTCTAGCATTCGTGTCCTGGCTACGTTTTTGCGACCTCTTTGGGAAAACTGAAGGTTTTGTCTTTGCGATTATGGACGAAGTTATGTTGACGAACAACTACCAGAAACATAAATTATGAAGAACGGGACGGTTGACGTGTGTCGGGCATGCCACCTTTTTATATATGATGCTCTGTGATTCTACCGTCCGGGTGAGTCCGGGTGAGTCCATCAGACATATTATTTCTGGTTGTTCTTGTCTGGCTCACGGCGAGTACTTGCACAGGCACAACCAAGTAGCCAGGATTATTCACCAGTAACTTTCCTTGATATATTTAAACTTGTGGAATCTGAGGTACCGTACTAAAAGTATGTGCCCGACCCAGTTCTCGAGAAAGACCATGTCACTCTGTACTGGGATCAGTCTATCATCACTGACAGGACTATTATCGCCAATAAGCCTGACATAGTGGTGATTGACCGATCAGCGCGCCGCGTAATGATAAACGATGTTACCATTCCGCATGACGGGAACCTCGTGAAAGTTGACAAAGAGAAACAAATAAAATATCACACGAGGTTGTCGACATGTGGAATGTGAACTCGGCTATCATTGTGCCGATTGTCGTAACGCCCAATGGCCTGATGGCCAAGACCCTCGACGAACATCTGTCGGGGCTCTCCTTAGGCGGTTGGATCAAGGGCCTGATTCAGAAGGCAGTATTCCTCGATCGATACGTGTATGTTTTATTTTTAATAGTTTTGTTTATGAATTTTTTAAAAGTGTATAAAATAAGATGATGCACCCAATGACTTTACATAATTAAAAGTGTGTAGATGAAAATTAAAGTATATGTAACACTACGAATATTGTTTGGGTGTTTAACATTACATAAATCGCTAGGTTTGTGAGTTACTAGAGTTTTCCCGTATTCGAGCATTAGCATGTACAACAAAAACCTAAATTTAATGTAGGTACACAGCTAAACATTGTACTGTTCTTATTTCTCAAAATCAATTTCCAGGTGCCAGGGTTCCGCTACGCTCTCAAAGAGTCTATGTACGACTGGAACTTCACGACGGTGAACAACAACGTGACGAGTCAGGCGCTGGCGGGCGGCCGGGAGAAGCAGCCGCGCGGGAGAATGCTCGGCGGGAGCGGCAGCCTCAATGACATGGTGTACGCGCGCGGGTTCCCCGCCGACTATCACGAGTGGGCCCAGGTCGTGGGCCCCGCCTGGAACTGGACCAACGTGCTCCCCTACTTCATGAAGACCGAACAGATGACCGACCCCAAGATTGTCAACCAGAGCGAGCTCATGCGGTATCACGGCACGAATGGAGAAATTGAAGTGTCAGGCACCGATGTCCCCGATAGTCCTAACACTATACTCCTGAAGGCTTTTGAAGAATTAGGCTTTGAAATAGTTGACGACATGACGTACCCGCACAAGATAGGAGTCGGCAAGTTCTCGCACACAATCCGCGATGGACGAAGAGACAGTACGTTAACCGCTATGCTAAATAAAGTCCAGAACAACAACCTTCATGTGTTGAAAAACACGCTAGTGACGAAGATCTTGATAGTGAACAAGTCAGCTGACGGTGTGAAGACTCTCTCGAATGGAGAAGAGCTAGTCTTCTTCGCGAACAAAGAGGTTATTGTAACAGCCGGGACTTTCAACACTCCCAAGCTGTTGATGCTGTCCGGTGTCGGGCCGAAGGCTTGCCTCGATGATTTGGGGATAGACGTCGTTCAAGATCTGCCAGTCGGCGAGGGTCTCAACGACCACATCATGGTGCTGTACTACATCGCCGCAGACAACGGGACCTGTCCGCAAAATGAACGAGATTTGTCCTTCGAAGTGATTAAATATCTTTACGATAGCTCAGGGATATTCTCTTATTCCGATAGCATAGGTTTATATTTGCCTCAGAAGGGCAAAGATCCCAACGTTCCATATTTCGGTATTTATCCTACATGCATGGCCCAAGGACAGTTATCTTATGAGACATGCATGCGAGGCATTGGGTACACGAATGAAACTTGTATGAAGTTAATGAAGGAGAATGAACAGAGAGAACTGATAGTTCTCGCCTTGGTGCTGCTGAAGCCGCAGTCGCGCGGGACGGTGACGCTGGCCTCCACGGAGCCGACCCACGATCCGCTCATATCCTCGGGTACTTTTAGCAGTGATGCTGACATGGTCGAGTTTCCTGAAGCTGTAAAGGTGACTCTGTCGTTGGTTAATACGACGTACTTCAGGAATAAACACGCTCGCGTGGTGGACCTGACTCCGGAGAGTTGTAAGGGTCTGGAGGGGGACGAGGTGATACGGTGCCAGGTGCGGGCGCTGGCCATGACGGCGTGGCACGCGGTGGGCACGTGCGCGCTGGGCGGCGCGCTGGACGGCGAGCTGCGCGTGCGCAGCCTGCGCCGACTGCGCGTGGCCGACGCCAGCGCCATGCCGGCCGTGGTGCGCGGCAACACTAACGCGCCCGTCGTCATGATTGCCGAGAAGGCGGCGCACTTCATCAAGAACACTTACGGAGTTGACGATTGATTTCACCCTAGACGTTTTAGTGATTTGTAAATATTTGACGATTCTAACATTTTTAACGAAACATTTTATTTTTGACATCCGTATGTTTATATAGATTTGACTAAGAATTTCCATTAGGAAATGTGTTATCTGTCTTAAGTCTTGCAAGTATTGTAATGAAGTAAGCTGTGCCGATTTGCCATATACATATAAAATGTGAAATATGGCAAAATAAATAAATATTTTGACATTTTTAAAATCAATTAGTATCAAAATTCTTATAATATTGTAAAAAAAATATTCGACGAATGAATAAAAAAACTTATGTTCTCATTATGTATCTACAACGCTACGAAATGGTACCTGAAGTCTTGTAATGAATTTTATGTACTAACGTAACGTATGATTTTTAAACAGTATTTGACAGCAGATTTAAATATACAATAATCGTACAAGTCATTGGTGTTCTAATTGATACTTTCAGTTGTGTAATGTGCGCTCTCTCTATGTATATTATGTACTGAGTGTGTGTTATGTACTGTGTACCTACTTACTCGTATGCATCAGGATGCGGTTGGTACATGGAGGTCGATATCTTGTTACATAATGCTTACATACTGTTTATAGAATAGAATAGAAAGTTTTTTTTGTTTATAATGTCAATGTCTGGGAAAACAAGCCGTAACCGGTTGGTTATTGGATCGTATTTACAATGCGATTTATTTATTTCATCTCGAGTTTCAGTGACTTTATGTCTTCTAAAGAGGCTCGTTGTGATCTGTGCCATCATTCCATCACTGACGACTCACGCCGCATTTTTTTTTTCGTTTCTATCACGTGTCCTCATTCTGCTGATATTATGACTGAATAGGGCTGCCTCGTTGGTCTGCAGCAACTGCTGATCAAGAGGTTTTGGGTTTGATTTCCCAGGTCTGTCAAACTGGCCCGCAAGGGCCGATGCCTGCCAGGGCTGCGGGACTGTTCGAAAGAGATACCGCGGCCCTGGAACATAAAGGGCAAAATAAGGAACATGGATGGTTTTTAGTCAGTAAAAGTCGGACACTCCCTTCCGCTCCGCCCAGAGCGGGAGGAGTCATTTGATGATTTCCCATCCCAAAAAAAAAAGTTCTGTCAAACTGATATTGGGGTTTTTGATCACAAATTTCCATCAGACATTGGAGTTGTGCCTTGTTGAAGGCAATAGGCTCGCTTCCTATTATATGACTTAAATGGTCAAAGAATCATGGCAAGATCCTTACTAATTTGTACAGAAAAAAGAGTTCATTTAGAGGGTTCAAAATATTTTCTAATGTTGAGATTATATTAACAGGAGTAGATTGATATACTTATCATATTTTTAAAACCCTGCATAATTAAAATATTACGAAATCCAAATATCAGTTTTTCGTTTCCTCGCGTCGGCCATTTTGTATTTATAAAAAAAAACGAAGTGACAAGTGACATTAACGGATCAATCAAACTGACAGACAAGTGATGTGACTCGTTGTCACTGACCTACAAGCTTATGGAGTGGGCATTCCTTCAGAATTAGCGTGATTATCTACAAGAATCTGGCGCATAAAATGGCCGACACTTTCATTCATCATTAGGCAAGAAAATAACAAAAAAGACTTTTAGGGCGCAACCGTTTCACAGTAGATCTACCACAAACTCGGCGCAAAACATGGCGACGCGGTCACGCATTTTTTGAGCTTATGACGTCACACGAAAGTGTTGTCAAAATAAGCACAAGATGTGACAAACTAGTTGATTTTTTAAAAAGAAACAAAACTGTTTTTCACATAAATGTGTCGATATTATGGATATTTGTATAATTATTCTTTCTATAGTAAAATATGCCGTCTCCATGCGTATACCTCAATGCGCCCTTTTTTTTTTTCCTTCGCCCTAATCGGGCAGGCTAAGGTCTTGGACCATACCGCCTCACCAATGCGCCCTGGCGGATCTTACACTGACAGCCGCCTTTTCATTCTGAAATAATTATATCCTCGTTAAAATATTTACTTTTAAAATAACATTATAATTTTATTGCTGGGTTAAAAAAATATTGTAAATGCCTAAATATATTCTTTAGGCACCTTTTTTTTT
Organism: Eurois occulta; assembly: GCA_950022335.1. Lineage (NCBI taxonomy): Eukaryota > Metazoa > Arthropoda > Insecta > Lepidoptera > Noctuidae > Eurois > Eurois occulta. The sequence goes on along the minus strand of OX465485.1, from coordinate 20,879,548 downwards.
TTTTGGTGGGTGTGAAATCATCAAATGACCCCTCCCGCTCTGGGCGGAGCGGAAGTGAGGTCAGACTCTTACTGACTAAAAACCACCCATGTTCCTTCTTTGGCCCTTTATGTTCCAGGACCGCGGTATCTCTTTCGAACAGTCCTGCAGCCATTCTTTAGGCACCTAAGAGTACAAAAATTCCAATATCTCTAAACATCTTTATTTTCTTGTACAAATTCTGCCCTGATTCTTTGGGTGCATTATAGATCGGAAGGCTTCTGTCAAACCTTTCGGCAGTAACAGGCATGATGTTATATTATGTGTATTAAGATTTAATTTAATAAATGAGGTACTCGACTTCCACAAATGTATGGGCCAGGCTGGATGTGTTAGTAGAACACGTCTGACGACGCAAACCTGACGGACTCTTAGATTAGCTTGACGTTGTGTCATTAGATCCATAAACACTTCCCTCTTTCACACCTCAATCAATATTCTAACTACGTAAAACTAATTAAGCATATTCAAATAAGATTACGAAAGCACCTATTAGTTGCAGACTAGTAAGGTTATCGTTTCTCTCCATCGCCGGCGAGGGAATGCATCGCGACGTAACGTTAACGTAATGTGACACGTTACCGTGTGCGCTTGGCGATGAGATTGTGTCATAAAAATATGATTACATTATTTTGTACGAGGTGTTTAATGTATTGCGAGGACTTGCCCGTTGGTCTCGCCTTATCAGGTGCGACAACTGAGCGTCGGGTCCTAGGGACCTACAAATCGAATTAGGTTTTTCTATTAGAAATTTCTCAGTAGTAGCCCGGATTTTGGCAGTTGGTAATGTGGTCCAGCGCTCGGGAGGACTCGTTAGCAAAGATTAAATATTATTTTGTATGAATTCGTGAGATGATCCAATACTGTTCCAACGATATCGGTGACGAGTCTTTCAGGTTACAGGCAAATGTCAGCATTTGTCATCATTCACCAGCTGAAAGTTAGCTCGCAGCGATCGCGGCGCTCATCATGAGCAGTCGGCGTGACTGTGAGTGCTACATACCGAATGTTTCCCGGCTTCGTTCGGTTCGCATTCGTTTCCTCACGCGCCGTCATTTTCACCTGCCATTTGAGCAGTGCTGTGAATCGGTTGAGTGAAATGTGACCGTATGTCCGGCTTGAATGGCGGCTTCTCTGTCATTTGTTTATATAGATAGAGGTGGCTGATTGCGTTTGTTCAAATTTTCTGGTTATTAACTGCAGCTCACAATGCCCAGAAGTTTCACGTCACTTAAGGGTGAGGCCAAATGAGCGTATTTTTTTTCAAGTTTTCACCCCGTACAAACGATGGATAGCTACTGAAGTTACGTCCCTCCGTCTGGCAACCTAACCGGATTTCAGTTGAATGTACATTGCGGTACTCAAAATTCGCGACTGACAGCTCAAAAAATTACGCTCGTTTGGCCTCGCCCTAGCTGGCGAAGTATAGCTGTATGTATACCATATAGGGTATGAATACACAACTGTGTACCTCTTCGCAGATTACAGGTGTGATGTTACGTTGTTTATATTATGTTACTAGCTGTGCCCCGCGACCTTAGTCCGCGTGAAATTATTATAAAAATATTACTTCCATATTTGAATCGGATTTTGTTAGCAATTTCAAGGGTTTTAATTTTTTTGCACGGAACTCTACCTTTTTTCTAAAATAAAAGTAGCCCAAGTTACTCCTTATAACATTAGCTATCTGCCAGTAAAAGTCCCGTCAATCGGGTCAGCCGTTTCGGAAATTAGCCGTAACAAACTGAAAGATAGACAAAAATTGTTACAAATAAAGTACTGTTATGTATTTAAAAAAACACATTTTTTAATTCCACCCGCATTAACGCATTACTAAATTACACTCATTATTTAATTTCATACGCTTCATTTAAAAGCTGTTATTTTGAAATTACAAACAGTCACTTCAATTTTATTTATTTGTATAGATTATTGAAAGGGGACACCCAAAACAGCTGACTTCCAACCATAAAAAACTCCCCACAAACATGTAATACTTGTTCCCTTACTTTCTAACGCAGGTGCGTCTGACTTGCGCACGCGCATGCGCCCCTCTAGTATTACAGCTTCCGGCGAGGACCGGTGGCGGCCGGAAGTGCAGCAGAGACAAGGAGGCAGAGACAGCTGACGGTGGGTAACGGTTAATAAGTAGGTATCTGGCTCTGGAGAGACTGCGGTTGTGTTTATTTTTACGAAAGGAAAGCAGTCAGTGGGTCGTTGAGACAGTCTGGTGGCCGACTGCTGTGTACGCATATCATGTAGGTAATTGCATAACTTACTCAAGTAAATAATATTCTCGAGCTGTGCTTTCCGTGTAGATACCAGTATGACAAATACTTTTATATTTTTATATTGTAATGATCAATATACTGTAATTCTCGAGTGTAATACTAGATGGCATTACTAGGCTCGTCACAATAGTTTTAACAAGATAATTTGTAAGAACGGACAAGTGACGGTAGCGGAAAAAATAAGGAGACCGAAAAAATGTCAATGGAAGAACGACGAAAAGTAACGGTTGCTCCGTAATTAAATTGCAATAACCTGTAAATTAAAGCCATAATTATTTGGAAATCACTACAGAATTTACATACAAGTATTACAAGTATTGTTGATGGAGCAATTTTGTGAATTTGTGTGCGAGTAAAGGAAGTAACGGGGTAAGTGTTTCGTCTATTTAGCAAAGTGTAGATTATAGATGATAGGAGAAGTTTTGCAAGGCTGACTGTTCTCATTTTGTCCTCAGCTTGCGGAAACGCCCTTTTCGTTCACACTAATATATGGCTGAATCTTTATTCGGTTGATGAGACAACTTTCTTAGAGAAATACACCGACATATTCGCCACGGTTTGTAAGACGTCAGCTGGTCTTGGGGCACAATAGCAGGGATTGGAATTGTGTGACCTCAGGTTCAAGCCCAGCCTGAAGATTTGCTTTTTGGTCATATTTTTATTACTTTTGTTTATTTTGAATTATTTTTTCTTTTGTTTTTATTTTGTTTTCTTTTGTTTTTTCTTGTTTCTTTTGTTTTTTTTACATGTTTATATTACCCTTTACCGTAGTTAGTCATCAAGCGTTAGTGTTTAGATTGTAAGGTATTTAACTGTTGAATAAGTAAATTTGCTACCGCCTATACTTTCTTTTATATTCATTCAGTCCACTTGGAACCCCGGTCATCACATTGGCGCCCACGGGTTAACTGAATGAAATATAACAAAGGGGTATAGCGGTTGTGGTCTTTGAGTTTATTTTGGTATAATTATATTCTTGTAAGAAACGTTGTAACCAACACAGTTTTTTTTAGGTTGGGCAAGTTGTGTTGCATATCTGTAACTCAGGATAGGAAATTATTTATCGTGTTATTTTGAACTTCTATTGTTTACTGAAATTTATTTATTTATTTATATGTAGGATCAGGAGTGCCGAGAGGTATATCTTCAGGGTTTGGAGTTCCCATTTTATTGGGATAAACAAGACTGTATATGCAATTACAGTATTTTTATTACAGTAGGTACACAACACACAATACAAAATGGTACACAACACAAAAATGGTAAATAGTAAAAAAAGATAAATCAGATAAAAAGGTACACACAGTTAGGCGAACAGACCTTTTAAGGTCACAGTTCGTACAGTGGACAAGCCACCCAAACACAAAGTGTATCGCTATCAGAAAGCTAAATACAGCTATGTGCAATATACAGCAGCGCTGTACCAGGTAAACCGACAGTTTTGTCGGGAGCAGGGGAGCTCTGTAATGAGTCGAATCCGAAGACCGACTGACGAGCTTACTGAGAGCACGCTCTTTTATAGTACGATGCCCCCACTGTAATCCCTCCACAACAATTCTGTCCGTTGACGCACGGAGGTGCGTCACGCGTTTACAAGATACAAAATGTGCGCGAAATCTAATAAGATTTACAATAAAGTAATCAAATAATACAAGAATAATTGTCGTAAATAAACAATGGTGAATTCACAAAGTAAATCATTTAAAAATTAAAATAACATGTCGTTAATTGTTTTGAACAAAACTTATCGGTCACACTTATCGAAATAAGTTGCCAAAAATCAATTACTAGCACGTAATAAATTATGTTTCGATTTATAAGACAATAATTGACCATAATTGATAGTAAAAATCACTTAAATTAATAATCAGAAAACAAAACAACTCATAATAAAATTTGGTGACTACCCACAATTGTAATAATTGACAACCAACTCCGACACGGCCAGAACTGACGTTCTACACGACCTCGTGTGATTCTGAAAAAGAAAATCTCTTGTGAATATCGATCGGCCTTTCTGACAAACAAAAGCCTTAACAAAAGGTATGTCGTAAAGAAAAATCCTGAGTTAGTCAAATAAAATTATTATCAATTATAGCAGTTGCATCGCAACCGTTCAAAATGACCATACTGCTACTGACAATACATAGTTCAACTAAAGTAGAGACACAGTCTCCCAGCCGAAATCACACCATGGGATTCGACAAGTAATTTGGAGTCAAATAGACAACCCGCATAGGCGTCAACATAGACAACCCGCATAAGCGTCAAGTTCAACATCCAAATCCAGGAGTCAACATAGACATCCGATTAAGCGTCAAGCTAAACAAGAGTCATCATAGACATCTTATCAATTCAGCTATACTATGTCAGCAGCAGATGAATCATCATCAGTGTCAGTATTGACATCATCACTAACAGTAACTGGACATTCAGGCATTTTTCGTACACGATCATGGGCATATTTGTAAATTCTATTGCTACTCAAAGCTTTTAACAAATATCTATCACCATCTAATAGTTCTAAAATTCTATAGGGACCTTTAAATTTAGGATCTACTTTAGTTTGATTTCGTTCCTCATTAGCAATAAGTACAAAGTCTCCAACTTGAAACTTTTTCAAAATAGCTTTAGTCTTATCGAAACGAACTTTATCGTATTCGGCACTTTTAGTTATACCCAGGGCTGCTTGTTCCCTTACACGGGACAAATTTACTTCTATCTCGTCACTGTCAACAGTCATCAAACCTAAAGGTCGAGCAACTCGTCCAATCAACAAGTCTAAAGGACTAGATTTAGTAACCCGATTAATTGTGCAATTTAGAGCAATTTGAACGTCTTCAATGGCATCTTGCCAAGAGCGCTCACTGGTCTCAACGGCGGTAAGCATACTTTTTAATGTTTTCATTATGCGTTCAACCTGCCCATTAGCCATACATGCACCGGTAGCTATTAAATGCAATGCAATATTATGGGAATCACAAAATTCTTTGAAGTTTTTGCTAGCAAAACAGCGACCTTGGTCAGCTATAACCCGAGAAGGTGCTCCAAATAAAGAGACACTAGACTTAAGGGCTTTAATGCAATTTGATGCGTCAATCTGGGTAGTATGGTACAGTAGAACATACTTTGTAAAAGAATCAATTATAACAATGATGTATTCCTTGAGATCACTCTTTCCACTAAGTTTTCCGGTAACATCTATATGCACTGTGTGCCAAGGTATACTGACTTTAGGTATAGGGTGTAACTCTGCTTGAATTTTACCCGAATTAGATTTAGAGATTTTACACGTGATACAGTTATCTACGAATTTTCTAACATATCTAGCCATTTTATCAAACCAGTAATGCTCATAGACCTTTTCAAGCGTTTTATCCCAACCTAAATGCATGATTGCTTCATGAATGTGGTTTATAACAGACCATCTAAAAGCTCTTGGGACAATAGGTAAACAACGTGTTTGTCCATTGCGTTGTATTTTACGGTACAAGGTTCCTGATCGCAATTCATAACTTTGGGCAATATCAGGGGGTAGAGCATTACTTTTTAGATTAGAAACGATAGCTAAAATCTCAGAATCACGCTGTTGTTCAGCTAAAAGCCAACTATTAGACAGAGTTGTAATATCAACACGTTTCTGTTCTATTTTGTTGATTGATTGTGGAAGGGGGTTTCTAGAAAGAAAGTCTACGTGGTTCATATATCTGCCTTCTCTATACATAATGTCAAAATCATAGGCCTGTAGAAAAGCCCACCATCTATGTACTCGGGGAGTTAAATCAGCCTTATTGCGCGAGGCTTTAAGGGAATTACAGTCAGTTACAACAGTAAATTTATGTCCCTGCAGATAATGGTGAAAATGCTTAACTGCGTTAACAACGGCTAAAGTTTCTAATTCATAGGAATGATATTTACTTTCAGTTGTAGTCGTTCTTTTACTATAATATTCTACAACATGCATTTTTTTATCAACTTTTTGAAAAAGAATAGCACCGTAACCATCAGCACTAGCGTCAGTATGTAATTCGATGGGATATTCAGGATTATAAATCATTAAAACTGGCTCATTAGTAAGAATTGAAATTACTTTTTGCCTAATTTTCTCATGTTCATCAGTCCACTTAAAAGTCTGTTTACTAGTAGTTAAGAAGAACAAAGGTTTCATAATCTGTGAAAAGTTCTCTACAAATTTTCTAAAATACGATGCAAGACCAATGAACTGTCTCAATTGGTGAATTGTTTTGGGAGACTTTAAATTAATTAATGCCTTTATTTTTCGAGGATTCGGGCGAAGTTCCCCGGAGGTGATTTCGTACCCAAGATATTCTACTCTGCGTTTTAGGAAAGAGCACTTGCTAAGATTTAAAGAAAACCCTGCTGTGGTCAATGATTCAAGGACTTCTTCTAGTCGATGTAAACCTTCACAGGGGTCTTTACTGGGAACCATGATGTCATCAATGTAAATAATCACATAAGAATGGACTAACTTGCCTAATGCATTAGTTACAGCACGTTGGAAAACACTAGGAGCATTTCGTAAACCGAATGGCATAGCCAAATATTCAAATTGGCCATCGGGTGTTACAAAGGCAGTGGCCTCAATACTATCAGGATGAATAGGTATCTGATGAAACCCAGAAGTACAATCAAGGCAAGTGTAAAAGTTAGCACCGCATAACCTTGCGATTTGGTCAGCTATAAGAGGCAGTGGAAACCTATCTGCTATTGTATTACTATTTAGCTCACGGTAGTCTACGCACATTCGATCTGACCCGTCGCGCTTCTTTATCAATAAAATAGGACTTGCAAATGGAGAACAACTAGGTCTAACTATTTGAGCATCAATCAGATCATTAATTTTGGATCGAACTAACTGTCTTTCATCAGGAGTAAGTCTGTACGGTCGGCGATGGACCGTCTTATGTGGATCAATGAGGCGTATTTTAAGTTCACCTGATGTGACTCGAGTACATGGTAGACCCTTTGCAAAAGCATGAGAATATTTTTGAAGAAGTTCAATCAACTGTGGTTTATATTCAGATGGAATATCTGTATCAATATCATGAAAATTCGAGGTCTCAGGAATAGAGCACTGATCAATAAACTTAACTTTTGTAATAGTAAGACTTGTTTCGGTCATGTTAACCGCGAAACCTAATTTTAATATCTCACGGCCTATCATGATACTATGACTAATTAAGGCATCCGGTACTACATGAAACAGTATCTCTAAATGATAACCATCTATCTCTACTTCACTCAGAATTTGTTCGGTACATATTATGTTAGAATTTCCTATTCCCATTATATTGACGATACAAGAAATACGTTTGCCAGACAACTTTTTAGCACATGTTTCAGTAATAAGAGAACATTCAGCCCCAGAGTCATAACAAAATGCAAGCGACTCACCAGATTGCTGTAGAACACCAATGATAGGTCGTACATCACAAGCTTCAACTCGCTTCACGGATGGTTGGCTGCTCGAAGGTCGACTCCCGGTGTCTTCACTTGAACCACCCGGTCGCCTTCCGGTTGCCTTAGGGCAACGAGGAGCAACGTGTCCCGCTTCCCCACAGCGGTAACAGACTATCTTCTTAGTTGTTGCCTTATGTGACGAGCTGGCTGGTCCAGGATATTTGCTGGTTTTCTCGGCCTTCTTGCGACAGTTTGTAGACTTATGCCCCAATATACCACAAAAGTGACATACTATTTTAGCTGGTTTGAACTGTTTCGGTTGAGAAGAATCTTGCTGGTCAGAGGAAATCTGAGACTTTCTCTTAAGGTGGGACAATACACTCAATTCTTGTTGAAGTTTATGTCTAGTATGTACTTCAGTAGTAAATGCTAGTCGATGAGCACGGGAATCAAATTTGGAGACATGGGCCAGTACAGTAGAAACAGCGATGTGTTCGACACTCAGGCTATTCCATTTAGATGTCAGTGAAGTGACCTGTCGACTGGCATATGCGGCTAAAGATTCTCCTTCTTTTGGTTGACTATTATGAAGGTTAATGAGGGTAGCGGCAACAGTTTCCGAAACGGCATATCGAGAAAGAAAGAGACTCTTAAAGTCTGTCCAGGTCATACCTGCATATGATACTTGGGAAAGCCATACGTTAGCACTACCTTTTAAGGCTTTAGTAAGGGCAATAATGAGAGTGCTACCTTGAAGAGGCTTTTCCGAAAAACAAATATCAACAGTTGTACTCCAAGATTGAGCATCGGAATCGGGTAGGTCTGGGTCAAAATCGGGCAAAGGAATTACAGTAGACGAAGCGGAGTGCGTCTTAATCGCTTCAATTAACTGAGTCATATTTTGATTCTGAAGCTCTAACATTACTCGCCATGGATCACCAACACCTTCCGATTCCTGGGCTCTCCCTAATCCCACTTCTGATGTAGGATCAGGAGTGCCGAGAGGTATATCTTCAGGGTTTGGAGTTCCCATTTTATTGGGATAAACAAGACTGTATATGCAATTACAGTATTTTTATTACAGTAGGTACACAACACACAATACAAAATGGTACACAACACAAAAATGGTAAATAGTAAAAAAAGATAAATCAGATAAAAAGGTACACACAGTTAGGCGAACAGACCTTTTAAGGTCACAGTTCGTACAGTGGACAAGCCACCCAAACACAAAGTGTATCGCTATCAGAAAGCTAAATACAGCTATGTGCAATATACAGCAGCGCTGTACCAGGTAAACCGACAGTTTTGTCGGGAGCAGGGGAGCTCTGTAATGAGTCGAATCCGAAGACCGACTGACGAGCTTACTGAGAGCACGCTCTTTTATAGTACGATGCCCCCACTGTAATCCCTCCACAACAATTCTGTCCGTTGACGCACGGAGGTGCGTCACGCGTTTACAAGATACAAAATGTGCGCGAAATCTAATAAGATTTACAATAAAGTAATCAAATAATACAAGAATAATTGTCGTAAATAAACAATGGTGAATTCACAAAGTAAATCATTTAAAAATTAAAATAACATGTCGTTAATTGTTTTGAACAAAACTTATCGGTCACACTTATCGAAATAAGTTGCCAAAAATCAATTACTAGCACGTAATAAATTATGTTTCGATTTATAAGACAATAATTGACCATAATTGATAGTAAAAATCACTTAAATTAATAATCAGAAAACAAAACAACTCATAATAAAATTTGGTGACTACCCACAATTGTAATAATTGACAACCAACTCCGACATATATAATAACTGTGTCTTATCATGGATGTTAATGCACTGCATAAAGATGAGCTTGAATTTGAACTGGCTTGTCGAGGGATTTCGGATTGTAAGACCGTGGCGACTATGCGGAAATTTTTGCGGGAAATTTTAGTTCGAGAGCAGTCGGGCGAGTCAACTATTTCCTTTAAGGTTCCTAAAGCCTGCATTGATAACCCGAATAATGAAATATTGGTTTGTGAAAAAAAATTGTCGGCAATAACTTCACTCATATCAGAAGTATCGCACAGTCCTGAACATTCGTTTTTTAGACGTATACACTCTCGTTTGACACACTTATCAAACCGTGCTAAACTTATTATCCCTTCTGAGTCTAGTGACATTCAGAAACATTTGACATTACTCAAGAACATACAGGATACCTTATCATCACTAAGGCAGCTTGAGCAAGAAGAAGATGAGGAAGAGGATTTAATTTCCGAGCATGATAAAGACATCTTACAGAAGTCTTTAGGCGAAGAGGCTATGCAAATAATAGAGCAATTGGAAAAGTATCGACACTCAGGGAAAACTTCCTTACCAATGGATGGAGACACGGGAATACACCAGAATCGTGTCTTTCACTCTGCAGTTGCCAATACTGACATGCCACAAACAACCTTAGAGAGACCTAGTCCTTCCTCACGTCATCCAGGTTTACTAAGGTCTTCCACATTTGATGATGGCTTCCACAAACGGAAGTTGGTTCCCATTAAAGATTGGGGTGTCAAATTTAGTGGAAGGGGCACTGTAAGTGTGAACGCATTCTTGGAAAGAATAGAGGAACTTAAAGAGGCGAGGAATGCTGCCGATGAAGACTTATTTCGATATGCCATAGACTTCTTCGAAGAAGACGCATTAATATGGTTTAGGGCCAATAAAGGTGCAGTAACTAATTGGGCTCAATTAGTGAGCCTTCTGTTGGACACATTTCAGCGACCGTATTACCAAGAGGAGCTATTGGAGGAGATTAAACAGAGAACCCAAAGCAACCAGGAAAGCATTTTAGTTTATATAGCCATTATGCAGAATATGTTTAATCGGTTACCCACTCCCATTCATGAAACACAAAAATTGATGATACTTAGAAGAAATTTACAACCATATTTTCAGAAGGCCATATGCCGAGACACTTTCGATACAGTGAGCGAATTAACGTCAGTTCTAAGGATTATTGAACGCACGAAGTTGAGCTGTGATAATTTCAAGGAACCTACTCAAAGTGATCACTCTCTGGAAAGGGATTTAGCATATAAGGGAAGTACTTTGACGAAAGCACGAAATGAAAACACGTCTGAGCTGGCAGCCATGGATAATAAGGGAGTATCTTCAACAAAATGTTGGAACTGCAGGACGCCAGGGCATCGTTTCAAGGATTGTAAATTGCCAAAACAAAGACTCTTCTGCTACAGATGTGGACGTTTCGGGAAAACGACAAATAAATGTTCATGCAATGCTACTGATAAGGGAAACGACAAATCGGAGTCGATGCCGGCCGATCGTACCCCGAAAAACTAAGTCATCCTACGGATGACTGGCAGCAATGGCTACATACAGTGTCAAGTTTTTTCAAAACAGGAAATATCAGCAATATTAATAAGCATAGTCAAGACAATCGGTATTATGCTGAAATAAAAATTTTAAATCAGTCGTTTGTGGGATTATTGGATTCTGGAGCGACTGTCTCTGTAATTTCGCAGAGATTTGCAATGAAAATTATGAAATTGGGGTTTTCAGAACATAAAGTGGACAAAGAAATGATCTCAACGGCTGATGGTACCTTCCATGCAATGGATTCCATTGTTCATTTGCCTATTGAGTTTACGGGAAAGTACAACGTGGTAGATTTTTATGTCATGGACTGCTTAAAACATGACATTATTTTAGGGATGAATTTTTTTGAGTCATTTAATTTAGCCATAGGGGCAGGGAAATCGATTGCTGACATTATGGAAATTAACATGTCGCAACCAGTGATTTCGCGAGATGAACTTTCTGTTCAACAGAAAGAGCGCCTGGACAAATTGCTAGAAGAAATGGCAGCAGAGATTGGTAAAGGTTTAGGAAGAACATCGTTGATCAAGCATAGAATTGACACCGGAGATAGCTTGCCCATCAAACACAGACAGTACCCCTTGGCTCCTCCAATTATGGCGGAACTGGAGAAGGAAATCCAGGATATGCTGGACAATGACGTCATAGAACCCTCCTTCAGTTCATGGCGTTCTCCTGTATTACTAGTGAAGAAACCTTCGGGTAAGAATCGATTGTGCCTCGACAGTCGTCAGTTAAATAAGGTTACAGTAAAAGACTCTTACCCTTTGCCTAGGGTTACCACCATCTTAGACAGTCTTAAAAATGCTCGGTTCCTATCAACTATTGATCTGCGATCAGCCTTTTGGCAGATACCGCTGGAAAAGACAAGCAAAGAAAAGACTGCTTTCGGACTCGCTGGAAAAGGACTTTATCAATTCAAAGTCATGCCATTCGGTCTAAGTAATGCATCTCAGACACAACAACGTTTGATGGATCGCTTGTTCACGCCGGAATTTGAAAGTAGAGTGTTCACTTATTTGGATGATATCGTCATATGTGACGACAGCTTTGAAGCCCATTTATCTTCATTGTCACATGTAAAAAATCAGCTGAAGGAAGCAGGATTAACGATCAACCTGGAGAAATGCGTGTTTGCGAAATCATCTTTAAAATACTTGGGCTACATTGTGGACAAGGAAGGATTACGAACAGACCCGGATAAAGTAAAAGCTATACTGGACTATCCCAGGCCATCAACTTACACGGAGCTAAAGCGATTTATCGGCCTAGCTAGTTGGTACAGGCGGTTTGTAGAAAATTTTGCTATTGTCGCAGCTCCACTACATGAACTTACTAAGGGAGGCAAGAAGACTAAATGCATTAAATGGAATAAAGAGGCTGAAGATTCTTTCTTAAGTCTAAAGACTGCCCTGACTTCGACACCAGTATTAAGAGTGCCAGACTTTACGAAACCCTTTTCTGTTCAATGTGACGCTTCCAACAGGGGGACTGGTGGAGTTTTAATTCAAATAGTCGATGGTCTGGAAGTTCCCATCGCATACACGAGCAGAAAACTGACGGAAAGAGAATGCAAGTACTCAGCGTCTGAGCGAGAACTATTAAGTGTTCTGCATGCGGTAGAACAGTTTCGTCCGTATGTTGAAGGGAATCATTTTAAGGTCATTACGGACCATAGTGCTCTTCAGTGGCTACACCGTAATAAGGACCCTCATGGACGTTTGGCAAGATGGGCTATGCGCTTACAACAATTTGATTACGAAATAGTCCATCGCAAAGGCAAATATAACACTGTGCCGGATGCCTTATCAAGAGCGATTGAAGAAGAAATTAATATATTAGAGATAAAACCAGAAGATAAAGATGAGTGGTACAAATCAAAAGAGGACTTGGTGCTTTCTGGGAAGAATGACCCGGATTGGGAAATCAGTCAAGGGCAGCTGTGGAAATACATGAGATTAAAACAATTTCCCAATGAAAATGACAGTTGGAAACTTGTGATTCCAGAAAAACTTCGTCAAGGAATACTAAAGGAATGTCATGATGACCCCACAGCTGGTCACTTTGGTGTTAAAAAATCGGTCAATCGTGCGAGACAGAAATACTTTTGGCCGACATTGATCCAAGACACAAAAAACTACGTGCGGAAATGTGAAGTGTGTGCAAAATACAAGCACTCACAAAGTAGGCCATCTGGTTTAATGGGAAAGCAACGAGAGGTAACAGAACCCTTTCAAATCATATCTATGGACCTAATGGGGCCTTTTCCGAAATCTAAGCATGGCAATACTATGCTACTAGTCATAACATGCTGGTTCAGCAAATTCTGTTTTCTCTACCCACTCAGGAATGGGAAGTCATCAACTATAGCTCAAATACTGGAGGAACAGATATTTTTAATGTTTGGAACCCCAAACGTAATAGTCTGTGACAATGGAAAGCAATTTGTATCCAACCAGTTTAAGGATCTAGTTTCAGGGTACGGTGTAAAACTATGGTATACCCCATACTACCATCCTCAGGCCAACCCCACTGAACGGGTAAACAAAGTCATTGGCTCGGCTATAGCTTCTTACGTTGAAGATAATCACAAAGAATGGGACAGGTATATTCCACACATAGGTCATGCAATCAGAACATCGGTTCATGAAGTCACGGGAACAACACCAGCCTATTTGTTTTTTGGACGCGAGACTGTGGTCCAGGGCATGAAACCATATAGTTTCGAACCAGACGTACCCATTACTTTCGACAAAGGGAAATTCGAAAGAAATATAGCATTCAGGAGTAAAATTTATGACGAGGTTAGTGAAAGGATAAGGCAATCACATGAGACCAACAGCGAACAGTACAACAAGAGGCGTCGCATATGTGACTACAAAGTGGGTGATCTGGTTTGGAAACGCACTAAACTCCTATCGAATGCTGATAAGGCATTTATGTCTAAATTGGCCCCAAAGTTTGAAAAAGCAGTCATAGCAGAGAAGATATCAGGCGATGTTTACAGATTAAAGAGTTTTAGAGGCAAAGATTTAGGAAAATGGCATTCTTGTGACCTTAAACGTTTGCTTTGAATCCGGTTGGATTCTTTAGAGGAGAGGGGATATTGTAATGATCAATATACTGTAATTCTCGAGTGTAATACTAGATGGCATTACTAGGCTCGTCACAATAGTTTTAACAAGATAATTTGTAAGAACGGACAAGTGACGGTAGCGGAAAAAATAAGGAGACCGAAAAAATGTCAATGGAAGAACGACGAAAAGTAACGGTTGCTCCGTAATTAAATTGCAATAACCTGTAAATTAAAGCCATAATTATTTGGAAATCACTACAGAATTTACATACAAGTATTACAAGTATTGTTGATGGAGCAATTTTGTGAATTTGTGTGCGAGTAAAGGAAGTAACGGGGTAAGTGTTTCGTCTATTTAGCAAAGTGTAGATTATAGATGATAGGAGAAGTTTTGCAAGGCTGACTGTTCTCATTTTGTCCTCAGCTTGCGGAAACGCCCTTTTCGTTCACACTAATATATGGCTGAATCTTTATTCGGTTGATGAGACAACTTTCTTAGAGAAATACACCGACATATTCGCCACGGTTTGTAAGACGTCAGCTGGTCTTGGGGCACAATAGCAGGGATTGGAATTGTGTGACCTCAGGTTCAAGCCCAGCCTGAAGATTTGCTTTTTGGTCATATTTTTATTACTTTTGTTTATTTTGAATTATTTTTTCTTTTGTTTTTATTTTGTTTTCTTTTGTTTTTTCTTGTTTCTTTTGTTTTTTTTACATGTTTATATTACCCTTTACCGTAGTTAGTCATCAAGCGTTAGTGTTTAGATTGTAAGGTATTTAACTGTTGAATAAGTAAATTTGCTACCGCCTATACTTTCTTTTATATTCATTCAGTCCACTTGGAACCCCGGTCATCACAATATATTCATTTATAATCAGAATTATATGCTTTTTATTTTATATTTTAAATATATATTTTATTAATCAATTATTTATTAATAATATATTTTTTTTAATTAAAATTAATTTATTAATTATTTTTTTATCTTTAGGAGGTTTACCTCCATTTATTGGATTTTTCCCTAAATGAATTTTTATTATTAATTAAACTTTTAAAACATGACTGTCACTAATGTCAGAGTGTCAGTACAAATGGTAGCGTTATCATTTACGACTAATTACTAAGTGTCGACCGATTTGTATTTAGTCCTGCTCACATTCATGAAGCATTTATGAATGGCGATGATTTGATGAAATTAAATGTATTAATATTAATAAATCATAGGCTGTTTATTGTTTTTTATTGAACCATCAGTATCCTAGAGCAGTACTACCCCAGCGGTAACGCCTCGGGCTCCAATTTCCGGTTCCGTTACTTAGGGTAATTAATTTCATTAGCACTGCTCCCAAAACGGCGAAGGAAAACATCGTGAGGGTCCCGGCATGTCCTAGAACCAAAAATTCGAAGACATGTGACATCTGCCAACCCCCACTGGGCCCGCGTGCTGCATCACGGCCCTCTCCCTCTCATAGAGAGAAGGCTTGTGTCGCAGCAATGGGAACATTATAGGCTGATTATGTATTATAACCGTCAGCTTAACATTCCTCAGTCAGTAGTAGGTACCTACCTGCATTAGTGTGATGTTCATCATAGAACTATATAGTTACTATACATAACTCATGACATTTGTCATCGGGGAAGCATCACTTACTATGCCGTTACCAGCGGTAAGCACTAAGCAAGCGGTATCATAATGTTCACAGATGTTCCCATGCATAAAAAATGGGATATTACCATTGCTTCTGGGCACTTATGACTATTACGCGATTGCTGATAACAGTAATTCCAGGGTGATAACAGTAGCCATGTAGCCCCCATCTGTAGGTTGGTCATCATCTTCTTTTTCCCACATATATTATTGGGATCGGCTTTCAGTCTAACCGGATGCAGTTAAATATCAGTACTTTAAAATGAGCACCTACCTTTTAAGAGGGGGAACTGCCTCGTTGGTCAAGCGCGACTGCTGAACACGAGGTCCTGGGTTCGATTCCCAGGTCGGGTAAAGTGTTATTAAGTGGTATAATACATATATAAGTGGCCACGGAGTCTGGGTCCGTGCCCGGTTGATGGAAACTGGATCGCCCCCTGTTACATGGGACTTAAACATAACTGGTAAAATGTATGTGTGCTTTAGGTACATCTCTGCCTAACCCTTCGGGGACTAAAGGCGTGATGTCAACTTAAATCGTAATCCCTTGTTGTTGTTGGTGTCACCACCAGGGTGGTGGAGTGGTGACACTGCTCATGCCTTCTCTGTATGACAAGAGGCCTTTGCCGCTTTGCCTCACAGCGCCGCAGCAGTACAGGAATAGGTTGGTATTATTATACTACCCGATATAATCTCACTCTGTCCATGCCCTCTGATCTACACGAGGCCTAGCTTCAGTTCCCAGGCAGATCCCCGCGCTAGTCTGTCCTCGAACACATGCATCAGATGTTTACACTGCGTGTGATGGGCGCAGCGGCAGCCGGCCCGCGCCCGCGCCGGCCTGTCCAGCGCTTCCGTGACTTCCGTGAGAGCCGCTTTCTCTGCGCGTGCGATTGTGAGCGATGCTGTCCTGCATCATTTGTGGTAGCTACCAAATTGTTGTTAATTGGATTGAAGGGGTGAACTTAGTAGGTTGAAGATAAGGACCGTCATCGTTATTAACCCATTCGTCATGACTAATACATTTGGAAGAGTTATCTTTAGATCGACCAAAATAACAAAATACAAATACACAACTTTGATGTCATTGCAGTTCCTGACGCTTCAAGCGAAATTTTGGAGATCTGTCACACAATAAAACCTACGCATATCCGAATTGTGGCAGCAATACACACGCGACGCCGAATCTGTTATCAATGAACAGCGGACAACAACAACACAGGCGACAGGTGCGCGACTTTCCCCGGCGCGTGGCGCGCGCGCTGCGGCAGTCGCTGCCGAGAGCCGACCGCCGCGCACGCGCACACCGGAATGCGCCGCCATGGCCGACGCCGAGCGAGCCGAAACGTACGACGCGCGTGTCACCACCGCCACGGTGTCCAGCCTCAAGTCCGAGGACTCTACGGAGCAGCTCATCTGCAAGACCCCCCTAAAGAAAGTTAAACAAGTGACCAAAGACAAGAGTGTGACTTCTAAGAGTGTTGAAGCGGGCAGTGATGAACCCACGCGAAGGCGCCTGGTGGTGTTCCTGGGGCTGGGGCAGGTGGTGCTCGGGGCTCTGCTAGTGGGCGCCGGCGCGCTGGCCGTGGTGAAGGGCGCTGCCCTGTCACGGGTGGGCGCGGGACTGTGGGCGGGCTGTGTCGCCGTAGTGACCGGAGTGGTTGGCGTGCTCGCCGGCATCAATGACTGCTATGGACTGAACGGAGGAAGCAATGGGTATGTGTCAGGTAGTGGAGAGATCTGTGATGCTGGATGCATCATGCATGTCAGCTATGTGCAGTAAACTTGGAGAGAGCTCTGTCTGAGTGAATTTGTTCCGAGTGGCAAGTTTCTACCAAAGCGATATGTTTGGCGCAACAGAGCATGAATTCACGCCTGTGAAATGACTTTTGCAATAAACATAATACTTAATAAAACACTCACAAATTAAAAAATTAACAAAATAAAACATGAGATTACATGCGTTGCTTAACTTATAAACAATATGGAAGCGTTTGTTAAAAGAGAAACTGTTGTTCACTAGATTTTTGTAACTTAGATGTAAATTAAAGAGAAAGTTAACTTTTGCGAAATAAATAAACAAACAGGACGCGAGAAAGACTATCTAGACTAAATGCTAACATTTTATATTTTTACGACATAAAAATTGATGTCAACAATATTATTAATGATCGATCGATAGACTATTTGGGGTTATCTGGCGGTATTTTTTGCATAAGTAATATTCTTGGCGCGAGGAACTACTTTTACTGGAGACTGTAAACTAGTTTATCAAAATCACGAGCGATATGTAAAAATTTTGTGCCACAACATATAATAAAAAGCGTGTCATCTCGTGAACCATATCCAGTTAGCTGTCATAAGAAACAGAGAATACTTTGTCAACCAATAGGGAATGTTTTATATTGTTTAAACGGCTACTACTTAAGTCTTTTATACTCTAACCAATAGGATAACCATAATTTTTCAGTGGTCAAAATAATCAACACGTCATCCATCACTGTCCTCTTGAGAATTCCCTTGTAGATATAACTTTAGTTCTACTCCTTATAATTATCAGTTTAGTTTCAAACTACATAATAAACTCACTTCTGTATTCCCTAGGGGCATGCAGGAACCATAGACCACCACCTACTTCCACCCTGACATACTCCTTGTGCTCGTCAACATTCATACATCTGGTCTAGCACTAAACACTGTTTAAAAAAAAACGTTCTAATTTTAAAATATACCGATTGGCATCCAATGAGTGAAGTAACAGAGCTTCCTCGCAAATCATCGTACGCGCATCATTAGCTGATCGGTCGCGTGGCGCAACGAATACTTCATCTATATTCAAACGTTGTGGTCTGCCTTATGCAACTGACCAAATAAACACACAACAAATAGGATAGCATTAATTAACTCAGCTCACGGCAAAGCTGTAAAATAATAAGTAGGCAAAATCAACCTCAGGAGAAGTTACTGTTAGCCTGCATACTCCCAGTCCTGGGCGAAGGCATTTCCCCATGACTCCACTTCTTTCGATCCAGGCCTAATGTGTTGGTTTTGTTCAGCTCGTCCCACTAAATGGGTATCACACTATCAGAAGTAACTACTGAAACATGATAAACATGACGGTTTAGATACCATCAATTCTAGACTCAATGTTTGAAAGTAGTTTCAACCTAGTTGTATGTGTGTATAATATAATGAACTGAAACTTATAAACAACTCAATCATAGTTTAAAACACAATTATAACCATTAGCATTTACGTAGAACTTACAAAATTCCGTCAAAGATTCCATTCCAAAACATGACACTTATAGCGAGGTCGAAGATGTTTCCAAATTAATAGCAGAGCACACACACCACTTAATGACCTGATATCCATCAGTTTGACAGCGACGCCTATGACGCAATGTTGGTTCACTTTCATAACAAATAACTATAGTTCAGGCTTTGAACCCGTGACCTTTCAGTCAGAGACCGACATTACATCGAGTGTAAACACAGCGGCGAAAACGTGGTTCAAATTTACAAATATTCTGAGAACAGATGCTTTGATTGTGAAAATTTAGAGATTTCAAAAGTTAAATAAAGGAAATACAGCATTTCTATCAAAGATGTGGCAGACAATCACACGACCGTCCAACACAACTGACTAAGCCACTACAGCTGAAGATAAACGACGTAAACAAAAACTCAGAAACAATGTTATAGCGTCATACTAATCGTCTTCTGATAAAAAGCCGGATATTGGTCAAAGAATCCGGTTTTTTACCTTTGAATCTTTTGTATTTTAACAACTTTTTTAGAAATCGCCGCACGTCGAAAAGTCTGGACAAATGAAAAGGCCCGATAATGCGGAAAAGCCGGATACGTGACAAATGATTAGGATTTTAACCCACTCACAGTGAACAGCCTGTTAACAACTTGCTAAGGTGCATACACCTCCGAGCACGAAGGAACTACCTGAAAATTAACAGTATTGCGGTGTTTGTTACTTGTATAAAAGCGTCAATCTCCTCTACAACAGTAGCACAAGTACTCAACTAACGTACTCATGTACTAACTACAAGAAAGCTTCTTTACCACGACGACGGTCCATAAATCCTTCAGTGAGGAAATAGGAAATCAATCGACAACATTCCGCAAACCCGTTGCTATAGCAACCAGCTTGTTTGATGAAAGTCCAGCGCTTTCTCTCGCAGTTCAGTTGCATCTTGTATGTTATGTACTTGTGTTATGTAACATGTAAAGGTCGCGAGCCAATGTGGGCTCGAGTTTGGGTGATTAAGTGAGGAAAATTTGGGCGAGATAGAAAGAGCATTCGAGTTGTTTCGCTCTGAGATTGAATAGAAAATTAAATAAATCAGTACGAACACGATAAAAAATGTGACTCAACAAAAAAAATAGATAGTTAAAATTGCAAAAATGTATTTATTGCTTGTATTAATCCTGCTAGTTTGCGACAAACGGTTTATAAAGGACCGCACGCGATAAAAGAAAATTGGATCTGATATATAACACCCCGAGGAACATCCTAAAAGAAACTAAATACAAGTTAGCTTCTTAAAACATGGCCCAATCTACAAGACAAGTTTCAACATTTATAATTAATGGCAAATAATAATTATATACTCGTACATTGCCCCAAGTTATTAAACTATCAGACTTCCATTTCTTCATTCCTTTTTTTTTATTTTTTGCCGTGGGGAACTAAGGAACCTAATAATAAACTTGATACATTTCCTCCTTTGCAAACAAAAATAAAAAAATACATTATAACCGAAGTGATTGAGATCGCATCGCCGCGCGTCGTGTACTCCGAGAATGCGTTAGACTGTATCTACAGCGGAAAGAGATTAAAAAAACATTTATTCGCGGGAGAAACATACAAGTGTAAGGCGCCAGCTAAACGGAGTTAGATGCGCTTTGATCTCGCCAACTGTCTTTTTCTTAAGTTATCAAACCAAAAGTCGTTAGGCTCCTAATTACCCCTCTTTGTACGCCAAAGGTACTTAAGAAAGTCCCCTAAACGCCCGCACTTTTAGCTGGTAAGACGAAGTCAAACAAACTCCCCAGCAAAATTACTACCACTAGCCACTATCCATTACTTAGTGAACGTATTGATGAACCTGTTACGGGTTGCCCGCGCTGTTTAGAATATTATCAGTTTTCTCGCTATTTCGAAATTTATGACATGCGACTACTGTGCTTACTCATCCATCAATTACTCCACTGATCACACATATACCACAGAACAGCTTAACGTGTCGACATGTCGCACTTCATATCAGTGCTGGCGTAAGGGCCACTGACACCCCGGGCAAAAATATTGTGGCGCCCACTTGGGGGAAGCAATATCAAGTGTTATTTTTTTGCTGATCCCAAACCCTCAAAAAATCCATCTAAAAAAAATCTCAATAAAAAATATGCATATATATGCACAGAGCATAGAGCACAGTTTTGAGGGTTTGCACCAGGGAGGCCAGAGACTCCAACTCCAGACCTTGGCGCCCCCCAGAATTTGTCGCCCTGGGCCGTCGCCCCATCGCGCCCCCCCCTAACGCCGGCACTGCTTCATATCTGTTTAATTCATTATGTCCATACGTTTCCTTGCAAGAAGTGCCCATATCTAGATGTGCGCGGGAGTGTTGCGCAGCGGAGCGTGCCTAGTTCCGCTGCGCGCGCGTCTTTGTGAGCGCATACAACACTTATACTAGAGTGTACTAGCACCAAGCATGGGTGTATAAATGTACGGATGTATAGTTTTTAGAAATGTTAGAGTGCACATAAAGCATATCTAATTTGGTATATCTTAATTGATTAATTTGTTATTATTTTGGATAGGCCGAATAGGAATGTTCAAATTAAAAAAAAAAACAAATTCATTTATTGGTGTGATTTTTGGTGCATTTTACATGACATCTTAATAATAAATAATTAGTTCCTCAAAAATCTACCTTAGAGGTGTACAGTCTTTCACATTATTAGTAATTATTATAAAAAAAGAAAATCACACAAAACAGCTGGTTTACTTACTGGAGACTTACGGAGGAGGAATTTAGGGGCCTTCAGTATATAGGGTGTCTAGCAAACCTTTCTGGATGTCACCATCATCCTCGATCTCATGTTGCCCCCAACATGCCCATTGCGTATTCGGTGACGGCATGTCTTTCTCGTCCACACATCTCTATTAGCTATTGTTATCTTTCAGAATGTAATATAGACCGTTACCCAGTGACACATTCTGTAGGTAAGATCCTCAAAGGATATGTAGTTAGTTGAGTCACTGAATCTGAGGTAGATTCAGTGACTCAACTAACTACATATCTCTCTTTATCAAACTGTCCCACGTAACTCCAAATCTTACTTTACTATCAGATAGAACAGTGTCTGTACGGTGTCTAGTTGGAACACGGTGCGCGCGATGATGCGACTCGTACCGTTGCTCCCGCGCCGCTTCCTCGTCGCTGTGTGTTGATCCATGCTGCGCAGGCGCTCAGTCACGTGTTGGGTACTGTTAACACATTGTGTCGTAGCTGTGAACTAATTCTGGAAGCTGTGAGATATGCTCATTGATTTGCATTTGTAAGGTTTTTTGTAACTATTTCCTCATTGAACGTGGTGACTATAAACAGAGATATACAGTTATGAGATGTTTCTCGAGGGGCATGTTAGGAAGTTATTGTGTTTATGATGTTACGACGACTAATATCAGATACTTTTTACAAACGATTTAACTGATTTTTGGAGATTACATTACCAGAATAAGTAATTGTAGAATGAACTATTCGATCTTTCACTTATAAATAGAAGATCAATGTTATCAGTCTAAAACAACAAAAACAGAGCAAAATAAAAGAAAATCTTTTCATCTACCTTAGCGCCATCTCCAGTATTTCAGTCCATACGTTACATCGTTACTGAAACTCTGCGTTTGCGCAACCGGACGTGTCGTGAGATTCACACACTCACGCGAATTAATTTAGCGAGCTCCTAATATTATTAATTAAGATGTCGTGTGTCTGTTTATACACAGACTGCTAACAAAATGAAGAAATCTTGTCGTTGCAACATTCTGGTATCTCGGGAACAAGTTGAACTGTAGCGAGTCTGTTGACAACTTGACGTCTGCTACGGTTATGTTAAATACGTCAAGCTGTCGCGAGATTAAGCTGTTTTGCTTGGATTTGGACAAGTCAGTCAGCTTAGAACTCGCTCGCGATCGACAGTTGACTGACTCAAATGTTTTGAGATTTGGCATATCAATCTGGTCGGCCTAGCTAGGAACCAAAAATCTTAAAGTTACAGAATAGTCGAGTTTTGATGAATACTATATTGATTTACAAATTCATGACGTCACTGTCATTTACATGAGGCTACTATACTCCCTAGAGCAAGTCTCTCGTTTATTTTAGTAACAGACTGTAATTCAAAATATTTATTGCTGTTATATTTAGTAGGTCTCAGGCACTGCACACTGCAACTTTACAAATGTCTAGATTATCTGAATCTCAAGAAAATCTCTGTTAGATTTCACCCGAACAATAACTATATGTGATTTAGTGGCCACTTACCTACGCGTGATCGACTATTGTAGTAAACCTCACAAGTTTGAACAGGTGTTGAAGGCAGCAAAAGCTTTGAAAGTTATCATTTTGTTGAGACATACTGGTCTACTATACCAGTTATAAGCCGTGCTTTAATTTAATCGATATTTCCCTAATTAGCCCCTCTAGGGGATGAATTTTCATTTCCATTTTAAAGCAGTTTTTGAGTGGGCAACATTAAATTACTTGCTTCTGCTACTTCTAGAACCATCGGTTAAGACTGTGCTATTGTCTATCAATGAATACATGGAGTAAGATTTCACCTGTGTAGATTTGGTTAAAGACTGGAGGATGATTGTAAGTTACCTAAATCACCTAAATATACAATTAAGACACGTGTACTTACGTGTGCAGTGATGTGACACAGGAAGAGCGTGTACCCAGTATTCCCACGTAATACTGAAGCCGCCGACAGCCGTCACACGTCGTGGGGGAAACAAGTTATTATCGTGTTCGTACGGTGACAACTTGTCGACTGTTACACGTACGCACTGGAGCAGTGATCTCGCCATGCGCCAGGGCCTTGCTGGCTGACAAATATAACTAGGTTATTTCAGAACAAAGTATTTGTAAGTATGATTATTAACAGATGTAATTGGTTCACTGCGTCTTGTCAAACTATGGCAAACCGCCAATGAGAGTTACCTACATGCTCTAAGAAGTTGTTATAATAGAATTATGTATAAGATTAATCCAATTAGCCAATATGTCAATTAAATAGTTACACAGCATGACTGTATTTTGTGGCGAAGAATTTTGCATTCAAAGGACACTATGGAAGTTTCAGATGCTAATGGATATTATCAATATCACATAATTATGGCAGAATAACGCATGGGTAAATAAATGCAGTTTAGGTGTTAATAATAACATTCCTCGGGAGCTCAGTGGCAATATCTGATCGTCTGAAGATAAATCTATTCAGTGTTAAATTCACATGAACTTGCTAACGAAGAACTTAAAACTAAAACTAAAATATCTTACCCGCTATATACTAATTCAGAAATTTTCTGAAAAGCTGTGAATGCAAATGGAAAATATTCTAGCGGAAATACTGAGGTGTAATAAAATCAATGAAGACCTACTTTTGAGGGTCCCAAAGAGTAAAATAATTATACCAAAGTCAGTCCCACCATCAAACTTGCTGACTGGAATGGTATTTTCACCAGAATGACCTAATAATAAAAAAAAACTCCAGAGCCGAATAGTCAGCCTAATTTCACTCAACCTTACATTTCTAGCTTCTCTGCTATAACCTCGTATTTGACAAGTGTCTACATAACACTCTAGTATCAACATGAAACTCGAGAGGACGCATCTACAAGTTTATGTGGCGCATCTTATGCTTTCACTCGCCCGCGACACGTTGCATCACCCGCGCCAATCTGTGTCATAACGTCACCGTACCACGGTCCATTTTCAAGTGGCAATCATGGGAGAAAATAATTAGCTTGTAAACGCCGAAAGGGAGATAGTGGCCATCGATGATGGATGCTGCGTTAGCTTCGATTTAGTTAAGATAAACTGTTAAATGATTGGCTGAGCGATCACGGAGGCTGTAATGGAATCTCGTAATAGGTGCTCTTGAGTCAGGATTTCTTTTTATCTGTAACGAGTTTCTTTACGAGGTGATGTTGTGTTGGAAGCTGGCGCTGAGTGCGTTGTTATGATCTGATGGCGGCTTTACGTCACGAGATCACCGTCTGGTCAATTAGTATCAGAAATACAATAAACTTTTGATGTCGATACTGTTCTTGTTTTTTCATAAGTAGATGCTGTACGCGTTGATTTACAAAAAAAACAATCTAATCTATTATTTTTATATGTTTAAAGCCATAATTTTCAAGTTTCGTATCCCATTTGAATATATTGGCGAGACTCACAATTGGGGCCAGAGCTATTGCCATCAATCTCGGCGATATAAAACTAATAATTAACAGCGGTGCGATAGAGAAAGTATCGGCGGCTTGATATCGTTTGATGAGGATGACGATGTACGACAGACGGGTCGGTGTACACCCTGAGGCATTGAGAAGGTCTATTATGCCGCCTATAGAAACCCCATAAAAGCTGGCTATTCATTGCCGGGATGTTACCTCTTCTTAGTATCGGAAATGGTCATAATCACAATGCTTGTTTAGTTCTGATTTCAAAGTCAATATCATCACATTTATTTCCTTCAAACTATTTAACAGACACGAACTAACCCTTAAGTCGAAGACGTGTGACACCCACCAACCTGCGCTGGCGCCGCGCGGTGTCTCACCGCATGCACCGACCACTCTTTCTTTCAGTGTGTGTCCCACAAGGGTGAACGTCACTAAAGCGGGTCATGCCTGTTATGCAAACTACTAACGAAAACTTTTGGATGAGTGGATGGATATAGATATCCTTCAGTAAATAGCTAGGCAGAGCCATAAAACGTCATAATTTCACTAAACATTTCATCGGCATTATTGGTTAGTTAAATATAATTGAATGGTTGAACTACAGACGCACAAACTTTCGCTGCTCAATTACCAAAAAAAGGTCATGGAGGTCAAGTCGGACTCACGACTTCCAATGGGACTAAATATCGACATAAATACACAAACATGGATCGGTCGGAGCACAAACTAGGCGGGAAGATTTCTATTGGCGCTACGTTAAAGGCTCATATTGCCTCGTCGGCCTAGTGATTACAAGCGCGACTGCTGTGTATGAGGCAGGACCGGTTCGATTCCCAGGTTGGGCAAAGACAAAGTGTTAAAACAATAAGTTTTTCCATTAGGAATGTCTCCGTCACACCTTTAAGTTCGGATTGTGCCTGGTTGATGCCAAAAGGCTCGCCCCCTATTACGTGAGACTTAAAACATAACTGGCGGGGCGATAGCAACACGTCTGCCTAACCCTTCGGAGAAATACAAACGTTAAATTATATATGTACAGGTAATATGTTTACTGATGAATTTTAATTTGCTTCAGGAGTCCACTGCTGACCGCCTTCCTGGCTCTGTCGCTGCTCTGCCTAGCCTGTGGCAACAGTGCCGCCGTGTTGGCTGCCACCGGGCTGCAGCGCGACTCCCTGAGGCAGCCCACCGCGCACGCCAGCTTCGAGGTGAGTACATGATGGAGAGCATTTCATAGACCATCTGAATTATTACTTTCTGTCCACGGTGCGTTGACACTTGAGATTAAAGAATATCACGGTACTTGACCCCGACTGCGTTACAACGAGTCACCAGGTAACACCATAAGCCACCAAACCTTGTAATGACCACTCATGGAATGGAGATTCGAGTGATTTAAATAAAGCGAAGACTTCGATGAAGGGTAGTCAATTACTTCATGACGAATGGCGAATACGCCACGAGTCTTTGAAGAACAGAATATACCAACAAGAACACAGTCCAGTTTGCATGATAAACAAAACTTATAATTAATCAAGATCTCTTCAGTACGTACCTACTGCTCAAGAATAGTGAAACTTCTAACAGAAGCAGATTACATATTTTCCACTTGGAGTGCTTCAATAATTGATTCAATTAAACGTTATCAATATTAGCATACAATCTGGCATTACATCGCTGCGAGCTATTTATTGCCCGGTGGTTGGGCAAGCTACTGGTAACTGGCTGTTAGTTACTGCCCGCCAGTGCTCGCTACACTTGCTTGCATAAATAGCTTGCTATCAGTCGCGCCTATTTGTACTTCGAGATGTTCGCATTATACAAGCAAGTGCAAAAGGTCCACTTAAAAACGAATGTTAAAACTGCTACGAAAAACTTAATGCATCAAATCATCAACCGCCGCGCTGCGCCACGTCGTCCTAATATGTTTTAGCATAAAATAATAACTATGAATTTATTGTAAAAGGTTAATGGCTTTCACCCAAAGAACTAATCATGAGATTGTGGGTGTATGGGGTGGGTGCACCTATGCCTTACCCTTCGGGAAAATTGTCGTGATGTTATGTTGGTATGTTATATTGTTATACCAAGATGATGAGCTTGAGAGTATTCAGCATACTAATGATACCATCAATCAAATTATACTGTATGTGTATACGTAGAGTAGTTTATAGGACGGGTAATATTAAGCTTCTGACTAAACGACGAGATTTTTATCTGAGTAGCTTCTGTGTCGTTTCTGTCATGTGACAACCTCTCAATTTGTGAAGTAAGATAGATATTTTAATAGAATTACATGGCACTCCATCACAATTGATTATACCTACTCTGACAGTGATTATGTAATCTTACTAGGTACACTTTTAGTTAAATCAGTGAGAGAGAATGCCTCAATCCACAAAGATAGTTAAATACTACTACTTGGAATAGTCTCATGAGATTTCCCTGTTAAACTAATAGTGCCCTTCTTGTTGTGCTAGAGGACATCAGTGGTTTCGCCTCCTTCATCCAAATTAAATGTAAAGCATGGTATGGAAGTATGGACTGTGTAACTCAACAAGCGCGCTTTAGAGATTCCCATTTCCCAATAAAATATTTATATTTGAAGAGGGCGTAACAGTACGTCCTCATATTCTAACATATTGCAGCACACCACACATGCAGTTAACATATCTCACACATTACCTAACAAGCCACTTACTGCTAACTTACTCCAGGAACCACGAGCTCAACGAATTACTCAACTTTTAGCACTTGCATTAAGTATTTCCTAGCTTTCTTTATTTATTTACGAACAGTTATCCCAGTCCACTTTCACAGCTAAATGGATGAATACATAAAAATCACTATTGAATTTCGATCGCTCAGCTCAGCTACGGGAGTTGAAATTCTAGCAAATCTAGATATTCAGATAAATATCGCTTGGAGTTTGTGAAAACGTAAGTACAATAGTAGTAGTTTAGTTACCTACTCAAGATCCAAGTATTTGTTGAGGTCGTCGACTTCACATTCATTCTGGATCATTCATCCACTTGGGAAGGCAATCAAGGGTGGCAAAAGCCTTCAGAAGAAGTTGTGACGTGCGCGCTCACCGCTCACCGCAAAGCGTGGACTTTGAAGTAGTTAACTAAACCTACTATTGCTGAACCTGAGGTCTTGGGATCGATTCCCAGATCGGAATTATAGGGTTTATCCACCCGGGATTTCCCAATAGCATCCCAGAGTCTAGATGTATCTAGATGTAGATCGTTCATGAGCTATCAGAAAGGTATCACAATCAGCAGGTTAAGTTGGAGAGGTGGAAAATTTCCAAAAACTTGAAAAGTTCGAAATCTCAAAAACAACCCAGCTTGGACCCCAAGTTATCGGGATCAAAATTGTTGTAAATTAGGTCTAGGATCACCCATTTCAAGGAATGCACCCAATTACCAATCATCCTGTATATGCTGTTGTTTACATTCACCATATTATGTAAGGATGTTGGAAGGTCGCCGGGTGACATGTGGTCTAATGAATAAAGCCTGGCAGAGTACAGCGAGTACAATATGCGCGGTGGATTGTACCTACTAGAGCCATGCACCATGCAGCCTTGTTCCACATAGCGGAGACGTGACATCTTATGTATTACTTAGTTAGTTAGAAGTAATTCAACGTTTGAGCAATGAGGACGCCTAATTATAGATGCAGACGTTTATTTTACGGACTCTAAACACTTTTAATCGTGGTAGCGTCCGGTCAATGGTGACTGTGCTTGAGATGTCACTGTAAGGTCGAATATCCTCAACGGAAAATCGTGAAAGTAGTTGATGTTTTAACTGAAATAAAATATAAGCATAAAATTGAAGCACATAAATATTCGCTAAACAAGACCATGCGAAACACGCGAACATCTGAAAATCTTCAAAATAATTTGTAAATAACAACAAACAATTTCATACCCACTGTTTCTGTGATTCACGACAAATTACGATTGATAAGGTTAACAGTTTAATGGGGTGCAAATGAGCGGATGTAGTGGCTCCCGGTCAAGGCTGATATTACCCAGTGATGCACATTCACCAGCTATACGTAATGACACGCCGCACGAATGTTAGGCTGCGTTCACGGCCTCGGACGATGAGACTTAGGTACAGACGCCAGCACATCAAGCTACATACAATCTGTCAAATTTCTTTAATAGATTTTCAACTTTTTCTTTAAAGCATTAGGTTCAAGGTTGTTTGGGAAAATCTGACAGTTTCGGATAGGTTAACCTTGTTGGCGTCTGTACATACAGCGATACGAGCGTTCGTTACTTGTTTATTTCGCATTAATACAGTGTAAATATTAAAAGTCATTTCATGTTAGGCTAGGAATAGGATTATATAGCACTTTATGAACGTCAAAAAACACATGAGACAGTCCCCTAAAACACCCACGCTTGCCTGCTTTAGCTAGGAACAACATAAAACATAACATTACGCCTGAATTCCCCAAAGGGTTAGGCAAAAATGTATCTAATAGTACACCTACATTTCGCCAGTTATGTTTAAGTCCCATATAATATGGGGCGAGCCTATTGCCATCAAACAGGCACAAATCCAGACTCCGTGGCTGCTATTGAGAAATTCCTAATGGAAAAACCCAATAACACACACACACCCGACCTAGGAATCGAACCCAGGACCTCATGCTCCACAGTCAGTCAGCTAAGAAGCAGTGGCTGCACAAACTAACCAGCAACACGTCTGCTTGTTATACAAGTCGCGCCGCGCTGACTCGCGGCATGCTCTACACAACTTCTTTCATCTGTTTTCTCCGGCGTAACCGTCGCAAGACGCCTGATCGTGTAGCTTGTGGCCAAGAGCATGGATCACGAATGTTACGTCAATTACTGAAGTGGTCACACTCATTACTTGCTCGATAATGATAGTAAGGCACGCTTGATACGAAGAATAGAAAACAGATATGTGTGCCGTTTTTGAAGCATGTTGTCTAAAATTGAGTTATGTTAAATACAGGCGTGGATTATGTAAAACTAAAGATCGGTCCCTCCATCCTCGGGTGTAAAGGCAATTTGTTAAAACCTCGACATTTCATTGGGACATGAACCTTCCATAAAATTTTCTGACACGAAAAGTAACTGTTTAATACTATCTATAATAAAAAGATGTATAACTTACTGATAGAGATGTATTAAGAAAGAGTTAGGAAAATATCGTAAGCAAAGTTTTGAGAATGAATATGGATAGCGGTAAGAGTAGGGGAAGAACAAGGGAACATAGATGGGCTGTGTCGACTGTGTGAACGATGATATGGCTAGAAAGGTGATAACTAATGATATGTTGAGCATAAAGAAGTATGGAAGATGATGATGTCGTTATTTATTTGTAATATTTCAAGGTTATGATGGTAAGATTGTTCCGTGATTAATGCACGCTTACGTTGACAAAGTTTTATAAGCATTGTTATATTTTGAGTGATAAGACAAGCAACTAATAAGCACCTTTGTTCTTTGTACTCACAGTTGGTAGAATCTATCGGTAAATCTACGTACATTTTCTCGTAAACGAAGTGCAGTTGAGGTCAGTGCACTGCCACAGCTTCATTAAAATGACGACTTTGGTAACAAAACGTAACGGTCGAGAGAAATAAAGTAAAACGAACAATTTACAGAGTACAGTAGGATCCGCTTTAGGTATATAAGTAGCGAACTTTTTTGTGCTGAAGAAGTGACAAGTGATAAATTCTGTAGTTGCCTTGACGAGGGCGCCAGATAGGCTACCACGTCGTTAACAATACTCACTGAGCCCAGTTCATACGGTTATGATCAGTACGACATGTGTCAGATAGTTGAAAACAAATTGTTTCTGATAGCCGATCAGTAGGCACAACGATCTTTTATCGCGTGGCCGTAATCGGAACTAACACTGTATTGTTTTTTAATTATATTTCACATAACCTTCTTTATTGATGTCGGTTAAAATATTTTCGCACATGTTTACCAACAGCGCACCACGAGCGCCAAACGATCTTTGCAGATCTTCGATTTCTTGTCTTCTGTGTACATAACGAATGCTGAAATTCTTGGCTGCCCCCAGGGTGATGTACTGATGTGTACGCCTAAGAATCGTGGCTAATATTCCTGTATATTTGAAGCGAGGCTATAGGCGACAAAGCAAGTAGTTATCTGTTTTAATTATGTAACATCTTCTAAAGTACTGTATAATGTTGTATTTATTGCTAACGGGAACGTACAAGACCGACACGGCTTCTCCCAGATGCGTCCACGTAACGGGAACAGAGAATCTATGGGGCTGTTTATATTGTCACGCAGTATTTAAAGTCAAACGAAATTTATAACAATATTGTTCTCGAAGGAGTACGAAGGTTCCACTTGCAAGGCTCCTATGTGATGTGAATGAACTTAAGATAGCACAGCCAGTTTACAGTTTCATAATTATTATTTATTAACTTAAATAATGTGCTTGTTCTGAGGAAGTTAATTAACATAAAATGTTGCGACTTTGTAACTATTATGCCCATTTTCATGAACACTAGAAAACACCTAATATTATGGCACGGTTGGATTTTTTTGGATATGAGGTGATTGTTGAAAATACAGCAGTGTGCTTACAGATTATTATTATTTTTTGTTATTTATTTTAACACAAGGAGTATTTGTTTTGGAATCTAGTTTTGTATTTTCTGAGTTCCGTTTTATCGTTGGTGTCCCTTCCACTCTGTATTAAATGATTGTTCATGGGTTCTATATATTATTTATTTCTCAACATGCGAGAGGTACACAATACCTAATTATTTATAACATTGAACGGTACACCGCACACATAGCCCGTCAATTTGTCAGTCAAACAGACGCTCATTAATTTCACGTCTTTGATGTAGTTACCGAAAAACTAATAACGATACTTTAATAGCAGCTTCATTGGAACAGCTATTAAATACATCTCAACACGTGTTGATGACTATGCAATACTGACAAATGAAGTGATGGGATGTTCTTAGTCGGTAGTGATGGTGGATTGATGGCTGGTAGGGTGGAAGGTCAACGGATCTTAGGCTGATGATCGTAAGCTGGGGTAGGAGGAGGCTGGTGTAGTAGCTCTTGTAAACGGTTTTTCTTCCTCGTTTTCTTGTGGTTAGTGCCTAACCTGGTGTCAGAGTTAAGAGTACTATTCCGCCCATGGCACTTGGCTATACATGCCGTTGAAAAATATCTCTCAGGCATGCTGGCTTGGTTTCCTCGCGACGTTTTCCTTCACAGAAGCAAGCGATAATTATACAATACGTACATGAATCCGAAAAATCAGAGGTGAGACCCATGACTTAGCAGTCCGTCGGTCACACCACTAGGCTATCGCTGCTGCATACGGTTACGGTTATTATTGGGTATTTATATCTTTAGCGATTTTCTCATTGGACTAGTGGCTACAAGTGCTACTCATAAAGTCCTGGGTTTCATTCCCAGGTCAGGAAACGTGTTTTTTCCATCAAGAATATCTCAATAGATTCAGCGGGTCGGTGGCGCATGGGGCGGAAGGTGTACGCTGGTCTTAGTTAAAGTCTAAAGTTATGCTTATGGTTATGTTCCAATTATCTTTAAGGTAGAAGCCTCAGGGCAGCCCGCGAAATTCAAATTTTGGTTTTTTTGTAATTTACAGGTCAGTGTCAGGTTGTATGTTGATGAAAAATGAGTCGCGCCAGTAACATGTATGTAGTTACAGAATTATAATCATTAAAATCATTAATTCATTCATATATTAATGGTTATAATTCTGTACATAATTCTGTATGTATCAAATAACTATTTAATGAAAAAGCCATTCAATGGGGTTAAATGAACTTAGACGGTGGTATCGATGATTTTAATGATTATGATTCTACCCAGGCGCTTTCAAATTAACACCGCGATTAACACTGTCATCTGCTGGGACCAAGTGTGGTTAGCTGTACCGGATACGAAATAAAAAGAAGGCATTAATTGTAGAAAATGGAACGTATTACGCTGATCTTCTCTGAAAGCTATCAATCAAACAATTTTTTTTAAGTATACAACAGAGTGATGTAACACCGACTATTATATTAATTTGTTTTACGCAATTTATTTCTATTAATGGTTTTACATCCGCTATCGGGGCTCTTAAAAATATTTTGTGTCCTATGTTATTGTTATATTTATTTGTTATTAGCTTTTGCCCGCGGCTTCGCTTACGTTAATTTATAATTTGACAATCAATTTGGGTTGTACTCTGCTTGTAATAATATAATTCAATCATGATTCGAAAGACACGTGGCGCCATCTTTTATCATAAGAACGTTATTGTTGTTTTCCTCGGGAACAGTACTTTTTTCGGGATGAAAGGTACCCTATGTCCATTTCTGTATACCTGACAACGTATATGCTAACAGGATGATAGGTTCAGTGGTTTAGGCGTGAAAAGATAACAAACAAACAAACTTTACTTTCGCATTTATAAAATTATAAATAAATAAATAAATAATAAATATATAAAAGTTAGGAAGTTAGCAATTAAAAAGTTTACATTTGTCATGTCACCAGCAAACCAAGGTAAAGTTGGCGCAGTTCGTGTCGCGGGTTCGATTCCCGCACGGAACAAATACATGTATATTGTATGACCTGCTGGTAGTTGTTCCGGGTCTGGCTGTTTGTGTATGTGAGTTTAAATGTTTGTAAACGCACCCACGATGCAGGAGAAATTCTAATTCTAGAGAGGGGCAACGGTTTTAAACAAAAGTTTAATTAGTGGGGATGTCAAGATTTAATGAGTGTTCTCTCCAACAGGATGAAATGGAAGCGTGGACCCCTGTGCTCACGAACATCGCCCTCCTCATCATTGCCTCCGTGCACTGCCTGGTCTGCATCATCAGCATCTACCACCTGTCGAAGCGCATCTGCCCGTGCTTCCGCGCCAAGCAGGCGTACGACCACAACCAGTTCGACCCCGCCTTCCGGCCGGTGCAGCAGTTCGTGGTGACCGTGGATGAGGGCAAGAAGGGGCAGGATGTGGAGCGCGTGAGGAACCACGAGCTGTGCAAGGAGCTGGAGGTCAAGCTGCAGGGGGAGACTATGAAGAAGAAGAAGGTGGGTAACGTACGTCTATTACGAGCGACTGTTGTCTGAAGATTGTAGAGTAAGGTTGATATGGGGCTGTCTTATGAATCACTGGACATGGCTACTTTAAAATACGCGTGGAAGGGATATCGACGCATAATGGGTTAGCTCACCGCCCGGCGCCCGTCCGTCTTGTGACGACAGGCCGTGTCGACGGCGCGTTCGTGTTCCACGCGCGCCTCAAAGAGATGTCAGCAAACAAGAGGGGCACGCAAAGGCCGATGCCTGCCAGGGCTACGGGACTGTTCGAAAGAGATACCGCGGCCCTGGAACATAAAGGGCAAAAGAAGGAACATGGGTGGTTTTTAGTCAGTAAAAGACTGACACTCCCTTCCGCTCCGCCCAGAGCGGGAGGAGTCATTTGATGATTTCCCACCCGAAAAAAAAAAGGGAACCCCCCACATACAAATGTTGCAACGGCAATTTTTTTTATCTGCTTTTTACTGCAAGAGTGCAATACCTACACGGTTATTATGTATGGAACAGCTTTAAAATTGCTGATTAAAATTTTCTCTGAGTACGTGGTAACCGTTTGTGCTTCGAAGTCCCTTCCACCTTGTATATTTGTTGGTTGTAGTCGCCAAAATGGCAAGCAAATGATAATTTAGAAAATTAATGTTAGTTTTAAGTTAGTCGTCATAATAAGACAAAAGATGAAAATGGTTTGTGAGAAAAAAAGAGTTGGTTGTTATTGATAGACCAAAATCAATATTGTAGATGAAAGTAGTTTAGATCTTAACACGTAACAGTAGCCATGTCACGATATCTATTTTCATCAAAGCCTAACTCCTCAGGAGGAGCCAGAGTACGGCAGCGCCAACAGCAAGGAAAAGCTGGTGACGCGGTGGCTGGGGCGGCACCAGGCGCCCACGGGGGCGGGTGGGGGCGCGACTGCGGTTCCGGGGGCGGGGGCAGCTACTGCCCGCCGTAGGGGCGTACGCAAGCAGAGGAAGCCGCCCCCGCTCGTGCTGTTGCCTGCTCATCCTGCTAGCACGGTTAGTACTAAAACCTATTTGGATAGTTTGCACGAGGCTGTGTTATTGTTTCCAATGTAGGTGTTTTCAGGTCTACATCACAAATTTAAATGCATGATGCACGCGCAAAACAAGACGGAGAAATCCTTATATCGATTTTGTTCAGAAATGATGATGGATCGTGATTAATCGATGTTCTTTATGAATTTAGAATCCGACAGATTTATTTTGTCAAGAACATCAGGAGGACGCTTCTAGAGAATTCATATTATCGCAACTCGCAAATAGCATGATTTATATAATGTTTACTTAAATACCTACTAACTTAATAAACGAAATTAGTTTTCCGGCTGACTTCTTGACTGATTGCCTGAAACGTTTACCATACCGTGAAATACTTACTCCGTAACTCGATTTTCAGAGTAAATATGTTTAGCCGCAGAAGCAGTTATTCAAATGAGTGAACATTTTTAGGAACAACCGTTTAGTTTCCGTTTACAAGGAACAACTAGTTAAGTGATGCGTGACTGACATCATATGATACCGTGTTTAATTACAATTTTCCTTAATTATGCACAGAAAAATATTACTTCTGGGTTGCTTCGTTGGTCTAGCTAGTGGTTGCAAGCAAGACTGCTAAACATAAGGTCCTGGGTTCGATTCCCGGGTCGGGCAAAGTGTTATAGGGTTTTACTTTTTACATCATGATTTTCTCAATAACTGCCATAGAGTCTGGATGTGTGCTCTGTTGATGGCAATAGGCTGGCTCCCTATTACGTGGCACTTCAGCATAACTGGCGAAACGTGGGTGTACCTACTATTAGGATAGGTACACCTCTGCCTCTGCTCTTTCCCTTTGAAGATTATAGGCGTGATTTTATGTAAGTGTACGTTGAAAAAATATTACACAACGTTGAAAATGTCTTCAAACCATCGAATGTTGGTTCAAGAATACAGGGTTATTTGTAAAACACCAGAAACCACTTAAGAGGTCATTGTACTCATCATTATGAACAACTTTTACTATGGGACCAAACCTGAAATCGCGAAAAAAAAATCAGCTGTTCCCTACATTTTGACGAGTTAATCGATCATAAATGTAGAGAACAGCTGATTTTTTTTTATTTACTGGTGTTTTACAAATAACCCTGTATAATACAAATAATAATTTAATTTATAAATTTCTAGCTCAGCCTACAAAGTTAGATAGATAACTTATGATTTTGCAGCTAAGTAAAAGGCAAATATAATATCAATGTTTTTATTTATCTTGAGAAACACGCAATTCCGTCAATTTTCCTCAAAATCAAACATTACTCTCTCTCACACACACAACCAAAGCGCCCATGCTAAAGACATCAACGCGTTCGTCAGCACATTTGCCTTGCATTTGTGCATTTGCTATGGGAATGCCGGAATGACCAGATTTACGTTCACCATGCATTCAATGCTATATTGAAGGACATTACTATTTTTAAGTCATTAGCTGTTCACTACGATTACATTAATTCTGTTTCTGAATTAGATTCGTTCCAGTTGTATTAAGTTACTCTCAACGACGCGACGAGGAGTTAGAAATAGTCTGTTGGTTAGAGTTTGGAGTCTCCCAATACAGGCATTACTTGCTTAAAGGGAGGCTCCAATCACTAATTCTGTTTTTGTAAAATATGTTTCTGAAATAAATGATTTTTGATTTTTTGATATACCAAATGAAAACGTTAGAAAAAAAAAACAATAAATCAAGTAACGATCGACCGGGTAAAAGACTCCGGGTCGCTTCTTATAAAATCCTAAGAGAAAATCAGTTACTTACCCCGGCGTGGAGACCGCACTCATGAGGATTCGAAACCCTAACTCATCAGACGTATTGCAATAACATTACACTATATAAAACATAATAACACAAGTCCAAACTCCTCCAATAATCACGTGCGTACGCGCAGCGTGGTCGCGTCGTCGTCGTCGTGGCCGGCCGTACCCAGCGCTGGGGTCAGGTTGCCCAACAAACCCACAACCGCAGTCACGATGTTACGTTATAATGACCGCACATAGTTATTATTGCAAACGATTGAACATCGTGAGGTTAAAGAGTAATCTTCTAATGTTATGGCAGATACACAAGTTAATTAAATTAAATTGATTATATTATAGTACTAGATATTTGTCCGTGCTTTGCATGGTTTTTACGACTTGACAAAACAACGAGATTTCTTTGTTGACCCACAACCGCAGTTAAGACGCTGATGTTATATTATATAGATATAATGAACGCAAATAGTTATTATTTAAATATCAATATATTATACTCATAAACCTTAAGGAATGAAAATTATCTACGTAAATATGATGGCGACCGCATCAAAATATGTTGTGGAGTTCATAAGAACAACGCAGTGACACAGACAGACATGAAAAGCGACTTAAATATATATTTTGTAAAAATATTTAACCACGACAAAAACAAATGTTAGGTAACAAACAAGGCGTTTTTATTATATCCTACTTGATTAATCTGTTGATACAAGCAACCTTCTAATTAAACGCATTAAAGGTTACTTGAAGTATTTAATTCATGTCACGCACAGTTTTTTTCTAGATAATTCGATCTTTGATTCCTACAAAAAATTCTGCGATAACAAGCCACGCATTACATACCGAAACACTAGTTTGGAATCAAACCTGCTATTAAATTATCTGTACAGGCTGTTAGGTTATTAAAATTAAACAAAAGACAAAAAATCCAACATTTATTACAGTAACCAACCCTTTTTTTTCACGGTGTTCCCTTCCCACACTTGCACCGGGGATCATGGGAACTAGTGCGCCTTCCACGATCCCCGGCTAGTGCCGGCCCGCTTCCGCGGGCTTCCTCAAATAGTAACCAACCCTGAAATAACGAGAAAAAATTGACTGCTCCATAGCACTAGCTGGCCGCTTCGCTCGCCTTATGGTCGGAAATTGCACACGGGAACGTCGTAACTGCTGTTGTATAATAGTTTACCAATAAAATATGACCCTCGTTCAACCTAACACCCTGTATATAATTAGTTATTGGTTACAAAAACTAGGTAAGTTATTCAGAACAAAAACCCGCCGAGTGCGTGCGACTGTTCCGCGTTGCGCATGCGCGGGTCCTTCCTAGACTGTACGATATGCTGACAGGCTCCTTATTATGTAATCACTGTTTTTTTGCAAAAGCTGTTTGGTGGCCCGGTTAACAAGTTTTAAGTAAAAAGTTTGAAAAATGCTGTTGTTTCCTTCTTAATTAATTTAGTAGCTATTTATTTGATTTTTTCATTCTTTTCTCTATTTTGCAAGAATAAATATCAAATTCTCAATCAATCACCATAGATTAATTATTTTAGTCCAATGCAGTATAACCTTAAGCCTCTAGTCTGGGCTCTGGACTAGCTTCGTTCTTCAAGCCTATAGTTTGCAATAGTTGGCAAACATCCCACTCTATTTGCAGATTATCTCTTGTTACTTACTTTTATTTCAAAGTTTAGTCACGTTATGTATTAATTAACATAAATCTGCAGCGTGTTTCTCTTTTCACTTGTTGTGTTTTCGCGGTGAAACGGTAAATTTGGTTGAAACCGAAATATCAGGAACAAACGGCCACAAATATTTAGATCGCGGCGTACGCGCAACACACACCGTAAGAAAATACAGAAGACTCACAGAACTCAATAATATGTCCTTGCAAAGCTTAACAAAAATATTTTTTTGATTCATGTGAAAAAATCAAAACAGAATTAGAATACATAAGTATTCAAATCTATTCATATACTTAAGTCATTCAGCTTACTACGATAAACACAATCGAGGATCGATTTTATTTTACGCACTTTTTATCAGTACTGTTACTGTTTTTTTTATGCTTTGGCAAAATGTTGGTGTGCCTCTGCTTAACCGGTTGAGGAGAGAGGCGTGATGTTATGTCTAGTTGTGACTGAACGTTCTCTATCTACTTGTATATTCAGAGTAGCACGCTCATTGAATAAGAACGCGTATCTTTGAATCTAATTGAGAAAAAATTACATCTCTTTGTAATTGAAAAAGAAATGCTCGGCAGTAGTTTAGTAACAATTTAAAATTCGCTTTTACAAATTAGATTTTTTGTTACATAGATGTTTTAGCATCCGGTACATAATGTTACGTGACTTAAAAAAAGTGCTAGTTAAATAACTGCGTTTTCTAGGAATAGTGACACCGCATGACAGTATGACAGCTTCTTTAACACTGTTTGTTAATAATTATTACTAGGCATACTGACAGTTATATTTTTGTAGTAACATAACATTTTGCAAAAAAAAATCATTTCCGTATGTAAAATTGCGTGTGTGGTTGACTTGTCCGTATTTACAAGATAAAATCAATACCTATAACATAATTAGATACAGAGTAGGCTATTATCTTAACGCATAACTATAACGAGCTCCTCAATTTAAATATTCACACATAAATTCACGCCTTTTTCCCATGGGGGTAAGCAGAACGCGATCTAAATAAATAATATTTTGCTGTTAAAAGTTTGCAAAACAACAACCGCTAACTGCTCCATGGTTTTTTGCTTCAATGAATTCAGGAGACGATATAAAAAGAGATATGAAATGGATTCGCGCCACTCTCGGCGCGTACGCACAATAACTGCTCACTTTCGACAAACGCCCATTGAACACGATTAAGGTTGTCAG
The DNA here is from genome assembly GCA_950022335.1 of Eurois occulta. NCBI lineage: Eukaryota > Metazoa > Arthropoda > Insecta > Lepidoptera > Noctuidae > Eurois > Eurois occulta. Next base: position 20,839,398 of record OX465485.1, on the reverse strand, counting down.
GTTTCATAACTTCAACATGAATTAAAGAATTAAAAGTAATACGGGCGACTGTTGCCTGCGTGGTCTTACTGCTAGGCAAATCTATTACGGCCAAGAGCCAATGTGGACCGTTCTTTGTTGCATTCCTCTAATAGTAATCGTAGAAACAAATGTATTTATATTTACTTTGTACGACAAAGACCTCTTATTATGTTTAAGAAATTCTCAAATTGTGGCGATAGTACACGTACGTCCAATGTCCCTGTGGTGGCTCCGCTAGTATTCGGTGCATAACATTTTTATCACGGTATGGCTCATCCAACCCATAAGACCCAAATTTTGTCAACCCTAGCAAATAAGCGGTGGAGCATGGCGCCCGCAGCACCCTGAGACAAGACACTGACCATTGAGTGAGCACCGCCACCGCTATGACAAATAAACGGTTTGATCCCCACTGTGACACACTTATTGCTGAGATATTGCTGTCATACTTCGACGACGTTATTAGAAGATTAGGTGCGAAATATCTGAGCGTTTTGTGAAAGAGTGATGACAAATCAATAGGTGAGATCGTGTTTATAGTAAATAGTGCCATTTTTTTACAGCTTTTTAGCATGCAGGACACTAGGCTACCTGTTCAAGCTCGGTATTCTTGCTAACAAAAGTTGTACTGTAGAATGACTTTGTTAAATCATGCATTCGATATTTACAGGGTGTAAAAAAATAAAGGAAAGGAAACCCGTTTAATAATAATAATAAAACTTTATTTTAGACTATAGTAAGGTCCATAAATATGTTAGTATTTAGGTGTTAGTAACAATGGTGCCACCGCCATATATGCCATAACTCAGAGCTTTTAACGAAGAGATAATGCCGTTTACCCATGCCTTCGGTCCTGAAAAATGCTGCTATCCATAGAAAGATGGAGTTGTCAAATCAATCACCAATAATAGTAAATCAGATATGAGAAGCCCATTAACAGCACAATTATGCATAGCATTGTTATCTGCAACTCTACGTACTGGTGAGTGAGGTACCCCGCTCCGTGAAGAATTCGCGTGAGGCTATGAGAGCGGAACGGAGCAAAAAGCGCGCCGCTATCTATGCGCTTGCGCCGGACGCCGGACGCCGGACGCCGACAACGCACGAGGCTTCATTACCGGCTTCATTGGTTGTAACTTGTAACCGATCTTGTTATTAGTACTACCGATGCTTCATCAGAGCTAAGCATTATGTGGATATTTTTATTAGCTAGGTGCTAAACAAGCGTTCGTTACAATCCTATTTCAAAATCTTTTATTTTATTCAAATATATGGCGGTCAGAGTAGGGGAAGACCATGGAAAAAATGATGGATGGACTGCGTGAAATATGATATAGTAAGAAAGGAGGTGACTGCTGAGATGACGAGTAATAGAGAAGTACAGAAGAAGGTCTTCTTCTTGCTGCTGCGCCGACCCCAATTTGGGATGATGGCGGGAGAATAATGATAATATATTCTAAAAAATGCCAGACCAATTACAAAATAGAAACTCAGGCAAATATTAAATCGCGTTTATTTGGCCTGAAACACAGGTTTAAATAAACCTAGATCAGGCAGGTCGCTACCTAACATTTGATTTCGCCATTATCGTAACTTGCAACAGTTATATTTATTTTAGTTATAGTTTACTTATAAGCACTAATTAAACAATTGTTTAGAACACTTTTGTAATACCTACTTTTGTTTAAATAAATTATTCTTATTTAATTGTTTTGTCAGGTGAAGATAATTCCTAGTTAGTCTAAGAATGTACAGAACCGGCTAAATGCAACAGGAACCTCACTTCACGGGATCTCACAGGGCTATGCTGCGACAGATTGGCATCTTAATCCAGTTCTGATTATGACATACTGTTATCGTACATCAACTAGTAGCTAAACCCTGATAATAACACCGTTCACCTGATAACATCTTGATACTCCAGCTTCTCATATAACATGCATCAGATAAACTGGCACAAATGCCTCTAAACACTAACCTCGATGATGATTTATTGATTGAGACTATTAATTAACGTTATCAATCAAACATCGGCGTTATTTCGACATTTCCATAACTCGTATCCGAGATTCAATTTGAATATAAATTAGCAGAAATAATTTGCGATACTGGCAACACACTTAAGAAATATTACTTTATGCTAAATGTCAAACATGGTATTCGGTAAAATATATCTAAATGGAGGTCATTGGGTATAATCTAGACTGACTGAAAGTGGGTCATAAACGACTTTACTGGTAATAAACTTGATTGATTATACATATAGATATGTTAATTAGCATATTTTATAGGTTTTTGCGGTAAATTCTGGGGACCTACTGCGGGTTAGAAGTACGAAATCAATTTCGTGTTTAAATTCTCGTTTCCAGTTATTGTTATTTCCATATAAACAAATATCAACTTTATTTTGGTGCACATTAGGTAAATTTCAGAATGACTAGGGGTATTGAAGAAAAATTGAAATTGCTGTGAAAACTGAACTTTATGTGTGGGTATAAAAGTTACTTTCCTAAAAAGTCATAATTGTTTACATCTTTTAAAACTAAATTACGAGCGAAGTAAATTAATTCGAAGTAGAGCACAATATTTTGTTTGATCCTAGACGTGTGACTGTTCTCATGAGTATGAGATTGTATTAAATAAAGTGAGAAGGGGATCCTTGTGCCAGATAGCGGCCGTCAGCCGCGAGGTGTGCTGCGACTGCGACCTTACTGACGAGCTGTATTCGTTCTTATTGCCCAGCATTGATCCTGGCAAAAATATACTTAGTTTTGATATCTGCAAATACTAGCAAAGTTGTGTTGGAGATGGAGCATGGAGAGAGTACCTACATACATTCACATACATAAGCTCTCGGCTTTTTCCATATGGAGAGGCAGAAAGGCATTTGAGGCTTTCATATTTTTGCCAGCCACAGTTCTACGTAACTCTGTGGCTTCACTAGGAGATTTCCGCCGAAAACGTAACTTATTAGGCAGGCTTTTCCTGCAAAGCTGCAACAAGGCAACTATGTGTGCTAGCTTCACAAATGCGAGTAGTGCGTCTCATTTGCCCTGTTGTGATGATTGCTCAATTTTAAACTGTTACATCATCACGACGGTGTCAAAAGCAGAGATGAATAAGAACTACTCCACTTCTATTAGAGATTCGAACTACATCGTTTTCATGTATTTCTTTTATATACTGAAGTTAAATGACAGCGAATGGAGAAATACTTCACCGAGCAGTGGACTTCTCTTCAGAGTCAGTTTAGGCTAATGTTGAAGCAATAAAACTTATCATGTCGTTGTCAAAAGCTTCTCGAACGTCCATCCTTGTGCCACATTCCGCGCCGCCCTGCGAGGTGTGGCACGGCCTTAATAGCAAGTGCCAAAATATGCCTACTTTGTACATTCAGCTGGTCATGCGGTCGTACGAGTGTGTTGCTTGCCAAGCTAGACTTACGAAACATGTATTGGCTGGTTTATAAGTCAAAGGAAAAGCGAACCGTAGTAGGTGCATCACAATGTTGATTGCAGGCGTGTGACGCTGAAATTGCGGCTAGAAACTAAAAGGCTTATATACAAATTTCAAAGTATGCGCTACGGAAATTATCTTCGAAAATAGAAACGCTCGATGAGGGCGGATGAGATCTTGTATTCAAGGTCCTAAACGTTCGGATAGATATGTTTCTCACTGATCATGTACTTTCGATTCCAATTATCTAATGGATTAGACTAACAATACTAATAGGTTTAAGCCATGTTTGAGCGAACGGACCTCAGAGTTCCATCTCGTACAATCATTCGGATGCCAGAGCCGTTCGCACAATTAAAACAATCATTATAATCGTATCCGCTGCTCCTAACTAGAGCGCAGTGCGTGTGGCGCCTCTTTGACAATTATTCGTTGACAAACACACCCAAAACTAAACCCTACTCTCACAAAAATAGAACATAGTTTCAGTTGTCATCATCAGCTACCTTCGCAATTCATGATCATTTAATATTGCACTCTGTCTGTGACAAGATAAGATCGAGTTTGTGTGCGTGGAGTTTGTTTACGCGCCTGCGTACCCGTTGTCATGGTAACTGGAGCGAAGATGCTGAATTTATGAAGTTAAGTGATTTATATTACGCTACAGAGATTGG